>JAQMRL010000001.1:334730328-335968499 GCA_035578175.1 Catonia carolina
AAGAATTAACCTTAATATACAGTGAAAAAATCACAATGTGTTACGGTCGTATAGTAGTGTTTGCATGGTAGCCGACAAAATAATTTGTTAAGTTTGAGCAAGCTTGTATGTGAAAACCCAATCTATTTTCTTGCTTCCTTCACATGGCTTTTTTTATTTCATACTGTAAAAAGCAGCTGTATATAAACTGCTGTTACAGAAAATAATACCATAATCATTGCGAACCCGGAAGATCTCTAACAATTTTAAAATGTTTTTGGTAGGTGTTTTAATTCTTAAACGTATAGCATTTCAGTAGACGTTATTCTGTAATATTCGGCTGAATCGTTAACTGGGCGGTGACAATGGGCGGATCTTATGTAAAAATGTAAGTCGACGTCACGCGCAGGAACAGTTCCGGAACATTTAGGAAGTCTATACTGACAAATGACGTAATACTGAATGAAACGATTTCATTGGTTCATATCGGATGACGTAGTGAATTACTATAAGCTCTCTCATTGGACAATAATAATAAATCAAATTAACGCATAAGAAGACATCTGATTGGCTAGATTTGGAGATTTTTCATTGGTTGAGAATACTAGACTCTGATTGGTCCGATATTATATCTGCCTTTGACGTCACACGCGCGTCACCGTCAACGTAGGCCGCCTTACTCGCAAGACCTAAATAATTTGTCAACTGTACATCAGGTCTTTTAGATTTTATTAATATATTTTCGCATATGTATCGACACAAACAGTGCAGAAGAAAAAAAATCGTTAAGTAAAGATATCTGTCATGTTTATTTTTTCGTTGATTTAGAATCCGATAGTTAAATCATAATGTATAATTAAAATTTACAAGTAACGCGCCAACAGTGTAGGTATCCAGTCATCAATTCATGCCTTGAAAAACATTAGAAAATTAGTTTTGCCATAGCTCTCTGATTATTATTGCTATAGTCAAAAATCAAGCACAAAAAATATAAAAATTTTGAGAAATATGACCGTACATATTAATAGATTACGCCTACGTTATTTAAAGAAGATGTTGGTTTGAACATTAAATTCAATAAACTATTATCAGATTATATTTTTCGAACAATTAGTAAGAATAAATTTGAACGTTCTTTCATAACGACGATGATAATATTCATTTTTTCAAATCCAGTCTATCAATTAACTTAAAATTAGGTAAATAATGAAATGTAAAATTTTCGGCACAATAAAATTGGGTTTTTAGATCATTATACTAGAAGTTAGTTCAAACATTTACACGTTATCTGAAATAATCAGAAAAAATAATTGGGTTACATTTTTTGGTTTATACCCGTATCACTCAGTAGAAAAGTGTTTTCATGAGCATAGGTGGCCTTTTAAAAATCTTTCAGTTTGCATCTTGCAAATGCGCTTTTAATATTCACTGCAAAGTCTAACTGTATAATAATCTACTGTCGTTGGAAGAAGCTCATAACAGTTTTTCTTTCACCAGTACCTCTTCTGTACTTAATATGATTAAGTTCAAATTTAACTTCTCTAGTGACAAAAACAGAAGTATAAATGTAGCTGTAGAAGTAGCAAATGAAACTTAAAAAAATATTAAAATATAACTGCCTGTTATAGGCAATACTAAATTTTCCCATCGTAAAATAAAATTATGAAACAAACTACGAATCAACGCGGAGAAATGTTGAAAAATATCGCCCAAAAATTGTTCATATCGTTAACCGTTTTTAACGTGACGGTTTGTCGTCAAAACGGCACAATTTGTATGGCTTTAACAAGGTATAGATCAAGTATGTTCTAAAATTCATTTTGACAATGCTGCTGAAAATTCTACTAACGATTTTTGACAAAAAAAACGGCATTGACGTCCTTATTAGAATTAACCTTAATATACAGTGATAAAATCACAATGTGTTACGTTCGTATTAGAGTTCGTAGTAGTGTTTGCATGGTAGCCGACAAAATAATTTGTTAAGTTTGAGCAAGCTTGTATGTGACAACCCAATCTATTTTCTTGCTTCCTTCACATGGCTTTTTTTCTTTCATACTGTAAAAAGCAGCTGCATATATACTGCTGTTACAGAAAATAATACCGTAATCATGGCGAACCCGGAAGATCTCTAACAATTTTAAAATGTTTTTGGTAGGTGTTTTAATTCTGGAACGTATTGCATTTCAGTAGACGTTATTCTGTAATATTCGGCTGAATCGTTAACTGGGCGGTGACAATGGGCGGATCTTATGTAAAAATGTAAGTCGACGTCACGCGCAGGAACAGTTCCGGACCAATCAGGAAGTCCATACTGACAAATGACGTAATACTGAATGAAACGATTTCATTGGTTCATATCGGATGACGTAGTGAATTACAATAAGCTCTCTGATTGGACAATAATAACCAATCAAATTAACGCATAAGAAGACATCTGATTGGCTAGATTTGGAGATTTTTCATTGGTTGAGAATACTGGACTCTGATTGGTCCGATATTATATCTGCCTTTGACGTCACACGCGCGTCACCGTCAACGTAAGCCGCCTTACTCGCAAGACCTAAATAATTTGTCAACTGTACATCAGTTCTATTAGATTTTGATAATATATTTTCGCATATGTATAGACACAAACAGTGCAGAAGAAAACAAATTCGTTAAGTAACGATATCTGTAATGTTTATTTTTTGTTGATTTAGAATCCGATAGTTAAATCATAATGTATAATTAATATATACACGTTCCGCATAAACAAACCCCTACCTTAAATTATACCTTTAGTCCACGTTCAGTAAAATGCATGCCTTCCTCTCACCAAGATAATAGGACTCCCACAAAACTGAAAAAGGCCACTGAAATATAAAATAAAATAAAAGAGCCGCTCTTAAACCCACTTTTCCCTTTTTTTAACTTTTCCACAGATAACTTCTAAAAATGAATTACCTCCTTTCAAGTCCCAGTTCCAATGTCCCACGAACCAGACTCCTATTTCCTATTTAAACTATAAAATTCCCCCTAAATTTCTTGAGGTTGCAATTATTCTGTTATATTGTTCCCCGAGCGACCAGGTGTTCCTTAACACGACGTCGCCATCATAGGGCTTCTTGGCCCTCTCAACCAGGATTCAGGATTCACACGTTCCGCGCCAACAGTGTAGAATTCCAATCATCAATTCATGCCTTGAAAAACATTAGAAAATTAGTTTTGCCATAGCTCTCTGACTATTATTGCTATAGTCAACATTCAAGCAAAAAAAAAAAATACAATAATTCTGAGAAATAAGACCGTATATATTATTAGATTACGCCTACGTTTTTTAAAGAAGATGTTGGTTTGAATATTAAATTCAATAAACTATTATCAGATTATATTTTTCGAACAGTTAGTAAGAATAATTTTGTACGTTCTTTCATAACGACGATGATAGACCTATAATAATTTTTTTCAAAACCAGTCTATCAATTAACTTAAAATTAGTAAATAATAAGATGTGAAATTTTCGGCACAATTTAATTGGGTTTTTAGATCATTAGGCTAGAAGTTAGTTCAAACGTTTACACGTTATCTGAAATAATCAGAAAAAATAATTGGGTTACACTTTTTGGTTTATAACCGTATCACTCAGTAGAAAAGTGTTTTCATGAGCATAGGAGGCCTTTTAAAAATCTTTCAGTTTGCATCTTGCAAATTAGCTTTTAATATTCACTGCAAACTCTAACTGTATAATATTCTACTGTCGTTGGAAGAAGCTCATAACAGTTTTTCTTTCACCAGTACCACTTCTGTACTTAATATGATTTAGGTTAAATTTAACTTCTCTAGTGAAAAAAACAGAACTATAAATGTAGCCGTAGAATTAGCAAATGAAATTTAAAAGAATATTTAAAGTTTAACTGCCTGTTATAGGCAATACTACATTCTCCCATCATGAAATAAAATTATGAAACAAACTACGAATCAACGCGGAGAAATGGTGAAAAATATCGCCCAAAAATTGTTCATATCGTTAACCGTTTTTAACGTGACGGTTTATCGTCAAAACGCCAAAATTTGTACGTTGCTCTAACTAGGTATAGATCAAGTATGTTCGTAAATTCATTTTGACAATGCCGACGATTCTACTGACGATTTTGACAAAAAACGGCATTGAAGTCCTTATTAGAATTAACCTTAATATACAGTGAAAAAATCACAATGTGTTACGTTCGTATTAGAGTTCGTAGTAGTGTTTGCATGGTAGCCGACAAAATAATTTGTCAAGTTTGAGCAAGCTTGTATGTGACAACCCAATCTACGAGTATTTTCTTGCTTCCTTCACATGGTATTTTTATTTCATACTGTAAAAAGCAGCTGTAAATATACTGCTGTTACAGAAAATAATACCATAATCATTGCGAACCCGGAAGATCTCTAATAATTTTAAAATGTTTTTAGTAGGTGTTTTAATTCTTAAACGTATAGCATTTCAGTAGACGTTATTCTGTAATATTCGGCTGAATCGTTAACTGGGCGGTGACAATGGGCGGATCTTATGTAAAAATGTAAGTCGACGTCACGCGCAGGAACAGTTCCGGAACATTTAGGAAGTCTATACTGACAAATGACGTAATACTGAATGAAACGATTTCATTGGTTCATATCGGATGACGTAGTGAATTACAATAACCTCTCTGATTGGACAATAATAACCAATCAAATTAACGCATAAGAAGACATCTGATTGGCTAGATTTGGAGATTTTTCATTGGTTGAGAATACTGGACTCTGATTGGTCCGATATTATACCTGCCTTTGACGTCACACGCGCGTCACCGTCAACGTAGGCCGCCTTAGTAGCAAGACCTAAATAATTTGTCAACTGTACATCAGTTCTATTAGATTTTATTAATATATTTTCGCATATGTATAGACACAAACAGTGCAGAAGAAAAAAAAATCGTTAAGTAACGACATCTGTAATGTGTATTTTTTGTTGATTTAGAATCCAATAGTTAAATCATAATGTATAATTAAAATATACACGTTCCGCGCCAACAGTGTAGAATTCCAATTAATTATTCATGCCTTGAAAAACATTAGAAAATTAGTTTTGCCATAGCTCTCTGATAATTATTGCTATAGTCAACATTTAAGCACAAAAAATATAATAATTCTGAAAAATAAGACCTTACATATTAATAGATTACGCCTACGTTATTTAAAGAAGATGTTGGTTTGAACATTAATTTCAACAAACTATTATCAGATTATATTTTTCGAACAGTTAGTAAGAATAAATTTGTACGTTCTTTCATAACGGCGATGATAATATTCACTTTTTCAAATCCAGTCTATCAATTTACTTAAAATTAGGTAAATAATGAGGTGTGTAATTTTCGGCACAATAAAATTGGGTGTTCAGATCATTAGGCTAGAAGTTAGTTCAAACGTTTACACGTTATCTGAAATAATCAGAAAAAATAATTGGTTTACATTTTTTGGTTTATAACCGTATCACTCAGTAGAAAAGTGTTTTCATGAACTTAGGAGGCCTTTTCAAAATCTTTCAGTTTGCATCTTGCAAATGCGCTTTTAATATTCACTGCAAACTCTAACTGTATAATAATCTACTGTCGTTGGAATAAGCTCATAACAGTTTTTCTTTCACCAGTACCACTTCTGTACTTAATATGATTTAGTTTAAATTTAACTTCTCTAGTGAAAAAAAAGAACTATAAATGTAGCCGTAGAATTAGCAAATGAAATTTAAAAGAATATTTAAAGTTTAACTGCCTGTTATAGGCAATACTACATTCTCCCATCATGAAATAAAATTATGAAACGAACTACAAATCAACGCGGAGAAATGGTGAAAAATATCGCCCAAAAATTGTTCATATCGTTAACCGTTTTTTACGTGACGGTTTGTCGTCAAAACGGACACATTTGTACGTTGCTCTAACAAGGTATAGATCAAGTATGTTCTAAAATTCATTTTGACAATGCTGCTAAAAATTCTACTGACGATTTTTGACAAGAAAAACGGCGTTGACGTCTTTATTAGAATTAACCTTAATATACAGTGATAAAATCACAATGTGTTACGTTCGTATTAGAGTTCGTAGTAGTGTTTGCATGGTAGCCGACAAAATAATTTGTTAAGGTTGAGCAAGCTTGTATGTGACAACCCAATCTATTTTCTTGCTTCCTCCACATGGCTTTTTTTCTTTCATACTGTAAAAAGCAGCTGTAAATATACTGCTGTTACATAAAATAATACCGTAATCATGGCGAACCCGGAAGATCTCTAACAATTTTAAAATGTTTTTGGTAGGTGTTTTAATTCTGGAACGTATTGCATTTCAGTAGACGTTATTCTGTAATATTCGGCTGAATCGTTAACTGGGCGGTGACAATGGGCGGATCTTATGTAAAAATGTAAGTCGACGTCACGCGCAGGAACAGTTCCGGACCAATCAGGAAGTCCATACTGACAAATGACGTAATACTGAATGAAACGATTTCATTGGTTCATATCGGATGACGTAGTGAATTACAATAAGCTCTCTGATTGGACAATAATAACCAATCAAATTAACGCATAAGAAGACATCTGATTGGCTAGATTTGGAGATTTTTCATTGGTTGAGAATACTAGACATTGATTGGTCCGTTATTATATCTGCCTTTGACGTCACACGCGCGTCACCGTCAACGAAGGCCGCCTTACTCGCAAGACCTAAATAATTTGTCAACTGTACATCAGGTCTATTAGATTTTCTTAATATATTTTCGCATATGTATAGACACAAACAGTGCAGAAGAAAAAGAATTCGTTAAGTAACGATATCTGTAATGTTTATTTTTTTGTTGATTTAGAATCCGATAGTTAACTCATAATGTATAATTAAAATATACACGTTCCGCGCCAACAGTGTAGAAATTCAATCATCAATTCATGCTTTAAAAAACATTAGAAAATTAGTTTTTCCATAGCTCTGTGATTATTATTGCTATAGTCAAAATTCTAGCACAAAAAATATAATAATTCTGAGAAATAAGACCGTACATATTAATAGATTACGCCTACGTTATTTAAAGAAGATGTTGGTTTGAACATTAAATTCAATAACCTATTATCACATTATATCTTTTGAACAATTAGTAAGAATAAATTTGAACGTTCTTTCACAACGACGATGATAATATTCATTTTTTCAAATCCAGGCTATCAATTAACTTAAAATTAGGTAAATAATGAGATGTGAAATTTTCGGCACAATTAAATTGGGTTTTTAGATCATTAGGCAAGAAGTTAGTTCAAACATTTACATGTTATCTGAAATAATCAGAAAAAATAATTGGGTTACATTTTTTGGTTTATAACGGTATAACTCAGTAGAAAAGTGTTTTCATGAGCATAGAAGGCCTTTTAAAATTATTCTATTCACATTAAATTTCAAAAACACAAATATCCGTAGATACCGAAGACGCATTCGCTAAACATACCAGGTAATCTATTGATATTACTCACGCCCCGATATTCAAGAGATTTCCATTGGAAATATACTATACGTCCATAACCCATCTTCTTCGTGCTGCTTGTACACGATTACCACATTCACGAAATTACAAAAAGGAACATTAAAACGACAGTACATATTTATTTATAAATAGGAAACGTTAGTAATGTGTAATAGGTTTGTTTTGTTTTCCATTCATTAAACAGGTTACTTTTTCATTGTTATAGTATATTGTATGATATAAAGTTTCATTAATTTTACTTGTCTGTATATGCGGCAACGCTGGATAATAAGTGGGAAAGTGGAGTTATTAAGAAGGTGTGGTAAAGTGGCTATTAGTAATGCTAGACATTGAAGCTTACAATGATATGGCACAAACTCTAGGGTGTATACTACACAAATATCAACAATAACAATCTGACACAAATAAATATTTGATAATTGTTTTAAAAACATATTTTATGTAACATGTTGAAGTTGGAAGAGAAAAACGCATAAAAGAAATAGTGGGACATATTTATACACACTTATTAAAAGAGAGATAAGTAGCTAATTAAAAATCGGTTCTTATTAAATTTATTAATCGCAAATAAAAATACTAATAAATAAATACTGTCTAATAGACCTAACCATAAATGTCAATTTAAAATTTATGGATATGTTTAGGCCTTTAGAGTATTCATATTCTTATTTTATCGTTAATATTTAGAAGAATATTTATACTTAAGCATATACTTATTTTGTTCTTATTTATGTTCAATTTATAGTAGAATGGAAGTTTATTACTAGATACGTCAAACAAGTAAATATAACTACAAATTTACAAGATAACAAATACATTACGAAAGAGGAATAAGATGCATGAGTTGCATTTTAATGGAATCGGGTACTAAAGGTACAACAAATGCAACAGTACATTTGAATAAACAAGCCCTTACTTCTCTATTACAGATGAATTGCTACCTACACAGGCCTATTTGTATTTGTTTGCAGTAACATCTACCGGTTTGAATCGCATTTATTTCCGTAATAATATGACCATATTACAAGTTTACGATCTATTTCAAAAAAGCATGTAATTTGGTATTGGTAGAACAAAATTTAAATTTATTTAATTATTTTAAAATATGTTTCTGTTTCCGGGTTCATCTCGACGTTACTGTATGTTTTTTAATTTAGGCCTAATAATTTTATTACTGTATCAAAAAAATTGTTTTATAATTAGCGACGACGGATACTGGAAAATACTTTTTGGTTTGAATAGTGTGAAAATTTTATACATCCTTTCCAGGACTTAAACATAAGACCTTCTTTTTTTAAAATTTACCATTTAATAACAAAAGTATTTAAAGCAGTTGATTTACATTTTTGAACGATTTCTCAGCTTTTATTCCAATAAAATAATGCTGAAATATTTATTGCACTGTAAATGTACCTACGTAGATGAACAAATACATTAGACTCCCAGTAATCCGGTATATACGGTACTTTCCTATTTCCGGATTATTGAAAACGACGGATAAATGGAAATTTACATGAAATTTGGGAATTACTGCAGCATTAGGTTTATTTTTCAAATTAAAAAACGAAAATTATACTTACCTGATATAAACAATTTAAACGGTTTTTTTTTGTAATTTTAACAAAATACCTGGTCACACTTATTAAATTTACAAAAATACTAGGTTAGCAATGATTTTCTGCTTCTTAACAAACGAAAATATCAACACTTTTCCTGATATTTTAATAGCTGGAATATCATCCGACGATGTACCTATTGTTTTGTTCTGCCCATTTTATAAATGTTTTAAGCTCACTTAAAACCTCGTCGTTCGTATATTGTGCGCAATTCGAACTGGCACAACTCTTGCTCTACGTTTACACACAGTTCCGCATTATGTATATTTATAACCTATTCTTTCAACAAGGTCTACAAATTTTAAGGTAAGCAAATGCCTACAACCTTAGGCCTATTTTATTGTACAAATATACAATTATTTCATTTTAAAATATGTATTTAATTTGTCCCAGTAAAAAATTAAATTATAAATAATACCAGATAACAGAATTTTAGGATTTTTCTTCATTTGGAATTTTAGAAGGTGTTTTAAGAGAAGATAGGCTCGGAATCGCTTATGTCAGACGGTCAGTTGGAAAAGAAGGAAGCTTTTTTTAGAAGTCAGGAATATTATACCTGTCATCGTTTGTATCCATTACTAAATTGAATACTCATTTCCTATATTAATTATTTCTTTTTAAGTCGTTATTTTCTCGTATGTTATTAATAACTTCATCGTCGGTCATTAACTGCAAACCTTCCACGTCATTTCCAGTTAGCCAATTTTCAAAATATCATCAACTATAAGACCTTCCAGAGAATCGCTTAGCTGAGCTTCTAAGTCAGTCTTCCTCTAGCCGTCACCCCTATTTGCTGTACAGTCAAATTTAAAGAGAAGCAAAAAACGACGGATTATAAGAGGTCCTGGATTAAAAATAAACGGAATACCGCGAGTCCACTGTAATTCTAAAAATTAGTAGTGTATTATAATTTAATGGACAATTTAGTGTTAAGTTCTGTACTACATATAACATAAAAAATGACCATGGCAATAGTTTTGGTGATACCTGCAAATCGAAAGGTCCCGGGTTCGATTTCCCACTAGGGTCTAAACAATTATAACATGTGCAATCCCATAATTCCTGATGAGTTCGATGTGTGATGTACGTATGTAATGTCCTGGTTTAGTCTTCATTGAGGACATCACTCAGTGGCAGACTGTCGTCACTGTTTTATTTGAGATCCCTATTCCAGCACCTTTTTGACCTCCTTTGTGAATTTTGTGGTAGGTGTGGGTATGGCTGTATTTGCACCTCTGGATTCGTGTTATTTATTAATTATGAATAGAAACGAGTCTATAATTTGTTAATATTTGTGTAAACTATATCTACATTAAGGTCTCGATGTATGATAAAAATTTCATATTTAGTAGGGGCTAAATGTGATTAAAAGTAAAAAGTTATTTTGAAAAGTCTGTATCCTGTTTACGTTTGATTTTTCGCCGAAACATAGATTAAAGCTCCATACATCCATATCAAACGAATTATTATTTAGTTGTAACAATTTAGCTTTTGTTTGATAGGTAACTGCGATCTACGGTGAAGTAGAAAGTACTAAGTCTTTAACCTATGATTCAGCGAAATACGTTTTGTCGTGTATGTTAGTACCATGTCAGTCTCCCGTCTGCTGTTGATTTCTTTATGATAGATACCCAAGTTTAGAGCCTTCTTTCTTTAAAACCGATTGTTCAATTTTGCCGTATTATACACCAAACTTGGTTACGGAGTTAACAAGGTTTTTAGGATTAATAACTCTAATAAGAACTAATAACTCAAAATTAAAATATGCTAAATATCTAAAATTTCGTGAGTACAATATAACAACATTCAAGTTTATATTCCGACGAAATCTCAAATAAATCGGTCGAACGGTGTTTGAGTTATAAGCCCCTAAATGCATCCACTGTGTCGCAGTGACAAAAAGCCGGCTTTTATTTTCTTCTCATCCTGATATCGGAATATTAATCAACGCTAAAAATATGAAACTGACAAGTAACACCGAGATTGAAATTAGCTAAATTTTGGTGTACAGTACGTAAAAATTGAACAAGCGGTTTTGAAGAAAGAAGGCTCCAAACTCGGGTATCTATAATAAAGAAATCGACGTAGTGCTTAATACTTAACTGTTGATATCTGAGGAATTAGGGGATTGTCATTGTATACGGGTGGTCAAATAACTTTAAACAATTTTTGCAATCAGTAGTTGTAGTGATATTTAGGTTTTATTATTTTTAAATTTAACTCCATTTTTATTTACAACTATTCAATGTTGTTTATAAACAACTTGTAAATGAGATGAATGTTTATTAACTAAGGCATGAATGTGGCATGAAATCGAATCGGTTCAGTGATCGATTTCGACGTGAGATTGTATAAGGAATTTAGTCCTAAAATATAATAAATTAATTTAAATAACTATGGTATCTTGGTTCAAAGTAGGTATGTTTTATGGCGGTTGGAGTATATCCCTATTCCACCTTCGTTTTAGTCGAATGTTAACAGAGAGGTCAGTAGTTAAAAGAGATTGGACGTCTGGATTGGTATGAATTGTTTTTCATAAAATAAATTTTAAGGTGTGTTTACAACGTCAAACTGTTGGCATTTTAAAGTTCTTGTAAAGCTTATGATTGGTTACGAAAAAAGGTGCGTTTGTTATAGCTCTAAGTGCCTTTGACTGGTGTCGTTGAAGAATTATGGCAGCTGAAAATATTGGTCGACCAAACAGCCAAATCGGTGTAACTATTATAGTAACACGGTAACTTTTAAATGTATATTGTTAATTTTCATTTACGATATATGAATCTGTTCGTGAGTTTGTCAGTAAATCTACTGCCTGAATGAGAAGATTGAGGGGTATCGCGGTCGATGGAGGGGACACCTAGACAGAATGCCCGACCACAGAATACCCCTTCAAGTACACCGTTATGCACCGGTTGGACGAAAAGATGTGGAACGACCTCGGAAAGCATGGATATAAGCTAAGAGTTTCAATAATAAGTTATTCAGTAATAAAATAATAAGTTAATTAATAATAATAAATTAATAATAAGTTAGAGTTTCAGAAATAAGTTAGTGAGTTCTGAACAGGCGACTGCCTAAGCCTTGAAGGAAGAATAAGAATAAGGATAAGGAGGAGGAAGAGGAGAAAAAGATGAAGAAGAAGAATAAAAAAGAAGATACATGATTCTGTATAACGCGCGGAGCCTAAAGTCTAAGAGTGCTCTTTAAATTTAAAAATAATGTATAGCAATTCAATAACAAAGATATCCGATTTAATAACCTATTTTACTTATTGAGTTTGTTTTAAAAATTCGTCCACAATTATTTTTAAAGATCCTTAAATTGTGTTAAAATTTAAAAATTTATTATAGCATAAAAATAACACTGAAGTGATAAATGTATTTAATTTTAGACAAGCATAGTATTTAAATTTTAAAAGGATTTTTACTAGAGAACTAAAATTAAAATAAATTCCTGTTATCCAGCTGTAGATCTAAAAAATTGTTATTTTAATAAATAAACACTTTTAATGTAAGCAATCGGCTCTAAATTTAATGGCCATATAAATTGCATAACGTTTACGTAATTACAAGAAAAACGGGATGTTTTTAGATTTTATAGCTTGATGTTCTAATTTAACATCTTTGTTGCAATATTAGCTTTTCTGTACAGATTTTTATTAAATCGTTAATGTTTTATTGTTATTCTACATTATCTACGATAATCGGTGAGTTCATTGGTTTAAATTTAATAGACGATATTGAAGCGAGCCATAAATATTGTATTTAACATCGAACTACATTCATGCCTTGATATTGGAGTAACGAACTAATTTACTTTTGAATTGATTGTAAACTTCAAACGTTTACAACCTGTCTGGATTATCTGTTCTTTGTATCGACTTTCTTTTAGTTCTATCACGTCGGACAGAAATATCTTAACCCTGACTCTGACACAGAAATAGTGTAAATTTATTCC
Organism: Catonia carolina; assembly: GCA_035578175.1. Lineage (NCBI taxonomy): Eukaryota > Metazoa > Arthropoda > Insecta > Hemiptera > Achilidae > Catonia > Catonia carolina. The sequence goes on from JAQMRL010000001.1 coordinate 334,743,408, forward strand.
TATTTTCTTAATGTTACAGCATTAAATCTGAAAATGTTTAATTAAAACGCATACCTTTTATCTGTGTTATTAAACTACAAAGAAAAATAGAATTTTAATAATGGAATTTTTTTTATAAAGTATACATTTTTTAAATACATTTTGAATGATGATACAAATTATCTTTGGTACAAACTGACTAGGTTATTAATTCTTTTTAATAATATTTTATTCATAATTAAATATTATTTAATTCATAATGTTGAATAATTCATGTTTAATTCCTAATTTACTTATTTTTTTAATTCATAATTAAATTAAAGTTTATTACTCCTTTTTTCTTATAATTCAATTTTGTTAAGTTTTAAAGAAATTTAACAAATCTTTTAGAGGTTTTGTAAGTAAAATAGGATTCTAGCAGTCTGCTACTGATTTTCTCCGTAGCTAAAATTTTTGTTGCAATGACTGCTACTTTGTTGTACGATTATTTTATCAGGAAGCCAAAAATTCTGAGAAGCATTTACTTTTCCGTGTTACAAGTGAGACTTCTGCTTTATTTACCAAAAATTTTGGCTAAATAATGAAATTTACTAGTCGGAGAAGGCCATTCTGTATGCTGTCTACCACTAGATCTACCACTCCTGTTCTAATACGAGTTATGTTTGAGTTTTTTATTTGGTTGACCGCGATAAAAAAACAGAATTAGTCTTTATAACCTTTGTATAGGCCGAATTATAGTAGCTTAATAATATTATAATAATAACAATAAGGTTTTTTTTGGCTAATAATGTATTTCTTTACTGGTAGGTATTACTTGCAGAATACTTACGCGACATTTTAGAACATTTGTTTTTGAGGAAGTACATATATCTATTGATTTAGTCACTCCTAATTTACCTCTTAAATGAAAATGAACAAATCTGAATGCATTAATTTTACTGTTAAACATTAAAGAAATTAAACTGAATTTCAGCTCTCTAGGAAATCGGAATGTTGATGATAATTATTTTTTATAGATTCAGAGTGTGAGTGAGTAAGACAGTCGTTGAGATCTTTCGCATTTACACATAGATACAATACAACAATACAAAATAAAGGTATGAAAAAATGTATAAACAATTCTGTAACCGGTATTATTATACTACAAATAAAACCACAATAAATTTATAGTTTTACAGACGCACTTAAGTTCACCAATAAATTCAACATAATTAACAATGTATTTAAAAGTCTTAATTTATGCCATGTTATAATACAAAATGGCTAGAGTTACAATCCGCATTCTATTATTACGCCCATTGTCTATAGCATTATGCCAATACCAATTATAATAAAAAAAATGATCATAGTACACATGTAGTACTACAAATGAAATTAATAAACTAAAAAGGAATGAGAATTTATGATACAGTTAAGTATTAAAAAAAGTGCTTAAAATATGATACTACATTTGTCCTCGACCTTAAAAATTTGTGTGAATGTCAAGATATAACAATAAATATGTATTGCAGACTATATGGAATACAAATTACATGAAATTGAAAATAAATTTTAACTAAAATTTCATTTTATACGCAATAAAAGAGCTGCACCTATTCTCTATTTCTTTAATCGTCGGTAAACTAGAATGAAAATACCACAATTTAAGTCGTGTTTTGTTGGAAATGTATTAATATAATACATTAAATTATATGAAGCCTACATACAAGCTGTTATAGATTCACAGTTTTATGATGTTGTCAAATACAATTAGTTGTATACGTATATTATATCCACTGGAAATTGTATTTTAATGTACATTCTTCATACGCGTAGTTTAATTTATATGATCCAAATACGAACGGCAAACAAAATCATTTTACATGAGTAGATACCGGCGGATATACCAGTTAACTCCCGCCCAACTCCCTTTATCATATGTTACCTTAAAAACTTTAAATTTAGTACCGAAAAATATAAAAGTAATATTCCTCATAAATTTACTTTCACCATAACTTCTGTTCGTCCTAGACTTATCTGAAACCACAGCAAAGCTTCAAATGATTCCCACAAAATCACTTGTTTAATATTTTTAATGTTTTTTAATTTATTTAAATTCGCATCAACTGTTTTGATTATTCGTGACTATTATGAGTTCCGATACAGAACGGTGGGATTAAATAAGTCAGCTTTTGCAAACGCTAGTTGGTATCTTCCACTTTGTAGTCTGCAACACTACCATTAAGCCACGGAGATAACCATCTGGATCTTGTTTCGGTAAAAAAATTAAGATAGTAAGAGAAACAAAGCTATAGAAAAATACTGTATAGTTTTGGTATTCCAGCAAAATCCTTTTGTACCTAAAATTTTAACACATAAAAGAACCGTTGAGTAAAAATGATAACACATCGGAAGATTGTTAAAAAGACAGGCCCCAAACTTTTTGGTCCGGATTGAACCGAGTAAATTAAACAATAAACCGTTTTACAAAATCATAAAATGATTAAACAAACAAAATGAAACGAATCTAAATATAATAAATAAAGTTAATCAATAAAGAGATATTTGGGTAAGGCTAAATGTAAAAGATAATAAGACTAGAAAAAAGAAAACGCAGTTTCATGAATATATCTCTAAAATGGACCGAAATATAGTTCCGAACGGAATTTTTATACGTAGATTCAAAAATTACAAAACACAGACACAATTTATAGAAACTTAAAATAAATACGAAGGAGGTGAAGATGTCAGATAGGATAGATGACATGAATTTAGAAAAATATTTAAAGATTTGAGACGTTCACAAGAAAGAAATGACGACAAATGACAATAAAAAAAGATCAGAAGAAAGAGTTAAGTAAAATTTAAAAAAAATCATTGGAAAGACAAAGAATAACAAAGGAAATGAAAATCCCAAGTCTGAGACATATTCATTTAAAGTGTTCCTAAGTAGGGGGAAACGATAAAAAAAAGAACAAAGTGGCTTCACCTGTAACTTACAGAATGGGAAGAGCGGATTCATGAAATAATTTCACCATACCATTTTTAATAGTACAAGTTATTCTTAGGCTTATTTATAGAAAACATGTCATAAAACACAGGATCATTAATAATAAATTATAAATATTTTATAACTAATAATTCAGTGCACTTTAACAAGGTGCCTTTTAAGTAAAATAAAGTATTTTTAGATACGTATAAAGTAGGTGCAACGTAATTTCATTATAGGCCTCCAATATACCAGTAATATAGATGAAGACGTAAACATTAAATCGTTCTTCTAATATTAAAATTCTGTACATAATTATATTATCATAACCGTACGTCCATAAAAGCCAACGTCAGTACATTCATTTCATAATATTGTTTCGAGAAATTGATAAAAAACTATATATGGAATTATATTAACAGTCATACAGAACAGGGTAATTATTGTAAATGCAGGTCGACTGAAGTTATTATAACTTTGAACGTGATTAGAAAAATAAATATAAGGGTAGGCCTAACGATTAACAAGTTGCCACTCCATAAATAAATTGGTGTTATATATTTCAACAAGGTGTGTTTGAAGTGTTAATTATAAACCTACATATTGTCGATTACTATTAGAAGCATATCTGTCGTACAATTCCGTATTGTTATTTAAACTCTATTATAACAATATACTATTAAGAGATATAAACTTGATCTTAGCCAAGAACGAGTAGTATCGTGTAATTTTGTTTTCAAATTTTCATTATTTATTACCACTTAGCGCAAAATCCTTTCACGAATAAAATGATGGTATCCTTTATAAGGTGGAAAAATGCTGTTCAAGAAGCCTGGGATCGTTCAACGATCACTCTTTTCAACATAATTAAAAAGATACAGGTACAACACTTTTCTCCTCATTTGTATTAGTTCAAAAACATTTTTTAAAAGTTCCAGGGGCTTCCAGCTTCGCGATTGTGTACATAAAAAATAATGCAATAATGTTAAAGTCCCTTTTCATGAGACGACCCTTCTCATGACTGGTGGCAATTTTTAAATCTTACCTTAGACTTATGGCAAAAACCATTAGATTTCTGTATCTAGGCCTACTCTTTAAGAGGAATCGAATGTCATTATTTCAGTTTCCAAATTCCGAGTTTGATTTATTAACTTCCGGTCTTGGGTCACTTCCTGTCATAAACGGAGCTTCAAATCCAATTCAGACCCACTACTTTCTTGTGCAGATTACGAATCCGAAAACTGTTTGTTGCTATCTCTTGTATTTTCTGACATCTGGGTGTGGCGGACGGACGGACAAAACAAAATGATAGATAACAATTTAAAAAATTGCCACTAATAAAGTATAATATATAAACATTGTAATAAAGTGAGGTATGCATATTTCTAAATACGGTTTAAACTCAAAATTTTTTGTAAGATATGATTTTTAAATAAATACTACACAATACTGTTATACATCACTATAGATATTAGACTATATTTATAATACAGACTACAACTAAAGACACAAAAGGCACAATATTGCAGTTGTGTTATTAGTAATAATTGCATATGTATAACAGGGTACACAACCCGCGGCCCCCGAATTGGTTTTTTGAGTCCGTTTTAATATAAGTTCTACAAAGGTTGGTTTTTATTTTGCATTATTCACCATTCAAATCAGTTTGTTTTTATTTTACATTTTTTACTAATGATTAAACAGTGATTATATTTTTCATTATGTCATTGGCACGAGAAAATCGTAGTAGTGATTTAAACCAGATTTTTTTTATTAATGATGTACATGGAAAGTAGGATTGATTGGTAAATAGATACCTAGTTTATATAATCCTAACACGTCAGACATAAGCCCCTGAGTGTTATAAACCCAAGGGTGTGTTGAGTACTATTTCTATTACTGATAATGTTAAAAAAAATGTAAAGCAGATTATAAAATTTTAAGTTTTGAGTTCATAAATAAACTTTTTGTTCAAATAAAACATCCGATGAATTAGTTAATTATTATTCAGACAAAAAAATGATCACAACCAACATACAAGTTAACTCTTCAATTTCATCACTAATCTGTAATTACGAATGTCATTAGATCACAGATTAATAACAAGAAGAAATATCATTAAGTTACATGACTGTACAAGTTTAAAAAAATTAATTTACACAGAAAAGTTAGCAAAAATGTGCTTAAGTAGATCGTTGTATTTGTTAAAACGTGAAAAGTTATCATTTAGTTTAATTCCAGTTTGCATTAATTGAATGCCATTAATGGATTACGATAAGCGAAATTTCTTATAGATTTAATTGAATCTTTTAATAATATTCACTGAAAAGAATTTCGATAATTAATGATATTTTAATTTATGCAGCATAATGAATACTTAATTAAGTTATTACAAGAGAATTAAATAGGGGATATTTCATTACATTTTACAAAGAAAGTTTAATCCAGATTATCACATGCAATAATTTTTACGAATTTATTAATAATGCAGCATTAGTACAAGGTATTCATGGAACGAATGTTATGTAATGAAGTAGGCCTATGCGTATTTCTAAATAAGGTTTAGAGACTCAGAAAACTTTTGTACGTTATGATTTTTAAATAATACACAATACTGTTATACTACAGATATTACAGTTATACTAAAGTCACAATATTACAGTTCTGGTATTAGCAATAACAGAAGATTTATCTAAAGTTGACAATGTTTCTGCTTTAATACTTAAGTTATTTCTTAAGTGGGTAGTAATCTAGCTTTTAGGGGAGACTGTACTTAGTATTTCATCAATGTTAAATTTGTTATTTTTAGGTACATTTTTCATAGGATTGGTACAAGGTAGGGAAATGAAACTTTACACATTTATAGTTGTTGGGTTTTTTAAACTTCTCAGATTGTTTAAATTTAATCTGTTAGACAATAAAATTAAAAAAAAAACATTTTTACCAATTATTTTCTATGTTTGTTGGATATTATTAATATTTGAAGCACCTGAGTAAATCATAAAAATGTCGGTATATGTGCATAACAGATGAATAACTAGTAAAAATTTCAGCCTGGTAGGTCTAATGGTTTCTGAGAAAAAACGGATCCTAGTGGCAGCTCGTGGCTTCAAAAGAGGCAAAGAGAAAATTTAGTACACTAATAAATACCAGCGAGACTTCCGATAGAAAAAACGATGTAAAATAACCATATACGTGTGTATATATGGGTATTTTACATTACTTTTGTTTTGTGTGTGTATATAAAACAACTCACGTACACGTAAGTAGAAGATGCAGATGCAGTAGGCTGGCCGACCCGCCCAATCTCTTCACTCTTCAGGGACGGGTGGAGAGATATAAACGTGCTTATTTTCCGTTGACTCTCAGTTGACATGGCAACCCGCTCAGGCAGGAAAAGAAGCGGCGGCACGCCCCGTCTAGCTCTTCACTTAGTCATTTGTTACTTATATTAACGCATTCAAAACGTTAGAAAGCGCTCTAAGCAGATACAATAATTTTATGTAGGCCCTAATCTTTTACACGATATTTCTTGATTTATTGTAAAACAAACAAATATTATAACAGAAATTAAAATTATTTGTGAGGGAAATTAATCTCGATACCTTCCAAAAATAGATGAAGAGGCTGTTCACCTACTTCACCTGAATAACCACTGCTGATGAATCCACCACCATTAGTGATACCTTCAATATCATGTGAAACATAGAATGTTTTCAAAACTTACAGAAGATCATCAGTCTTCAGTCAACTATGTAAAAACATCTTTTTAAAGATTTATTCTTGAATGAAAACTCTAGGTTATAATTGCGAAACGTGTCTGTGGTCGTTTATCTCTTTATTGTTGATACAATTTCAAATAAATAACCATTAAAATATAAACAAACACGAAAGGTATGGCAAGTCCAATCATCCATTTCTTTTGCGAGTTTCGAATTATAAACTTCTATATTTCGTTCAGTGACTAAGATATATCTCTTTTTTTCAAAAACCACAACTTTTGACCAACTTAAAGGAAAACTATAATTGAGGAGTCTGATGGAAAAAGGGCCTATCTACAAAACCAACATATTGAGAAAACGATACTTTATCAGTTTGTTATAAATATTGTGATGCATTGCAATAGAAGTAGGCGGACAGATATGTATATCTATATAGAATTTGAATTTTTTACTACTGAGAAACTACACAAAATTATAATACTAATTTTAATTAGAGTTACCACACCATGTTTACAACATAACCTCTTTGACTGCCTACGAGTTAACAAATTTTCCTGCCTTGACATGACATTATAAATATCGTCGTCGCATCTTTTAGAAAAGGCATAGAGATATGAAACTTTGTACAAATACAGAGAACATCATGGCGAACTCAATAAACCCTTTGACAGGAAAAGGGCCTATAGTATTTTTAGGTCCCTTTTTCCATCAAACTCCTCAATTTGTATCCTCCCCCAATGTTAAATTTGTTACTTTTAGGTACATTTTTCATAGGATTGGTAAAATATACATATGAAACTTTATACTCTTTTAGTTGTATGATATAGGTATTTTATAAAACTAAAATTTCCTTTGACTTAAACGAGCTAAATAAAAACTTAATTGTTTCATTAAAATATTCTTTTGACGTAATTTAATGTGTTTCTGGTCAGATCTATGTCTAAACTATTGCAAAACATAAAAAAATCGAAATTTTCATTCAAAACCATTTTAGTCTCCCCTTTTTTTAAAATACCGTTTTTGAAAAAATGTTCGCTGTTTCTTTATGACAAATTTTTATTGAAAATTTAGTATCTGTTATTACATTTTTATAACAATTTCTTAATATAATTCTAAAGGTTTCAAAACGTGAATTATTTGCTGGAGCTTGCAGCTACCACTAAAATCCTACAATTGATCATGAAAAACCTTGGCCAGAGGCCTAATTAACGTCTGTGCTGAGAAACGTTATTTTTGCACAGAAAATAATTATTCTGAACAAAACGGTATATATATATATATATACGAATATATATATATTTGGTTTACGTCAATAAATAAAAACGAAATCAATGTCACAAGAAAATAGAAGTTGTTTTGTGGTAATTTATATTTTCAATATTTAGTGTAGATAATTAAAAAAATATCAATATAATTTTTCAATTTTTGTAGTGGTGATACCTACATAATTTTGTGCTTAAGTAATGGTATAAGAGTTTTTTACAGATGAAATATGCCAGACCTACCCGGGAATTGAACCTGAGGTCCCGGCATAAAAGCTAGTTGCGTTGACCACTATACCAACAGTACATACACCCAATGGCCTTTACCAAAAGTACATAGTAATATAAAATACAAGCATGTATAAGTTGAAATATATATTTTTCTAAACCACCAGAATACGGTAACAGTAAACACTTACCAATGTTTATAGCGCTTTCGTGTATCTTGTATACATCTTCAGTAATGTATTGTAAAATTTACACAATCAAAATTTGAAACTTCCTACTCCTACCATGGCAGATATGGAAAAATGTATAAGTATACATATATTGTATTATGATAGGTATATCGTAAAAATAATATAAATAGTTTAAAGGTATACTCTATACCAAAAGAATACACTTTATACCCAGTGGCAAACCCTCGTCAGTATTTCATCCTAATTTAACCATCACTTAAATTTCATTTGCGGATTTTTGGGAGGTGTAAATGTGATATACCCTCTGAGAGATGGTAAATGTACTAGGGTACAACGTTCACATCTCTAGGTGTGTATGTTTGTACAATTTAAAAGGAAAACACTGTATCGTTGTTTTATAACGGTCCTGTATACTGAGTCTACATTTAAGTACCTTTTGACAAATTGCGTACGAAGAATAAATGTGACTAAAGGTAAAAATTGTTTTAAGCTCTTGTACCTTGTTAATGTTTGAATTTTCGGTGAACCCTCGGTCAAAGCTCCGTACATCCACAATAGCCGAGGTAATTGTCGCAATTTATTTTTTCTTGACAGACAGGTGTGCGGTAGAGAAGAAATGATTTACGCTGAGGTTCAGCGAGAATGTTTTTGTCACGTCTGGTCGTTCCATCTTTAGTCTAATGATTTAGTACTTAACATCACCTGTCTGAGGTGTTAGATCATTGTTGTAGTACACGCATGGTCGTAGTTTACAGAAGTATCTTTATGTTTCTTCACAAAAATACTTAATGGCTAAGATGGATTAAAAATTTTACGACTTGAACAAACTTTAATCGATGGCCCACCTTCAATTGTTTACGATGTACGAAAAAATATTACAATATTTGTGTACGATCCGAGAAATTACAAATATTTCCGTTATATATTCTGACATGTGATTTTTGACACATTGCTATGTTTACACTGCCGTACCTTCCATACAATTTGCCACGGTTTAGTCTGTCTAGTAACAAATAACAAGCTACATAACGAAAGCAAATATTTGATTTTTTAAGAGAAACTTAAGCAATGAAAGCGTGTGATGGAGACACAATAAAAAAACATCCCGTAAACTAACCATTAACTTTGCCGTGCTAGTTTTATACCATATTACAATAACAGCCACATTACAATGTTTAATGTTTAACTAACTAGCAGTTTAATATGTCGTGAAAACACTATAAAACCAAGTATGTTATTGGTTGTTATTGTAGCGTTGAATGGACGTAGACTATTATGAAATTTAAAACTAGAATAGAAAATACATTCCGCCATAATAAAATAAAGTCATTTTTAGTTTTATTAGTAATCATCCAAAATTATTGTTGCTTAAATAGCTGTAACATTTTAAACCCCAACATCTGTTATTCAACATTTTATTATAACAACAAAGAACATGAAACTTAAGAGGTGGATTATAAAATAGCTTACACAAATGAATTAGTTTCTATCAAAGTGGTGTAATTCATTAAATTACGTTTTGTTTCACCAAATAACGTTCATTCTGTTACTATTTCCAAATAGCATATTAATTTAGAAACTTTTTATTTTAAAAGATTTTTATTACACATCTCCGGAGATTCCTATTTTAAGAATAGCTGTTTATAGAATTTTACGTTTTTATTAAAATTAAGTAGATTTAATATCTCAACTCTGTATAAAATTTTTTATATATACTATGATTTATTCTGTCATTAATTTTATTTTAAAATTTCGACTACTTCAATCAACAATTAATTTGGAATATTATTTACACTAAGTTATGTATTTGTAGTAAAATTTAAGATTAATCACAAAAAATACTTTCTATAAATTATTATTATAACTATACTTAGTCTAAGCTACAAAATTACACATTCTCTATCATCCTTTAACATCTATCACTCTCTAATTATCTAACATTGTTTAGTTATTCTGAATTGCACAAATTATGAACAAAAATAAACGAATTGTGAAGAGAATGATTTTCTTATTATGTACGTATCCGAATCACGTTTCATTTGATATTTGCGATACAGTATAGCATGTGGAGAACTCCAATTCTGAAGAATTAATTATTAATAAAAGAGAAAGACAAGGGTATGGTCTATCACCCACTTTGTTTAATATTTATTTGGATGACGTGATCAGAACGTGGAAGTTTCAAATACACACTGGTATTCTTATAGGAGAAGGTAGGGTTGTAAACTACCTATTATTTGCCGATGACCTGAAAGTCCTACAGGAGGATGAGGATGAGAGCACTTTTCATACTGAAAAAACTCTGCAAAGAATATAAGTTGACAGTTTCGACGAAGAAGACAAAGATAATGGCATTCAAGGGGAAGGAGCCAGTCAGAAGCAAAATTGTTATAGATGATAATATTTTGGAACAGATATCCCACTTTCAGTATCTAGGTAGCAACATTACATACCAACAGGATAAAGATGCTTACAATAAGCTGCACCGATTTCAGCAAATATGCGGAACTATCCACCGCACCTTAAAAAATAGCAACAGCAAAAACACGAGGGTGAAATTTTATAAAACATTAGCAGTGCCTACCCTACTATAAGGCAGTGAAACTTAGGAGCTATCAAAGCGAGAGGAGAGTAGATTGCAAGCATCTGAAATGAAATTTCTTCGACATACGTATGGGTGTAGTAGAGAAGATCGTTACAGGAATACCGAAATAGGGAAATAACTTAACATCTTCTCTATAAACGACAAGGTATCTCAGAACACAATGCATTGGTAAGAGCATGTAAACAGAATGAGGGAGGATAGGATTACTAAGCAGACACGGGCTATAAGCCGGAGGGCAGGAGAGAACGAGGCCGGCCGAGAAAGAGATGGGCAGATTTGAGAGGTTGGAAACAGGCAGAGATGCCTAATCATTGAAAGGCAGAAAAAGAAGAAGAAGTATAGAATGTCTACTGGCTCGTGGGCCCTCTACATGAAACGAAAGACGTCTGTTCCATTCGAAAACTAGACTTTTGTAAAAGGATGAACAATTTAAGACTCATCCGTGTACCGTATTCAGTGCAGAATCAGAGTAAACTGACTGTACACTAAAACCGGGAGAGGGACAAAGTGTGATTTGTATACATCAATTTACACAAGAACCACGAGCCAGTAGACAAGCTATAGGGCCTATCTTTGTTTCACACAGAAGTTATCAATAACCTTTTATATTCTTACGATATTCGAGTACATAATAAGTTTGTAAAGCAGAATTGATTTATATTTTTTGTAAAACTACCTACAAGAATCAAATTTTAATTTTTTAATAACAAAACAATACACAGAAACCTTAATGTCAAAGCAATTAAAACCTGTACACACGTTCACACAAATCTATAATATAAAGTTTATGAACACTGCTAACTTTTCATTTGCCACATACCCACCTAGAAAACTGTAGGCAATGAATTAGTAAGTTTTAGTAAAATGACTTCAAGGGCTGCCGCTGGGTGAATTTCTCAAAAAAAAAAGTCGAAAAAGACAATTTTAATAACAATATTGACCAGATAACTGCTAATTTTGTAGTTATACTACACACATACATTGTTATCTTATCTCAAACAGTCAAAAATAATTTTTTGATAAAAATGTTTCAGAAGATCCTAATTGTAAATGAGATTTCAGACAAAAAAGAATTTAAAGAAACAATTTTTTTTATTTTACAGGAACGAATTTATTACAAACATCTAGAGATTTTTAATAAAAATCCGACACTTGCAATTCAGAAAGCAAAAATAGTTATCCTATTTAAAAAGAAACATATGAACTAAATTTAAATTAAATAACAGACCGTTGGAAAAAAATAACTTTAAATAAAATCAGCGTTAAAATATTGTACATGGTAAAACATTCATAACAATTAGTGAGAACTTTCGATAAAAGAACAAAGTAACACATACGAAACACGTAACTGAACGAGAGGTGAGAGTTATTTCTTATCGAACTTCATCAAATGATTTACGTCTGTTATTATGGAAATAATGTCAACGATACTAAAACATCGAATGTTAGTAATTTATTCTAAGACAATAGTTATCCACTTTATGAGTAAAAACATACTTTTCTGACTAGGCGATACCTTAAAAATAACATTAAAATTATCAATACATAACAATTGTTTTAAGATATTATAAGAAACAAATAAAAAGGTGAATGAAAAAGAAAAACTTACAATACATTTTTTAAACATTAATGTGATAATTATTTAAATTGAATCGTGTACCTTTATTAAATTATTTAAGTAAGGCTAACAAAATTTAAAAAAAAAGAAAATGTTATAAATATTTATTTTTTTTATAAAAACCCGTTAGAAATAAACCCGGATATCAAAATAAAGTAAGTAGAATAAAACACGATATTTGATCTGAATAATATATATATATAAAATAATTTCCCCTCATAACTGTTATGGCGCAACAGAAGGGAGTAAGGACTACGGACACTGAATGATGAGTGAAGGAATGTTGACGTGAGAGAAGACGAAGAAAATAATATTCAAAGGTATTCATTCTGTCAACACATCGGAACACCGTAGTTTTTACCATTACAGAGCGTTGTTTGACTTGTTATTGAAAACACAACACTATAAAATATTTTCAATACTTCTCGTACAAAATGTGTGAATCAACACCGTCATCTTTTATTTTCTTTAATGTAACTAACTTAGTCTTCTTAACTTTGTAAGTATGAAAACGAAGTATATAAAGTACATACATTTCAAGTATCAATTTCTGGTTGGTACAGAAGCTACCTAATAATATATAATAACATTTCTGTGAACAGATACATTTTTATCTCCATTTTAAATTGTCAATAAGATACCTTTTTGGTTACTGCATTTAAGAGAATCCAAGCACGGAGTATAGGATATTTAAAAAAAAACTGATAAGCCTAAAGACACACAAGTCAGAGTTATCTCCTCTGAGAGTAATGAACTTCATTATACAGCCAGATCCTGTGGTGAATGAAATGAAGGTGTCATTTGCAGGGTGGAAAGTAGATGCTTTTCTCGGAGGGCTGGACATGTTTATAAGTATACTTTTCCACTTGGTGAGGAAGGCTTTGGTAAACTACCTCACTCCTCGTTTTACTTAGTAAAGCCTCTAGAGGTTCAAACCAGCCTTTTGGCTGATAACCTAAACACCAACAAGCCCGAATATTAACACTATATTAAATTCATTACTTACAAATTAATTTATTACCACTAATTTAACAAATTTTTATCACTACTACTTACTTTCTTCAATAAGCTTAATCTGATAACTTGATTATGTTATTTGTTAGGCTAAATACATAATTTAACTTAGTATTTACTTAGAAGTTAATTTTAAAAAAGCTATTTTGAAATTAACTCTTTTACACCAAATATTTCATCAATCAAACATATTTTTCAGCTTCTTTAAACAAATTCGATTACCACAACTTTTTAAAGCTTGTGACAATAATCATTGATTTATTTTCTACCTGCAAAAATAACTGTTTGTTTGTTCAGCAATTTAGTGTAGTGATTGTGAACATTTTAAATTTTTATGAAGTTTTTTTTTAAAAAATGGATGAATGAATTTCAGGTCACTAGTACGCAGAAGGATCAGTATTCGTATAGTAGCGATAGAATCAATAGATATTACAAAAAAATCTATAATCTACTCTACTACAAAATGTAACCTTGATAAGATGTTTAAATTCAGTGCAAAAAAAACCCCAAAGGAAACAGTTCATAGATTTCGAAGTTGTTTCTTTACTCTTTAAGGCGCTTCTAACGGACCGGTGGGGTGTTACTTTAATTGCACTTGTTCTGGTGGTAGCAGGGCTACAAAAAACAGTTCTGTTTCTTTTCACGTAGTCAGCCAATTATATGACTGAACTATTTAAGAACAGAAGAGGTAGAGGTAAAAAAGACACTAATCAGAGTTATCTCTTCTCTGAGAGTAATGAATTTCACTATTTAGTCAGACCCTGGGGTTAATGAAGTGAAGGTGTAATTTGCAGGGTGGAAAGTAGGTGCTTTTCAGAGGGCCTAGCATGCTGATAAGCATACTCTTTCAACTCAGTGAGGAAGGCAATAGTAAACGACCTTATTCCTTATTTTTACTTAGTAAAACCTCTAGAAGTTCAAACCAGCCTTCGGATGTTGACCTAAACAACAAATGTCTCTTTAAAATAAGTCTGTAGGATGTCATCATTTTATTCCCCGAGTGTGGTTTGAATTATCTAAAGTTCACTCAGTCGGATGACTTGAAAGAAATAAAGTTTTCTTTGGTACTATGCATTAAAAGCGTAAATTTCTTGTTGAAATAATCTAGAGTAAATTTCTGTGTAGTGCTGTTTATTGTTCTGAAAACGTTGCACGATTGCTTTGTTTAAATAATTCGCCGAGTCCCGCGAATGAAACCCGTACGTCACATTGGCTTGAGAATGGTTTCACTGCCGGGTCCGAACACCCTTCGGAGTCGGGTGTGTTTTCCCTGTGCCGGCTCCGTATATGCTTCGGGTCTACCTAGCACACTCTCATATCTCTTTTTAAAGCCGACAGTGAACCTATCGTTACCATTTTGATCTCGGCACACAGTACACATCTATTCTTCTTTTTTTTAGTAAATCACTGTTTTTGCAAAAATCTTGCACTTTTTACATATATTTAGAGTAAATACAATAAAAAATGGTTAAACATAAATTGGCACATGAAATCATGTAATGAAAATAACGGGGGCAGTGAAAGGGTTAAACGTATTAGCTTATTGTTTAAATTTAGTGTTGATTATTTACCTAGTATCCATAAAACTGTTTTAATTTTGTATTTATTAAAAAAAATTTGCAACAAAGTTTTCTATTTTGTAGTTCTGAGATCTCTTCATATTCTCTATTCGGCGACAGAAAAAGTATAAATTATTTATAAAAAAAATGTATCAAATCATAATAATCATTGCATCCATTTTCTGTAATAAAACTTCGTAATTATTGTATCGCTGTGAAACATTATAAACATTCATAAACATTTTTAGATAAAAACAATGAGTGTTAATGTGATTTAGGTATGTATAACCCTTACAGTAAATTTGTAAAAAATAATAAAAAGCATAAACTCTCTTTTCGGGAAGGATCAGACATTTTAAGTAATTAGCGTCGTAACAAGAGCAAATTAGTTGAACCACTAAAATAAATTTACGGTAGTCACCAAAATGATTGATTATTCGTCAAAAATCTTTTTTCGTGACATTTTTTATCTTTTTATTCATTTTTTTAAAAAGAAGATATACGTCTAATTAACCAATTACAACCAGTAACAACCATCAGCAAAGGTATACGTGGCCGTTTCCAAATTTAGAGCGTCCTGAAGGTAACCCTACATTTGAGGTCAAGAACAGATAATAATGTGTACATAAACATTATTTTTTATTTTGCATGTAAAATAATTCAATATCAGAGAAAAACATTATGCTACAACAACATTAAACGTTAATTCTGAATTATGAAAAATCATATTCATGTATTATTGAAAAGAGATTTACGCGGTATTTACAAAATAAAGATATTATTAATAATTTTTTTATAGCTATTTAATAAAACACTAAGATAATACATTTAAATATTTTACGTTTTTAAAATGCAATACTGCACTGATGGAAAAAAGCTCCGCAATAATTTCACCAATAAGTTAAGAGTTTCTTAAACATTTACAATACTTTTTTAAGTGTTTTCGTGCCATCGATAAGCTAAAAAAGTAGGTATTTCTTAAAGTCTTGTTTTTCTTAAAATCTAAAAAAAACTTTTGACCTAAGCAAATTTTAATTAGCGAACTAATAAACAGGGAAACCGTTTTTAATTTTATGACTTGAACTAAAACGAACCAGTTAGTATGCAGATTTTCATAATTAAATAGGATGATTAAATATTTCTATAAAATAAAGATTAAAAAACAGATAATTTCTTTTGATTAATTGTTATTATAATTAACATTTATATTAGCCTACTTATATTTTTAACGTAGCATTTGAATTAATCTTATTTTCAAGATTTTAAAGCTTGACCACATATTATTTTTAACGTAGATTTTGATGATATTCATAATAATTAATAGGAAGTAGAAGTTCAGGTTTATTTATACACAACCTTTTTCTTATTTAGTATCGTTGGGATATCGTTCATTGGTTGTGACAGCTGATGTTTGTTGTGTTTTTGTGCTGGTCATTTTTTATGTTAAATGAACTGAATTATTGAACATTTTCGTAAAAATAATATCGTCTGGTCTTCAGTTTCATTGTAAGTGTTTTTCAGAATTAATTTACTTTATATTGAAAACTGTTTCAAGAAAACTACAACGAACACCATAAATTTGTTCGTTTAAGGTTAGGTTGCTATGCAACCGAGTAACAACGTTGGTTACGGCCCGTGTCCTACTATGGAGACTGTTCAATCTATCCAAACTAGTTTGAGTTTGGATAACGTAACCAAAAATAGTAATTCAGATAATTACGGCTCCAATAACACGGAATGGAGGCAAGTAATAAACAAACGTAAAATTACTGACGTTTCTATTGATGAAAATGCTATTAAAAAAATACATCCGAATGATCCACGGTCGAAAAATTCAATTTTATATGAAAACAAAACTCCTGTCAGTAATAAATATTCCTTACTTTCTGATATTTCGAACGACAACTCAGAAAGCGATAAAACTAAGTTGAACATTCAACGGCCCCCGCCGATTTTCTTAAAGTCAAACGTAAATTACGTTCCGTTATACAACATTTTAAAACAGTTAGTCGGAGACAGTTTCAAATGTTCTTCGACAACTCAAGGTATCACTATTTACCTTTCCAATGGTGATGATTACAGAAAGTGTGTCAAATATTTGAGAGAAAATAATGCTGACTTTCACTGCTATCAGCTTTCTGAAGATAAACCATTCAGTGTAGTCATACGTGGGTTGCACCAGTCGATGGATCATAGCCTGATAATTTCAGAACTGAAGGAGAAAGGTCATACAGTACGCAGTGTATCGAATGTTATGTCCCATCGCACAAAACAGTATTTGCCGCTGTTGTTTGTAGACCTAGAGAAGGCAGAAAATAATCAACAAATATTTGATGTAACGTCTTTATTTTTTTCTAAAATAAAAGTTGAGCCGCCGCGTCCGAAACGCCATATAGTTCAATGTCTAAGGTGCCAGCAATATTCACATACAAGACGTTATTGTAATCACGCTCCTAAATGCGTGCGTTGTGCAGGGGATCATGAGTCTTCCAGTTGTACCAAACCACGCGATACGCCAGCCACGTGTGCGCTCTGTTCCCAGTCTCACCCGGCTAACTACAAAGGGTGTGCTATATACAAGGAAATCCAGAAACGTCGGGCACCCCTTCATAAAACAAGTGAAAATTCAAAAAATCAAAGGCACCCAGTACCTGACATTAATTCTTCATCTTTTCCACCATTGCCTTCAAAATCCACCGGAAATAAAATTCAAGCAGGACAAACTCCATTATTACAGGCACATTCACCTTCCATGTTTTCATCTGCCCAAATTGCGGAATATAATGCTGCGTTGGGGCCGTCAAGTCAAATTAATACTTTTTTGTCGGAAATGAAAACTCTATTGTTTCCAATGATTTCGTTGATGACTCAACTTATACAAGCCTTAATGTCTAAAAATAATGCCAAATAATATGACATCTAATTCCCTTGTCGTCTTGTTGTGGAATGCTAATGGTATTTCACAACATTTCAATGAGCTAGAATATGTGCTACATGAGAAAAGAATAGACATCGCCCTCATTTCGGAGTCTCACTTGACTTCACGTTCTCGTTTTTACGTTCCCGGTTACATCGTTTACCGGACTGATCACCCGGCCGACCGGAGCCAAGGGGGCACGGCAATTATCATCAAGGCGACTTTAAAACATGACTTCCTTTTCACTGAACCTCCAACAAATTTTCTTCAGGCAACTGTACTTTCTTTATACCTAAACCAGTTAAAATTTAATGTAGCATCAGTTTATTGTCCGCCACGATTTCGAGTAACTGAGGAGGAGTTTCAAAATTTTTTCGATGAGTTGGGACCAGCATTTATTGCAGGTGGTGATTATAATGCGAAGAACACTCAGTGGGGATGTAGAGTCAATACACCACGAGGCAGGCAACTGCTAAATGTAATTGACTACAATCGATTTGAAGTAATAACGCCCCGGATGCCGACATATTGGCCTTCTGCCGTCACAAAGCTACCTGATATACTGGATATATTTATAACACGAGGTATAAGTCGACTTCACCATGCGGTTGAAAATTTAGACGATTTTAGATCCGACCATTCTCCGGTTCTGTTAACTATAAGTGCTACTCCTCTTTATAAACAGCAATTACCATCGCTAACGCCAACCGGTAAGATGGATTGGGTCAAATTTCAAAATCTTGTAAATAACAATTTAAATGTTCACGTCCCTTTAAAAACTGCTCACGATTTAGAATGCGCCATAGACGATTTTACCTCTATCATTCAATCTGCTGCATGGGATTCTGCAATAACTGTTTCAAAAAATGAACGCAATGGACCTCATTATCCCAGATCCATACGGGAATTAATTACTCAAAAACGGGCAGCACGTCGTCGATGGCATCGTACAAGACTTCCGGGCGATAAATCTACTGTCAATCGGCTATCCAACAGACTTAAAAAGGAAATCTGGGCAGTTAAACTCGACCGCTTTGAAAGCCGCTTGAATTCCCTGGACACAGAAGATGGCTCGTTATGGAGAGCAACAAAGCGACTTCTAAAGCAAGTTCCAGTTTCGACTCCTCTTCGGCGTGAGAACCAAACCTGGGCCAAGTCTGACCAAGAAAAAGCTGATTTATTTGGAGAACATCTCAGCAACGTATTTAAACCTCATGTGCAAACAGGAGACATTGAGTTTGACAGGGATGTACAGGAATTCGTAACGTGCCCAACTACGCTATCGTTGCCGCCTAAACCTGTGAGTTTAAACGAGGTCAAGAGTATTATTAAACGTCTTCCATTGCACAAGTCACCAGGTCTGGATTTGATAACTGCAGAGATATTAAAGAAGTTACCAGAAAGAGGGATAATTTTTATACGAAACATATTTAATGCTATTCTCAGAACTGCGCATTTTCCTTTACAATGGAAATTGTCAACTATTGTTTTATTTCAGAAGCCGGAAAAACCATCTCACTGTGTAAGCTCTTACCGGCCCATTAGCCTTCTTTCAGTCGTGTCTAAACTTTTTGAACGAATTTTGTTAGATCGACTTTCGCCGATAATTGAAGCTACAACTCCAAATTATCAGTTTGGATTCAGAAGGCAGCATTCAACAACTCATCAGCTGCACAGAGTGGTTGATTTAATTTCTGTAGGATTAGAACAAAAATTATACACATCGGCTGTATTTCTGGATATTAGTTCGGCGTTCGATAAGGTTTGGCATCCCGGGCTTTTGTATAAATTAAAATCTATTTTTTCTGATACATATTATGGAATTCTGAGATCATTTTTAGAGGATAGATATTTTGTTGTGCGCCAAGGTTTGGAATATTCTAATATCTGGCATATCGAAGCAGGAGTTCCTCAAGGGTCCATATTATCTCCTGCTTTGTACTCCATATTTACGTCTGACTTCCCGGAAAATGACTTCACAACAGTAGCAGCGTACGCAGATGATACCGTTCTGTTATGCAGCAGTGAATCTCCTGAAGAAACTTCGATGAACATCCAAAATCACTTGTATGAGGTATCTACATGGCTCAAAAACTGGAGAATAAAAGTTAACCCGCTGAAATCTGTGCAAGTGACTTTTACTTTAAGAAGAAGAACTTGTCCAACTGTTTACCTGGATAACAATGAGATACCGCAAGAAAATAAATTCCGATATCTGGGCCTCCATTTAGACCGTAGACTGACTTGGGGATATCATATCAAAACAAAACGTTTGCAACTAAATAACCGTACAAGATTACTTTCAAAATTCATCAACAGAAAATCAACTCTATCATTAAAATTTAAATTATTAACATACAAAGCCTATTTACGACCGATATGGAATTACGGTATTGAAATTTTTGGGACCGCAAAGAAAACTCACATTCAAAAAATTCAAACTCATCAGTCAAAAATACTTCGGATGATAACGAACGCCCCATATTACGTAACAAATTTAACATTGCATTCCGATTTGAAAATCCCTTTTGTAACAGAAACTGCTAAAATAAAATATTCCAAATTTAACAGAAAATTAACAGATCACATCAATCCCCTAATACAGCAAATGTCAAGACGAAACTTACCACACCGACGCCTACGAAGAAAATGGAGTAGAGATCTATTGATCTAATTGTTCTATATTTTTATTAACTTATTTTTTGAAATCCACTATACTTTTGAATTATCCACTGGGATGTATTCTTTAAAAAAATATTTCTGTTTATTTATCGAGTCATTTGTTTTTTTCAAAATTTAGTTAAGCTTTTGGATGGTTATACTGTACTGTATAGTTTCTAAATAAAATTAACGTTAAAAAAAAAAAAAAAAAAAGTATCGTTGCAAATTCATCTAAATAAATATATTTAAAAAAATAAAATGTGCAATAATAATTTAGATTTAATCTCGGATAAATCATTTAAAAATAACGTTTATTTGCGTGCTTGTCTATTTATACAGTGTTTTATTTATTTAGAGCAGTTCTGTGGAGTGTTTTTTAAAATCCATTTTTACTTTTTTTAATTATTTCGCAGGGTAATAAAAGTTATAAATAGAAAATTACACAAATGATCTGGTTTTAGTCATAACATCACTCAACTGTATACTTTACAATTTAACAATTTTAATTTTGAAATTCGTTGTTAAGATTTTTCAGTAGGTATATAAAATTGTGTTACAGGTAAAGATTTGTTGTGTCTTTTCCAAAACTAACTATGTAAGTAAGCACGATTGTAAAAGATTTTTGCCCAATATTTTATTCACTCACAGAAAACATTTGAATAGTTATTTTAGAATTCGTTAATTTACAAAATCTATGTCTTCGTAATTTGTTATTTAGACCATAAACTTTTAGTAACTAAGAAATGTGTACGAAAGCAAAACAACAACAAAATAACCACTCATTCAGAAGTTTATTTTTCATTATTACATATTTCAGACTTTTTTCAAGAATATTACAATTGTTGTAAATTTTGAACGAAGATTAGTCTATTTAAAAAATACAGTTTAAATTTCCTTACTCAGAGAATCAATAATTATTTATAGTCAATTAAATTATATTATAATAAGTAAATTGTACTATATCACTAGATAGTAACTTCTGATGGAGATAACGTCTATTAACGTAACTCTTAATTTAAAAACATCTTCGTTATTTCTCAGGTTAATTTCAATTTTGTTATAAAATATGCCCGAAATTTTCAAATCAACATTGTGGTAAATCAAAATCGACATATTTAGGTAGGCCTACTGTTTTAATGAACATTAGTAAAACTAGAGTAGATCACAGGATAAAACAACACCAGCAAGAAACAAAAAAAGTTAAAAAACAGAATAATAATTTTTCATTGTGGCCGCCTCCGTTCTATGCAAAAATTTCGAGTTCGATTTCCGGCAAGGATCTGGCAATTATTACAAGTGATAACCCAAAGTTAAAAGTAGATAGCCCTCCGTAGTCGCTAAAAACCAAGTTGTTGATGGGACTGTATATAAAAAAAGAAAATATGTTTAACCGAACGAAAACTTATGATTATATAATATTAAATCTTACGAATTTTTAAAAATAGTGCTTCTGATATAGGGTACACACTATTTCACATTAATTTGTACCACTTATCTCCACTAAAAATCTCATATTAGTTATTTTCACATGTATTTTTATTGGTTTTTTTACAAAAGTATCAAAAAACATATTTTTTGTTTAAGAACTGGTTAAAAATGGACAACGAAACTACTGAATATAACATTGATAGGTGAACAAGATTACCAGGTAACTGGAATTTACCTATTTGGACAATCGCCATTTTTTAAACTGGTATTATATTTAGTTTTAACACTCAACCACACAAAGCCTATTTTACAGAACACATTAATTCTCATTAGTAAAATAAGCTAATAAACACAACATGTTAATATCAGATATCGGTACAACTGCTACCGCAGAATATTACATTGACGTTTTATAACATTGTACTGAATATCTTTACGAATTGTACAACTAAGGTAGATACTGTTTGTATTATTGAAAGATGAAGTCGGATAAAACCGGATAGGCTATTGCCAATACGATCAGAAACACGTGTTCCTCAAGTAAAACATAGGCAGTCTAACGAGACATTATGTTACCATTAAAATAGATGTATGTAGCATTATAAACGAACAAATAAAATTAAATATTTTATTTGTTTTTATTGCAGTATGGTATTTGTAAACTGTACCCAAATAAAAATAAATTATTAAATGAATACGGGTAGGATACAAGCAAAACCCTTTTTTACTATTTTCTTAAGAATTTGGATGTCCGAAAAACTAATAAAATATAAAACGGGGTCCACTACTTCCCTTTTTCTTAGAATTTTATTATTATTTTTTTCTAAGTAGTCTATAATAATTTATAATAGACTACATTTCAATTTACTTAATAGGAAAATAAAGGACCATAAAATATATCTTTCGACAGAGGTCTCTATGTTTGCTTTACTTTAAAAGATTTATTGCATCTTGTAAGTCAGCTCCCACACATTCTGCAAACACGCGTGTGTATGTAAACAATATGAGTGGAAGATGTTGATAAAGAAAAGAGAAAGATATTTCTAAAGAAGAAAAAGAATGTTTGTATGTGTCAATAAAGCGTGACTCCATTCCTGTCTAGACGTCTGCGGGTTAACGTGACCAATAATGGATAAGAAGAAAGTCCTCGAAGACGAAATTTCTTACAAGTTTACACATCTATAGAATAATAGAAAAATAATTTTTAATATTTTGTACTTAACAGAAATTTTTTATAGACAGATATGTAGCTCATGAAGGTTTGTAATATGCTCACCGAATTTGTATCGATACGGATAAATAATTCTGCAGGCCTATTACAATACAAAAGACACTTAACAAGATAATTTCAACCTTACGGCCAAGAAAGACATTGTAAAATGTTATCAATTTCACTTTTCGACAATACAAAACCTGGTGGTTGAACAAAAACATTTTACGTTGAATGTCCCGCAGTGGACACAAACTGGAAATGGCATACTTACATTCTAAGAAATTTTATACTTAAGTACTAAAATTGTATTAACCACAAAACACTACTGAGTTACAAGAAAAATCAAATTGATTAAATCTTGAAGACTTTATGTCAATTTTAACAAGTAACTTCGACGACCACTTAACAATTTATTTTATTTGTTTGTTTATAATAATTATAAACTTTATTATTTATTTACGTTTGACTGCCTTACAACTCCAAATACGATCATTGAGACCTTTGCCGACGACACGGCTATTCTTCCTATTCATGAAGGTCCCAAGTAATTGCGTTACAATTTTTACAAGGATTCCTTACATCTTTCGATAAATTTAGGTACGAATGAAGTGGAGAACAAACGTTAACGAAAATAAATCAACACATTACATTCACACTTCGGAAAATTACTGCCCACCGGTAACTTTAAATAACATCATACTACAACAAGACACAAAAGTAAAATTATTAGGTTTTCATCTAGATCTTTACCTAACAAGGAAATATCTTTTAACAAAAAAAATAGGCTATATAACTTGAGCTAACAAGATGTAAATTATACTGGTTAGTTGGAAACATTCACCCTTTGTCAAGCGAATCAAAACTTTTTTATACAAATCACTTTTAAACCCCATATGAACATTTTTTTCCCCCAGAACATACAGGTGGAGGTCAAATTATTTACACTTAATGTTTTCGTTGCAGGGCTAAAATAAATAGTTCTGTTTCTTATCACATCCAATTAAATGACTGAATCATTTACGAACAGAAGAAGTAGAGGTGTAAAAAACACTAATCAGAGTTATCTCCTCTGAAAATAATGAATTTCATTATACAGCCAGACCCTGTGATGAATGAAGTGAAGGTGTCATTTGCAGAGCGGAAAATATGTGCTTTTCAGAGATTCCAGGATGCTGATAAGCGTACTTTTCCACTCAGTGAGGAAGGCAAAGGTAAACCATCTCATTCCTCGTTTTACTTAGTAAAACCTGTACAGGTTCAAACCAGCTTTTCGGCTGATGACCTAAACAACAACATGAACATTTATCATGATCTTTATTTATGTTGTAGGCTACATCCACTATTTCACATATAAAAATATCTGAACGTTTCCAGTCAAAAATTTGGCAGAGTGCTCTAGAAATTTCATTGTGCATCAAAAACATTTATACCAATCTTAACATCAACACGGTCAAACAAATATAATCAGAATTCAGATCAAATTATGAAGAATAACTCGACTATCATCAGAATTTCCTGGCTCTAAATTGTCTCAACATTACCAGTTACGGTTTTATAAGATTGAAAAGATGCAGAGTATTAGATTTAAGTTACAGATTTGAACAGTTCTTGTTATTGTTTTAAAATGTGTCTCCTTACTATAGGACAACTATTATTTTCATCAATTGATGAAATTTTGAAAACATTTCATAGGAAAAAAATAATTTTAAAACATAAAATAAGTATAATACTATTAACCTGAATAAAAAGGAACCATAATTTTTTCGGCTAAGTTTTTAGTGTTATGGCTTAGTTTTTAGTTTTAATAACATCAAAGATGGTACTAATTTATAGACTTGTACTAAAGAAATTTAGTTCAAGTATACTTATGTACAAACACAAACATGCAATAGTTATGATAAGTTATTTGGAAATTTAAATATCTTAAGGCTACTCAACGTATTTAAGTTTCAGTGGCCCTAGTTTTATATCAAAACTAAGGTGAAAGATCTGGGAATTTATGTTGTAACATAGGTTATGGTGACCATGTTACAACTACTTAATGAGAAATTTCAATTTATTAGAAGAATTTAATGACTTTCGTGTAAAATCTATTTAGTAATGTCTTAAATGTTGTAAATAGCCATCATATGTATTTCATCATGTCGAGTATTTAAACAAATTAATAGTGAGGAGTTTGAAGGAAGTAATAGAAACGTCTTCAAAACACTCAAACATTTGTACAAAATAAAATCATGAAACCATTTCACTTGTCATCAGATCATTGAATACTCACGAGTGTGCACGAGGCAGACTGTGCACAAACATATAGAACAGTCGGTCGACGACAAACACCGGCAAAGATAACATAGGATGGAAGAAAATAGCTTGACGTTATTTATTTCAACGAATAATTACTTCTTCAAAGAAAAATGATGAGTTCCAAATTATATTACTATTATATAAGCACACAAACAAAAAATTATTACCTTCATGTTACTAAACTTATTTTAACTAAGAGAACAAGGCTGCAGGGGTTTAGCTAAAATTATTTTAGTTTCTTAAAGCTCAATTAGATCACACTAGTAATACCAATAAACAAATCAAATTTATTATAAATATAATAAACATACAATTATTTAATATGTTAACGTAAACAAATCTATCAGCATTTAAAACAAACTGTAAGATCATTTTTGAAGAATACAACTAACACACAGACTTATTACAATTTCTAAAATTAATATGATGAATGATTAAATCAATTATTGACCCTATAAGTATTTACTTAAGCAATAGCAATAGTCATTGAAAGGTCATAGTCAAATAATTACTATTTTTAAGGTAGCAATACTGTAATGGAGAGAATGGTTGCTCAGTTGATGAATTTGCTTAGGTGATCAGCCGAAAGGCTCGTTTGAACCTCTAGAGGCGTTTACTACGCCTTCCTCACTGAATGGAAACGTATGGTTATCAGTATACCAGGCCCTCTGAAAAGACAATAAGTTCAGTTGAAGTTGTAACTCGGTTGTCAGTGAGTGCTATTAGCAAGTGTTTGTATACACGGTAACAAGTACGTTAAAACAAAGTTTTAATACTGTAATTTGTTGTAGGTAAAATACTTTTATCAATTGCAAAACCACTGTTATTGTTAGTTACATTCGTAAGCTCTAAGTTTATTAATTAACTTAATTGAAGTAATCTAATTGTATTTGTTAGTAATCAAAGTTTAATAATTAATTTTAATTATTAAGTGTGTAAATAAATAATTGTAACAAGTTTAAGGAAGTTTATTTATTACTTATTACACCCAGATACTGAACGAACCTAAGCTTAAGTGCTACTTAAATTAATTATTTATTACTTAGAAAATATTTTTACATAAAAATTTAAACCACTTATACTTAACAGTTCAATTTAGAGGTTAATTCAGTGGTTTTATTGTGTGAAAATTTACAGGCTCTGGCCAGGAATCGAATCCGGGACCTTCCGCTTTGTAGGCTAGAGCGCTAGTAAATACGCTACGGAGGCGGCCAGTGGTATTTTTATTAATGGATTGAATCAAATGCTACTAAACTTATGTGAGTAAAAATGTTATTATTTATTATTTTTAATAGAATAAGGAAAATGTTCAAATCAACTTCATTAAATAATAACACGTGGCAAATAATATGAATTACATAAGTGCAGTCTGCAATACTTTAAACAAGAACATGGAAAAAAGGAGTAAAAGAGATTTCTAGTAATAACGAATATGTAAATATTATTTAGTAATGAAACGTTATACCGTGCGTTGCATTACCATCCTTGATTTTTAATACGATTCATAGATAGAATGTCATTACTATTATTAATACTGTATTCTGAAACTGAAATGACATACACATTTGCTCATTTGTCATTGTACATTATTGTTATACTTTTTTAACATAATAATTATTATAAAATTCTCTTTGGCGCCGTTTCGTACCAATGAAAAGGTGTGGTTGTGTTTTACTCATTAAATCAAAATGTTATGCATTGTGATTACATTATTACACTGGAATCTTCACGTCGTAATTCTTAAGTATCAAATTTTAAACTGAGACGTTCACTAATAGGATGGTGGCATTCTTTTGCAACTCACAATAGAAGAGAGAAAAAAATAAGAATAAATACATACATTATTTTGTAATATAAAATATTGCGTTGTAGTACAATAAGGTAATAACAAACTAGCCTGGTTTAAGAAGTACAGAAAAATATATACCTATAGAAAATTTCCAATCATTCACCCCTTAAAAAAAAAGTTATTAAATATTTTAAACTGCAATGAAGTCTTCATCTGCTAAAATGATCAAATGTCATTGTTACTAGAATTCATCCTACTTTCATTTCGTTTTTCAACATAATTTTTTGACTAGTTTCCTTTAATATATAATAGGTAATATTAGTAATAAATATAACAACTATTTAGATTTTTCACGCATTATATATTTTTTAATTTACTACTTAAACTAAAAAATCTGGTGTGAAACACTCACACGACTTTCTCTTACAATAATTTAAATAATGAAAAATATAACCTATCTTTTGTTTAATTTATTTATTCAAAGTCGCACCAACTGCTTGTTCATAGCGACTACGGTGGATTATGTAACATTAAATGTGGGATTTGACATGTGAAAATTTCCAGACCTATCTTTAATCTTTAGTAAACAATGTAAATTGAAAAAAAAACAGCAAAAGTGTATCAACACCAAAGAAAAATATAACCTAATTGTAATCATGAGTAAATGACGCAAAAAAGAAAATCAATCTCTGTCCGACTTTAAAACACAGGAAATCACTAATTGACGCTAAACTAAGCTCTGTAAAAAATTTAAATTATTTTATTTCCTATAACTTTGATTATTATACGCTTTTGCGGTAAATGCATTACAAAATAATTACCTCGAAATTAATTTTGGATTTATATAAGTTTTGTCTTCTTATGTTTGAATTAAATTTAAAATGACATTCCAATTTACGGCTCACGTTTATTTGAGAGATAAACGAAAAGTAAATGATTGCATCTTCGAATAGTTTCATAAGAAATAATGAAATTTCTAATGGATTTTTTGTTAGTTGAAAGATAGGTTTCGTATTTGACTTATAAAAATATTTAATAGTGTTCTGTAGAATTCGTTGTCAATTTTATGCGAGTTTGGCTAAACTTTTTTCATCTATCTAATTTTTGGGATATGAATTTACGCTCAATAATTTGGTAAATTTAATTGTCATGAACATAAATATTTTACAAAATAATTCAGATATGTATAATTTCCTTCACCATTATTTTACTTTGTCATCAGAGAGAAAAAAAATTGAATAACAACAACAATTCAAATCTTAAATTTTCTAAATAAAATTTTTCAACATTTTGTTTTATGGAATTGATTCATACATTCTACAAGTTGTAGTGACATTTTTATCACTCGGTACTCCAGAGAATAAGAATAAAGAACGGGTTACATAAGATAGGATTTCAACATAAATAAAAATATTTAGCCATTTCCAAACAACACGTAATAAAATGTGATATTTAAATAATACATAAGTAAAAATTATGAGAGAAAATGCCTCGGCTTAAAAGATTTTGAATTTAGATAAGACGGTTAAGTACGAAGGTGATAAAGATAAGGATAAGATTAGACCTACTCATACAATGTTTTAAACATGCTGCTGGTGTAAGTGCGAATGATCCGCCACAGTAGGTGGAAACAGAACACTCTGATTTACACAGGAGCCTGTAGGAAATAATTTTTTTGTGAGAAACGAAATAAAAAAATCCTACCGTTTATAAATACGAACAATACTGTACGGCAAAAAATTATTTAATTTTATGTAAATAAATAAAATATAATAATTATAATATTATTCCTCGTATCGGGCCAATTTTAGTTCATGTCAGGTGACTATAGACGTTTCTGAAAGCTCTTTTTGCAGCCCAATTCTCAGCATTTGCTCACTGTTGTCTTTTCCTTTTTTTGTCTGACCACCCGGTTTTCTGTTTTAGCTCTTCATGGAAACCGTAAAAACTGTAAATAGTTGTCCGAATCTGGTTCAGTTCATTAAGTTTTCCTAATATCCTTTCTGACTTCTTTAAACCATTTATCTGAAACCTTAGGTATATTGTTTAATGTTTTAAAAATTGTTTTATTAACCGGTTTTCATCCATTTTATATAGGTGTCCGTAATTTTTTTTTCTAATCGGCTCCAATTATCGTACATTTTCCTTTCGTCTATTCTGTTCTTATCGACCTCATAACCTATATTTTTCGTCTACTATCTTCGGGCCTGTTATCTTGCGGAGGATCTTTCTCTCAAATTTCTCTGCTTCTCTTAGACTAGCCTACCCGGTCACTCTAAGCCATTCGCTCGCGTAAAGACACACAGGTTTTATATCCCAGTGTTATTAATGTCTAAACTTGGCTTGTCTTGAGAGTTTCTCCTTATACAAGTGGTGAGTTCTCGAAGTGCACCGGCCATCTCCTCGTCTGTTGTTTGCTTCCTTTTCGCCGGTCTTTGGTTGTATTATCTCCTCAAAATACTTGAAGCCATCAACTTTCCCAATTTTGTCGTATTGTGTCTTCCGAGTTACCTGGATGTGTTTTGATATTCGTTATTTATTTAGTTAAATAATTATAATACCAGTACTAATAACAAAATTAAAATTTATTTTAACAGTTACTATATTAACTACTTCAAAGTATAATGGCTTCCTCTTAACTGGCTTGAATAAGATCAAGTCACGTTAGGATAACCAAAAAGGCTGTTAACAGTAGGTACCGTAGGGAATTTACCAATTCATAAAACAAAGAATTGATTATATTTGTGTAATAACCAAAATTCGATTCCGAACTTAAGCATGTAATATGCCTATAAGATTGTTGTTGTTGTTTAGGTCATCAGCCGAAAGGCTGGTTTGAACCTGTAGAGGTTTTACTAAGTAAAATGAGGAGTGAGGTGGTTTACCATTGCCTTCTCCACTGAGTGGAAAAGTACGCTTACCAGCATGCCGGACCTTCTGAAAAGCACATATTTTTCACTCTGCAAATGACACCTTCACTTCATTCACCACAGGGTCTGGCTGTATAATAAAATTCATTACTTTCAGAGGAGATAACTCTGATTAGTGTCTTTTACACCTCTACCTCTTCTGTTCTTAAATGAATCAGTCATTTAATTGCCTGACCATGTGATAAGAAACAGAACAATTTATTTTAGCCCTGCAACGAACAGATTGAGTGTAAATAGTTTGACACTCCACCTGTCTATTAGGGGCAACCTATAAGATTAGGATGTACAATTATATAGTTCTGCATATGCAATACAGCATATGAGTGATATAAGTACCTACATTAATTTTTCTGTTTCCATATCGATAAGAAAAATGAAATAACATTTCATATTAAGCCTAGGCTTTAGTATATAATAAGCCTATAAAAATAACAATTAACACACAGTATAAACAAACCCATTTTACACTTACTGTAGGACTAAAATGTACATGTAAAGTAAAACATTTATTATAGGAACTGTTATTTTTCAGACACTATCAATAGTAGAAAAATCTGTCATTTTCTTTTGTTTCATGTTACGCATGCGTCTATCAGCTGGTGCTTAACTCATCGCAGGACAGTTTCTAGCACTTATTGTATTTAAAAAATATATTTGTTCGCGTCGATAGCTCTGTTCCTTTTCAGCTAATTGGGCTTCCGAGGTTCAGGGTTCATTATATTAATTACCTGAGTATTTAACTTAATCCGACTAAGAAAATAACCCTCTTGGGAAAGAGTCGGTTTAAGAGCGAAAGACCTGTTGTTTGCATAGTAATATTACTCATATATATAACTAATATATACATCACAAATTCTATGCAGAAAGAACTGTTCAGTATCCATTAAATAAAATAATAATGCAATACTAATTCTTTCCGTAATAACATTACATAATACTTCAAAAATGTAAACTTCCCAATCTAATATTGCACGTTACTTTTATGGAGACATTAACTTGCCACTGGTTGGGTAAAACTCAGTTGTGTAAATAATGTAGCTTATAATATAGAAAAGATGTACCATTATAAAAAAAGGTATTATGAACCACACAACTTAGAAATCAAAATATTTACTTCTTAGAAAAATAGTAGGGCAATTATTCTCTAATAAAATCAAAAATATGTAATTTGTCAAATATGATAATCGACAAAATGTTTAAGTACCTTAACGTAACAGTAGTATGATTCGTTATTAAAAGTATTAAAATATCGAACTCTGAATGACGACAACATTCATTCACCTTTACAGTAAAAATTCACGAACAAGACTCATCAACAATTCACCAGTTTATTTATGAAGGTTCCTGAGCTAGCCTTCTAGAAATCTCCAAGCCAAACCAAAAAAAAATCTCTCAGAACATTCCAAACAATTAACAAAATACAAACAACGTAATCAGAAAGCGTGTAACTGCGGTATATACGAGTGACAGAAAAATGTCATCCGCCAAACTTAAAATAAAATATATTAACATTTTCATGGTTTCTTGCTCACACTAATTTTTTTTTAGTTAAACCATTAATTTTAATGATTATATCAACGCTAGTTTTTCAACGACTTCCACACGATTTTATATTAAGGTATTAACAAAAATTGTATTTATAATTAGTTCAACTTACGTTTTATTTAACTGGAGATTTAATTACACTGACACTAAATGTATGCGTTCAATTTGGTTCATTAAAAAAATTCGATTTACGTAATTTTATTTAAAATAATAATTCACTCATGCCGCACCCTTAGTCCAGTGAGCACTGCAGTTCAAACCAAAACATTTCGTGTTTTAATACAGATTTTAACGTTTTGTCATTTCCGGAGCCTAATCTATATTAATTTTATTTTTCGGACGTTAAAGAAAACAAAAAAAAATAATACAGATTAGGGTCCGGAAATGATTAAACGTTAAAAGTAACTAACTATTTGGTTCCGTAAACTACCGTAGTCGCTAATAACGAGGGCAATTGCAACTTTAATAAACTAGGAAAAAAGATCAGAAGTGAGTTTAATGTTAAATTATGTTGTGCTGCACACTATAGGAGAACTCACAATTAAATGATTAAAGATAGAAACTACAGTATATTAAATTTTTAGTTTTTGTAGGCACTTCAATTTAAAGAGTTATTGTGCTATGTAACAATATTAAATTAAACAATAACCAACTGTCAAAAAACAAATAAATTTACTAAAAGTTTAAGAAAAAACACTTTTGCACCCACCTATGCAAATTTCGATTACTATAAAAATCGAATACGATATGTACGTTGTAACCAGTATCCACTAGTTGTTTTCATTTTCCAATTCATATCATGGTCACTAAAATGTTTTAATACAATGATAGCCTATTAAATATTTACTAGTACTTCTGAATTCATATTTTACTATTGACAATGTCAGCAAATAATAACTTAGGTATTTAAATAATAACTTTAAGGTATTGTAAATTTGAATGTATTACACGAACTAGATCGTAAAATAAATCAAATTTGTAATTTATTGATTATTACATTTTTAACTTAAATTAGATTGTTATTGAATTTATAATATTTAGAACGACAAGCTGCTTTGTTTGAAAACAAAAGAAAAAATCATACTCGAATTTACAACTAACAATAAACAGTAACAGCAGTAATCACTCCATTATTAACTACAATGGCACACCCACTAACCCTAAACATGTAGGTCTACATTAAAAAATGACAACTATATTTATCGATGACTAGTTTGGTAAAAATGAGTCATTGTGACAACGTGTATTTTGAATTATTTAATAATGTACCAGTCTTATATTTCTGATGAAATAAAGAAAACCAACTAACTATATCGAGAAAAATTTTCTGTAAGTTTTAAAACACATGCATAAAAATTTGAAACGCAACAGGTAGTTCTACTCTGTAAGAAAAAACAAGTTCTTCATAATTAAACAACCGTGTCTCAAATGGAGATTTGGAACAGTATAAAATTATACTTTTAGGTCCTTACAGGAAAAAGGCAGATTTATATCTAATGTATTTTGTTATTTTTGAGTTCCCCAATACATCTCTACCAGCTTTCTAAAACTATTTGAACTGCGATATTATTGGAATATGTAAAAGAAAAGTGACGAGGAGTCAGGAGAACTTGTACTCTGGAGTATAATGATAAATTCGTATGATTTATTCGAAACAATGAACGCGTGCACGAGTACACACCTTTTACATAGTTGTGAGAAAAATCGAGTTATGAAATTTGAACGCCGTTTTAAATTGCGGATTTTTCGTTAGAATATTTAAGCCCGTTTATTACAAATACTACATACCAACTTGTAATTTGTCTAATAAATTTTATTAAAATCTACGTTTGTACATTACTCAGAAACCAGTCCAATAGTAATTTTTGTACAAACACTGTACTGTAGAAATTATGTCTTCGTCATTGTTTTAACTATAATTTTTCTGTTAAAAACTGTAAATGTAATACAACCCAATGGAGTGGTAACTTGAAGTATCAAAAGATAACATGAAAATATGTCAAAGCAGATTTCCAAAAACAATTCTTTATACATGTCATTTAAATAAAATATTGAACTAAAAATTTACTTTAAGAACAAGAAGAACTAAATCTACTAGAACTTCTAAAGAAAAAATATCTTTGAAATCAAACTCCATATAATACGAGGCATACGTTAATATTTTTAATTTTCCAAATTTTATTGCCGATGAAGGGCTGAAATTTTTTTAATATAAAATATGTAGCCTATTACAAAGAAGTAGCTAAAGCAGTGTATGATAAAGTAAAACAAGTTTCCTATGTTCCTTTTACTTTCTTATATTAAAATAAAAACCGAACTGGGTGAACATATTAAGACATAAAATAACTTATAAAGTAATAATCGGGAGCGTCCGAGTTGAAATACAAAATCTACTTGGCAATATCATTTAAATATTTTACTACTACTTTCATCAGGACTTCCTCATTTGGCTCATCTGGAGGTTGACAATCTCCATCAAAAAATGCGCAATAATTTTTATCGGTTTCCTATGAGGTTACTTTGCATTTGACAACAAAGGACAAAAGAAAATTTATATTTTAACTAACTTTACTAGGATTTGAAGAACGGAACCTTCATCTCCGAAGATCAGCTGTCAAGCACCCGACTTAGGGCATCGACTTTACCACTAGACCAACCCAATGGGTTCATCATCGTTGATTAAAGTATAATAATTACATTTAAAAATAACTTATTGTCAAAGAATTACATTTAATAAAATAATAATAAATGTAGAATTTTCTTAACAAAAAAATATATTCGATTAATTGAATAAGGTGTTAATTACGTCATCTTATATTTCTTGATTCTAGTATTATATTTAACAGTGAATGAATTCCAATTTGCAGATTGGATAAATGACAAGATTATTTACTTCACTTTTAGTCACCGCCCCCACAGTGGAAGTATATACGCTTGGAAGCCGTAAGCGAGATTGGTTGAAATAACAATTAAAAAGATATACTGTATACAAAATGCCGTTTCTTCGTTTCAGACTTTCGTGTTTTCATTTATTTATTTAAACAAGTTGTCTTTTTAAATCAGCATCTTGATTCTTCGTATAAAAATTTGTTTTCATTCAATTAAAAAGGCTTAACTAATTTATTTATATAGCAATGCAATAAAAAACGTCTGGGGGATTTAGAAACAGGAAATGGAAAAATATTTAATAATATTATAGCTTCTACAATTGTACAGTAATTTTTTAATTATGCAGTTTATAATAAAGATTACTGAAGTTTAATAAATTTAAGTACTAGCTATATTACTTTTAATAGCACTTGATCACGTAATGCTTATAATTTTTTCTAACTTTATTTTTGCTTAGTACACAACTGTAAATAAATAAATAGTGTATCTGTATAGGATTCTTTTAAATTTTAACAATATTAAAAATATGCGGAGAGCAACCCTCAACAGCAAGCCTCGGGCTGTAAAATCCCAAACAAATTGAAAAAGTTTATTAAAATAATCAGTTCAAATTAGCATATCTCGGCCTGTCGCCGTTTCAGACATCTATGTGGATTTCCAAGTAGTGTTAGCTGCTGAATTTAGCGCACTAATAAGTCTGCTAGTATTGTGAGGTAGTTGTTCTTTAAATCTATACAAACGTACAAAAACGTCGTTTAATTAAGAAACGTTTAAGTTGGTACGTCAGGTCCTGTTTGACACTTGCCTGCTATTGGCGATAATCCGTAACAAAGATATTTTAAGGAAATTTACAGTAAGCTTAATAAGACTTTTTCCACGTTAACTTAGAAAGGATAGGACTTTTGATGTAAAAAACAGAAGTCTATACTATTTTAATTCGATCTCATCTACGAATAAAGTATGCCTCTAGCTTATTTATAGTGTCCCGGATATCCTATCCATTAAATTCACTCCTCAGTTCACTTTCTCTAAGTACAACTTTAAGAATATGAATAGGTAGCGATTTTCAGAATCTAAGCTTTCTGGGATGATAGAAAAACAATATAAATTGCTTTACGGGAGCTACACTCTTTTCAAGCCTTTAGGGTCAAGCATGAACAGCCATTAGAAACTACATACTATAGTAATATGGGGTATGCAAATAAATATAAAAACTAAGAAAATGACATACCACTCCATAGTACGAAGCATTGTGACCTGTGCTGCAGAAGTATGGGTTATAAACAAGAGGAACAGAAATAAAATTATTGCAATAAAAATGGAGCACTGTGTAGATACTGTTCTTTGACGATTTTAGATAAGGTGCCAAATGAGGAAATTATACGGAGATCTCAAATGCAAGAATGCAAGAAGAAATCGAACACATAGAGGAAAAGGGTTTGCTATGGTATGGAAATGTCAGAAGAGTGGAGGCCGCGAAATTTATGGAAAGCGGGTACGACGAGGCTTGGGAGTTGAAAATTGGGAGAACAGGGGTGAACAGAGAAACATGGAAACGGAGCTATAGATGCCATATAAAAATGGGACAAGTTATCGAAATTTAAACTTCTGTATTTTTTTCTAGGTAGCCTATTAGTTACAGTACACCTAAACCGATTTTCAGAACTGTAGTTCTTTGTAGTTCTATAATATTTAAAAATTATGACTTGACGAGCTAAAGACTCAGATGAAGGCGGAGCGTAGTGACGTCAAACACAGCACAGAGCCAATTGACTTTTGTCAACCGTATTCTGCGTTACCACGTTGTGTTGTCGTTGTACCGCAGTTCACGTTTCTAAAGGTTTTGGATTCAATCTTCTTAAGCGATCACATATGAAATGTTTGAAATCTTTTAATTCATAAGATGAAGAATTAAACAGCAAACCTAGACGAAGATTTTAGTGCCAGTTTCATGTCAAGCGTAAAGGAACTCCGACTTATTTCTGAAGTGTGACAAAGAAAAGTGGTATTTTCTCACCCGACCTTGGCTGTTATTGACTAGACCTCATCTGCAGTTTTTAGTTTGTAGAGGTATAGTATACATTCCTTTAAGTAGTCTGTAAGTAGTCCCTTAGTACTTTTAACTACTTAAGCGCAAGTCGTCAAAAAGCAAATAAATAGGTTTTTCTTTTCAATCCCTAACGAACGAATTTAAAATTTCTTATTTATCGGAAGTTATAGAATTAGTTATAATTCAGTCAGTTAGGTAGTGAGGGCTATTACATTCATATACAGAGATTAGGTGTATAATGTTTTACAAACCATGAGACAGTAAGAATTCGTCTATACCGCCGTCTTCAGGTCAGTGAAGAAATACATCCTGGGTATTGTCTGGGATTTAATTACGCATTGAAAACCACCATACAGTTCCATAACTCACTTTAGTCGCTATTGATGATGCTGACAATACAACTTTCCATGTCCTTATGAAAAATCTAAAACACAATACTAAAACCAAGAAAAACATGGTTAAAAGTAACCTAAAATGTCTTACATAACTTCCTAATTTATAACTTAGAATAGAACAAAATTGTTTTCAAATCAGGACGGTAGGAAGAGGAAGTATAATATATGAATAGTAGAGTACATATAAATATATTAAACCTTGATCAATAAATTAAATTTTGTAACAACCTTAGGGAAGTTCCTAGTAGAAGTACAATAAATTCGAAAGAATGAATCAATGAACATAAGAAAAGATCTAGTATTATTTTTCCTTTCCACTTCGTACCGATACTACATAAGTTATATTCAAATAAGTCGTAAGATGCAACAGTTTATTGCCGAGTCGCTGTTATAATAAGTTAGAGCATATAGTATGCGGTTGATGGTAAACGGAGCAATGATACTTAACGATTACTAGAAGAGTAGACGTGTTATTTGTATCGTGTGATAATTGACAGGCTACAGTGATCAATGTAGTGGAATTTAAACATAAATATAACGCTGGACGGACACGACGCAGGGTCACATAATAATCGGATAAATAGAATGAACGTAAACGTAGAACTCGTTCTGGTTACACTAAAACCACTCATTACATTCACTATTATAACTGCTATATAGCGATGGCTGTACAATTCGTTTATACTTCTCTGGGTCATTATATCTAATTAATTTATTCACTTTCTTGGACTGTTTATTTTTCCGTTACATTAACTTTAGTACCCTATTTAATTAATTGTATTCTCTAATCTATAATTAATTTTTTTAAACGGAATAAAAAAAATCAACATCTAAATAAGTTTCTTAAATATAAAAATTTACACAGCTTATTTTTGTGAATGTGGATGTATGTATTTGTTTATTTTCGTTTTTCTTTTAATCGACAACGAATATTGTAAAATGCATTATTAATTAACACGCATAATAAAGATACAGTGAGCCAAATATATACTAAAACTGCTAAGCGGAATAAATTTAAGTCTAGGCTATATTTTTAAATGTTTAAATTTTGAACAAAATTATTAACTTCCAATTCTGAGAATTCATTTTTTTAATTAAAAAAATTAACTTAATAAAATTTAACAAGATATTTTTTGTCTGTCAAATCAAACCAGTCTGAAAAATA
This sequence comes from Catonia carolina, assembly GCA_035578175.1. NCBI lineage: Eukaryota > Metazoa > Arthropoda > Insecta > Hemiptera > Achilidae > Catonia > Catonia carolina. The sequence goes on from JAQMRL010000001.1 coordinate 334,781,837, forward strand.
AGTTAAAAACCGTACAGTGTATTACATCAAACAAGAATGTCTTTAAAATTAATTCAAATTCGTAAGATTTTTACCTCTAGAAAACAGAACACCAAAAAATTCAAACAAAATTTTCGAATTATCCTACCTGGATTCCTTTAAAATACTTTCAAGGATAATTACAAAACCAACGAACTTCTACATACGAAAAATTAATTAAAAATTATAGTTTTTTTACAGTATACAAAATAAAGTTCAACTGCTTTAAAATTTGAATACAGAGTTGGACCACTTTCGATTTTAATACAGCTGGTTCGGTGTGCAATTGCATAATGGTACACAAAGAAGTACATAGTAAGCTCTCAGCTTTTATTCTACACTGCTGCAAATAAAACTTTGTGAGAACCCCATTTATTAACCATAGCGTTATAATAAACACATGATTCGACCCGTTGCTTCAACGCTAGGGGTCCCGGGTTCGTTCCCGGCCAGGTCTGAAACTTTTCCATCAGTCATTTTCATCATCAACTATTCATCTTCATTAACATTTACGTGCAAAACAGTCGGACTTAAAACATAAAAAAATAGTGTTGTTAATATGACAAGAAAAATTAATTGGCAACACAAACTAACAAATGAAATTACATTGAATCTACTGAGTTCCATTCTCGTACGATAGATCTTGAAAAAAACTTCAGTACAAATTGATACAAAATTCGTTTATTTACGAATAACTTTATTCAACTAAAAAAGTTTTACAGTTACTGTAAAAAAATACTTGCATTAAAATATAATCAGTGCAAACAAAAGCGTACACTTTTCTAATATTTCTAAACTTTTCCAGAGAAAAATTGCGCGTAGAATCGAAATAAACTTACAAAATCTAACATATTTTTTGTTTTGTATTTTAATTAGTATTTTTGTATTGTTTTTCCGAACGTTTTCAATAGGAAGTTGTACTTTACTTTCCCAATAATTTCTTAATGCTTATTTAACGAATAAAAAACAACGGTATCCGTTTTATAAATATGTTACGTGACAAATAAAGGATAAGTCTACACATGTTACGTTCATTACCAAAAGGGCAAGTTGTCCAACTAAAACGGGAAGAATGTTTTATAGGCAAGGGAATATCTAGGAATGTAGGTACTTGGATACTAAGAAACGAAATTACATTGAAACATGGATATTTAACATCACTTGTCTATGGAACACGTAATTTCGTCTGACATGGCGCAAGCACATCCAAATAAAAAAGAAAATATACTGGCCCATTGGTAGGCTTTTCTAGCATTCGATTGGAAAGAAGCTATATTGTTGCAGAAATTCATGCTGAATTTGATTTGGACCTACAGGGTTCAGTTAAGGGGCAAAGCATAAAATTCCAAGATCAAGATTTTGCAACGGAAGCCCTGCGAACCGCTTACTGCTCCTATTGACTTGAAAACCTTTTATATACCTATTATACCTTATTTTAAAGTTTACTTCACCCATTACGCTCAAAAAATGTACTCCGCCTATAATATTTAATACACATAAAGTGATAATTGTATCACTTTTTTATTTTATTTGTGACCTATGCGTTCAAAAAAAAATCAAATTAAAAAATAAATTCAAACTGTTCTATTTTCGTATTTAAAAATTAGCTTATCGTATTTGATTGTACAGGACTTCTGCACGTATGTTTTAAACAAGATGTAAATTACATTAAATTCTATTTATACTTTATTTATATTAATAATACCTATATTATCCAACAGCAGTAAATAATTACAATAAATAAAAAATACAGTAAATAAAAAAGTACACCGAAAAAACTACTTTTATTTATCCTTACACGTAAAAAAACAGTGTACTTCTTGTAACACTGCAAAGAGCGTAAGGGGAGAACTATGAGTACATAGGAGGTTGTGGAAGGGATACACGAGCGAGAACTCGACTGCCTAAATCTTTCGTTCTTAGTATAGTATTATTTTTTTTGTTTTTTTTACAACCCTGGGTTGTAATTTTTCATGAGCTATTGAAGTAATACGTTGCATTTGTTTCAACAGATTATCTATTTAAATAACCGTTACAATAAAAATAATTATTTATATTTTCTTGCACAAGTCGTTCCTGTTTGTATACTTTTGTTTCTGTTAATGAAATAACCCGAACCATAATATTAAGCGGAGAGTGTAGTGATGATCGTATCACTTAATTAAAATCAAATTTAGATTCTTTTTGAAATGATGTTCCGGAAACAAGTCTTAACATTGAGTACGATATCACCATTGAGTAGCACTTGTATCTAGATCGATAAACATCTATAAAATTTGCATATCGACATTTGTAAATGCTCTGCGGGCTGTAGGTACGAGACCATCTTATAACAAAACCATTTTTAACAACAATGTTGTGAAGTGGATGACAGAAATTCAACATTCGTTATCATAACTACATCAGTAAGTCTACATAAAATGTGTCTCTGTTTCGGAGTCAGCTACATAATGAGGCTTCGGAGGCATAGTTCATAAGTTTGACTGAAAGTAATTGATTTCTAATTTAAAATACAACGTTCTTTCTTATGTCTGCCTGTTATTTTTTTCAGTTTTATCTTTCGATGACTTAAATTATTTTTCCACAGCAGCATATAGGATAATATATATACGTTTATATCATTACATAAAAATTTTCTTTGATATTTAATTCGAATTATCCGTTGGATCGCGGCCAAATTTAATGTTTATATATAATAAAACATAAATAAACACATAATTTAAATAAACGTCCTTGCTTGGCGGCACTTGCCTTGTTTAAGACATAACACAATTTATCGTAATTTTTTTTATTCAATAATTATTCAAGATAAATAACAGTGTGAAATTATATTTTATTTTATACTTTTATTAATTAGAATTAATCAACAATTATTAATTAAATTCAAATGTGCGTCGTATGTGTACCAAATGTATCAGGTTCAAATTAATTAAATATTCAAATATACATTACCAATTCAAAAAAAAACATTAAAGAAATTAAAAATTGGTTCAAGATAATTTTTATGATTCGTTTACTTTTTCTAGAGCGTTCATCTAATGCGGGCTGAAAATAACTTGAAATATGTTTCATACAAAAAAACCTGAGTCGTCTATTAAATACGGGTGGAGTCAGATAAAATTCGTTAATTCTTCTGGCTCCACGGATATAAAAAAATAACTTTTTTTTATACAATTTGGACAAAAGAACAAAATGTATAACAGAAGTGAAGGTTAGGTGACATCAGAGTTACATCTCATGAATTAGTGAATTTCATTACAAGATCGGATCCCGTATTGATTGAGCAATATTTATTTTTCGGATTAAACAATTTGCTTTTGAGGAGACTAACTGACTGCGAGTCAGTTTGCGTATGATAATGTTACAGTTGATCACGTATGTCGGAAAATTAAATGCTTTCTCAATTGCACCACATCTTTTACTGCCCAGTTAAACTCAAATCAATTCAATTTTAATAAATTGGAAAGTGGTAAAATTTGTGTTTTTCCACTTACGAATAATTTTTTGGCTCCCTCAGACGGCATTTTCATATTTAAGAAACACAGAAGGTGTAAATGTTACTAACTGAAAGAATATCTAAAAAAGTAAAAAATAAATCTACAATGTGATTTATACAGACGCTTTTTTATAATTCTATTACAGTATATTCACTAGTACGTTAAGTTTGAACAGGTGTTTTGACGATTCACAGCAACAACATAAATATTAAATCAGTCATTCCATTCATAAATATTTAACTAAGACAAAAAAAACTAGCAAAGATTTTATGACAGATGCTAATGAGCTTAAACTTGTTTCTGGTATGCTGAATGATGACCCTTGCCGTTTAAGTATCTGAGTAGTATAGTTCCTGTAATTTGATTCCTGTTTATATGAACAGACTTATTGCATGAAATTAAGGATTAGTTAAAAATTCGCAACTAAGTATTTTAAATAAAAGTTTAAGTTTCAAGAGACAGGTGTCTAAGGAGTACCTAATCATTCAAATCTGTTCCTTACTACCGAAAGATATCATTAAAAACCATTCACAACGGTGTTCTATTTTTAAGATTAGTCCATTAGTGCATTTATTTAAATTCTATAATTACTATTATTAAGTAATTGCAGAATTAACATTGATTATGTAAGGTAACTAGGCCACAATCGAACATAAATAAATATACACGTACTTGTAAGTTATACACGTACTTATAAGTTCGTGGAACATGGACCTTAATAAACAATAATTTTTTGTACATGTAAATTCTATATATTTTTTAATTATCATCAATTTGAAATTAATAGCATAGTTTTAAAGCTCCGTAGTCCTACTATTGAGCAGTGTTCTACAATACAACAGTTTTAATTCTATTACTAATTTTCTTCATATCATTCAGTCTTCGTAACGTACCACTTCTTCCTCTTAACGTGCCCTCTCCGATCGGACATTGGCAATCATGATGGCTATTCGGACTTTTGACACCGCAGCTCTGAACAGCTCCGCTGAGGTATAACGAAACCAGTCGCGAATATTCTTCAACCAAAAAATTCTTCTTCTTCCCACATCTCTCTTACCCTGAATCTTGCCTTGTATTATCAAGCGAAAAATTTAATTTCTTCGTCCGCGCATAATATAACGCAGATATTCCATTTTATTTTTGTGGATGGTTTAAACAAGCTTCTTTTCTGTTCCTATTCTCCGCAAGACTGTCTTGTTGTGTACTTTATCTGTCCAGAGTATTTTAGGTACGCATCTGTACAACCAAAGCTCAAATGCATCTATTCTCCTGATATTCGTCTTTTTAACGTCCAACATACTACTGTTGACCAGTAAATTGATAGCTAAATAGGCCTACATATTGTACGAGTCAAGCTGCAGTTTTTAACACAATAAACAAAGTTTTAAAATTTCTTCTTTAATAACAGTTGAAAGAAATACTATACTATTTTTAAGGGCTGATGAGCTCTGAACGTACATATTGCCCCCTACCCACTTCATAGCTAGCCAATGACTTCCCAGCAACGTTGCCAACACTTGCTTTCGTAGCTCTATAATATACCGTCAGCCATTTTTTTTTGACTTTTAATTACAATTAGAACCTATGAACATACAACAAGCTGATTATATTATAAAGTATTGCATGTTAACGTGCTCTATAATCGATGTGTTCAGTATGAGATGCAAGACACGAGTGAACTACTACTGCTCTTATACTCATGCGCATAATGCTCCTACACGTAAGGCTCTTATACGCGCATAATGTTTGTCAGGCTGAAACATTTGTACAATCCGACAAAGCTGGCAAACGTTCTGATTGGTCTAAAAGCGTGGAACAGCAGAGCTCATCAACCGTGAAAAGCATTATAGGTCGTTTCGATGTGGTTATTTTATCACTACCACGGGGCAGTGTTAGAGCTTGAAGGACTTCCGACTGGATTTACTGTAATATCCATTACTGGATGCACTTCATAAGTGAATACCGTAAGTTCAGGCCTACTTGAATGCGGTTTTATAAATAAAAAAATTGTTTAGATTTACATTTTATTATCATTTTTATTTCGGTCTGAGTAGCCAATAAAACTGAAAGTTTTAAATGTAGCTACTTCCATTTCTACTAAACGTGTATTCTCCAATTTAAAGGAATGCTTGAATGTTTAACAATTAGACAATTAGTGTAGTACGGAAAGTTACTTTTTGCTTAAAAAGAAATAAGGAAATAGTGCCATCTTACATGTGTTCCTCTCTAATTTAGTGCAGCAAATGTAGGGTTTTATGTTAAACAATCCAACTATTTTTTTGTTAAGTCGATCCCTCATATTTTTTTAATTTTGGTAGGCCTGGCCACACTAATTGATATTTTTTTATCATCAGTCTCTCGACTGGTTTGATGCAGTTTTCCAAGCTGTTTATCCGGCGCAAGTCGTTTCATATGTACATACCTATAACACCCTACATCTTTTGTAATTTGTTTTATAAACCTCTAACCTTACCCTCCCCTAAAATTCACTCCCTCAATATTATCCTCCGTTATTGATAGACTAATACTTGGATGTCTTAAGATATGCCCCACTAGCCTATCCATTCTTTGGTAAGATGCTTTCATATACATCTTTTTTCATCCACTCGCCTAAGAACCTCTAAATTACTTATCTACTGATTGATATAGGATATAAAATTAGTGTCGGTATGCTGTTCCTTGAACCAATTGAATTGGCGTACGCAAAAAAATCAATAAATATTTCTAGGAAGGTCTATTAATACGACTGTATCAAACTCGGTTAACTTAAATAGGAATACAATTTTTATCTAAATCTAATCTACGCAATTGCTAAAAGGTCTATAGAAATGAAATCCGTCCTTGAAACACATTAAGGTTTTGTATTCCATATATCTTAAATCCTTTTAATGGAAAGACATTAAATGTAATATAATGGTATTGTTCTAGTTATACATTATTACAACTTGGCTTAGATACTTTCATCTACAATAGTACATGATATGATGGAAATAAATCATGAGGAGTTCAATCGATCCGGTATTGTATTAAGAATTTGATAAAATCTAATCGGTTTGTTATTCTGTACATTACACAACTGGTAAGGTTCTTCTTAACGTATACATAAGCTAATTATCGTATATTATTTCTTGCGTACGCAATGTTAGGAAACAACAAAGAAAAAACTCCAAAACAACCTTTAAAAACGTACCACTGTTTAATTAATACGATTATTAATTTTTAATAATGTTTTTTACGTAGTTATGTTTTTTTTTATTAAATTTATTTTAAAATATTAACTAGCTTCTTTCCCAAACGATTTCGTAATGCTAGGAAAAGAAATGACAGAATGGTTTCATTCTTTTACTTCGTTATGCGTACTTAAAAACTTTTTCCGGACTCAGTTCTGTGTCGAGCTATTGATATTACAGTTTAAGGCTAAAGGGCTATTCGACACGGATATTCTACAATCTAAATTATATAGAGTGTAAAAACCTTTCCATTTGCTGATTACTCTTTTTTTTAATTATGTTAAATTATTAGGGAACATTTCAGCCACCCATTTCAGCCACACATTTCAGCTGCGAGTACACAACTACCCGCAATATTTCTTGCTCTTCTGTTTTACAATGTTCTCTCATTCTCTCGCTAATTTTTTTTCTAATAACACCTGACTGCTGTTTCGCTTCACACAGATCCTCCATCTCTGCAATTTTTGTACAGAATTTGTTTGTTATCCTTCCTCGTTTCATTCATCTGATGTGTTCGTAGAAGCCGTTCTCTCTTTCTTCATCGTGGTTAATCGTTCCTAATTTGTCATACAACCCTTGATTTGATCTCAAGTGACACGTGAACTCAATCGATGTAATCTTTTTGGGCCCCATGCAAAAATTTCTTATCCTGTCTAAAACTGATAGTCCTTCCTAGCTACCGTCTCGGACGCAGATAAACATTCTGGCTTGATTACTACACTAGGTATCTGAATTTGGTCTATAATATAAGGATTTCGTTTAAGATAAGGATAACGTCAGGATTTCGTTTTTCATGTACTTTGGTACAGTCTAAATGTTGCCTCCATCTTTCTCCTTCGTTTTTAAATTATTTAACTTAAAAAATTATTTATACAATTTTTGCGCATTGAAATAATGAGTAGAGACTGATTTCTTGTAGTTTTGGAGGGTTAAATCCGAGGAAGAGAAGGAACTTGAGAAGATCAAGGAAAAGAAGAAGGATCAATAGTTTTGGGAGCTGGATTGTGTAACATACTATGTTTTCTAATGATAAAAACAAGATATTTTGTTATATCCGATCTGTTCTTTATCCTATCAGTAGGTAAATTATTCAGATTTTGATTTTACGAAAATAAGAAAAGAACGATTCCAGTGCCATTTTAGACGTCTTAAAGAAATACCAGGGAGAGTAAAAGAATTTTAGGACCGATTTAGACAATTTTTAAACGCGATAATGGGTTGGTTTTTTAAAATCAATGATATAATCGTAGGATTTTTACAGTACGTAACGATATTTGAGTTAAAAATGATAAATGAAAGTTACTTTCTCTACGAAATTTTATACCTATAGATATGCTAGAAGTCATCCTACTTTATTTTAAACTGCGTTAAAAATTAATGACAAATCCCTTCAAAAGTAATTAACATATATTTTGGAAGCATTGTAATAGTAGGTTGAACATTTTAGAAGATACAACCACATTCCAGTAACGTATAACCATTCTTGTTCAAAAAGCAATGTGCATCATATATTTTATTGTTTTTCACAATAAGAGGCATTTACTAAATTAAACACAGCCTTTTTTGAAATATATAGCGTTTTACTAACATTGTTCGAAAGTATGATGTATATATCATGTAGAAATGCATTGTTAAGGTTCGTTATATAATTTACTTGACAATATAATTAACTGGCACGGGCCGCACTAGTCCTCCGTCTTCTTTTGTAATAACATATGATTAAATGGTTCTTCTTATTGTAAATGTAACGTATCGTACAAGTAAGTATAGTAATGAACTCATAACCATTTATTTGGTTGTGAGAATGCAACACAATTAGCCGATGAATTATGATATCTTTTAAAAATTTCTCGTATTTAACGAATTACTCTTTTCTCTTTCAAGGTAATCTGCGCTACATTAATAGAGTTTTTTCTTATGAAAACGATAGCTTAATTAAAAATACATGTTTTTACACAGGAAGAAATGAATCATAAACCTTTCAATGCGTTTTATGCTCTAAATTTACATCCTTTATGTGAGAAGTTGATCAATAATGCAGAAAGTTACCTCATCAATATTATGTTTGTTTACCATAAAATGTTTTTAAGTTAATGATTAACGATTTCCATATATACCTTTGAATACTAAAAATTCCAGCAACATTTTATTAAAAAATTCATCATTATTCAATAATGCTTAAATTTGTTTTTCTAACTTTTATGAATACTATTTACAATCGGTTAAATTATATAGCTATAAGTAAATTTTATAATATTAGAAAATAAAACTTGATGGAGATTACGCTCACTAGCGTAACTCCAATTACAACTGTAGTTGTTGCTCAGGTTAATTTTCAATGTGTTTATTACAAATGCATTTTTAACTATTGTTTTCTTTTACTTAATTTATTTTGCAACTGTATAAAAACAACCAGCAAAGATTTTTACAACAAAACTTTAAAAAAAACAAAGAACCAACCGCGCTAATGACTTTGAGGAGGACACCACCCAATGATAGCTCTCCAGATAACACAGATTGTGTTCATTTTTAATTTATATTTTTGTGCACTAATACATGTTAAAGGTACTTTAATGTTATGTCTCTACTCTATAAGCGTTTCAGTAGTTTTTGTATGATTTCTGGTCGGTCTGCGGAATCCATGTTGCATATTAAGGGATAGTTATGATTTTGAAGTTTGTCTCTGAACCTATGGTACAATTTTAAATACGTGTCGTTGACGTAATTAACGCGTACGTCATCGTGTAGTGTTTGATTGGGTACGTGTAACCATTTTTTGATGGATTAATTAAAAGTCGCATCAATAATGAAGTTATTAGCAATCACAATTTAAAAATACATAAACAAAATATGAATGGAATGAATAACAAAAAATAAAAACATTATTATTGATTATTATGAAATTATTAGTCTGTTATTATAAAATGTGAAAATATCACAGAAAGATAACTTTTACAAAAAAGAGTGGACTTTAATACAATATTAAAATATTTTAAATTTTCTATAAAAAGAACAGAACAAACCGATAAACATAATTTAAGTGGTCAGCGCAATTGGCTTCAATGCTGGGGTCCCGGGTCCGATTCCCTATCAGGTTTGATATTTTTCACCTGTTTATCATCTCACACTATTAACTACGCACGGCCCAAATCTTATAGGCATAATCACTCACTAAAAAACATCAATCAAAACAACGAAATACTACAGAAACAATAATATGAATAAATAATTGTTAAATTCAGCCAAAATATAAAAACAATCAAAGTGATTATTAGTTTAAATCAAATGAATGAAGTTTAATGTCAGAAATGTCTATTTCAGTATGTTTTTACACTTTCATTTATTAAAAAATTGTTATTTAATTTTGATATTTTAATAAAATTTATATAATAATTCAACAAAAAAATAATTTTTAGCGAAATTAATCGATGAAACATATTTGAATCGACAACAAAACATATACAAACACAAAGTTATCTATGACTGTAAATTTTATGTAGAATATAAAATTTAATGGATTTTTTTTAAATTGATACATCCAATAAAAAGTATGAAATTAAATTCCATTACTACATTAATTTATATCATAATTCAACAAAAAAATAATTTTTAGCGAAATTAATCGATGAAACATATTTGAATCGACAACAAAACATATACAAACACAAAGTTATCTATGACTGTAAATTTTATGTAGAATATAAAATTTAATGGATTTTTTTTAAATTGATACATCCAATAAAAAGTATGAAATTTAATTCCATTACATGAAAAAAATAAAATATGAAAGACTTATGTTATAAGAGATGAAGATAAGTAAGCGATACGAATAATATTTATGTTTTGACTACTTTACAAGTAAGCATACAAGTTACTTTTTTACAGAACAAGAAGTACGGTTTTAAGAATGTAGTAAATATCTGGCAAGTAGAACACCGCCATAAGATTATCTGTTATGAAATGTACTTCACCATGTTGCAGATTTCGAGTCGGATGAATTAAATCGATAGATATATCATTAGCATAAACCATTAACGTGATGATCAGATACGCACACGCTTTCAAACAAATAGTAAATATCCAATACTTATTATGTATGAAGTCAACTTACTTTAAACACTTTTCTCCAGTGTCAATAATAATAAAGCTTAAATTTATTGACTTCATATTCTACAATTATTATTGGAAACGAAGAAGGTTAAAAACTTTCATTCCACTTCAAACATGTATGATTAACAAGTATTTAAAAGTTAATGTCAATTGAAAATTCAAATATTTTGCAATCAGTTTGTTTACAGTAAAAAAAAAAAATCACTGAGAACGTTCACGAAATTTAACAAATAAACTTGCAATAAGTAAAGTTTTATGATTCCCGTTTTCGTCTCTCGAAGGAAGAATTATTGTTTAAACAAAATGTTTACGTACAGCTCTTACAATACCATAGTACATACGAAACAAATATGTTATTAACATAAAGGTTAACTCAGTAAGACAGGAAATTTAGGAATATTTAGAAATATTTAGGAGAACATACGAAGAAGAATGAATGGACATCCAAATCATTTCGCGATAAACTTATTGGGCAGCAGTCTCTGCTGCCCAAGGCTTAACAGATACGATATTTTATGATTGACTTAGTAGCAGATTTGTTAATGATCAAGCAAGTTATAACTTGCACCACCTTCAACTATACCGTTGGGCAAATACTTTAATATGAAGTAAAAAAATAAATAAAAAATTGAGCGCCAGCTCTATCAGCATTGCTTTAAACTAATATTTAACGAATAATAAAAAAACTAATGAATACTAATATGAAACTACTAACAAAATAATCCTTAACCTATTTAAAAATAAAGCCAACCTTTTTTCTGCAGCGACTTTAATACGAAAAAAATTAACAAACCATTAATAAATATACGGAAAAATTTACCTCAACTAAATATGTTTCCCCTTACTTCTTCTTCCCTCGTTCTCTTGGTCACCCTCGTTCTCCTAGTCACTCCTTTGAACACTGTTCCTTCTTAACTAACCACTCTGTTTCACTCTAATGCCCCAAAAGAATTAATTTTAATTTCCTGGATTCGAACCAGAACAAGCCTCCTTCTCTTACCAACCTGGAGGGCCAACGGGAAGGAGAGCCATCCCAATGATTGGCTGTAAGTTGGTAGGTGGAAGAAAAGCCCAAAAAACAGAGGGAGAAATACACCGGCCAAATGAATATCAGATGATTGACTGTTGGCTATATTTATAACCTATTGTCTAACTACTATTCTAATGTGACTTATTTTAACAATGGGGGTTTTCCCTTACATTATTTATTTGGATTTTATCTTAATAATGGAAGTTACGGTAATTAGGAATTACCACAACTTTCATTGTTTGTACAATGGTACTTTTACAAGGGTACAAACTTTATAACAAACATTTTATTTTATTTAAAATTCTATATAGTTTTTAAAATTTTCATTTTATCAGTAACATTTATATTATTAATGGATGACAATGTGTTATTTTGTGTCTCCCTGCGTTTTCTGTATTACTTATTGTTTCTGTTTTTTTAATGTAAGATTACATTGTAATTTTTTTGTCTCGATAGAAAAACAATACCAACTTGAGTAGAAGAATACTGAAATCCTGAATATTTGATTAGCTGAAAACCTAGGATTCTAGGACTGGCATCTAATACTTTATGACTACATAAAAACAAGTATTATAACATACAGAAATTTTAAAATAAATAACAATAACCGTAATTAGCATAAATCAACAATTTATTTATTTAACAACCTAACAATTTACCATAATAACGTGATGATCAGATACGCGCGCTTTCAAAGAAATACAGTAGTTAGGTCTATATATCCAATACTTATTAGTACGTAGTCAACTTGTTTTAAAGATTAAACCCTAAACAAATTTTTTCGCACTTAACCTCAAAAATTATTTTTAATAATTACCTACATATTTTCTTTTTTACTTTATCTCCTTTGTCAACTCAAATTACAGTATCAGAATACAACAATTATCGTAAGATTAAATCATTAAAATAACAAGAATAATGTACCTAGTACTTGCATACACATTTTTATAGCTACTATTTTTTAAAAACTCCCTATATGATCCGTCAATATCATGGAATTTTCCGTAAGTAGGATAAGCAATATTTCTTGTATGGCTTTCGACGTACAAAGTAGCTCACGCAACTAAGAATACCTAAAAAACCAAAGCAAATTTCTACCAGCTGATTGGTATAATCATACCCATGATTTTGTTTAAAATCGACTCATTTCCTACATTTTTTATGCTCTGTAAGATAGATTATGTAAGATTAAATGGTATGTCTGCTCAAATTCTTGAAAAGCTGTGCTCTCGTGGTAAAAATCTTTTTTTCCCAAGATTGTGGTCTTCGTATTCATTTTATGGCAAGTATGTATACATAGATCTAAAAAAAGTTGTAAAAATTGAAAATCCTACAACTATTATTTCAAACATTTTTTTCTACAATGCTTAGTTAGCGTCAGTTAGTGGTTTTCTGTAATTTCGTCATCATAATCGGTAAAAAATGGAATATTTAAAGATTGTGGTGTTAGCAGTATGCATTTTAGGACGACAGAGTATATTAAATTTGTGGACAACATGCAGTTTTTTGTATAGAGCCTAGTTTATTTTATATAATTAGTTATTTTCTGTGTATATAACTTCTACAGATGTTGACTTTCATTTTGCGTTATTGACTCTTGATTAAAATTAGGCCAAGTTTATTCATTTCACTAACGTGTATTTTACTAATAATGATTTTTTTCTATTTATGAAATTCACAAACTGTTAGAAACAATCAGTGAATGTGATATCACAAAATATGAGAAAACTTAACATGGTATACAAACGTGAGTGGAGACACAGTCCAGTGACAGAACTCCGACGTGAATAGACAAGTCTAGCATTAAGTGCAGCATTTAGAACATTGTAATGGATAGTCAATTACAGTACTACGTTAGTAGATGAGGTCCCGGCTCCATCGACGTTTCAGACGTCTTATTGGATTGTTTGGGAGAGTCTGCGTAGCCAGATTTGAGATCAATGGGTTATGGTGGTTCACGAGTTTCTTCCTAAATTTTGTATATCGTTTTAAGAAAACGTCATTTATGAAAAGGGTACGTTTAGGTCTGAGTGTAGCGTTCTATTGGTTACATAATATGGGGCGTTAACTATCCTCCGTAAAAGCTTTGATTGGAAACGCTGAATCTTTGCCAATACCGATGGTTTTGCACAGCAGTAAAGCTGACTGGCATAGCTCCATAATGATTAAACATATTTTTTTCATTGTTTACATTGGCACGAAAAAATCGTGTTGAGATTAACATCGGATTTTTTAATACAAAAATACTATTTTCTCAAAAACCACTGGATTCCTTTTCCTGAAATTTTTGCACTATATTCAACTGGTATGTCCACAATTGCTGAGTTTTTACTATGATGAAAACGACATTATATGCGGTTTTATATAATATTTCGAGCCAAGTATTTTGTTTTTATCAAACCACCAAACAAGAAAAAAAATTCTACAATTCCATGAAACATATCATGCAACAAAAAGCACATATTATATTACAAGGAAACCAAAAAAACGTGCTGAAAGAATTTGAAAGAGATTGGTTTATTAGTTTTTGAGAAAATGTTAATGGTGTAAGATAATTCCGTGACACAATATTATTATATGTATACCCTACAAGAAGCTTCACAGTAATTAAGTAAGTGCGATCGTATTACGAATAAATATTTAAATTAACTGATCGATCATCATACATAATGCTAAGATTCTAACATTCTGTATAACCATAAATATTTTTTGAACAATATTACAGATTAAAAAACAGATTTTGCAAATAAGGAATATAAAGTTTTAAAGAATTATGTTTATGAATGTGTGTGTGTGTGTGTGTGTGCGCGCGCACGCGCGCGTGTGTGTGTTAGGGTTTGGAGATTGAATAACTGTGTAAAAGATGGGGAGGTGCGAGTAATAATATTTCTCCAAGGATAACAGCTTATATCTTTTTAAGATCAAATTGTACAATTTATTTGTATATTAGATATTGTTCTGTGATGTCATTCATTCAGAGTAACATAAAATAGTAGAAAAGATAAGAGATTTTCAAATTTGAAATTATGTTTTTTAACCGGTTTAAGAGCTAACTGTTTTCGAGAACGAATTATTTATGTCAGTATTAAAGTTTAAATTACATCTCATAAATAAATAAATATTATCAAATATTATAATTTTATGCCATAAAATTAATAAAACTGTATCCTATTTATAAGGTTTATTATTTATGACTTTTTTAAATAAATTTATATACACTATGGTTACACACTGATGTGATGTGTGTAAATATGCAGGAGTGTATAATAATATAAAATACATTCATATTCCCATATAATCGTATATAATATTCCGTAGGCCTAAATAATGAAATAAGAAAGATGTTGTTATAAAACATTGGATTGGCTAAAATACTCTGACATCTTTCGGCTTTGTATCGTTAACGATTTTTTAATATGAATATTAAATAACTTTAAAAACATATAAACTTTAATACATAATTACATAATCTTATAGAAATCTATTTATTTTACTATTTGTTTTGAATATAAAATCTTTCAAAAATATTTTGGGTCTGAAGGATGAGACCAGAATTCATTATGAAAATAGGCAACTGTAATTCAAAAATTATAATAAGATTTAATGATAAAGATAATTTAAAATAAAATTTATCATTAAATTATGTGATGACAAAACAAATCTTCTTTCAAAACTTTCCAACCGTTTAAACTATTTTCTAAAATTACGGTGGTAGGGAAAACCGGAAATTAAATAAAATCCTTTATTTAATCAATTCATTTAATGTTTGTTCAAGTTCCCATATTAAACATCAATAAAAAAAGAATGAAACGGAACTTACTTTCCATTTTTAGTTGAGTATTCTTGGGTTATTAAGTTCAACCACTAGCGTAGATAAAAATTTTGTTCGGGGAGTGTCGGTTTTGACGTTACGTACCTACTAATAGCTTTATTTTCCTTAAAGTGCTTAAAATATAAAACCCTTCGTTTTTTCAAGAGAAATTTGAACTTATAATTTCTACCCAGTATTTTTTCTCTCGAATAACGCCAATTTTAGACCACGTGGGTTACTTGGCCAAGGTCTATGTACGCGTCATCACAAAAAAAGTTTTTAACAAATACTTAAAAAACAAAACAAATAATTTTAGTACATTTGTAAGGTTGGTTCATGTTACAGACTTACACCACTGTTTTAATACGGTCTTCATCAGAGTTAAAAATTATTCAGAACCAATTAAAATCCCAGTCACGTTGGCATAGTAGTCAAACCAAATGATTTCTTTATCAGGTGTTCTGGTTATTTATTAGGTGTTCTGGTATTCCCGGTTAGGTCAGGAATTTTTAATCGGTTATTTTCATCTGTTCGCATCATCCTAGATGTGGTAAATAGTCGGATATAAAACAAAAAACAGATGCAACTTTTTAAAAGGACGAATTGCCGAGGCATTAAATGCAATTATTGCAAATTTACATTAACTGCAAAGTTGCTGTTGTATTACATCTTCAGAAAGAAAATGTGTGTGAAAAAGAAATTCATATGTTTTCCTAAGTAAGCAAGCATACCTGTAGTTACTACGTAAAAATGGCAAGTTCGCAATGATAAATAACCGTCTTGTTTTTCAGTGATCGACGCAATTGGGTTCCTCGCCACGAGTCCCGGGTTCGTTTACCGATCAGGTTTGAAATTTTTTTCCCACTCATTGCCAATTATCAATCCTCGTCATCTACATAATGCAGACGTATGAGGGGCATTAATAAGCAAAACAGTCGGAAGTAAAATGAAAAACGAAAGAAATTCTAGTTTATCCTTTTAAACATAAAATTTTTTTCTGAAAACAGGCTTTCTACTCCGAAATTTCTAATATGTGCCTACTCCAAACCGAAAATTTAATGAAGAGGGTTTTAAAAAGTGTTTTAAAAACTTTTAGCTAAACACGCGAAACATTCAAACTTACAAGTGGAAAAACAGTTTTAATTTCCCGTTTATAGTTTGTCGAGATTTTAAAGTATAAATTTTGGTACGAAAAGTTTATTATTATATATTGAAATTAAACAAAGACCGGCACAGTAAGATTTTTAGTATGATGAATATGCAGATGAACATCGAAAACGAAAATGTGGGAATATACTATAAATATTCTCGTATAATTGAAAAATTTGTCCTCGTGGGAACCAATGGCAAACAAAAATACTCAACATGCCTTTAACGAAACGGATGTTAGAAAGAATACAACTAAAATTTTTTCTTCCGTTTCCTTAACTGATTATAAAAACACACAACAGCCATTAACACTTCGACTTCCATCTTCAAACTGAAGGTGAATCCGGCCAGTATCTGGCTGGTCGGTCGGTGTGGTCACTTGCTTTTTTGGTCGTGACTGCAGCATTTCGCAATGGTCGTAAGATCTGTTGAGTTGCATCTTTAGGTGAAGTACTTAAACGACACGAGTAGTGATCTGACAGTATAATGATAATGACGTAACATTCGTATTACTTAACGTTTACTAAATAAACTTTATTGTACCTTGGGTCAATGAACAAGAATTTTGTCGTCGCTGCCAAACTATTTATCCTGAAAAATTTCAGTTTATCTCAACCAAATGCGGAAAGAAACATTTTTGAATTATTGTTAAAAAATTGTTTCTTGAGAAAAATTGTTGTTTGAAATTTACGATTTCAAAAAATACATTAACTACAGAGCGTCTGTAACAAACGAATAACGTCTTCTTCTTAGGGTTTTTCCTTTTTTTCTACAATCAGTTAAAAACAAAAAACTATAAGTATAGTAAATAACATGAAAGTGTTCACATGACGAAAACAATACCCAGTGGTATTGCTTCGAAAAGAAAAACAAAATTATTTATAATTTTTTAAAACATTAACTACATAAAACACGAATAGTAGTACTAGAAAAGGTAACAAAATTAATAAAGTGATAGTAGAATGCGTACAGGAAGAAGATGATGTTGATGTTGATATGGAATACAATTATTTACGTACGATGTAGGTTGGTCGGTAAATCTAAATGGAAGGTCAAGCAATTTTGTTCGTTTCAGTCGTATTACATCTTCGCTATTATCAAGTAAATTAGCGCTTTTTAGGTTAACGCTTTTTAGGTTAAGACATAATATTTAAAAATATAAAACAGTTGAGTCAAAATCCTAATATACATGTAGTATAGTGGACAATAGTGATATTAACAAAACATTTTTTATTGATGTACTAAATTACTTAAATTAAAGTGACGAAAATACAAAAATTACCAGTTTTGCTTACTAAATATTCAGTGCACAAAACATTTTCACTGATTTTAACTTTTTATACCCTATTGAATTACGAATTAATATAATTTATAAGAACAAAATTAGTTTTTCATTAGATTTCGTAAATACTACAATTGCTTCCTTTTATAAACCGACAATTTGTATTGCATTAGGGGCTAAATAAAATTTGCACTGTTTGATATTTTTCAAAAATTTATTTAATTTTATAAAAATTTAGCCTAATGCACACTAATATTGTCGTTTAGGTCAACAGCCGAAAGGCTGGTTTGCTCTAGAGGTTTTACTAAGTAAAACGAGGAGTGAGGTGGTTTACCATTGCCTTCCTTACTGAGTACAAAAGTAGCCTAAGCTTATCAGCACGCCAGGCCCTCCAAAAAAGCATCTACTCTGCACCCTACAAATGACACCTTCACCACAGGGTCTGGCTGTATGATGAAATTCATCACTTTCAGACGAGATAACTCTGACTAATGTCTTTTACACCTTTACCTCTTCTTTTCTTAAATGCTTCAGTAGTATAATTAGCTGACCATATGATAAGAAACAGAACTATTTTTGTAGCTCTTGAACTAGCAGATCGAGTGCAAATAATTTAACACTCCGCCTGTTATGGGCGTGACACTAATGTTAAAGGTACCTACCTAAGAAAAAAAGCACAAAAATTAATTTAGTTTAAGAACACGAAAAATAGCACAGTACTAAAAGTAAACAAAGACAGCACGATGAAATATATTTTGTGTTTAGTATTACATAAGAGGGAGGTAAAATGGGGAATACGCTGCACTTGAAAGATTGTGATATGATTGTTACGTATCACTTGCGAATTGTATCATGTAGGTGACCGCTGATATTTAAGCTAACCTTTGTATAATTTGCAAATTATATGATATCGTAATTTTTAATCATTTCGTTTTGGTAAACGCTCCATTTTAGAAGCGAAGTAAAGTTTTAATTAAGTCCATCACTAAAGTAATTTGTTGATACATATTCAACATTAGCTGTCACATTTTATTTTATTAGTTTTTATTGGATACGAGATTTACATTATTATCTACATAATTTCATCAGAAGGTTTCCTAAGAATAATAAGAAGGAAATTTAAATAATATACATTACTTAAATGAAAAAATAAAATAAGGCTTACAAAAGAAAAACGGTACGTTAACTAAAATTAGATACCTTTCTTTTTCTAGCCCATACAATTACTAATGTGTTATTAAATACGACGTAGATAAATGCCGCTGAGCACCTCCAGGAAAAGTAGGTACTAATCTGATGGGTACAGTCGTAGAAGTGGACATAATCAAAGCACCGACATATATTATTTATCACTATAACGAATGACCCCATTGATAGAACAACAGTATCTACTACGGAGTGTATCAATATAGAAAGAGTCTTCGTACATTAATGTTAATTGGAACTAGGGAATAGACCAAAAAAAGACTAGGATATCAGTTCATGTAAATATAAATTATGACCCAAAGGGCTTTTAACGTCATATAAAAATTGTAAATTTAACTTCTTAATGGACCTCATGAAAACTGAAGTAAGTATTCTATAGACACCACGATTTAAATAATTTCATATTTTATTTTATAGTCGACAAACACGTTGACGAAATAACATGAATGTTGTTTCTACAAACTTGAATTTCAACAACGAAGAAAATAAAAAGTTAACTATCACGTCTAAACGATGATGAGCGACTCTTTTGACTTTTTCAGTTGTAAGATCTTCATTAAAACGTATTTTAACTAAAATTGTGAAGTTATTAAGAATGCTTTATAGCTCACATAATTAACAGAATGATTTACTACATTTTCTCTGCAAACTGGGTAATGACACTCAAGAAACTTTTGTCTTTAATAAATTATGCTTCTAAATTCTTAGTAAAATAACTTCGATATTTCTTAGTTTCACGAGATTCCAGTCAAAATTAAAATAAAAGTATCCATTTACATTAAAAAATACTTAAAGGACATGCTTATTTTTAAAAGTGGACGTTTATTTAATTTTTCTTCTCTGAAGATAATTGTATTTGAGACTAAGAGAAAAAGAATGTACACACTTATGTTGAAAAGTATTTATCTTTACTGCATAGTTCGTGGAAATTTGACATGAACCTAGCAAGATTCTAAAGACTTAAGATATTTTAAAACCAATGCGTTTCCAACAGAAATAAGTATAAATCTTTATAGCAATATTTTATAAACCCATCAGCTGTGAAATAGAGTAAATAGTTCTAGAGAACACAATATAGACCTACAAAAAAATCTGGTGTGAAACACTCACACGACGTTCTCTTACAAATGTAAATAATGAACAATATAACTAGGTTTGATCATATAAACAATGGTATATGAAAAACAAAACCTAATTTTAACCATGAGTGAATGACGCAAATTGAAAATTACCCTCAGTTCAATTTAAAAATACGGAAAATCACTAATTGATACTAAACTAAGCGTTGCAGAAAAGAACATTTGAAATAAAAGTTGTAGACGTTTTAATTTCCTACAATATTATTATACGTATGATTTTTCCCTAAAATGAATATGAAAGTCTCAATCTTTAAAAAATTATTTTATACAACGAGAGCATAGCTTCAGCAAACAGATCTTCATTTAAAATACAATGGACCAGCGTTTACGTTATAAGTATATATAGTTTAAGTATTGATGTAACATTTTAGAATAGACCTCTTACACGAATCAAATAGAAGATTCATTCGGACTTTTGCGGTCATCTTATCGTGTACCTGAAGCTGGTCTCCAGAATAGAGAAGACTCTGAAGAAATATGAGGAAAACAGCGATGTACGTAAATGTTTGCCCCAAGGCCAGCTCATATATTCAGAAACTGGATTAGTTTTTGTAAATAAAATTGATAAACATAAGCAAAAGACTGTTTTTTTTTTTTTTTTTTTTTTTTTTTTTTTGTAACTTATGAAAATATGCCGTGCCTGAATGGGATTCGACCCAAGACCGCATGATGAGAGGCGAGCACGGTACCAACTGCGCCAATGCGGCTGACTGATTTTAATCATGCCAAAATAATTACATTATTTTACGTCATTATTTACCAGTTCACAGCCTGGAGAAAGTGTGATGGGAATCAGTTAAAGCTAAGGTGACCGCAAAAATCCGAATGAATCTTCTATTTATATCGAAGGTGGATCTTAGTTAGTAAAGGAATCACCTGAACGCAATTGTCCGGAAATTTCTTCCGACCGCATCTGTCCGGACACGGTGATGGGAAAGCAAAACAAAGTAAAATTAGATTATTTTTTTTTTGTCTAACGTCCGACTGTTCTGCAATTACTGCTAATGCAGACGGTGAATGATGAAATGGTTTTTTGTAACGTATGAAATTATGCCGTGCCTGAATGGGATTCGAACCCAAAATTAGATTAGACAAAGTTGTGGCTATGAAGAAAAACGCAGATAATTAGCTGGGCAGACAAAAAGACGAATAGTGAAGTATTTCTAGATATTTTAAAGGCATCGGAAGCAACAGTGGCTATTGTAAATTTGAACAAAAGGCAAGCGAAATGTATCTGGCACATTATGAGATGCAATCACTTCATTCCGAAAATTGTTGATGGTAAGAATGAGAACATGGGTACAAAACAAGGAGGGTTAATGAAAGGTATGAAATTCAATAAATACAAGGAATAAAGTAAAAAGAGATCATGGTAGCAGCGACAAGGCGAAGCCTTTAGAATATGAATGGATGAAATTTAGATGACTAATAAATATTTGTATATTTATTGACAGCAAATGCACCCAATTGGCTCAGTTATTATTTTTATGAGAATGTTTTGATAACCTATGTAATTGGAAACAATATTTACTACGGAGTTTTTTTCAGAACAACAATGAACGAAATAAATTTTATTACACAACAAACGTAAAAACTTATTACCGGTATCTTTTTTTCATTCATTGCGAAATAGTATTTTGATTGTGTTTTATTCTATAAATTGCAATAACTACAAATGAAATTTAACTTCGTTAATTATGAATCGGCTGACCAAAAATCACATTCTCATATTGTACTTCAAACCACTGCAAACGTAGCCTTATTTTGTGTGATTGAAAAATAATAAATTTTTAGAAACGATGTAATTCAACATGTTAGTTAGTCATTCAATATCGTCAATAATGTTACTTTATGTTTTTAATTTTTCTTCTCTAGAACAACTATTAAAAAATGCAAAATATTGATTTTAGCTTCAATTGCATGCGAGAAACAGTTATGTTTTTGATTTCTCGTTTTTTCTCAATGTATGCATGTGGGTGTGTGCAATCGCGGCGTAGTTTTTGTGTCGAGTGTTCCATCGAATAAAGCACGGCTGTTCGGCTCCTCTCATAGCAGATCTATAAACGTGGTTTGTCTGTTAATATTGTAGTGGATTACACAGGTGAGATATTGTCGATGGTTGTATCCCGCTGAGTACACACGCGATACACAAGAGTTCTTCACAACTGTTTTGCAATCGTATTCCAAATACTGTCCTGAAGACTAGTTTGTTAAAGTTATATCAAGTTACAATATTTGAAATTTAAGTACAACTTTATTAGTTATATCTAAAGATGAATGAATAACCCATAAAATGCACATATTATGAAGTGAAAATTAATTCCAACTTGCGTTTATAATTGGTTGTTATTAGTACTTCAGACAGGACTAAGTTTGTGATAAATATTACATCACGATTCAGTAAAATTTCTTACAAATCTTTTCTGCTAACAAATATGACAGTAGATTTACTTATGTGCCGAGCGGTAACTAAAAGAAACCTTTAAACGACGGTAGTACTAAACGTAAAGCATGTAGACATACGAGTATATCGTTAAGAAATAAATTTTAAATATATAGGTACTTAAATAAAAAGTACGAAAGAAAAACTTTTTCACCGCTTACTCTTGCAAAAATTTAATACTCGTGTTTACGAATCGTTTTATTTAAAGAATATAAACAAAAAAATATTCTAATCACTATCAAAGTGAATAATATTTTAGGGAGTTAGATTACGCTAAAAATCAAAGGGTTCCGAGTTTGACCCCTAGCTAATTTCTGAAAAATTGTAAAACGTCAAAATCCGATGATACTGTACCATAAGCAGTTCATGAGATTAAATTATTCGGAAGAGAATTACTTACGTTAATTTAAACTGAAATGTACTCTACTAGGAACATTTTACTTACATATATTAAAATTACGTAATACAGAAGGGCATATATAATAATATACGCAAGAAAAATTTTCAAAATTCGTTTATCAAAGGGAAGATTCTCCCATAGAATAAAAAATTACATTTTTTTTATACGAGAGAGTAGTGATAAATTGACCTAGCTACATTAAATTTTCACAAACTTTACACGTTGAAAGCAAAATCACAAATTACATAGATCATATCAATTAGAATTGGAAACATGAATTCTGGTACCATCCATATGAATCACCAGAGGAAGGGGAGAAATAACCGAACGATGTGTGTTATTAAATAAGTAAAAATCGATTTTTTTTTAAATTGTACGATCTGATTTTGATATCCAAAAATTATTTATTCGATATTGGCCTGTAAATAATTTTAAAAATTTTGAAGAAAAGAAAGTGAAAAAATTATGTAGTATTATAGGGAGGTACTGTATTCATTCTGTAGATACCTAATAGTAGATAGACCTGTAGGTACCTGTACTGATGCTGTTGGTGTAGTGGTGTACCTGATACTTAACGGCATACACTACATAGAACACATAATACAGTATATGGTATAATAAAATAAAATGAAGTATGTAACAGATGGAAGAACTAACCTTACCAAATAAAATAAAAACAGACTTCATTTTACTAATCATACATTTTTTAAAAATTTAAAAAATTACATACCATATAGCCTACGTAACTCAAAAAGATCTAAGTTTTCCAACAGTGAAAGAATTTTGAAATTCATCCGATAGTTTCTGGTATTACTTCGTGCAAACAAACAGATGTTACTTTTTTATAATACTGTATTAGTATAGATAGCAGAATTAATTTGTCAAGCGTGTAACTTTCTTCCACTCCAACTTACCCGACCGATGAGGAAAATTAGGCTTGTAAGTAGTAAATACTGATATACGCAAGTTTGTGTTAAATGTTTTAGGGGTTTTTCGTTAGCAGTCTTGTAATTACTGCTTACGCAGACATTCGATGGAAGGTGATACAAATGAGTGATGAAAAATTACCTGAAAATTACCAAAATATTTTTGAGCAACTTTGTTAATATTTTTCGATCTGTAACATAAAAACGATGCGCAAGACTATAATAACCTTTCTCAAAACCTAAATGATTTCATAATAAAAGCTTCATGCTATTCAAAACAAGTTCTACACAAAAGTGACGTGAATTAAAACTAATTAACCAATTTCATTGTTTACTGTACAAATTCTTATCACTGTTATTTATCTTCATAACGACCAATAATAATATAAAATACAAAAATGTAATTACTACACAATAAAGTATTTATTTAATGCGTCAGCTAAAATTTAATTACATAACGTTAAACAATTTAATTAATTTTTTACTAAGTCATGTTAAGAGTTTCATGAGGTTAATTATTTAGATAAATACATATTTTCTGTTTATTCTATAAACAATGTAACTATATAAATAAAACTTTCTCGAAGTGGGTGATAACGCCCTCTTGTGGGCGCTGAGGTCTTCAGGGGATGAGGTAGAAGGCCCACAGAAAATTAGGGCCGTTCAGGCGGTCTAGGAAAGTTTAAAAAAGACGAAAAATTTAATTTATTATTTATTTAGTAATAAATTTTAAAAAATAAACCAATTTACAGCAAGTAAATAAAATTTCATTTCAATTGCAATTCTTTACCTCCAGTGAAAAGGCATTTAAGTCATACATATTTATTTATTTCCTATTGTTTACAAGAAAATATCAATACAAAATAAATGTTAATTTTTTTAATTATACTTTGATAATCTAAAAACTATTTATTTTAATTCGTGGTGGGAAAATTAATCCACCCAACTATGGTTTCCCAAGTTCAAGGGTAGATTAATTCAGTGTTTCTTCGTTCATTATACTACTGCAACTACTACGGTAATCTATTAGTGTGTTAGTGTAATTACAACTACATGTTAGTTACTTAAATACTAATTAAACTACTAAGACATTTTTATTTAAAAAATAATATGCTATTATATAATTACATGTACAAATGAAAAACAAAACAAATAATAAAATATACAAGACAAAAGAATTCATTTAAAAATAGAAAACTAAAATTGAAACCGGTAGACGAGCTCACAAAACTATATGTTTCCTGGAGGAACCATTTTTTCTACAGCTTCTCTCCCTACTTCCAATAGCCAAATGGTTACTGCTTTTTTATACCTTATGATGTCCAGCTTATTTTTTAATTTGTAGGGGGAGCAGATTGAGCAGTTTGGGCGCTAAATAGCAGAAATGCCTTTGGTATAACGTTTTTGAGGCCTTGTATAAAAGTAAAAGATCCTTGTTCCTGGTTTTATAATGGTGTGCTCTTGTAGTAAAATCGTTTATATTTTTACACGCAAAAATCAGAGCTTCTCTTGCAAGTATTTGGCGGAAGTCAAGTACGTTGAATTCTTAGAAGAGCTTTTCCGATGGATACCTTATATTTTTTACATATTATATCTGTTTATTGTGTAGGTCGTGCAAAGCATTAGCTGCGTAATGAGCTCGACGGTGACTCGTCCAACGTTTACACGAGTACTGAGGGGGTGAGGCGTCCTGCGCACCCAATCATTTGGGTTGGCCTCTCAGGGGCTGGGGTTTCCTGGCTAACTCTCCGGAGCCACTATGCTGCTTAAATTCCTTCGGAATGGGCGTGGCTGGCTGAGGAGTGTCCGGCAACGGATAGGTGAATACGCATGTTTACTTTGTAGGTATAAATATATATAGCAGGCCCTATATTTAACCAAAATATTCAGTATAAAAGTAAAAAGAATAAAATTATTAAATACTATGTTTAGAACAATAATAAAATGTTACGTTAAAAAGATGAGAGGTCAAAATTAGTTCTTAGAGGTCGAAACTTCTGCTAACTAATATTAGGCTATACTGATTTAAATGATTTTTCCATGGAGTTAGAGAATTATTATTTTTAACAGATGGTAAGTTCAAAATTTGTGGGGCGTTAGAAAATTTTTATTCTCAATTAGGGCTGTGAGTCAAATGTTGTAGACTCTACATCTATGATCTAGATAAAAGTGATTAGGCTCTTACAAGAAAGAGTAAAGAATCGTGAATTCCAATAAGATGTTACGTTTTAGTACAATTTGTAGAATAGCAGTCTATGTTCCAGTACGTCGTTGATCGATGATATAATTCAATTAACCAATTGAAGATCTTAATGGATGAAGGTGCTATGTAAAAAAAAATATAGTTTAGTGGAAATTGCTATGACAGTACTAAGGCTTCCCTTCATGAAAACTTTGTCTTATGGAATTAAAAATTTACTTTACTTTTCATTGTCATTTTCTTTATTTGATTTATCAAACATCGACTACCATTGTCATATAACTTGGACACCTTACGACAATTATTCTTATGCATACAACACTTTCATCAACTAAAATGTCTTTATTGTGCACTGTATCAACTATAAATGGATTAACAGTAATTTAGTAATACAAAATACTTGTAAAGATCTTTATAAGAGACATTTTTAAAGGAACACACAATCATATTAATGATGATGATGATAGGTGTTCATTACTACATTTAACTGTTATTACTCTAAAAAAATATCTATTAGGTTCTAGTAAATTGTGGTAAAAGAAGATGTTAAATGATCTTAACATCTTATTCCTCTACAAACCTTAAAATTAAGCTGTACATAGTCCGCTCATCCCCTAGTATTTCCATAAACTGTAGATAAATAACGTTCTATGTCATCTACGTAGCTAAGTATGCATTTAACACCTTCAGCAGTCATAAAAAATACATTTTTGAAAAAATTTTACATAGCTCCTTCATCCATTCAGCTCTTCAATTGTTGTAAATTCAAGAAGTAATTTAAAAATAATCATAAATAATAATCAAAACTGAACAATTTCTAATTTAAAATTTAAATATTCTAAACAGTAGGCCTAACTAAAAATATCAAGATGAATTATAAGAAGAAAATAAAACATTCAAAAAATTAATTCTAGAAACTAAAATCTCAAATGAAAGCAAGAAAACAAAAAAACAGTATAATTTTAATTAAATAATTTGAAATAACAAGAAAATAAGTAAAGAAAAATATTAAAGTATCAAGAATCTAATTAATTATGGAACCAAACAAAATAAATTCGGTTATATTAAAAAGAAGAAGAAAAGATTTAAATAAAATTTACTTAAGACTATAAAACCAATTGCAACAATGACTCGACGCCCCATTGGATTCCCGGTCAATGGATAAACAAGAAGCAAGAGCAAAACTCCGAGGATAATTCAAGTAGTAACTACAAAAAAATTATTAATTTGAGCTCATAGCTAGTATAAATATTAATATTCAAATAGATATTGCAATAACTAATTAAAATCATTAATAATTCATTAAAATACTTAGTTTTATAACATGTATATAGTGTCATTACTAAATAAGATCAAACATTTAATAATTTTGTAATACAATTTTCTTTGTTAATTTTTCAATTTTTTTTTTAAACTTTTCGTTTCAATTAAATCAATTTAATTTTCAATTTCAAATTTGCGTTTCATTTTGATTTTATTTAATCTTATTACAAATTAGTACTGTTCTTTATTAGCCCACCTGTACTAGAAATGGTAAACACATAATTTTTCTAATAGCAAATGATACACAGGAATACTTTTCTGTAGGTATTTTATAGTAAAATAATAATAAGACCATAAGTACTATTGTAAGAAAATTTGAGCTAATTTGTTAGTTATCCACACATGGACAGTTTCAAATAAAAATGAATTTAATAAAAATCGTTAATTACAGAAAGTAAAACATAAATTTATCTTGGTTGAAATTGCAGATACGTTAGAAAGCTGAAATGCAGAATTAAAATACTTTCATATAATTTCTTTAAATTAAATCAAATCGTGCTACTCTGGTTTGTCTCACATTAAATCTGAAATTTCTAGTAGTTGTTTAGATCGGATTATTGATGAACTTCGACTTCCAAATCCAAAAGAAAATCTGTTAATAAAAGCATTTCATTTCATAGACGACCCAGGTTCGATTTCCGGTCAGGTCAAGAATCATTTCATAAATACTCATATTTAGACCTATATAAAAATTTAGGTCATTTTTTCATTAATAACTTTTCATCTATCACCCTGTAGCTTGCATTAACGTTAATGCACACAACAGTCGGACGTAAAACAATAAAACCATCATTGCTAAATTTAAGATTTAATAATTAATCTCTTTATAGACAAACCTATACTCTTCAATTCTTTAAACTGACTTAAGGAAAATAATTTAAAAAACCCCTTCCATGAGACGACGCGTTTCATGGCTGATGACAATTTTTAAAAAGTCTTTGACCTAGTCAAACCAATGATTTCTGTGAAGGAAGATCCCGAACTCTTTAAGCAGAATCGAAAACACGTTTTTTCCCCTAAATTCCGACTTCCATTTCTCAACTTCCAGTTTTGGGCCACTTCCGGTCAAAACCGGAACTTCGAACCCAATGATTTCTGTATCTAACCTTTAAGGGAAATCGAATGACACTATTCATGTTTCCAAATTCCAACTTTGATTTCTTGATTTCCGGTTTTGGCCACTTCCGATCAAGCTCAAAATCGGAACTTCAAACCCAAGTTACTCCACTAAAGTTTTGTGTAGGTTACGAATCCAAAAACTGTTTGCTGATGTCTCTTTTAGTTTCTGATATTTGGGTGTGACAAAAGAAAATGTTCGATGACAATTTTAAAAACTGTCTTTAACAAAAAAACAATATATGGGAAAAAAGATTCGCAGAAAACTTTACAAGTCATTCTTCGTCAAACTTTCGTCACTTACAGCAGAAATTATTGTGAGAACGTAATATCAAAATCGTTGTTGGATTAATGAGGAAAATCCACAAAAATCATTAGTACTTCAATTAATTATCTATTGGTTGTGTATTTACTTCTGAAACAGGTTTTCTGTAAACCACAAAAATTAAAAACTAACTGAAACACAATGCATCACAAATCATAAATTTTTAAAAGGATGAGATAACATTCACTTAACTCTTTTACAAAATACTCAGTTGAAACAAACACCTTCGTTGGAAAACGATCGACCTACAAATTTTCAATAAGAATAGGATACAAAACTGGTCATTTCAGACAATATAGATAAAACGTGCAACAAGGGAAAATATGGCAGTCACGACAAATTCAAATTTGTGGTTTGAAATTTTTTTTTAAACTGAGGATTTAAAAAGTGAATTATACTATACCTACTTATACAAATACCGGTAGAAAAAAATTGAACATCACGTTTAAATACTAAATTATAAATTCGCATAAATAATAAATAATACAATAACGTATAGCCCAGGAAATTTTCAATAGAATGTCAACCGAAAATATTTATCTAAATTTTATGTTGAAGAACAAGAAATTGCTAATAAATAAAAATAGACTTGCTAAATTTGAATACAACAGTCTAAATGGATTAAATCCAAAACTGACAGGTTGTTACAAAAAATTCGACTAGTGTTCATTGAAAAATTTAATGAATGTTGCGTATTTACATCGAACGGATTATAACACTCCGTTTAAAATTTACGAATATCTGGAATTCTTCTTGTAGGCGTATAAAAATAATAAATATACGTAATAATATAGAGCATATTAATCAAAACTTGTTTAAAGTTCATTTAAATGCGGTTAAAAATATTTCCATGAACCACATTCTCAAGAAATGTACAAAGTTATTGCCTTGCGTTGTACACACATTCAGAATTAATGTTACAAAAAGCAATGTAGGCTCTATTAGGCCGCCGTAGAATATTTTTTCTTCAAAATTAGTAATTTATGATTTTTAGATTTTTAACAAGAATATACAAAACAACATAAAATTTACATCAGCAAGTTTTGCGGAAAAAACAAAATAATTCACAATAAAATAGGCAGAAAAACTTAAAATATCTATACACTCGCATAAATGTCTTTAAAACGTTTTCTAAAAGACTTTACAGTAACCCGATCGACAAGTATACCTTGGACAATTCGAACTGGCGCAAAAGCTTCGGTCTTTATCTCCTCCATTCTCCACCCCTCGCCTTGCAACGACCGTACAGTCACAAAAGTATACAATCGCTACTGTAATGGGCGACTCACGCATGGTCACTACGCTTTGTTTTCACTGTTGTTATTATTAATCTGTCAGACGTAATGATGAGACTAATTTGTTTTCATATATTATGATTTTCTTTCATTATATATTCAGACCAATTTCTTTAGTTAGTTGCGTCCATCTGTAGAGTAGTTAAAGAGTTTTTGCAGTTTAGTTCTTGTAATTTATAGGCTAATTTGAATTTTTACTGGGAGAAATTAAATACATATTTTAAAATGAAATGATTATTTGTATGTTCGTCCATTGAAATAAGGCTGTAAGCATTTGCGTTCATTTAAATTTGTAGACCTTGTTGAAAGAATTGGTTATGGACATACTTTATGCGGAACTGTGTGTACACGTAGAGCAAGAGTTGTGCCAGTTCAAATTGTCCACAGTATACCAAACTACGTGCCACATGATTTGTGACTGTAAGCTTGAAGGTTGATGGAGTTCGCGGCAGTATTTTCAAATCGCATTTTTCACGTGGTACTTGTACGTTTACCTCACTCACACAAGCACTTAAGGGTATCAAAACGGCAGTACGCTTGCATGTCTAAAAATACGATATGTTATTTATTTAAGTACTTTTTTGATTTTCAATTGATACATAGCAATGGACTGTTATCCATTTATTCTATTTCATAAACTTACATTACTTTTACTTGTCTGTATATACGGTAACGCTGGAAAACGAGGGGCGAAATGGGTAGTTAACAATGCTAGAAGTTGACACTCAGAATGATACGACGCATACGTTAATAAGAATCAAAGCGTAAAACTAGAGATCAATGCAATTAACAAAATAAAAAAAACTAACCTGATCTTGCCGATTTCAAAATTACAACTACTGGATGAATGTTTTCTCCTACCTGTAATAAAAAATCTGCCCATAATAGGCAAGGTGGAGTGTTAAATTATTTGCACTCGATCTGCTACTTCCAGGGCAACACAAATTAGTTCTAGTTCTGTTTCCTATCACACGGTCAGCCAATTATATGACTGAAGCATTTAAGAATAGAAAAGGTAGAGATGTAAAAGACACTAGTTAGAGTTATCTCCTCTGAGAATAATCAATTTTATTATTATACAGCCAAACCTTGTGGTAAATGAAGTGAAGGTGTCATTTCCAGAGTGGAAAGTAAATGCTTTTCAGAGGGCCAGGGATTCTGATAAGCAAACTTTTACACTCAGTGAGAAAGACAAATGGTAAACAATCTCAATCCTCGTTTTACTTAATAAAGCCTCTAAAGGTTCAAACCAGCCTTCGGCAGATGACCAAAACGCACAAAAATAAAAACTCCTTAATTTTTCAAATCCTGTGGATTAACGTAGAGTAAAATTGGGGTCTTTTTCGTTTTCTGTATGCCACTATCAAATCCGAATTCCCTGAAGGGTTACACATTTCTCCCACTCCTGCTTCTAGCGCGCCAATCTGACTAGCAATATTCCTGCGTAACGTCAACTCCACTCCGATTTCACAGTTAGTTACTACACAGTCTGCTATGAATTTTGTAGAGTTACTTAAAGTATATTCGGACGGAGGAAGATACTGCAGAGTTCCTTCAGGAAGGTTTTTTTGCATAATCCCAAAAAATGTGACTACTAAAAAAGTAGGCATGTATGAAACACTCACACGACTTTCTCTTCCCAATGTAAATGGATAAAAAATAATATTATAGTAATATAGTAATAGCAAAATAAAACAATCAAAATAAGAAATAAAACAACAGAACGAGTAACATAGTACTATATACTAGACTCTGTATAGATGTCCTCACCATCTTCAACAACACTTAAAAGTCAATTTTTAATGTAACCGTACAATTATTATTTCCTGATAGGTTTCCATAATATTTTTCTTCTGTTTTAATGGTAATAATAGTTTGTGTTTAGTTTTACATCCGACTATTACGTACATAAAAGCTGATGGGGACGGCGGAAAGTGATAGATGAACATAAATGCTAGACCTAACCAGTAATCGAAGCCGAGACACCTGGCATAGAAACTAGATGGACAAACAATTTCAACAACGGTTCGGCCAATTTATTACAGCGCTCATTAAAAAACTGCATAGTGTAAACTTTAATGGATAATACTTAACGGTTAGATCAATTCATCCATTTCAAATATACTGTGTAGAAACTAATAAATAATTTTGTAGCTTGAAAAAGTAAAAAAGAAGATAGAAATATCGTAATGACCAAATTTCTTCAGATCCGCTAATTTTATTATAAATCCCATTGTACCAACACACCGACGTATTTAATCATATCAGAATTGTTGAATTGTCAAAACCAAGAAGAAAATCTTAGCAACAGAGCCACCTACCGTTCGTTATTCTGCTCCTGTCATAAAAATCTCTCGTTAATCAATATGCATGTATTATAGCCATAACAAAAATGCAGTACGGGAGTTAGTGAATTATGTAAATAATGTCATATTATGTGTTGCCTTATAACCCGTAAAGACAAGAATAACTCGCATATGTTACTTAACCGACCAGATCATATACTGGTTTTCAAGAGTAACGCCCTCCTCTCTCATGTCAGCAGAGAAGCGGCGAGCTTTGCGGTTTTCAGAAGAAAAAATTTATGACAAATAAATGAGTCTAGTCAAGATGCATCATACCCTCCTTTCTTCAAACTTACATAAAAATGTTTATATTATCGTTAACCTTGAAAAACATCTTAATTTATGTTTGTATTTTAAGAAAATAAGGCATGTGTTGAATTTTATGAAAATGTTTATTCTCTGCAAATAAACGATGAGCACAGCAAAGATGATTTCAAGTGAATTATAATGAAATTGAAATTGAAGCTGTTCAGTAAGACGTTAAATTACAACCAAATAACTGACAATAAATTTTTAATACATTTTTCATCATTTCTCTAACTGACGCTTCCCAAAGAAACTTATTTGGAATAAAAATAATAAGCATAAAATTGAATTTTTAATAAATTTTTCATCATTCCTCCAACTGAAGCTTCCCAAACTTATTGAAATAAAAAAATAAGCCTAAAATTGAATTTTTAATACAGTTTTTCATTATTCCCTTCAATATGAAGCTTCCCAAACACACTTTATTTGGAATAAAAAAAATAGCCTGAAATTGAATTTTTAATACATTTTTTTCATTATTCCTTCAATTTGAAGCTTTGCAAAGACATTTTATATGGAATAAAAATAATAAGCCTAAAATTGAATTTTTAATACATATTTTCATCATTGGAATTAAAGCTTTACAAACGAGCACATTTTATTTAGAATAAAAATTAAAAATAATGAGCCTAAAACAGAAATTTAAAAAAGGGTTTGATGGTAAAAATACAGTAATAATTTAACTTTTATCGAAATCGATAAATCAAATTTAATAACAAATTGAACTTCCTTTACATCTTAATGATTGAATAGCAACAGAAGAAGTTAGAATTGCAGACCAAATATAGTTGTTTCAAATTATGAAGATTGTAAATTCTCCCCCTGAGAGATATTTTAGATTTTATTTAAAACAATTTCCTTTTTGTAATAAAAATGTCCCTCTAAAATTTTTTAATTGTTTTTATTACAAGTTTTAATTGTATATTATTTAACATTTAAGTTGTATTGTTAATTTTTCGGTCACTATTAATTTAATTTTCACAATGTTTTCACAAAGAACGATTTAAACTAGATTTTAAAAAAGTAACTACAAATTCTTATATTATGCCGTTTAAATAAATTTTCGGAGACGAATGTTCCTGATTCAAATCCTAGTAAAGGTAGTTACTTTTGTACGGATTTGAAAACTAGATAGTGGTTACCGGTGTACTTTGATGGTTTGAGTTAATTAACCATACTCTTTCAGGAATGGTCGGCCTGGGTCTGTACAAGACTACACGCAATTACACATCATCCTCATTTCATTGGGTCATGGGGTTGCTTAATATTCTGATTTGAACAGAATGAGAATTTGAACAGAGTGTACTTCAACGTACACATATTAGGGATTACAAAAAATCGATTACTTCTTTAAACAGCTGATATGGTAATTTACAAAATTATTAAAAAATCCCTCTAGCGATAACAAATACAGTATAATAATAATAATAAAAATTTCCTCTTTAACCACTTCTTACGTTCCCTATTTAAATAATTCTACCTTAATAAATTGAACCTTCTGTAGGCACAACTTAAATAATTAACGAAATATCTACAATATATTTATCATTACAACCACAGGCTTCAGAAGGTACGTAAATCAGAATAAAATGATAAGTAAAATATCGAAATGAGAAACAAATTCACTTACAGTGTTTAATTTTCTTCAGCCACTCTATTTTAAAGAAACTTTGAATGGAATTACCTGAAAAAAAAGTAAAATTAAGTTTAGAACCGTAGACTAAGAGACGTTTAACTATCTTATAGCGCTACTCTAATAGTGCACGCCACGAAAGAAGTTCGCTGTGAAGACTAGCTGAAAATTTAACAGAAACTCAACCAATTTAATAGATTGTCTGTTTACATCACAAGCTCAATTCTGTTTCATTTGCAATTATAAATCATAGAACTCTAAAACTATTTCTATGTTATAAATGCAAGTATCTACTATACTTGGTACAATACTATTGTAAAAATGTACAGTTCAGTCAATAAATCATTTTCCAATCTTCACGTGGAACCAAAATAGAATTTTTTTTAAATGGCCGCGATAATAAAACGGAACATTGGATTTTACTTTTTTAATATTCACATGGTAGAAAAAACTGTGGATTTTTTACGTAAACCCTGGGGAAAGTAACAGACGTTTTAAAAGCACATTAACAGAAAACCAGGTAAGAACTGAGTACTTTTTATGCGTAAATTTCTGTACTCCCGAAAAATTTTTAAATAAAAAAGTTAAACGAATAGCAGAAATAGCAGGGAGAACAGGCTTTAATTTGCTGTAGCGTTAAAATTTTTCTGTTGGTCGTTTTTGAAACAGAGGTCTTCAAACACAACGGACTTCTTTCGTGGCGGGCACTAAAGAACAGACTACTACTAACTAAAATATAAAAATACTAGCGGGTCCCGCGTGGCTTCGCCCACGCTAACGTAAACAAAGAATCAACTGTTTAAGTATACTCTCTGTATTTCGTATGGGAAGGTATTTTTGCGAATTCTACCATTTAAAATAAAAATTTTGCAAAATCCTTTCTTAGCAACAGTTTAGAAAACTTAAAATGATCTATAAATCAGGATATCTCTTTTTATATAATAAATAGCGCCCCGTCGTGGCTTCGCCCATCCAATTTTAAGGCTATGATTCTGTATTTTAATTTGCTAACAACTGATTTATAATCTGCTAATAACCTATTTGCTAAGTCACAAGTATAATTTTTTGGAATTACGTATAAAGAACAATTCACACACATCAATCGCGTCACCATTCCGAAACGGAACCGGCACGGCCACTCGAAGTCAAAAATGATGACAGTATTCACACATGTACGTCAGTTTTCCTTCTGTCAAACTCCATTCAATCATTTTACAGAGACAAACACGTCCGTAAAAAACAAAATATCGTCGAGAAAAAAATATCGTTTTGACGGTTCGGTGACGGCGACAAGACTAACGCACCGGGTTCG
Source organism: Catonia carolina (assembly GCA_035578175.1). Classification (NCBI taxonomy): domain Eukaryota; kingdom Metazoa; phylum Arthropoda; class Insecta; order Hemiptera; family Achilidae; genus Catonia; species Catonia carolina. Next base: position 334,817,933 of record JAQMRL010000001.1, read on the forward strand.
GGACGGTGCCGGTGCTCAGTGTAGACAATGACAATGACAATGATGTGTGTGAAATCGACCCTTATGGTGAAAAAATGAAAAAGAGAGAGATTAGCATATTTCCTGAATTTACATAAATAACTGTTGTTTTATTTAAACTTAAGTTGGATTTAAGAAAATAACTTTATCCTAAGCATTTTACTGAATTGGTTGAGACAAATTTTTAAAAAATTAAATTTTAATTGTTCGGTTGCAAAAATCATTTTTACAATGTCAGTCAAATACATTGTGTGACTTAAGCAATAACATTCGTATCTTGCATAATAAGTAATAATACTATAAAGCATTAAAAAAAAATATAACACTTATTATGCTAATTACAACAATTCTGGAATTAATTCTGACTAAAATGTAAATCCAGTGTTAGGTCAAAAGATTAAACACTATGTACAGTACAACATCCGGAGTGACAAACGTAAAAGATTAAAATCGTTGTTGAAGTCAATTCAACTTCTGGGAAAATAGCTATAGTTTTGTAAAATTGATCTGCTGTTTACGTACGATGAGAATGTAATACTGGATGCTATGGAATATGCCTATGGAGGGGGTAATTGTGTGTTGGAGAACCAGCCGTAAGCGTAGCGCTTCGCGTTGATTTCTCATCCTCGCATCAGTGGGGGGAAATTTTTGCTATTTCTTCCCTTTCAAATCAAAATTTTGCAAAATCCTTTCTTAGTGCGCGCTTACACAACATAACAAAGCTAAGTTCCAAATTTCAAGTCTCTAGCATCAGTAGTTTCGGCTGTGCGTTGATCTATAAATGAATCACCCAGGACATGGTTGTCCTTTTATATAATAGATTAGTGATCTACATTATAATTTATAAAGTAATGCTTTGTTTTTCAGGGTCAATTAAAATATTTGAATCTTATAAATTTTAAATTCAGATAATTTCATTCTTTAACCAATATTTTCTTTTATAAAACAATTTTGTGTGTAACACACAACTTTCTCTTGCCAATAATTAACAATAAACCCAACATTAGTAATAAAACATTAGAAATAAACAAAAAACTAACCTCAATAAACATAACCTAATTTTAATCATGACGGAAAGACGCAAAATAAAAATCAACCTCAGTTTGGCTTAAAAATACGGAAAGTCATTCTTTCAAACTAAACTAGGCTCTGTAGAGATAAATGCTTTGAATATAAGTTGTAGATCTTTTAATTTCTAATAAATTTAATTATATACACTTTTTTTCGTAAAATGCATACTAAGGCTGAAATGTTAAAAAAATCGATTTTCCACACGTTTTCGTGAGAAAAAACAGAAAATCGCTGTACCTCTAAACTAAACTAAGCGTTGTACAAAAAAATGTTAGAAAAAAATATTGTAGGATTTTTAATTCTCTACAACTTATATTTGTATAAATTTTTGCGCTAAAATGCATATTTAAGCCGCAATCTTAAAAAAACAATTTCAGCAAACATGGCGCCTACCCTATCTTGTTGAGGATAAAAAATTTAGTAAACCAAGCGATTTTTAAAAAAATCGTAGAACCTTTTTTTGAGAAAATCAATCGCAAAAAAGTGAAAAATTACACGAAGAAACTACTACTTCCGGTGGACCGATTTCGATAAAAATGTTCGTACGATGTTTCGTTCTTGAGATATTTTATTCACGCACACACACACACACACACCAATCGCTAAGAACATGTTTTTTGGATTCAGGGGTCTGAAAACATGTAGTTCCGGTGAAAACTGGATTTCGAAAAATCTACATGAAAACAATACTTTCCTTTCTATATATTCATATAGGCAAGAGAAAGAAAAAATGAAGAATTATTCGTAGTTTTAATTTTAATGTAGACTTCGCGATGTTAACTAATTTCTGTATGCATATTTATATTTATTTCAGTCTACAGATAAGTTTACAAAATCGGTAATTTCTAAGAATACGAGCTACCAGATCTAAACCTGGAAAGGATGTACGAGGCGCGTTCAAAAAGTTCCCGGAATGTTAATTCGGCGTGCTAATGTTATGATCAATGGCTTACCTAATCACCTTCGAAGAAGAACCCTTGCGCACACAAACACTTTCTCCATCGATCCTGCCATATTGGAAGCAGCGGTACTTTCGGAATCTGTTGAAGTTGAGTCATCGCATTTTATTCGATTTCCTCCAAAGTTGAAAAATATTTCCCTTTGAGAACCATTTTCAGAGTAGGGAACAGCCAATAGTCGCTTAGTCTCTGTGAGATACCAACTTCGTTCGCCAACTCCACAACAGTCATTCTTCGATCATCTAGAATCAGCTGTTTCACTTTTGCAATAATTTCGGGATGTCGGGAGTCTCCTGTTGGGCTCGTCGTCCTCTATCGTCTCCTGACCTTTCTTAAACCGTGCAAATCAGTCGTTAACAGTGCATTATCACCGTAAACTTGCTGGAGAACCAACAGCGTCTCTGAAGCCGACTTTCCTTATTTGCACATGAACTTGATGTTCATACGCTGTTCGAACTATTGTGTTAACTGACAATCACTCACATCCACGTCGCATGGAACAATGACACCACTATGCACTGTCCAAACATGTTCAAACAAGAATGTGCATGCAATCATATTGCTCGGCTATCTTATCCCATGTTTGGCTACGAATACAAGGCAATTCCGGGAAAATTTTGAACGCCCCTTGTAATAAATTGTTAATTAATAAGCTGAACTAATTGCTTATAACTTTACTTTTTTATGGTAAAGTTTTCTATCTTCCAAGACCAAGAGTGATTAAATAAATGACTGCTATCCATTAACATTAGCAGAACCCAAATTATAACCAAACATTTTTCTCAGCGGTATAAGAAAGAGTTACGTATTTAATTTTGCATGTTACCAGGTTTGTTTAAATGTATATTTAATTAAATATAAATTGTACAGTAATAAATAAATAAATTAAATACTATGTAATTAAATAATTAAGTTAATAGGCTATTATTGAAAGAATGAACGAAAGGTAGAGGTAACTTATAATGTTTTAATAATAGCCGGTACTTAACCAGAAAAACTGTATCAATACACTATATGAATAATGTATTACGAGTAACATATGTTTTTATAGTGCGTATGGTCATAAAGTAGAATACAAAAAAATGTAATAAAACAAATAGATCCATAAATTTAAACTATACAAACATTATATCAAGATGAAATAATATAAAAATTAATTAAAACATACTTAATTACTACTTAATAAAATAGTTAGAAAACAAAAACCTTATGTAATAATAAACAGGGTAATAAAAATAATAAACATACACATTATTAGCTAATAATAGTAATTGTTAGATTTATATAATAAAAAAAAACATCTAAATTAATCTATAAATATAATTTACAATAAAATATTACAAGAAATAGTCAGACAACCTAATACAGTATTATTTTTAATTAGCCAATTATTTTTTTTATAATTTATTTTTCTTGTAATATTACTGGCGTCACTTGATAGGAAAAAACGAATAAAAATATTCGTAGACTAAATATTATTCAACAGCAAAAATATCCAAACGCTTTTGTTTTAGTTTTTTATTACTTGTTTTCACGAAACGTCATTATAATGTAATACTTATTATATAGATTGTATTGTTTTTATTACTGGTCTAAAATATACGCTCGTATTTAGTATCAATAGGAATCAATTCAATATCCTTGAAAATTTCAAAAAATTGGATAAACAATGCGAAGGTGTTGAAGAATATGTTTGTAATCTATTGTTAACATATATCTTCTTACTATCAAGGATTAGGCAAAACCCTGTTCCGAACTCACAAACATCCTGTTAGTACTTCTACACAAACCCGAGATATTTCAACCCGTACATCTCGACTACCGCCATCTTCTTCGAGGTCTTCATACCTCCCTTCTTCCAACTGGAACATATTCCGGTAAAATAAATAAGATTACTTATTCACGAAAATTACTGATCGTGAAAACTAATTTTAATATCACAGTTTCACCCAAAGAATTAGGCCTATAGCCGGTTTCACTGTGGTATCCATAAAAGTAATATTAAAATTAAACCAGTTGTTTACCATCCCCAAAGCCAAGATCTAAATGTTGTGCCAGAGGCCAGTTGGTACAAGTTGAGTGACCGCTATCGGGAGCCTTTAGATAAGCTAGGTGAATACCTATTACTAACGTTAATGTGGCATGCGGTTTTCTCCTGGATGGAATATATTTCCGATGTTCTTCGCGAGATACCTGCGTGAATGCAGAACATTGTTCCTAAAAGCTGAATTTCATCCAGTTATACTAAATCAAGATCTTGAAGAGTATCAGCGGTGTTAACCTTTCCAAAAGGGTGAAAAGCTCGAAGCGCTGTTGATCCTTAAAAATTTCGCGCTCTGTTAATACACAAAATTCCAGGCTGGGAATAAATTAAAGGGGTTCTGTCTTAGAAGGTTGAAGCTCTGCAAATTATTATAATTTGCTGAGCTAGTTTTTAAGCAATCCCTCTGAATTTAGCTATTAGCTCGCTCACGGCAAAGGCCCAATCATTAGTTCCGCATAAACCCTAAACATGATCTGTTTCTCCTTCTGCCTTCACCTCTCAAAACCACTTTTTAAGCTGATTAGTACAGGTAGTAAAAAGCAAAGATTTTGTAATAAGTAGAAGGTAACTTACATTCAATCAGAAATTTAAAAAACTGTACTCGTACAATTATTACATCATTAGGTCTCATATATTTTTCATAGCACGAGTAATTATGTGGATAAGTCATGCCTTGTTCACAACTATGGCCTATTTCAACATTTCCCCTTTCTATTGTTTTTAAACGAAACCGTGAGATATACGATTGCATACTCGAACTAGCCTAGAACTCTTATGAGTGACAATGAAAATGTAAATTACTTAATTTTAAAATAACTTAACGCCTATTTATTTTGTGTTTTACAGATTTTTTACGTTAACGTTTGTCAAAAATTAATGAAATATTTTACTCCGAGGCAAATGAAATATCTTTTAAGGCCTAATAAAAACGTATTTTAATTAAACATATTTTTTTATTTTAGTTGTCATGATTGTATATTTAGAGTCCGTGACGATGTTCTGTAATTTTTAATAAATTCTTAGAAAAATAAATATGTGTAAGGATGTTTTAGTTTATGATTAACCGGAGGGAAATTATTCCCAGTGAAAGTTTTTGTATATGAATTTAAAACTTTCTGACGTGTTTGTCAGAAATCTGTTTTTGATCGTATAAATTAGGATTTCTTTGAATACTTTAGTTTACTGTAAAGATACTAGGTTTAGTCACTCATAGTATAATATGAATTTAAGCTAAATCTACAAACTTTAGGATCCATTCGCCGCCGTGGTAGAAAATTCTGTTGAAGCCAAATTTACTTTCCCCGTTTTTCCCGTATAGGTACAATTAACGTCCATACCATTAGTCATTGATTAGATCCTAATTAATTTATGAATTTCATCTTTGATATTGAATACACAACAGTATTTTCCTAGGTACGGGCACAATCCGCAATAAGAAATCTCAATTGGTTAACTGTCGGGAATTACAACAAGTGAAAGTTTAAGCAACATTTAAGCTGTTTATTATTGACAAATTAAGTTTTTAAGAGTATGTTTATCAAAATTGAGAGAAATTGTTACGTCAACGAATTATTTATATAGTAGTCGAGTTTTATTTAACTTTTAATAATAAATTATTTTAAAATGAAACAAACCACTTGTTATTTTTTTGTTCTAAAATTGCCAATAATTTTTCCCATAAAGGACTTTAAGATAAACAGTTAAAATACAATAAGGTTACGTTTTAAACAGCTCGTTTATAATAAAAAGTTAAACATTTTTGATTTATAAAGGTTATTTATACTTCAGGTCTTTTAGGGAATACATTTTTGTGAATTTGAAATATGATTCTTACAGAGATTTAAGTCATTTGATTTGAATTTTAAATTGCGAATGTTGTTTTAAAGAGAAGTGAGTAACCAATACAAACCACCATGGACATAACATAAAAACACATAGGGACTTATGTTTATATAATTGATGCGCCATTTACATATATACAGTATGTTACAAATAAATTTACTAGCGTTATAATACAGAATTTTTTTTTTAAATTTATACAGTTCGGCATCATCTTTTAAACATGAATAAGGAGAGTTTGTCACTGAATTGTAAAATTATTAGCATATCAGGTTTCATTTTTATGTTAGCTTGTTATTTTTTTAATACAAAAAGCTTGTTCCGATAGTTATTATTCTTTCTATAAAATTTATTTCAATAATGTTTTTTACAAGAATTACAATCTTTCCCATGTAATGTAAGAAAACAATTTCCAACACGATCAGTTTATTTCTACGTTTTCGTTTAAAATTTTTTTCGCATTTGAATTTAATATAACACATTTATGTGATACACCGTAAAATATCACTTACACTATCAGCAAATGTCAGATAAAAAACAACAATATCCACAGACATAACGTCCATAGAAATAACTCAATTAGTATTTATTACTTCAAAAATTTAAATATTTACGTCAGTATTTACATAACATAGTATGACTAAATTTAAATACGATGGCCTTACTAAAAGATATAAACTACATTCAAGATTGAAATTTTTAGATATTATTACATAAAATAATCATTAAAATGATATATTTACGGACGAAATTATATACAACAAATTTATCGTAATTTTTCATTGAATGGGTTAGTTATTTCAATAAAAATACTTTAATAAGGTAATAAAAATAAATTTTGTTTTCTAAAACCAACAAACTTTGCATTGTAATCCGGCTAGAATAATATTTTAAACAATACAATTTTATCAATTGCTAACCGATAAACTCCTGGAAGTAGCAAACTCAAATCAACCGTCAGCACATACTTCGTTTCGCCTCACAACACCCTTTACTCGCCCCCCCCCCCCCCAACTTCGATCGCTTCAGTGTATCAACTTGCTTCGAGAAAACAGTTCATTCGTTTCGTATTGTATGTGGTTTTATACGTAGATTTGTACACATGTTATTTGCGAATTAGAAAAAAGTGATTTATTGCTAAACCAAGTAAAGTATTTAATTGGTAAAAAAGAACTAACTGTGTGTACAGTTACGGTGAAACGATGCTGACAGCTAGATATAGTGTATACCGTAACGTGTGTTTCTAAAAGATCACAACCGTAATATTAAAAAGGTATTAATAAGGTAGAAGTAACGTATAGGAAAATTTCAGAGATCTTCATATCAGTTGGCAACACTTTATTCAAGGTTCACAGCTTGTAACAATTGAAATGTCGTTATTGCGGACTACTAGTACATTTTTATGAAAATATTAGGCCTATATGAAACACATAAATTACTACGAAAAGTAATATGAACCTTTGTAATAATAGAAAAGGTCTTCCTATTTGTTCATTGTCCATAAGTAGTTGAATATTATGTTGGAAGACGACTTAAGCGACTAGAGAAAAGAAAAGTACCGATGAAAAGATGTAGGAACATGGTTAAGCTTCTTCCCCCGCATCGTCTATCTATTATTTAATTATTTAAAAAATCTGCCAAATAACTGGTCAATCGTTGTTTCATAATATTAATGTATTAATTTGTTTATACTGGATACAATGATTTTTTTAAATTGCCGAATTAATGAGTGGTTACGGAGTTAGCAGGGGTTCGGAATTTTACTTATAACTCAACATTTAAATACGTTACTTGTCTGAAATTTCGTACATAACATTCAAATTTATATTCCGAAATACCATCCGAAATGTTGAAGCAGCAAAAAACCGGCTCTTTTCATTCTCATCCTGATATCGCAATATTAAAAAACGCTAAAAATATGAAACTGACATTAACAATGCAGATTGAGATCAGCTAAATTGCGGTGTACAATACGTTAAAATTGAACAAGCGGTTTTGAAGAAACAAGGCTCCAAAACTGGGGGTATATTATTTAATAAAGAAATCGACGGAAGTGCTACTTCAGTATCCTTTCGTCTTCAATGTGTCAAAGATGTCATTTTACAAAGACGAACATGTGTTTATTCTTTAGACTTATTTCGCTTATAAATCATACAAACATATAAAAGAAAGTTTCAGTTAACATTTCTCAATTCTATTCTTTCGAATCAACAATCTTGCATTTGTTAAATAAATTTCGTGAGACTTGGGAGTGTACAAGATCGCATAAGCACAGGTCAACCATCAGGGATAACCGTGTAAGTTCTGGAGAATGTAAAAGAATGTTTAACTCGCTCTCCTAGGAAATCGCTCAGGAAGTTAGCTTCACAGGCTGGGATTCCATTATCTACTGCTTTCAAGTAGTACTTTCCTTAAAATAAAGGAACATCTACCATATTCAATTTCCCTAGTAAAATTTATTTGGCTATACAAAACCCAAATATATCAACTGTCCTCAGCAGCCCTTGATGGGCATGGAATGCTAAGAATCCCCGGGTGGAAAACAACACAATAGTCGTTTCGTGCAGTTGTGTCTAGGTTTCTGATAAACCAATTGGTTGCCGACCTTCAATGATAAAGAGATGATACAGGAAGAAAAAGAAAAGGATTATAATCATTAGTAGCTACTAAGAACCGAAGAATACATTCTAATTAAACAAAAAAATTACGCCAACAAGAAAAACCGCAAAATCTTATAAACAATAATAAACTTCAGTATTTCACGACATGAAACAGAAAATATCATTAATTAAACGGTGAATAAGAATTCAAATTATGAGACTGAAAAAGAAAAGAAAATACACCGGTTACCTCAAAAAAATATCTCAGGGCTATCAAGTGATGTAATTTAAAATAGCTCTTAGTTCATTTAACTACCTAGTTAAGGCTGTAACCAGTTAAACATTAAAAATATGTTGAACTGAAGAAAGAGGCACAATTCTTTACGAGTTAATATAAAGAACAGAAAAACGGTTTACCGACTACTTACAATAAACAATGTTCTAGGTGACTACTAAACGTTAACAAACAACTATTGAACAGGTTAACTTGTAAAACCAGGAACAGACTGTGATAACGATACAAACACACGCACACCAACACAATTATAAATACATAAAATAGGGAGAAGAGGTGTCGATATGGTCGTTCCCATTTGTTTTATTTAAATGGGATGCATCAAGAAGTAAAGAAAGGTGAAAGAAGCCGGAAAATAATTCGTTTCTACGAAACAAGTACAGAAAAATAAATCACATGGTATTAGTTTAACATACAACCCACATTATTTCAACTAGTTTATTAACAAGCAAATCGAAATAAATTTTTACATTCAGTTCTTTACCGAGATTGTAACTTACTAAACAAAACTGAGTGAACAATAAAAATTTTCCAATAATAAATTACAACTGGATCAAATTTTCATAAATTTATTTTGGGCAACAAATCTCTGCCAAAATAAAATAAAGTAAATCTGTATAAGTCAATTTTAAAACCAATTTGGACATAAATGGAATACAACTTTCGAGTATTTTTACAAATATTAACATTAAAATTTTAGAAAAATTTGAATCCAAATCATTTCAAATGATCTGAACATATCCCGGAGCATAAGTAATTGATTCAGTTTTGGAGATCTCAACTTAAAATAATATAATATAATACAAACATATTATCTAAGTATTTTAACAACTATTTTTAACAAAACTATTTCTTAACTCCTAAGCAACATTTCTTGAGCCGCTGATAAGACAGTTAAAACTCAACGAAGTAAAAATAACAATTCCCTAGCTTACATATTATACCTGAAAATTTCAAAGCTACCTTCCCTGCATTAATGTAATTCCCCATTATTCGCATAAAATCTTAACTTGGCATAAATCAGTTTACTTCATACGAGGGGATACCCAAAAGAAACCGAAATTTCAAAAAGAATTTATTAAAAATTTTCCGGAATTTTTCAAAAGCTGTTTATTTTCAATTTTTTTACAAAACAACCTTATCCCCTTCAAAATACTCTATTACAACTAATACATTTATCCCGCCGGTGCTTCCACTGTTCGAAACATTTTTTGTAGTCATCTTTAGAAATGGCTGACAGCTCCTTCCTCGTTTTTTTCTTGACCGCTTCAATGTTGTCAAATCTGTGTCCTTTAATGTCCCTTTTCATGCGTGGAAATAAGAAAAAGTCGCACGGAGCCAAATCAGGCAAGTAAAGTGCGTGGGGCAGCGGAACCATGCCATTTTTAGTCAAAAAAAATCTTTCACCCAGATGGCTATGGGTGCAGGTGCATTGTCGCGGTGGAAGAACCAGTCTCCTGTCTGCCACAAATCGGATCTTTTTTGACTAACACTGTTGCGCAATCTTCTTGAAACTTCCAAATTATCAGTCGACGGTCTGAGAGCGCACGCTCTCGAATTTTTTAAACATTTTCGTCGATTCGGTCAATTGATGGACGTGTAGAACGAGGTTTGTCATCAATCGACATGTCGCCATTTTTAAACCGAGAAAACCACTGGTATACTTGAGATTTTCCCATAGCGTCATCTTTGTAAGCTGTTTTCAATATTAAAACAGTTTCAGCAGCACTTTTACAGGGTAGAAAACAAAATTTCACAGCTACACGTTGTTCGCTTAAACTTGCCATCATTAAAAACGAAACAAGAACAAAACAGCGCTAGCAAAAACAATCACTGCAGATGAATATTGAACTCGCAATGAGTTGCAATCACTGCACTGAACTCGCAATGAGTTGCGTTGTACACGTCTGTGCGGCAGAAATGCGTACTAAACAAGCACCGCCGACGGCAATGCTATTTGGTTACTTTTGGATACCCTTTCGTATTATAAATAACTATTTATTTGATAATTCAATAAAAATTATTTTGAAGATAATTCAACGATAATTGGTCTTCCCTTTTTCAGAATTTCCATATGAAATTTAGTTGATAATGTATCAATACGTCTGTTCAAAACATCCGTCAATTATTTTCTTTCATTGATTTACCGAACAGCTATACATATGAATTTCTCTTCTCATTCATAAATATGATTATTTATATTGGGTAAATATAATAAACTTATCCCTGCTGATGTAATCTTTATTACGTCGATTCCTATCTAAGTAATTTATTTCGGCCAGTAAATTACTACATCTTCAATTCCAATTAGACAGTTAAAGAAGTTAACTAATAAAGTTTGGATATTTGAAATCTTCAAAAAAAATCGTAGGTTGAAATTTATTCTAATACTAGAACAGGCACATAAAAATTTTTAGATTTTCTATTTAAAAAAATTTATTCGACTATTTTTAAAATTTGTGGAGGAATATCTGATCTTTTGATCTTAAATTTTAACAAAAAATTGTTTTCTAGACATCCAACAGTGTACTGATGAGCAGATTAGGCCTAACTCTTGTTAAGAAATATCCACTGATTATGTTAACGAAGGTGAAAACAGTGAATACAAATTTTACACATTCCTATAAATCATAAAAATCTCCCACGAAATACAAATTAAGCGACAATAAAACTGTATAACTTATTCAAACGTTTGAGAACTTAGACGGAAATCGGACGTGGGTGCTTAATTTTGCACTCCAGTTCCAGCCGCTATGAAGTCAGCGCCCTCAAAACTGGGATTCTAAAATAAAAAATTTGGGTGATAACTTCACACTCATATAAAAAACTGAATAGACCTAGGTCCTACATTTGTTATTAAAATTTTTCATTAAATATTACTACGAGTATGATAACCGCAATAAAACGATTAAAATAAAACGAATTTTTAAAATCGGAAGTAGGCGGTGTGTTCATCTTCTTCTTGTCGCGCCTATCCGGTTCGGATGTTGGCGATCATCATGGCTATTATGACCTTATTAGTCGCAATCCGGAACAATTCCATGAAGCTCTTACCGAACCAGGTCCTCAAATTGGCGAGCGAGGTAATTCTTCTTCTACCAGGATTCCTCTTTCCCTGGCAGAATGCGCTGCAGTAGATCATATCTTTTTGATTTCTTATTATATGACCGAGGTACTGAAGCTTACGGCACTTAACAATTTTAACCAATTCCAGATCCTTCTTCATTCTCAACAAAACTTCGACATTTAATTAGCGACTTTTTGCGTCCTTAGATCTGTACATAGTTGACAGCAACCTCTACTGCAGCGCCATCGTCAACAGTTACTTCCAAATTGATACATTAATTCCAAAAGTTCATCCATGAAGTGCGCAATGGTAAAAACGTTTTGAACGTCTCAAAAACATATAATTTATTTACATCTTAAAATATATCACAATTATCTTTATCAAAAATGACTTTTCTAATAAACATTTACAATAAATAAAGTAATTTAAAGAAAAAATAGAGCAGGCCTGTATCCAGTAAATTCATCCAAGTTCTTTACGTTACTAAGTTATACAACTTAGGCTACATCCATAACAGGTTTCAGATTTCACTCCGTCAAAATTAATTGATAATTCAAATTCAGATGAATCATAATAAACAGGCCTACATGCCACCTGGAGTTTGACTACAACATGAACAAGTGACATTAAATTGCTAGCTGGTTGGAGAATGAAATCCACCATTTTTTAAACCAACTCAAGTAAGAAAATTGAATTTACAGTAGATAAATTACGGCACGATGAATACTAAACGAAAAATAATCATCAGTAACTTTGTGCAATGTTAAAAAGTAGCGACAAGTTGTTAAGATTAAAGTTGTTTTCCGAGCAGCACGTGATAACTGAAGGTGATCAAGAATATTTGTTAAACGATTTGTGTATTAAGTTGGTGCCGTAGATATGTTTAATTCGTGCGCGATTTTTTTAATAACTTATTTCTTTTTCGGCTGTTCTATTCACTGAAAGTATAATATGTCATCAAATTTAAAGGTGAAACAACTCAGACGAATAGATAATCGATGGATCAGATCTAGTTCCATTTTACACATAACTGCGAGTTCTTTGAATGAAATAGTAGCGTTAGTTCGAGCTATCACTAATGGAATAATTACTTATTTAAGGCATTTTATACACAATATTAAATTGGCATTGTAAATATGGATATTGTACACGCACGATTAAGATAATATATCTCACACATTTTGAATTGTCTTATGTAATGCATATTATTTTTACGGTTATATTATTGTTTTGACTTGTCATATTTATAATGTCTTATTTTACGTGACAAAGTTTCTACCGCCACTGAAACGGCATTGAAATGGAGAAAAAAATAGTACTCGCTTTTCTTAATAGACATTTTATTTTTTTCATTAGGGATTACTTATAAAGTCGCATAAACATGGCTCTTAGTGACTACAATACAAAATGTGTATAGATATTAACATGGGCTAGATATTGCCAAGGCAGGCGGAATGTTAAATTATTTGCACTCGATCTGGTAGTTCCAGTGCTACAAAAAATAGTTCTGTTTCTTATCACATGGTCAGGCAATTATATGACTGAAGTATTTAAGAACAGAAGAGGTAGAGATGTAAAAGACACTAGTCAGAGTTATCTCCTCTGAGAGTAATGAATTTCATTATACAGGCAGGCCCTGTGGTAAATGACGTGCAGGGTGGAAAGTAGATGCGTCTGGCATGCTGATAAGTATACTTTTCCACTCAGTGAGGAAGGCAATGGTAAACTACCTTACTCTTCGTTTCACTTAGTAAAGCCTCTAGGGGTTCAAACCAGAATTTCAGCTGATGACTTAAACAACAACATTGGCTAGACAAACTATAAACAATTGTGTAAATTTAATGAAATACAATACAAATTATGATTAAAGAAACTTAAATGATTGAAATTTATAAAAAATATAAATAATACTATAGGCTACCTAATAAAAACAAGCAGAACATACAACGTTCTTTAAAACAGGATGAAGCAAAGCAATGGATTTGCATTTGAAGATAATTTATTATAAAGAAATTTCATACCGATATCTGTCTGTAAAGACACCTGACATCATTTCATTTGCCATAAAGTCTGCCTGTGAACTGAAATCAATTACGTTCACAGAAGACAGTTCTGATTAATGTGATATACAGCTCTATTTCTTCAGTTGCTAATTGCCTTTATTATTTGTCTAACTGGATAATGGAGAGTTAAAACAAAATAAGTTTTTCAGCCGTTTTACATTACAACTTGCTTAACATTACACCCGTATTTTCAGTTAAAGACTAGATCGAATAACTTCAATAAAGTACATTTAAACACCGATTCTTAAAATTTAACTTAATTATGCGTTGATTCTTTCTTTTCTTTATCACTTAAATTTAATGTAGTTTAATGTCAGTTTATATATATTTTTTTCTTTGTGATCATGTGAACGACCGGTGTTCATTTTCAGGAACTTTCAAGGTTTAATCTTCATACATCTCACTAAGAAAATACAACATAGTAATCCGATTAACAAAAGAAAACTTACAATTTTAGCCCTTATATTAAAAAGTAAGTGTATATTTCTTTAACGATTTCTTTTAAGTATTTTGAATGATTTCTCTGAGAAACACCTAAAAATGAATTTCACTCAAGAAAAAATACATACTAAGAAAAACTGTAAAGATGTATCAAGTACGTGATACATTGCCTAATTAAGAAGAATTAAAGATAAGCATGTAGGCTAATCATGAAAAAGCTAAAATGACATTTAGGCTTAAAATTAACAACTATCTACTGGGTGAAGTACGCATGAATAACCTGTAATAAACCGTATGCCCAACGTACACTATCCGTTCTCAGCAATTATAAAATTAGGTACAGTAATAATATTTTTATAATTAGTATTTCACTTATTTCCGTAGGTAGTCACTGTTATTTTAACTAATTTAAGAGTAAAGTAAATAAATAGTACCTATGCATTTAAGAAACTGCAGTAATAAATTATATGAGAAAATAAGCAGAACTAACAAAAATATAAGTCCTGAGTGATTAACGTACAAAATAAACTTGGTACGATTTAAATTAACTCAATTTACAACATTTTAAGTTGTTGCTGGTGATTCTCCAGGTCGTGTTTAAAATTGCATAATGATTCAGGCAAATTTAGATTACACATACTTTTTGAACAGTTATGTGTATTTTGGGTGTTCATGAAAATGTGCAGGGATTCAGGAACGTTGCGAACGTCATTCCCAATACACCCCCAGATAAGAGTTGAAGGTGCATCTGAGGGAACTGCAATATTGACTATACTATATCCAACAGTCAGTTGAGACTGTGGGAAAGATAGGCGATTCCAATTTAACATTGGTTGTATAGAACAATACACTCTCCGCAACTATCTGTCCTACAAACATACGTAATATTCAATTAATAACTTATAAGTTTTAGTTGTAATTGTAATTTAAACTAAAGTTAAAATAATAAGGGATTATTATTTAAAGAATAATGCTCGACCCCCAATATTCGATTTAAAGACGAGATATTTAAAATTAAAAATAAATGAAATACTTTAAAATAAACGTAAATAGTTACATTTGGAGAATAAAAAAATTATAGAACAATTATAAGTATATGGCGATGAAATGGGTAAATATAGATTTGGAAAGAAAAAGAAAATGTTTAATTTAATTTTATCTTTTCATAACATTTTATGGTATTACAAACAAAATGCTGCACATTACACTATAAATAGTTATATTCAATATATAATATTACAAATATAATAACAATTCTGTCATATAATATATATTTCAGACAATAACGTAAAAAATTTTAATCGTAAACGTAATTTGTTTCAATCATAAGACGTAAAATAATATAGCCTACAATAAGAGAAACTTTTATTTTCATAGCGTGAGTCAATGTTTTTAACATCGTACGTAACAGCGCTCAGGCCATACAAGCAATGGTATCTTCCAACTGATGGACAAAGTAGGCCTATAGTAGAAGAGTAGATAATTATCAACGTTGGAATAAATAACTACTAGTATTCAGCAAACATTCGGCGCGATATTAAGCCGAAAACATAGTAAGCTTAATATTTATATAATTTATACTAACACCAACATTTAATATTTATAAATGGTATCATGCCCTGAAACAAAAAATAATTTGTTATTAATACCTTTGTAACTGTTACGCTAAGTCTAATCTTTCGTTAAGACATCTGCTGATGGAATGCAATAGTTTACACTTTCTGAGATCAAAATTTAAAATTCTTAATGATAAGCACAAAAATCTAAATGAACCAACTTCCATGTCTCAAACAGTTTTATTTTTTTTTTAAATTATTACTTTAATAAGCTGTAGCTACTAATCTCAGAATACATTTTTTGTGTATGAACGTTCATTGAATTTCAATAAAATATAATGCTCCAAACATAATTGTATTCATTAACTTTAAAAAGTGTATTTTTTGTTTTATTCTGTAATATGTTGTTCTATAATTATGTATCAACAATTTTGACAAAAATTGTTATAGTTTAATTTTTGTAGTCACTAAAACCTTCGTTGTTGTTGTGACTTTAAAACAATAAATGAAAAAAATAAACTTAAAAATTCAACAGAATATTTTAGGTTCATCCATAACAAAGGCAAATCCGTGCAAAACGTAAGTATGTAGATCTACACATTTACTCTACGCCAACATAAAAAATGTCATGTTTCGTCAGAAGGTGGATATTGTCATGTTTAACAAAGTAACCATGAACACAAAACGGTAACGAGTTGTTTCGCAAGGTGTTCGACTGGGATGCCCTTTGTCACCAGTTCTCTTTAATTTGTATCTGATGCATTGTTGAATGTAATATTTGCAAGCAACAAAAGGGTTTGAAAGGGTTTTCTAAGCTAGACTTCTTTGAAAACTTTGGCTTTTGCTGACGGTGCTGTTTGTGAAAATTCAACCTCCATATTTCTTTAGAAAAGACACAGGTGATTTGTTTCAAGGGTATTGTTTATCTCAGTAGCAAAATAGCATTGATTTACACCTCATAACAGGAACATTTGTCACTTATATGTAATAATGAGATGCAGAAATTAAATTGGAAAAAGTTTCAAAAGATTATGTACAATTTGAGGAAAACGCTGGTCGGTCAAGCATGGAAGGAAGCCGCTTTAAAGATTTATCACACCTGGTTCTCCCAGTTTCAATGTATCGTTCAGAGTGACCCTAACTGCTCAGAAGAGATTATTAAGGCCTTTAGCAGGGGATCGATTGCTAGACAAAAGAAATGAAAATATTAAGCATCAACATTTTGCAATGTTCCAGGAGTAATATCCTATAAAGTATTAGGAAATCCAGACTAGAATGGTGTAATTATTTGTTGTGGGTGCAGTGATCGAACGCTCAAACTGGTATTTAATAAAATGGCAAGCCAACCGGACAGCGTGATATTGGTGACCTCAAAAGAGATGGGTATTGAAACTTCTTTAAAACATTTTGCAGATTGAGGAAGCCTATGTCATAGTTAATGATAATGATCTTCAGGGTTACTATTCATTTTAGTTAGGTCTAGACGATTAATCAGAGTAGGTAAATCAGGAAATCACTGATAAATGGTCTAACAGTTTGATATACTCTGCGAATGTCCAAGGGAAACGGAAAAAATAAAAATAGATTTACCAGTTATTATCAGTAGATAGATATACCAGTTAGTTTTAAAAGCCTTTCGAAGGAAAGCTAAAAGGATCTTACAACAAATAGTATTTAATATAAGTAAAAAGTACATTCTGGTAAAGAACGTAATTTTCAATTAAGATTAAATACTGAGTATAAGCTACTCAGTTCATTTTGTATGTTTTAAAAGTCGATTTTATTTATACTCCAAGTTCTCAATAACTTAGTTTATTTTATTTATAACAAAACACATTACAGCCTAACTTATTTATGTAAATACAATAATATTGCTAGTAAAATGTGCAACAGGTCAGCAACCGAAGTGGCTGACTGACAGTTATTAATGATTTTAGAATTCTTTTTTGTACAAAATAAACCGGCTTGCCAGCTCGGAGGTAACCAACCTCCCCCGACCCATACGTTATTAATAGAAACAATATTATTGCTATTACATAAAAACATTTACTTCAATTTTAATGTAATACATTTACAGTTTTGACTTAATTTTTGATTAACTGAACCAGCAGAAATCAGCTTTGTACAGGTCAAGTTAACATACTGTTTCGTTCAAACAGTGCCGCCACTCTGTTTGCATCGGATCCGACAATCCTGAGAAGGTCAGAAGAAAGATAAGTGCTATGTTTAACCTAAAATAATGATCTTAACGTACATAAATTTAAAACAACAGGCTAAAAGATCACGGGAAAGGAAACTTTAGTGTTATTAAGTAAAAATTAACTTATTATTTTATGTCTGTGTAAAGTTTACAAATATTTAAGCTCACATCACTAAATATTGAGCTTTATTCAAATCTTACGATCATTTCACTGGGATTGTAGTTATTGACTGCTAGAAAGAAAAAAGATTTCGGCACGAGGAATCAATATAATTTTTCAGCTAGTAGGCTATAGTTCATCATTTCAATTTCGTCATTTGAAGTAATTTTATCGTTTGACCAAATTTTGATGTTAAAAAACTGACAACTAAAATAATTTATAGTTTAAAATTTACTACCTGGCTGAACAAAATCACTGTTTGCTGAAGTAACCAAACCATAATATGATGACGTAATATTTCGCCCGCGTCTAATAAACTTGACGGCTGGTGCGTAACGTTGTTATTTTTCTATAAAACTTAATAATTATACTTATCAGTAAATATTGCAGCGCTTTTGCCGATTCTGAATGTGATCAACCGCTCCGAATTACATTTATTCCATCAGTTTCTTCGGGGCCTTTGCTGAAGCCCAGCATGATAACAGAAACTATGTCATCGTCTGTAGACTGAAGACTTCACCATCAGCCGACAATGACTCGTTCACATCAACTCCCATTTTATTCTCACTTATAATTATACACAGTTGGCAACATCATTCCTATAATACGCGCATAATATTAAACTTAGCTATTTTTGGAGTTTTTTTGTAACTGTGCAGATTTTTTCCGATAGTCCGAATATTATGAAATCCGAACAGGTCCCGGTCCCAATTAGTTTGTATTAGCGGGGTATGTATGTATATGTAGGTCTCGTTGAAGAATCCTGGATTTTACACTACCCGGGAATTTAGTAATAGTCCTAAAAATGTTGATTATAATCGTTTTGAAAAACATACTTGTGTAGTAGTACACTTTTGTCTTAAGTACCTACATGAAAAACATTTTTTTAAATTATCTTTTTTTATATAAATTCAGCGAAAACTGTAATCTATTCTGACGCAGAATAATAAGCAGCTGGGTTTGCTTTCTCCATGACATGACCGAAGAAAACCTCCCAACAGAGAAACTTCGGACATTTATTCCATGTGCTGTATGGTTGATTTTAAAATATGTCAAAAGGGTGTCTTCGTTTCAATCAGCGAGAGTCGTTTGAATTATCTAAAAGTGTGATGGCGAGATGATTTGTCTGCGATTCACGTTTTTTTCTTTGGTATTTTATACTGAATGTGTGTATTTCTTGATTAATTGTAGGAATGTTTAAATCTCTGTGCAGTATGTTGTTTGTTATGGACCAAGGTGATGCTTTGATTGTTATAGGCACTTAAGAATGAAACCGTTCCAAGATTTCTATTTTTGAGTGGCTTGCCGTCTCCCACAATTGGATCCCATAAGTCCAAAAAGGTTATCTTATAAAAGCAAATTTCTTCTATAAACCACCCAGTGTAAGTTCACTTAAATATCTAAAAATAATTAGCAGGCAGTGAGCGGTTAAACAGTCCTTTAAGGATTGGAAATCATACAAGACCTAAGCAGAAATTTCTGAAGTCTGCTATACTGGCTAAGATCTAAAGAAAATTTTACGTAGTTCATTCAGTCTTTAAATGGTGTAAAACTCACGTTAATTTAAGAGAACATTTTTAATTTTATGCTCAAAAAGTTATTTTATATCATTCGAATAAGTGATTCAGAAAAAGACCCAATCTAAATGAGCTCGTAGTTAAAACCACCAAAAATTTGAATTGTTGTTCAAAAGTATATGTTTAGCTATTAAACTTTAGAAAATCCGACTATTTTTACTTTCTCTTGCCTATATGAATATATAGGAAGGAAAGTTTTGTTTTCATGTCGATTTTTCAAAATCGAGTTTTCACCGGTTCTATACGTTTTCAGACCCTCTGAACCCTAAAAACATGTTTTTAGCGATTGGCCTCTGTGTGTGTGCGTGTGTGTGTGTGTGTGTGTGTGCGCGCGCGCGCGCGTGCGTCCGTGCGTGTGTGTGTGCGCGCGCGTGTGCGTGTGTGTATGTGTGTGAGTATATATATGTGTGTGTGTGTGTGTGTGTGTGTGTGTGTGTGTGTGTGTGTGTGTGTGTGTGTGTGTGTGTGTGTGTGTGTGTGTGTGTGTGTGTGTGTGTGTGTGTGTGTGTGTGTGTGTGTGTGTGTGTGTGGGTGTGGGTGTGTGTGTATGTGTGCGCGCGTGTGTGTGTGTGTGTGTGAGTGGGGGTGTGTGTGTGTGTGTGTGTGTGTGAACAGAATATCTCAAGAACGGAACATCGTACGAACTTGAAACTTGAAACTTAAGTTACATACCACTACCGGACCCGACACGAACATTTTCATCAAAATCGGTCAACCGGAAGTAGTAGTTTATTCGTGTAATTTTTCACTTTTTTGCGATTTTCTCAAAAACTGGTCCTACGATTTTTTTTTAAAATCGCCTGGTTTATTCAATTTTTTATTCTCTACAAGATAGGGTAGACGCCATGTTTGCTGAAATTCTTGGTGAGGCTGTTTTCACGTAAAAATGTTGTTTTTTTAAGATTACGGCTTTAATATGCCTTTTAGCGCAAAACTTTATACAACAAAAGTTGTAGAGAATTTAAAATTCTACAACTTTTATTTCAAACATGTTTTTGTATCACGCTTATTTTAGCAGTAATTAG
Source organism: Catonia carolina (assembly GCA_035578175.1). Lineage (NCBI taxonomy): Eukaryota > Metazoa > Arthropoda > Insecta > Hemiptera > Achilidae > Catonia > Catonia carolina. The sequence goes on from JAQMRL010000001.1 coordinate 334,838,848, forward strand.
CGATTTTCTGTTTTTTTCTCACGAAAACGTGTGAAAAATTGATTTTTTTAAGATTTCGGCTTTAGTACGCATTTTACGACAAAAGTGTATATTATAAAATTTATAGGAAATTAAAAGATCTACAACTTTTATTTAGAGAATTTTTCTCTACAGAGCCTAGTTTAACGTGAAAGAGTGATTTTCCGTATTTTTAGGCCAAACTGTTGTAGATTGTCATTTTGTGTCTTTCACTCATGATTAAAATTAGGTTATGTTTTTAGAGGTTGGTGTTTTGTTTATTTGTAATTTTTATTACTAATGTTAGAATTATTGTTTATTATTGTATTGGCAAGAGAAAGTTGTGTAAGTGTTTCACACCAGATTTTTTTTAAAATAATCACATAAAGAAATAATTATAGGTAGTCGAATTACTTTGAAACGACAATATGTAATGTGTCAGTAAAAGGTACTAAAATTTTATGCGGTTTACAGAAATTTTAATTATTTTAAAAAAGATGTTGTACATGCTTTAGAAACGAGTAGTACAAATTGGTTTCGGGGACATAACTAATAACGTATCAGACGCGTTAATTTAATTTATCTTTACATAACTTACTCCGTTTAGAGCTTATAAGGAATTTTCTAACACTTAATGATGATGTTGCAAATAACTAGAAAATAAATTTAATCGGCGGTTTATAATAATTACAGTGTGGTCACATCAACAAAATGCCGGTATGTAATCGAGACGCGAACACTGTTGCTAAAAATACTTATAGCATTTTTTTTGTATGCATGTATATATTAAATACATTGCACCGTACCTGTTTTTTAACACTTAAAAACGGTTCGAATTAATAGTATAATGTACGAAATATATTTTCATGCCGTACTTTAAAGTTAAATACCTACTTTAATGTTGCTTACTTAATGCGTTTCGTTTTATTTTAAAAGATCTTAGTCTTTCCTTCTCGTATTGTTCTTCATGAAAAGGTAATATAAATTTTAACTAAAGTATTAACACCTGATAATTATACACTAGTCAAATACATTTTTTTACTACTAGTTTCTTGTTTTAATTACCATCCCTCACGCTATTTATTTTAACTAGTTTGTCAGGATTTTATATTATTAAACCACTAGGCGCTATGTAGGTAATATTCTCGTATTCTATCGGTTTTTATTAATCGGTATTCAATTTTAATTAAAATAATTTTCCATTAACATTTTTATTTTACTGTCCTACTTATCTTTCAATTTTTGCTTCTTAATAAAAAATTAACGAACTTACAATAAATCCTAGAAACGAAAAATGTTATTTTCATTTTTAATCTTTGTTGTAGAATTTGGTATGTATGTGTTTACCAGTGTTCACTATAAAATAAATGTTTGGGTCATTACGTTAAGTTCAAACTGAGACGTAGTATGGTGCATTAGTGATTCGAAAGCATTTAGATTGGAAGGTTTGAATTTCTCTTAATTACTAGTTTTGTACAACCGAAAAGTTCTAATCTATACATTCATATCAGTACTAAAAACATTTTGTAAACTGTAACTTTAGTATTAATTTTAAATGATTATGACGAAACAAATTACATTATTAAAATCGGTTAATTCAAGATGCAAAAAAGATTAGTACAACAAAGTTAATCTTAAAACTTGTAATATACAGTACTTGTTTTTCTTTAACGATCGAATCCTATCTTGTTTTTTGTGTAATATTCTCATAGAAGACCGGCCTGTGACTTTTTCCATAACTCATTTTCATTTGTCAACCTTCACCACATTAGCAATAGTCGGACGTAGAAAATTTCTCATGAAAGGTGTTTGTTAATACTAACTTTATTTTCTTTTTCCATTTTCTGAATAGTATGCTCAACCTGTGTCAATGAATTTTAGTCATTACAAGCAAAACATTTTTAGGCATCATAAGCGAGTATTTTATTCATCTAAATACTTTTATTTTGTATTTGGTTCGTTCATAATCTCTTTTCTTTGAACAGTTTGGTCGATCTGCACTTTTTATACTGTTCCAGATGGAGTTAAGTTTTAAAAAATCACTGTTATGATAATTTAACTAGATGATAAAAATGATCTCGAAAATTTCTAGTTTCTTTTGTTACTGAACTAATTTTATTTTTAGCACTGGGCAATATCTTACATCAAGCTATAAATTTGTCAACTCATGACAGTAAGTCAGATTTCATATGAACCATATACACTAAGAACGAATCCAGATTTTTTTAATAAAAACTATTCGATTAAATTAGATACCTAATTAATGTTAATTGAATAGAGGTTTATTATTGTAAAAAACAAAATTTGAAATAGAGGAATTATCTACTGTACTATATTGTATTATTTTGTTATTTACTTAAATAAATGACAAAATATTCGTAAGTCAGCCTGGTACTTAGGCCTACATAATAACAATAATTTACGAGGAAACTTGGAAAATAAAAAATGTATAACCATTATTATTTATTCTGTAAACAAAAAAGTAATTATTACAATGATAAAAAATATTACATATATTTCAAATAAAATGATTTTGTTTTTAATTTCTACACTATAGCCCCAATGCCTAAACTAATTTTTCTTTTAGGTGTGTCAGAAAATAAGAGCATTGAATCAAAAATATAACATAATACTTCTTAAGCTAGGTGAAATGAATATTTCATTAGGAATATTAAAAACTACAGTAAGATTTACGATGTAGGCCTGCTCGTACAAAGTAATGTTGTATTGACCCAAACAACGCACCACTCCGTTCATAAAATTTAACTAATTTATAATAATTTCCTTCGATTTTTCTGCTTTTATTTAATTTGATTTTTAAAATGAGCTAGATCCAACAAATTCTTTAGTCCAGCTCGGCAATATCATAACACTGCAGTTCTTAAACCAAAAACCTAATGTAGGTAGGTTGTTCACATCGATCTATCAAAAATAAATACAGAAGTTATTTCCAAATTACAGTTGTCGAGCTATTTGCAAACAATAAATTCCATTTATTAAAACTACAATAAACAAATAAAATCAACAATATTTACTCTACAATGTAATAAAATAAATTTCAGATGTTCGCTTGTAAATAAAATGTAATTTTCAACAAATTACAAATTTAACCCTTCACGGCGATCTAAACATGCCATTAATGAATGAAGTTGATCCATTGACGTATTAAACATTTTTTAGCCGACAACCCCTAACCGAATACCTTGATACAGCAACTAAGAGAAAAAGAAGAAGAAGAAACTCAACACAAACACAATGACTATAAAGTAGATGGGAGTAGTGGGGTGCTAAATTATGAGCAAAATAAAACAGCCTGAACTGAATATATGTTAATGTAAAAGTATATTTTACTTTATTCGAAAAATTATTATGCTACCTTACTCTACTCAGTGGTTATAATATTGCACGTTCTAAGGTCAAATAAATATTGAAAAAAGTTCATCAATGACCTTTGCAATTCAGTAGATGGCAGCAAAATATTATACGGCTGTAAATATTTAAAATACTGTCACCGGATGGCGACATTAAGTGGCGAGTTAAAACCTTTAATTTTTGGTGGCCCTGAAAAGGGCCGTTTAAGCGGTGGTCGTCTTGATGAGAAGCGTCGGTCGAAGTCGTCGTGGCGGTCGAGGAGCTGGGCGACACGGCGTGTCGTCGTCCAGCGGAGACATCATCTTCTTCCCTTGCAGTAGTGCGTCGATGGCTGCTTCGTCGGGTCCGGTGGGCGTAAGGCTCGGTCGAGGGACTGCTGTGGGCATCGCTCGCGTCAGCGGGCGGTGACGGACCGTCATCGACCGGACCGGTCGACGGCTTACGGTGACGGGTCGGCGATCGGAAGCATCATCTTCTCTCTTGCGGGGTCGTCGATTAGTCTTCGCTGGAGTCCGGCAGCCGTGTGCTGATGGTAGATGTCTTGTCGATGCTGTTTGTATTGAAATTGAATCACTCTGTCGAGTGTAGCGCTCTTTATATAGTTGCCGAGAGCGCTGTGGTAGAGGGCGGTTACTGGCTCGGCCTTGATGGCAAAGGCCTCTGTCGGTACGCCGCCAAAGCTATTGGCGGCTCCCTCTGTCGCTATGTCGGAAGCTTTGATAGCCGGCAGCACAGTACCTAATCAAAGGGGGTGACGGTGACAATACATTTTTCTCAAAATCTTGTACGGTTGAGATTATTCCTTGTTTTCACCCGGTAATTTTTATATACCTAGTAATTAGGAATGGCTGATGTGGTTTTGATAATGGGTGAATCAGCAGAACAAGTGAAGTGATTCTTGGAACCTTACAAAATAATTTCAGTCTTTCAATACTCCCCTCAAGAGATAGTCTTCATGTATTTTATCCTTTGTATTAGTACACAGTTTGTTGGCAGAAAGTTCACAATTTTAACTCTTCATCTACCATTTATATGTTACTTAAATAAAAGATACATTCATACGAACAATTAACTATTTATTAAAATTCGTAGATTATTCAGAGCTAGACATAGACCATGTGTATACACACAGAAGACATATAATAATAATAATAATAATAATAATAATTGAAACAAACATTTGTTTGCAATAGTAACAGGAAATTACAAAAATGTCACAACAAATATAAATTTGTAGACATATATTACTCTGATTTATTATTTAAATAATAGAAACGGAAAGTAGAGTGTACACATTCAACAATAAAGTTAATGTAGCTGAAACATCGTTTATCGGTTTTGGTCTACAATACAATTCGTTTAATTTCTTTTACACGTCGCTCCCGATTACATTTTTAGATAACATTGGTAAATTTACTTAAAACCACACCCTACTGATTGTATTGCATTTTATATGTAGGGTACATAAGATGCCAACGCTTGACAATATTTTAAAATGCAATATGTCCGCAGTTTATAGTAGATAAAATCTATTATGTAGTATACAATGAAAACATACTTAAAGGTTTTAGAATACAATTAATCAATTCAATTACAGCTACTTGTATCACCTATTACTAGTTTAATACAACCAATTTAGTTTTTTGTACATAACTTTATAGTATAAAGAAAAACATCACTTTGTCATACAATATCAGGTATAAGCTGGTCGTCCTTTGGAGCCGTAATTTGTCGGAGTAGAAGTCGTCCGACTAGGTTGTCTAAAGCATTAGACCAAGTCGTCCGAATCACATCCGACTTTTTTAGTTTAATTGCTTCAGTTCACGCCAGGCGTTTTACAAAATGGATGATCTGTACTTTTCAGAAAATGCGTACCTCATTATGAGGCGAAGAGACGAGTCTAAACGAGAAAATGCTGGGTTAATCCCAAATTACGCAAAAGAAGAAGTATTTGAGAATTTTGAATAGCTAATCAATAGTATATTGGCTGTTGATTGTTTCACTTACAACCATCAACACCCATTTCCTCAGCAACCTTCAACCACAATTTTTTTTGCACGTCCCGCATGTGATACCTCTTGTCTCTCATATCTCATAATGGTGTTTTTACTTTTAAAATACTAATTAAATTTTTCGAATCCATCCTGATTTGAAATTACACTTTCTCCGACTAACTCCACTCGTCTGACTGATCCCTATTCGAAGGGATCTGTTTTTTTTTCAATCGGGCGTACACGTCCCTACTCACCCGACTAGGTCGTGCGCACTGGCCGCTTGATAATGCTTTCTTTTGTCCTTGGATTAGCTCGTACGTATTCGAACGAATCTACTATATTTATATTAGTTTACCTCCAAAGGAAGACCGGCCATAGGGTTCCTATTCGTCCGAGTTTCCCTAGCCTGCCCGGGGAATAATTTCCCAGGGTTTAGGGGTGTGCGGGTTTTGAATAAGTAAATATTTAAAGTTATGTTTCTGCAAAAAAATTACATTAGCATAATCTTTTCCCTGAGAAATAACTCGACCATTTCGTCAGCTTAGGCGGTGAATGAGGGAAACTGTGTTTTTGTGTGAGTGTAGTTTAAATTGACAGTTTAAATTTAATAGTTTGGTAGCAGCACTTAAAACTAGGCGAAAAAGGCGCAGAATAAGAAAGTGTTAAGGCAAGTAGGGGAGGCCTGTACTCAACACTGGTTGATAACCGGTTGATTAAATTTGACGGAGACAAAAATGTTTTATTGAATTTGGTAGTTGTCTCACTTATAAACGTAGATACCATTTTCACTCTGAAATTCTACATAAAACGTGCAAAACGTTCTCCGATTAAGTATTTTTCCCTTCCTTTAAACATTCATCAATATTTTTTCTCTCCAGAATTTTGAGAAAATTATTTTTCTAATTTTATGATTCAATTAAAAATGGCATAAACTATTTTATTAAATATGCAGTTTTCAATGCAATACAGTTCCACTGATACTTTTTGTGTTGTTTTCAAGGTCATCCGCCGAGGGCAGGTTTGAACCTCTGGAGGTTTTACTACGTAAAACGAGGAGTGAGGTTGTTTACCATGCCTTCCTCACTGAGTGGAAAGTATGCTTATCAGCATGCCAGGCCCTCCGAAAAGTATCTACTTTCCACCCTGCAAATGACACCTTTACTTTATTCACCACAGGTTCTGGCTGTATAATGAAGTTCATTACTCTCAGAGGAGATAACTCTGATTAGTGTCATTTACACCTCTAACTCTTCAGTTCTTAAAAGTTTCAGTCATATAATTGCCTAATCACGTGATAAGAAACAACTAATTCTGTAGCCCTGCTAATCGAAAACAAATAATTTAACACGCCACCTGCCTGTTATGCAGTCATACTTTTTATGATTACTTAAATAACTTTTCGGAACGATTCTTAGTACGAAGAACTGACAGCCCTCTGAAACGGTTTATGAAAAATAGAATTAATATTAAAAAGTGACCTTTGAATACCAAATGGTAATATAAATTCATGACATTGGGAGAAAATACTGTTCCTTTTGTAGGACTGTTTAGGTTTCTAGATTTAGAAATGCCAAAAAACTTTATATTTATTAAGAATTTAACTTGAATACTGAATTATCTATCTTGCAATTATTTTTTAACGGTAGTATAAACATATATCACTTTAAACACGAGATGGAAGTTTCCTAAATTTATTCTTAGAACACAAAAAAATATTTGAAGAAATAATAATTGCATTTCTAAAACTAGTAGCACTTTAAATCAACATATAAAAGATTAAATTTTCAGAACGGGAAGGTACAACAGCAAATACAACTGATGATTACAACTGAATGGTAGTGATAAATTCATTTCAACATGTCTTCTTTATTTGAAAACCCTCACGTGTACGCTTATTTACTGAAATAAATCGACTGAAGTTATAAAATCAGCTTTCTCATCATAAACAAAAATTCACGTGAAACGAATTTGCATTTATACTTCACGAATGACTTACATGCATACAACACACTGAACTATTTTTTTTATTTAAGAAGAAAAAAATTTCTTTAGAAAAAGCTATATAAATTTAACATTTTTTTTGAAAACTAGCATCGTAAAAAATTACAAGCGACGTTAAACCTTATATATTAGATGGTAAAACATAACAACTTTTTTACTGGAGATTTACCTAAAATTCGTTAAGTTTTCATCAGATCAGTTTGACTTTATCGCTAAAATAATTTATATCACCGCAAAAATTTATATTTCTTTTAAACTTCTAAAGCATGAATCAAATAACATCTTCATACTACCGGTATACAATTTTATAACTCTGTGATGCACAATAAGAATAATATTATATTTTAACATGATTTTTAATTAATACTTTACACGTTTACAAGACCAAAACAACATTTAGAGGTGCCTGTACATAAAATCTTATTGTGTTATCACACAAATTCTATCTGATAAAAACCCAAAAATTATGCATTTACTTTGCAAAAAATATTTGATAAGTTAAAATGGCCTACGAACTCCATACGTAAATAATTAGATTTCTACAATTGTAAAGACTTTTCAGAAACTGTTACACAACTAACCGACTTGTACAGAACTTTTCATCCATAAATCTACCTGATAACCTACCTCGATGTTTCCAAAGTTCCTGGAGCTCGGACATCAATAGGCAATAGTTTTTTGTAGAACTTACATATTAAAAATCTCTTTAATTTTTAATAACATCCGTTTTAATTTAAGAATGAAATATTTTAAGTCCCTTTGGAGTCCTACTATTAAGTGGTGTTCTCCAAGTCATTTGTTGCACTTTTTATTTCTATCCCATTCACTAGATATTAGCATTAGAGAGCTGTGAATACAATAAGAGTAAAACGAAGGAAAATATATAAAGGCAATGACTATTTTCGATTTCAAAAAATATATAAAGTGTTGAGAGAAAATCATATAAAGATTCTATTTCGAGGTTTATAGAATTATTATAAGTAATAAAAATGTTTGATTACATTTTTTACAACAGGCAACGTATTTGAATAGTAATGAATGGTCGAGAAACTATACAGCAAGGTGTCTTCGTGGTGGGTGGAGTTATGAGACGATCAGATAACAGATAGTATAAGAATGGGAGGGGAATATTGGCGCCAGTGCTTGCAGGATGCGGTATCATAAAGGTGGGAGCTCGATCGGTTTACTTGTTGTCCTGATTTCAGGCCATCCACGATTACTGAAGACCAACAAAGAGTCAAGATCATGACTACCGATGATTAATGAATTAGAACAATTCATTAATATCCTTAGGCGTTCTACCGCATAAACAGATTTACACACGAATGTGATACTATTATGAAATCAAATACTATACCAATAATTGCTACTGCGTACAAGTCTTTACATAGGAGATCGTGTAACGTTTCTAGTCTATTGGCTACAGTGAATGTAAACTTGGTATTCATATGCACGATTACCTTGTGCGTGAATAATTGCATTTTAAATGCTCTCCGATTACAATAAATCACCACACGCACTGAAACGTAAAAGAAGGCGAAACGTTTAAACTGTATTACTCAATCTATGAAAATTATTTATTAGGCCGTCTCACTCGAATAAGCGTACAATTATTTTCGTTTCTAAATTCTTTTCGTGACATTTTTTCAAATAAAGCCATTTCCAAATATCTTCTTTTATTAACTTAATCGCCATTTAAAATAATATACATAGAATAATTTTATGACAAGCTAAATATTTTGGAGTAGGGAATAAGAATATACAACAGCACAGAATCGAAAAGGAGACTGAGGTGGCTTGGTGACCAAGGAAAACTAAGGAAACCAGGACAGCCAACATTATATCAAAACTAATTAATTATAGATTAATCATAAAATATATTATAGAGTTCATAGTCACAAGTCATGCCCATAAAAAGCAGGTGGAATGTTAAATTATTTGCCCTTGATCTGCTAATTCCAGGGCTACAAAAGATAGTTCTGTTTTTTATCATATGGTCACCAAATTGTATGACTGAAACATTTAAGAACAGAAGACATAGAGGTGTAAAAAGACACTAGTCAGAGTTATCTCCTCTGAGAGTAATGAATTTCATTAACCAGCCAGACCCTGTGGTGAATGTTACTAAGGGTTTCATTTGCAGGGCTTTTAGAGGGCCTGGCATGCTGATAAGCATACTTTTCCACTCAGTGATGAAAGAAATGGTAGACGACCTCACTCCTCGTTTTACTTAGTAAAGCCTCTACAGGTTCAAACCAGCCTTCCGGCTGATGACCTATCCAAAACAGTCACAAGTAAACACTTATTGGTTAGCCATTAAACAGTTAAAAATTTCATTTTCTTTTATTGTAACACCTACAATCTATTCTAGAATAGAATAATAATTATACTGGTTTATGTTATTTATCAAGAGTAAATAATCACCAAATGGAGGAATTTCGTCGTATCTTGCGTTGCCTTTCATGTTACTTTAAAATAAGTCAATAGGATGTCTACGTTTTAGTTTCCGGGTGAATTGAATTGTCTAAACGTGTGATAGCCAGATGATTTGTATGCGATTGAAGTCTTCTTTGGCATTTTGTACTGAATGTGTTGATTTCTTGTTGAACTGTAGGAATGTTTAAATTTCCGTGAGTATGTTGGTTGTTATGTACTGAACTAAAATGATGCTGAGATTTTTCTGAGTAATTGGCATTGAAACCTTTGCAGGATTTCTGTTTGAGCGAAGCTTGCCGAGATCAAAACTGATCCATATTGCTTGCCGATCCGTATTGGATTCCACACGTCCAAATTGGTTTAAGAATAATATTGTATAGCAGAAGCATGACTGTTCATAATTTTCCTAGAATTCAATAAAATTGTGTACATTCTGTGTTTAGTTGTATTCTTCTGGTGTTACATTTTCATTAGCAAAAAAACTTAAAGCATAAGTAATAATATTATGTGCTACAATATTTTGAAGTAACTACGTATAAACAAGAGATTTATAGGACCTTAGAAAGGCTGAATTACTCTATACCCTTTACTAAAAATTTTCAAGAAGTTACGCTTCTGAACTATCATAACCACCTATTAAAGAACGTGGTACATTTTTATAACTGCAGGTTATTTCCTAAACAAGCCATTAAATAAAAATAGTCTGTTCAAAATGTTTAATCTAATTAGTTGAAAAATTCTCTTTAGACTAAGACTTGCATTGATACAGTTTAAATAAATAGCAGAGAAGCCACACAAAAAATTAGTGACATTATTACTAATAAATTTACAATAACTTGACAATATTAGTAATAACTTTTTAGTAAGTTTTCTCGTTGACAGCTGTCTTACGTTTGGCACCCTTTATTTTAATCCGGAATATTGTACGAGTATTATGAAGAGTTTGTTAGGTAAAACTATCGTTACCCTAGAAATAGGTTATAAAATCGCAGGATGGTTCCTTGAAATAGCCCATGGAATGCTCTCTTTGTTCAATCCTTGTCATTTAGTAAAATTGATTTTCAATTCATGCTACGTCTACCTGTAGTGAATTTTGAATTAAAATTTCACTACTGGATATTCCGACCCAGGGTAATCCGAACTCCAAAAAATGTTTCCGTTAGGTGCCGTGTCTCTATTATATTACTCTTCAGTAAATTTATATTTTAAGAAGTCTTATTTTACAGTATAGGAATACTGCATCAATTAATTAGATTTATACAGAAAAAAACTTTTCCAAGTAGTTTCTCAAAACTATGACATAGCGTGCTTAAAAAAAATGAATCTCAATGTTATGTTTTCTTCGGCTGCTGCTTGGGTTTCCATTGACAAGGCTTTAATTCGAGCATCGTGGAAAAATTATTACCTTCTGTCATTAAATACAACGAAAATGTAATCACTAGTCTAAATAAAGAAATAGAAAAAGTGTAAGAAGTGACTAAAGCTTTTAACTTTAAAATAACAAAGAAAGATCTTACAATCTGGAATTATTTAAACGGTACAGAATGTTTCCAACTGAAAACCAACGATGAGATAATTGAAACAGCATAATAAACATAACTGATAAAATGTTAATAATTGGCAGCATAATAATTGGTTGATTGGTAGCATAATTTGATGAAAATGTTGAAATGAAAATTATTACGATGATAATGATGAAAATGAATTAGGCGTGAAGAGCATAAAACACGAAGACGCATTAAAATTTTTTAATACTTCTATTCAGTGGGAAACAATAATGACATTTCACCGCAAAAACTACTTTGATTGGCTCAAATAAGAAAAGACGTTATTGGACTTTTTTAGGCTTCCAAAACTCCCCGTGATACTCTATCCTGTTTCTTTAAAATGAACCCTTGATAATCCGAATGTTTCGTAATCCGAACAGTCGCAGGAATTTATTAGTTCGGATTATTCAGGGCCTCCTGTACTTCGTTTTCAGTAACTTGTGACTAATATTCTCGTGTAAATAAAGCATCATAAATCAGCTAAAAATTTTGTAAACAATGATATAACAAACTTTTTTTGAAAAGTTCATTTTTAGGCAGAAATCTAAAATTATGAAAGTTCACGTTAAAATAATTTAATATTTATAAAAACTTTTTTAAAAAGAGTACAAAGTTATTCTAATATTTAAAGTAGGCCTACCAATGGAATAGTTTGAGAACGTAAAACTCTTTAGTGGATTAGATGAAAGTACAAGGAACATTTCCTAATAAAAGGTAACAGAAAGGAACAACACCGTTGGACTTTTCTACACTCCCTGTTCTCAGACATTTTCTTTCGTCAGTTAAATAAATTTGTACTGCTTTTTAAATAACCTGTAGCATTAAACGACGGCACAATGAATAGATCGATGGGTTTGTTGGCAGTATTATAATGGTTTGTTAGAACTAGATAACGACTAAGTAAACAAAGAAAAAATTGATTAGCATAATGTTAACCTACCACAGTCTAGTGTTTTGGTTGCAGGGGAGAATGTAATAATTTGATAATAGAGCGGCAACATTAGGTTTAGAGTGGGGGGGGGGGGCCTAACAAGAAAGAAACCATCAATCCAGCCCAATACATCTCTCTTAAAGAAGAATCGATTGTTAGTTTAACAAATTAACTTGCTACATGGTACAATTTCTGTGTCAAAACAGATTTCCTCCATTGTATCCTAAAACCTGGGCTCATAAAAATGCATGTAATTTACAATATATTTTCTAGTTCTTTCGATATAACATAAATTTATATGACAATGTTTTAGTGGAAAATTGTATGAACACAAATATAAACCAATAACAAGTAATGTTCATTCAAGATAAAAATTTATAGAATGAAATCATATTGTGTCAGTACTGTTGTATCGTTACAAATCAATAAAAACTCAACAACTGTATCCAAAAGTTATTATTAGTTCAAAAATATCGAGTCGCTGTTAATCTTTGAAACAGTACTAATATTATATATTGTAGATATGCCACTACTGTATGTAGTGGAAACAAACTGGTGTTTGGTTCTTTGTAAAATACCTTGAAAAAGAATATTCAAAACATAGCTTCGTCTTTTAATGTGACTGGATTGGCAAACCACGAAATCCTATTATTTATTTTGTTCTACTAAGTCCCAAAAATTACATACAAATACTCGTATAATACTAGAACTTTAAGTAATATCGGTTATCAAACCACCAGATTAAATCCGACCACTACAACATATTATTTAGCCTTAATGACATAGGACTACCCGAGGTACTAACGTAACCCCTAAAATCTATAAAAGGAAAGTTACCATTTGACTGACAAATTTAGGAAGAAGCCGTTAGAGGATTTCATCAGCTTCATTCACAATAAATTCTTTAAAAAATTGCAGATTTTTATTTTCTGTAATTTTTATTATATAATTTTGTCGTAAAATGTGTCCTAAGCAATATTTTAAAATTCCTATTTTTTACCGATTTTAATGAGCAAAATGCTTTTATTTTAAAATACATGTTCAGCCCGCAAAAAATAAACATTTTTTACCGCAAGAGCATAGCTCCAAAATTTCAGGAGACATGACGTTTACCCTACCTTGTAGAGCATAAGAAAATGTAGTAAACGAGTTGAATTTTTAAAAAAAGGAGCCGTTTCTAAAATAACCTCATAAAAGTAAAAATTGTACGAATAAATTACTACTTCCGTTGATCAATTTTGATGAAATTTTTTTATGGGGACCCTTTTTAAATAACTTTCTTTCCAGTGTCAACTTCTTACTATGTTAATTTTTCGAGATAATTTGGTTCACTAACACCTTATTTTGAAACTTATTTTTTTGATCCAGAGGGCTGAAACCTAGCATTTCCGGTAAAACTCGATTTCGAAAAATCGACATAAAAACAAAATTCTCCGTTCTTATATACATGTATTCATATAAGGCTAGAGAAAGTAGTAAAATATATGACCGAATTAAAAGTGGCAAAATACCGAGTCATATAAATATGTGGCAGGATTATGTTTAAATTAGCTGGGATGAAGATCCTAGTTAGCGTCAATTAGTGATTTTTCGTATTTTTAAGTTCTACAAAGGCTAATGTTCATTATATTGTTTACTCATGATTAAACCTAGGTTATTTTTTTCATTTTTTACATTTTCAAGAGAATGTTGCATAAGTTTCGCACCAGATTTTTTTTATCATAGTAGGGTTGTTACCAAAAGCCCACTTTCACTCTCTGCTTAATTGTTAATAATTTTGTACGCTATTATCTAATTTCCAACATTATTTTTTAAGAAGAAATTTTGTATGGTGCCCACTTCCTCAAAATGACAGAATATCTTGGTCTCTCAATCGACAAAAGACTAATGTGGAACCAACATGTAAACGATAAGCAAAAACCTTTGGACGTTCGACGTAAACAACACTGTATTCATTGATTTCCAGATCTTCATAACACCCACTTCATCTAAATCTACTAGTTTATAAATGTTACCTTAGACCCGTTTAGATGTACAGCAGCCAAATTTACTATTGTGCCAAACCGTCGGTCATTTTGAAAATAGAACGCTTTCAGTACAAACTGTTAAGACAGATAACTATTACAAAACGATGGATACAATACACACAGACTTAAACATCCCATATATCAACGATGTATTCGTACACACATACACACGATTTAAAAAGTAATGCACAATAATCCAAACCTAGATCCATCGTTGACCTAGACACACCAGATTAACCAAACTGAAATGACTCTGGTGTAGGGATATCATGAGACATCAAAATTAAAGAAAAATAAAATAAAATAAGAAAATAAGCAAATAAAAATAAACTAACATAATGATTACGGTTGGAGTACTGTCAATGGGCAGCGATCTCCTCAATGTCTTAAAATTGTCAATATATCAAATTTGCTTGTTGTTAATTGTATACAGTTGCGGAGGGGTCTAAAGGAAGAATAAGTGTTTAATAGAAATGAAGAGCGTTTTGGGTTGCTGTAAATAGTGCTGTAGACTAGCCGCTATAATAAATAAAATAACATCATTCCCGCGCACAGGTTAGACTTATGGGGGAATCGGGAATTAGTAATAGAAGACTGCTAATTGTTCTTCCCTCTTGATAAAAAAAAAATATTTTTTTTACTTATTTATGCAATTCTGAAACAACAAAATTTCCTACTCAGTGGAAGCCAGCTAATGTCAAAGTGATTCTTAACCGGGCAAGCCGCCAAATAACCCAACCACATATCATCTGATTAATTTGCTGGTTTGCTCCAACATTTTCTTAACTACTTCTAAAACGTCTGCTTCCATTAAACGTACCTTATATAAATAAATTTTACTTTAAACTCTATAGAAAATTTAGAAAAACTCACGAACGACCTTAACCCATTAATCTTAAATTTGGCTACATATATTCTCCAAAACAATTCAATAAGACGATTAAAAGCAAGGTTTTATCAACTAATTTACTACTGTAATTGATTAAAAATTAAAATTTTCTAAATTCTGGACTATCTATTCACGTCGGGGCTGTGCCTCCACTCACGGTTTTTTGTATGTTAATAATTTTTTTTTATCTTTTGTTATCGTATTTCCTGATTGAATTTAACAAAAATGTGAATTTTTGAATGAAAGTTAAAAAAATTTAATTTAATAAACGTTAGCAGCCATTTTACAATGATAATCCAGTAAAAATTAATAGCAAAACAACTGAGCAAATACATAAAAGAAAGGCGGAAGTACAATGAATCTAAAAACTAATAACAACAAATAAATAAATAAATTACGCAACAAATTAATTTATGGCAGACAGACAAACATTATTAAAAGGAATATTTTATGTTTAGATATTGCTAATTCCGAGAAAAAAAGTTTTTATCAATTATAACGAAAAAATCAATTTAAAATAAACAAAAATAATGTTTACCAAAAATCAATTATAAAATAATAAATTATTAGGTAAAGACAAGTAAAAATTTTATATGAAATAAAACCCCAATCAGCAAATAAATTAAATCATTAAGGACATATAGATAAAAAAACAAGGATGTATTTTTATTCGATTATATTATTAGCGAACTCAGATTGTATATTAATAGAAAAAAATCACAGATACAAATTCTTCTAATGGTATTTCAATTAATAAAAAATATTGAAAACAAATTTGTTCGTTTTTATTAACTAATTATTGTCTACAAATTCATTTAATAAAGTTCGGCCTTCTAAATAATATTTTAATTAAGGTCGGAATAGATAAAAACAGGCGCAAACGAACATTCTACATAGATGTCGTTATTATTAGTATTATTATTTTATTTATGATATGTTTTATTTATCTGACTATATAAGCTTATAACATTTTATTTAAGTATGAATATTTATTTGTGATAATGTGCGGCTCCGCACTGCCGGGACTGATTAACACTAACTAATAGAAACTCACCTTGCACCAGACATCATTATGAAGGTCGTTGTTGTACTGGAATTTACCCTAAACTTTTAAAACAACTGGGGTAATAAGTTATCTGTCGTATAGCAACAACCGCCATTTAATATATGCCTATAAATATGCAATATAAAAAATAATGACGGTTTTTGGAGACTAAGGAATGCTAATTGGAATCGTATACAATTTTTTTTAAATAAATAACTAACCAGTAGTCATCAGAATCGTATGTGGTAAACAATTACAGTAGTATTAACAGAAAAAAACAGAAATATTATAACGATTCAGTGATAAGTTCAGCAATGCACAGTAAAATTTACTTCGAATTAACTTGTCACGTTGTCACAAGTGTCAAACTCCACATAAATGAAACCCGGTAAAATTATAAGCGATCGTTTGTAATTATCATACCGCTGAAAGAATATCTCAAAATGTGCACTATTATTATATATATACATCTTACTCCATTTTTTTAAAAACACTTTAAACGTCTTAACTGGTTGTCAAGAATAATTCCATACTATACGACAAGGGAATCCGTGTCTAGTGACAAAACAAAAGTACTGTTACTAAAATAAAAATGAGAAAATTTAACAAGTAATGTATACTCAAGTCAAATAAGAACCAGTTTAATATTTGGCTAAAATACGTTAGGTAAATACAATGAACTCGTAGTATATCTTAAGACATCAAAAAAGTAATGACTAATTAATTTAATTTACAGAAGTGAATTTTTATAATTATTTTTATTAATCATTATTTAGTGGTTTGCAATAGTTAAAAATAAAAAGTTTATACAATGGAATAGGTATTTCTAAAGTTCATCCGCATCAGCAGCTTTATTATTAGATTATAGTGCGTTATGGAACTGGATCGGTGGATTTTAACTTTTAATAATTTTCAAATCGGAATAGATAATTTTTTTAAAAAGGAAATTGGTTATTTTATTTTACTGTTGATAAATTGCGTTGTTTTAAATATTTAATAACTTATTTTCATGAACCCATTTTTTTCATTGTTGTCATTTTTTATTGGTTAGGTTTTTTTAAATAATTTTGTTGAATAAATAAAAGTGAATTAATTCAATTAAAGTTTATAATTTTACTTTACTATAACGAGTTGTAACAGAACTAAAACCAATAATCTTTTTACGAGTTTATAGAATCTTACTTATACAAATTTGAATTTTTCATTGTAATTTTTCGCTAAAATTAATAGAAATATAATTTGAAACCATTTTTTCCTCCATGGTTCAAAATATCAAAAGTAGATTTATTAGTATTCACGATTAAGCTATATTGTGTATACTAGGATAATATTTTTGGTTTTTATTTTATTTCTTTAAATTACCATGGGTGAAATTGCGATTAAACACTTATCAATATTAAACCATTACGGATTAGGCTGTCCAGCTTGTTCCAGCAACCATCGCTTTTTAGTTATCCCCACGGTTACTTTCTAGTAATGCCCCTAGTTCTGCGTTCATCCGGAGCACACAAAAAAAGCTTTCTTTGAAATTTTATCCGCAGACATTCGTTCAAGACGTTTCCAATGTACACAATAAAAATAAATCATGTACATTGTTATTAACTAAATCGACCGGAGTCCGTTACGCATATCTTTGAAAGATGTCCTTATTTTGTCACTAAAGAATGGAGACATCTGAAATGATAGAGTTGAATTATGAAGCTCAGAGAGAGTAGGAGCAGCGATGCTGCAGAATGAGGAGTACTAGAAGTGGCCGTTCAGTTTGCAGACAAATGATCGAGTGACTGCGGAGGAAGGAGACATCCGGAGACCAGCAGAATCGCCCTAAATGAATCCTGTCCCAATCATATAATATAAAAAAATTTATTTCCCGGGCTGGTGATGAAAGTGAGAGAGTGAGTGGTGATCTGTGACGGCGAGGGGGGGAATTAGGTTACGATTCCCTTCCAAGCCCCGCTGACAGTGTGTTAAATTTTAACCCTACATTTCCCTTACATTAACAGTTCCGAGGGAGTTGGAGGATTTTTAAAATCGTCGGATCAATTGGCCAGACGTCGGGGGTTTGGTTGGTAGGCGGCTGCGACCTCCTTGGGACTGGACGAGGACGCCTCAATTGAGTCCAACACTACTTTCCCATTGTGAGGAAGAGAACATGAGTTTTTTCGCCGTTTCGAATGTAAAAAAAGTCTGAACGAAGCCAGGCCCTATGGTGTAGTGAAAAGCACAACTAGCATCTATGCCGGGGTCCCGCGTTCGATTCCTGATCAGGTCTGGCAATTTTTCATCTGCTCTATCACCTTATATCATTACCTACGCACAATGTAAGGCTTAGATAGGTATCATCACTCAATAAAGATAAAAAAATATAATAAAGTTACTAAAAAACCTTAAGATAACAAAATATTATCGTAATGCAAACAAAATAATGAAATAAATTTTAAGGTTACAGTTACTACCTGTAATAAGGTTGCCTACTTAAAATTTAAATATTTACGTATAAAACTAAATTAGCCGGTGCCAATCACATCCCGAATAATTGGATCGATAAAAGAAGGTAAACAATGTCACGCACTATAAAAATTAAATAAAAACTAGTTAACCTTAAAAATTATTAATTTAGTCTAGATTTTATAAAAGCTTTTCAAATAAGGTAAACAATTTTTCCGCTTACGGATGAAATGGTAAGTAACAAGTTATATAAGCAAAAAACAAAAAAGGTACTAGTAGCTGAAAACGAATATCATTGACACCACACGAAGAAAATTTACGAAATATTTTACTAGGGACAAAGAGAACATTAGGTAATATCGCAAAGCACAGAATTCTATCAAGTGTCTGGTTACATAAATTATTAATTTTGCTACATAAAGTAGTATACATATATATATGTATATTGGAATGATGTAGTATATGATACACAACAATAAACATTTAGTTCATAAAAATTAACATCTATAAATAAAAAAGCTTTGGAAAAGGTATTAAATTATTGTATTATTCCGTCAACGCCATTTTTTATTAATTCAAGGTTCCCTATAAATAGACCCGAGTATTATCATATTGATGTAGTCCACTTAACAGTTCGATACATCAATCAGTAAGTCAGTCAGTCAATCAATTAATTAATTCACTTATAAGACATCGAACCAACCAAACAACTTACTTTGGCTATGTACCAAACCGTGTTACCTTTTTTCATAATAGGTTTTTTTATTACGTGCTTCATTGTAAACCTGAAATTATATTTTACTGTAACTTATTTATGATACATCAGATTAAATATATCAACACCAAATTTTTTCGGTATTTAAAAAATATAAAAAAACTACTGCGGAATGTTCCTACTCAATTAAAAGATACAATAACTATAAATTGTGTAATATATAGAATTGGCTACGAATTATTACCCCAAAATGCGAAGTTTTCTGTGCACAGTTTTTAACAATCTAAATTTATATAAACTGATTACTATCTAGGGTATAAACATTTCTATAAACGCAATTACATTATTTCCAATCTATTTCAGAAGTACACTAACCTAAAGCTAACAATCTAATAATTTGACGATTTTCTTTAAATCTTTATTGCTGTTATCATGAAACACAAAAAAAGTCCTGTGATATGACACATTAACGTGCAGAGGTTGATTATGACTAAATGTTTAATATTAGAAAATTTAAATATTAAAATAGTAAATTTTATTTTATTTTAAAATATTAGCTAAAGGATGTTTTAATATGTTATTTAAATTTAAAAAAAATACATACAATAGGCTTACATAACCGCTAAGTAGGATGAGTAACAAAACAAAAATAGCAAGATTATTTTTGAAAAAAGTAAAATTGACATTAACAGCTTCAATCAGGCTATTTTCTTTTAAAAAAGTTTTTCCTAATTTAGAAGATCACGATTCCATTTTCTTTTTTCCTTTCTAGCTGATAAACTGTAAGAAATTCGGATGGGAGTTTCGTCGGCTATGAAATGTTCAATACGCCATTGAACAATTAATTTCATCACAAAGGGCATATTCAGATTGTGGTGAAAGGGTAAGTTAGAAATGTAATTATTTTAATATTAAAATAAATTTGAAAAGCTTCCTTCTAATTTAATTAATAAAGGTTAGTGGGCTAGACTAAAAAGCAGGAGGTCTTAAAAAAATCAATACCCGGCCAGGGTCTGAAAATGTTGATACTTTGAAATATACATTCCACGTCCTATAGTAGTAGCTCATGAACCAGCTGATTATGCTATAAAAATAACACAAAAATTAATTTAATAAAAAAAACTGTCTTTGATTTTCGTGAAACAATAGTCACTATTTCCCAGTAAAATTACGAAATAATATGCAATAATAAGGTATAGATTCTTCTATTACAGCGAACATTTAGAATCTTTAGTAATCTTAAAGAAACAGAAATTTAAAAGAAATGACAAAGAGTAATTCACTTAAAGATTTGTGTTGTGATTTCCATGATCTGTAATGAATTCTTCCTTTACATTACCAAACCATCATTAATTTTCAATATTAACTGCTTTAAAAATTTCTTTGGCAAAGAACCAAAACAAGTGAAGACTTATCCAGCAAAGAGAATGCAATCAACAGTGTTTATATAACACATAGTTCACATTGTTTAAACGACAATGTATTTCTGTAAATTGCTTATTAATGTCTCTTCTAGATTTATTATAAGGTATTTTGTACCAAGGTTTACTGTTATCAAAGCTTAATTGTTTCAACTTATTTTTTTAAGCATTCACAAGGTAGTAGAAATACTGTTTTATAAAGTTTATTTTCATGTTGTACTCTTGTAGACCTGTTAAATGAACATTTTATAATATAGGAATGTGTTACATTCTTGACACCTTTCTTTTCTTTCTATAAAAATAATTTAACTTCGTTTATTACCTAAAGACGTATTGTTTTAATTTCAATCACGACAGATATCTCTCTGAATTTTTAGTTTTTCTTTACTATTTATATTAATTACATTTTTTAATTTCAAATTCAAAAATACCATTAACAAATAACTAGTTGAAATACTTTGAAAAGTCACACCGTTTATTGTTCAAATTTTTAAAAAACAGGTTTCAAATTTTACTCATTAAATTCTTGATTAAGAATAATATATGTACAATTCTATACATAATATACCTAACATATTTCTTTCGAAAACAAATCTTGGTATAGTTATGCTGGGTTGTACTAACCAAAAGCATTTCCAATTCAGGTCTAAATGAAGGTTTGATCCAGATTACATCAGAATGATCATTTCTAAAATACAAAGTGGATGAAGATAATGATCCAGGGACAACATCTCAGATTTAACCTTAAACTTTCGAGGGTTCCTTCTTCTGCTTACAGCAAAATTAAACGAACAAACAATCGTTTTTTTCTTGTAAACTACATCCATTACATTCCTAAACGGAAGTATACGACATGTCAACATAAAAACAATATTCGAAGTCTAAATTACAAAGCTATAAAAATTCATTATTTACTAATTCGTTGCGGGACTGTACACAGAACTTTGAGAAACAGAGCGAGAAAGGTCACAAAACTTAAGTTCTATAAAGTTATGGCAGCTCTAGTTATTCTGTACGGAAGTGAAGCATGGACAATTACAAAAACCAAAGCGCGGAGACTCCACAAGCAGAGATGAGATTTCTGCGATGGACTAAGGGGTGTACACGCTTGTATAGAATAAGGAATGATGACATTAGGTCAGAATCGGTATTTACAACTTGAACGAAAAGATAAAGAATTATCGCCAATGTAGGAGACAGCTAGTGTCTCCAATATGCGGAAAGAAACGTCAGATCACAGGATACCTAAGCAGGCGCACTGGTTTGCTCCAGAAGGGAAAAGGGATATCGGTACACATAGGGAAAGACGAAGAAAGATGATATAGTGTGTGAGTTCAGAACAGGCTGCGGCCTAATCCTTGTTAGGAAGAAGAAGGAAAAGGAGAAGGAAAAAGAGGAGGAGGAGAAGAAGAAGAAGAAGAAGACGACCAATCGTTTATTAACTTTTTATAACTCCTAAATTACTTAAAACTAAAAACATATTTACACAGGAACTCATGTATACTGTAAAATGATTCGACGAGAAAGTATTTTTTAGTTTTTCTAAAACAAATACGTACATATTTTTAGATTGGTTTTAAGGTTTGCTGCACAAACTTTTTTAGGTTTGTTGTAATTTTTTTCTGCCTGCTTAAGTAGGTTCCAGTTCAAACAATTTAGTGTTGTGATTAGCAAAGTAGCAATCAATTCTCTTTTTGTTGTGATTGTGGTCTTCTAAAGTTCGTAAAATTATTCTGTCAAATTCGCGAAACAATCACGAATACTCTGTATTCGTTCCATTGAATACAAAGTTTTATTTTGCGATTGTGCTCCTTTAAACAGGTTTTTTAAATGTTAATCCCTTATAATGTGAGTAAGTTCCAATCTGTTCAATTCAAGAACAATTAGCAATCCCATGACACAATGAGTTGAGTTTGATATGTATGACGTGTAAACGAGGTGTGGTCTTGTACAGACCCAGGCCAACCATTCCTGAGAAAGTATAATTAAATACACCGGTAACCACTTTCCAGTATTCAAATCCGTATGAAAGTAACTACCTTTACAAGGATTTGAACCACGAACCTTCGTCTCCAAAATCAGCTGTTCAACAGTTTCTTTAAACGTAATGCACGTGTTCTTAAGATTAAAAATCAGCTGATAAAATTACAATTGAACAAATGTTGGTCTCACGAGATCATGGTGCTGGAACACATCAATTCGTTACGCTATAAATTTACAACGAAAGAAATAATGCAGATTTATGATGATACGGTACTATCTAATTTTCTTAAATATGTTTGTACAACTCATGGTAAAGAAACAAACAATAGAAACTGGCACGTTTTGAAATTTAATAATTTTTATATTTAAATTTACCTTTAACTAAATGAAACAATTTAATAGTTTTTTGGTATCTAACAACTTGTAATATTACTGGATTTGTCTAAAAGAAACTAAAATTTATTATTGTTCATTGTATTAAGAAATGTGAATTTATACACGGAGTAAAAAAACGAGAGACAGATGGAATAGACATTGAAGTATTGCATTTTGGTTCAACTAAAATTTAATAAAAAAATGTAAATTTAATTTTAGTAAAGTATGCAAGAATGAATTGTATTAAATGAAAGCTGGAAAAACACAACAGAATATTATGAACAATGATTACACAGTAGTGAATTTAAAACAACAAAAAGCCAAGAAAATGCAATAATTAAAGTAACATAAGTAAAAACTTCCAATAGTAATAATTATTAATAGGTTTAAATTTCAATAATATTTCTTTATATTTAATATTAAAAGTTAGCGAAAGATCATTTACAGACCAGCTTATTAAGCTATTATTAACAAGTGAAGAAAACTGTACCATACATAAACCAGAACAAGTATTTACTTAACGTACTACATTATACACACAATGCTATAAGCACTTTATGAAAAACGCATCAACTTTATGACGATATAGTTTTACAGAGAATTATTGTGACAACATGAATAGAATTATGAATTATAGTAAATACATAATATAATTATGAATACAGGTAAAAACGGTAACATTATTATCTTATTCAAATCAGGACTAACCGTTATAACATTCATTACGGTATTTTAACAAAACTAGAAAGATCAATAATGAAAATTTTCAAATGTAAATAATATAAACAACAATATAAGCCTATGTATATTTTCTCTATTGATAATCGTCACTAGCATAACATAAGTGGACATAAATGTGAGGCTTACATATTTAGAAGAGTTTACAATATACAAAGATCTAAAAGCAAACATTTTAAAGAACACAAATCCAACTTAACTTGTTTACGCTGATAACTAATTTTCTGGTAAAGTAGAAAATTATCGGTTTAAACATTATTTAAATCCTCGATAAATTTTATAACTATTTAAAAGACTTAACTTGTTTCAACATACTTTTTGTAATAAATATTGTAATTAGTATTAGCAAATGGTAGACAGTGCGAGTACTAGACTAATTTGCCCTTAGGCCTACACAAGACGGCTTGAACAAACTCATTATTCAAACAGCTTGTCCAACTAACACTGAAGAAGTAGTAATGTGAGTTGTTGATTTTAATCACGACAAAATGCATGTACGTAAACCTAATCTAAACTATAACTAAAAAATTAATCTTTAAATATTGATTTTGGCAACATTTTCGATAAATTGAATTTGCTAAACAATTTGATACTTTTAATTTCAGTTAAAAATATCGAGTGCTATAAAAAAATAATGTCATTACACAAAAATCTTATTTAATCAGTTCATATTTACATCTGATTATAGATATACGGGTCATATAAGAATGGGGACTATATTAATCTAACGCACTATGTTAATTTTGTAAGGAGGCCCTATAGGACAGTTTTATATTATTTGCATTTAAAACAAACCTCATCAGATAAAAAGAGGTAAAACTTTTGTTATTCAAGTTAAAATTTATTTGAATTGTAAAGAAATTTTGAGTAGAGAACTCAGTTTAATTTCATTGTACTTCAATGTAAATACTGTAGAACTAAATTATTTGGCTCAACTTAATATAACCTTTAAGTACCAAAAGAATTATGCGAAATTCGCAGAAGCAGGTATTTTTATAAAAAGCCTCCAATTAAGAGATAAATAGAACATCAGAATACACTGTACACTAGCAGCGCTCACAAAAATGTGGTTGTATACAAAAGAAATTTCTTTCTTTCCACAAAACGGTGGTTTGTTAAACATGGATGAGGTGATACAACAGACTGCTCAATAGAAATTGACGATCAAAACTCATAACTCTATCTTTAGAATAGTTTGAGCCTGAAATTTTATTAAATATAATTTAATGATATATTTTTGATAGCCTTTTCATCTTCCATTATAACCATACCGTTCGTTTCATCACTAAGACCTACTCTAGCTTTGTTATGCATATGTAACAGAACAGTCATGCAAAATAATAATAACAATGGTAATTTATAGTATGAAATGAAATATAAAATATTTTTACAAGATTTCATAAAATTTCAAAACTGCAACATTACAATATATTCTTAAATTCAGAACAGCAATTTATAATGATGTTATTTTTCACTAGAAGTTAAGATATCTCACATCCGCGTCAAGAATGCTTGATTTACAGATATTCCTCAGTCTTCTTACACAAATCTGTACGGGAGATTAAGTATGCCATTCGCTTGAGAATTCTAAAGCCGAAGTAATTGTTGTCTAAAAGATTTAGACCCAAGTAATTTGGACGACCAAGTAAGCCTTCTTTATCGTTCATAGTAAATTGTTATTTGCCGTTTCACCTTTTTAGCATAAAAATATCTACTACTGACGTGCCAAGGAACTTCTAAAATGTTTTTTATGGTTTTCGTCGGTAAACACTTAAGTATTTCTTTGTTTAAATTACTAGCAGTTCCTCAGAGTTGAATTCCGTAAATCCAAACTGGTTTTAATAAGGATTTATAAAGCGTCAACTTGGACGAGGAAGATAATCTTGATTTTCGGCTCAACAACCATTACACACTCTTAACTTTGAGGCTAAATTTATATCGTTTAGTGTAAATATGTTTTTTCCACGTTAGCCTACTATCCAGATGCATACCAAGATATCTAACATTAGACGATGGAATTAGTTTTCGGTTGAGATGCACTCCAGGATAGTCTTGATGTCACAGCGTGAAGCGACTTCTCTTCATCGACTTCTACCCTCCATCTGTCTAACCACGTCTGCAATCCGTCAAGAAAATCCTGCAAGCATTTGGTGGCAACTAATCGATCTTCATGCTTAGAGAGCGCCGCAGGATCATCTGCAAATACAGCTACAGAGAATAATGCAATATTGTAACAGATTGCAATGTACAATTCCACGAAATAAATAGGACAATTAACATTATTACTAATTTTATTAATTTAATATATACTCGTAGGACTAATAAGTAATTTGTTTTGTAATTTCATTAATGAAATTCACAACTGTTACAAAATAAACAACTTCTTGCTAATTAAATTTATTTATTTATAACGTATAACCGTTTCTAATATAAGAGATCCCTGCTCCACTTCCTCTTTCATCGTCTTTGAACGTTGTTTGGTAGATGACGGGAAGAAAGTTTACGTATTAGTTCGTTTGGATGAGCAAATAGTTGTGGAAGTTTTGATAACGTTGAATGAAAAACGTCTGTTACTAGAGGGATTTTGAGATCATTATATTTATCAGGTAGTGTTAGAAATGTAAGAGGGTGCGTTGAATTATATCCGTAAGGTCTTCGATTGAAACATCTGAATGAAAGCTATAACTGAGGCATTAGCACATCCATAAATTTGACCGGTATACTAAGTAATTAAATTTATTTATTACAATTAATT
This sequence comes from Catonia carolina, assembly GCA_035578175.1. NCBI lineage: Eukaryota > Metazoa > Arthropoda > Insecta > Hemiptera > Achilidae > Catonia > Catonia carolina. The sequence goes on from JAQMRL010000001.1 coordinate 334,865,522, forward strand.
TTCACATCTTCAATAAATTTAAAAAAAATTTATTGCACGAAAATAAATTGTTTAACGATCATCAACTGTAATGAAGATGTGAAGAAGTGTTTTTATAATTATTGTGGTAACTTATGGTGCAAGAACGGTACGAGTGATCTTATATGAGCATTGAATAATTACGTGGCAAAGAGCCGCTTTAAATCACATGCATATTATTATTAAACTGTGTGTGATACTACCTAATATTTTAAAAACAGAAGACCTCCAAAAATATTACCACACTAATTGTTTCTATCTACACTTTTACATTAACAAATTTAGTTTTTTTTACATCAACAGGGGCCACTCTGATTCTTACTCTAACACATAGTATTGTTATTATTGATACTTTTTTCTGGTAATGAATCGTAACGCATTACATTAACTCATCGAAGATAACGCTTCATTTTATGTCGTAGTTTGAAAGAATGTAAATTGCTGTGTTTTTTACGTGTGTTTATAATAAATTTAAGGGATTTACCGTCGACCGACAAAGCTGTCTGCCTTACTGCAGGAGTATGGAGTTTTGCCGAAAGTTCGAGTGTATCGGGCCGGCCTCGAAATGAAATAATTGTATTTCGATTGTGAGACAGTGCTAAATGTCGAAACAAAAGACACCGCGGGACAACTAGATACCAGTTGGAGTAATACCTGGCCGAGTTCCAATGTCAACCAGGAGATAATGTATGTACAGCGATTTTGGGTGCCATTAAAGACCTCAATCCTCCAGAAATCAACTTATTATGTAAATATATCACTGTGTAATGAGTGAGTGTGCATTTTGAGGACCCCCGTTAATGTAAAAGTACATTTTTTTGAAGTTCCTACTTCTGTTGGCGCGCCTGGATGTTTTTTGCAGGGAAAATATCTTTGGTTTGCTGTCACGTCACGTTTAGCTATCAACAATTATAATGGAAACAATTATTACCATTAATTAATTTATAAAAATCTCTTATATTTAATTTTTTAACCTAATTAATTAATTAATCGTGTCAGTGATCTACTTATTTCCACTCTCCGTCTTTTCTATGTTCGTCTCTTAATTGTTCATTATGTTACATATTTAGTTTTCTTTAATAGACTAAATCATTTTAACTTAATTATTTGGACTAACAGACCTTAATTATTTAATTACTTAATTATAATTAATTATTTGTACTAGTCATAGGTCTCAAATTGCATTTCACTTTTGCATAAGATAACATCTCGCCCAAAATATAAGTCTTATATCAGCAACGAAAAATTCAATTTTGATGCAATGTCTATAAATTTCAAGTGAAATAAAACAACTAACCTAAAAATAATTAACAAACAAGCATTTGTATTTATATAACACTGACATGACGTAAATTTTGTCTAAAATTTCTGTTCTGTGTTAATGTATTAACGTATTAACATGGTTTAGTTAATGGATATTTATTAAAATTGTCGGTTTATAATACAAATATATCCATGTCCTTGAAGGAATGTACAAACAAAATTTTATGCACTATTTGCCCACGGTAAATTCTATTTACAGACTTGGTCAAATACCTGTCTACTTCCCTTACAAACCTCAAGCGATTCGTAAGATATCTTCCTTATTTAGGCCAAATTTTAAACACCTCATCTAACAACGGATTGAGGGCTACTTTCCATTATATTTCATAATTTATTTGTAAATGACATCACAGTTGAATTTAGAAAAAGAACAACTAAAAGCTACAAACTAAGGGAAGCTTGAAGGCCTAATTTATTAGTACCAAAAATATTTAATGAAGAAAGTAATAATAATATTTAACTGATTAATAAATCATTGAATCAGAATTTACAAATAGAATTCCTATTTAGCAATTAATCAAGTATCTCCTAATTTAGTATCAACTAGAGAATTTGTACTAAGATCTTTAACGACATCGATTGAAAGCTAGGGAAGCCAAAATCCTAAGCTCCTAAATCCTAAAAACGGATAAGAAAATTACCAATAATTTTATTTAATTACTATACGCTAAGAAAATTAGTATAATTCCGAAGGTAACACATAATTAAAGTAGTTTCAAAATTTCTTACAAAAAATATAAACAGAGAACACTAGCCAATTAATATTTCATGTAGCCCTGCACCTTACATTAAAAACTCTGAAATTAACGTTAATAAGTAATACACTAAAGTAATTAGTATTTTTAATACAAATAACAGTTACACGTTGTCATTACGTAAACCTATTGTATTTACATAATAAATTTATATGTTTATTTCCGTCATTATTTGGCCCGGCGCCTTTGAACATAATTTAATAGTGATACTATTTATTATATTACTTGTAATAATAAACTGTATTATTGGTCACTACAAACAGCAGTTCTCCTTGGAACAACTTCAATTTAGGTCTGTTCAGAGTTACATGTAACTAATTCAATACAACATTATTTTAAAAATAGTTTTGTTCTGAATAAACTTACAAAATTTGTGTATAAATATCTGTTGTATTTATACATAAGTATCTACGGTTATCTTCCTTGTAATTGGACAAAAAAGTATATACCTGCTTAATAAATAGGTAATTAAAAAATTGTTATGGCCGACTGTTTACACAAAGGCATAATACAAAAGGTGAAGGGTTATAGATAAAAAAAGTCCTAGACCTGACCGGTAATCGAACCTAGGACTCGTGGCACAGAAGCCAGTTAAGCTGACCTACATATGATCGGGCCGGCCAAACAAGTGATCTGAAGATAAAAAGTAAAACCAATGCAAGCCAACCAAAAAGAACTAAGTAAATCTGATCGGAGGCAAAGGGTACGGTTGAGTAATTCATATAGGAAAAAGGTAAAGTCAATCCTCTTTTTCAGGATTTGAGAAAACAAAACCTTTTCAAGAACCAGACGTGATTTTCCTACATGAATCCGAAATTTATTTTTAAGATAAACTTCTTTGAACCATAGATTAAAAGCTTTGAACTCCCTACCACCACGTAGATTACACCTGCCTAAGTACAAAATAAACTATTTCGAACTAAGTTAACTCTTGTTAGGCAGAAACTAAATTGTTACAATTACCTAATTCAGCTAATGTGGATCACGGAGAGAACTTTGATTTGTGATTCTACAAACATTCAAACAATATATATAAGCCTACGCCAAAAGTATTCCAAAACAAATTTTTACGCTGTTATCTGTAGTATTACTCCGTATTACATACGAAATTCAGATATACTTAGAGAACTCAACAGACACAGCTTACATGACCATTAAAGATCTATAAATGTGTTCCCTCTCAAACTTAGGAAATCATACTAACCCTGAGTTACTAACATTGTCACAACCACGCCTACAATAAAATCCACAAACAAAATTTAGAGATACTGGAATAGAACCTAAGAGTTACCTCGTGCGTTTGCTACAAAGTGATTACCTCAATCAAAAACAAAAAGTACACACAGAGTTACGATTAAATCTGCTGGTTGTGTTAATTTTATAGTTGTAGTTAATTCTAAATAGTCAAAAAGGGTATAGTAAAATTAATAGGCTGGCACCCGGTTTTAGTTAAATTAAAATATAATGGTTGCAGGCCAAAGGAATTTTCATAGAAAATGGCAATGGAAATTTCACAGAAATCATTACTGCTGTATGAGAAAGAGCATTGCATTTATTCTGCTATATTATTCATGTTAGAAAGCATAGCATCTGATATACCTGTCTATAAATAAATTCCTAATAAATTAATTTTTTCCGGAAAAATAAACAGCTCACAGCTGAATTTGAATTTGAAATAATGGGAAAGATTTAAAAATTCCTTGTAAATAATTGAAAAGATCTAGTTCTTCTGAAATGTTAGTAACAAACCAAAAATAAAACCGGATTACTCTGCACCGATAGTACACTTTTTAACGAAATAAACTTGTGAAATTATAAGTCAATGTGTCAAATCGAAATCGAAAATTCATTCAAACAAAATTATTTTGCATAAATGCATACTTAAGTACATCTATCTAATGATATTCGACATGAACTCATAAATAAACTAAGCTTGTCATTGAACGCTTTATGTAGTCGATTAACTGAGCGTAAGCGATGTATGACCTGGCCTTATATGAAATAAGTACTTACATGAAATTTCACTATCCTTTGCCAGAACCAGTCGGTTTTATAACCAATAAAATTGACAATACTGTCAACCCTAATCCATTAAAATGATAGAATCTATCACGTCGTAATATATTTCTGTTTGGAATTACATTGAACTAAATCTAGATTTTAAATAAAATTTTTATAATAATTTAGCGTAAATTTAGGCTTACCTAGTTTTAAAAAAACTGAAAAATCTGGTGTAAAAACGCTCACTCGACTTTCTCTGGCCAAAGTAATGACCAATATAATATAATATCAGGAAATATCATAAAAAATGGAAAAATGGCCGCCTCCGTGACATAGTAAATGGCGCACTAGCCTACTACGCGGAGGTCCCGGGTTCGATTCCCGGCTAGGGTCTAGAAATTATTACGTGCCAAATCCCATCATTACAGTTTCTCAACCCACCGTAGCCGCTAATGACTACTTTCGCTGATGCGACTTTAAATAAACAAAAAAAAACTCAAAAAATATAACCTAATTTTAATTATGAATGAATGATGCAAAATAAAAACCAGTTTCAGTTAATAATACAGAAAATCACTTTTTGACGCTAAACTAGAGTGTAGAAAAATGCTTAAAATAAAAGTTGTAGGCTTTCTACTTTCCTACAAATTTGACAATATACAATTTAGTCGTAAGCCGAAATCTTAAAACAATACAATGTTTTACAGATTTTAGTGAAGAAAACAGAAAATTACTAATTATCGCTGAACAAAGCAATACTGTATAAATAAAAATTGTAGGTTTTTAAATATTCTACACTTTGGTTATATACACCTTTGCCATAAAATGCATATTAAGGCCGCAATCTTAAAAAATGCAACTTTTTTCTACGAGAACACAGACTCCGCAAGAATTACAGCGGACATAACGCTTACCCTATCTTGTAGAAAAAAAATGTAGCAAATGAGGTGATTTACAAAAAAACCGTAAGAGCCGTTTTTGAAAAAATTACATATAAAGAAAAATTATACGAATAAATTTCTATTTCCGGTTGACCGATTTTGAAGAAAAAGTTCGTGATGGATCCTCTAGTGGTACCTAACTTAAGTTGCAAGTTTCATCTTCGTACAATATTCACACACACAGAGGAGCAATGGCTAAAAACACGGTTTTTGGGTTCAGGCGGTCGAAAACATGTATATCCGGTAAAACTCAATTTCAAAAAAATCGACCTAAAACAATACTATTTTTCCTATATTAATATAGGGCAAGAGAAAGTTAAAATGGCAGAGTATCTTACAACAGCAAAAATTATAACGTAAGAAGCAAAATAACGTACTAACGCAACAAAATAAGTGAATAAATAAGATGCCGGACAAAAATACTTTAAGGAAATAAAATGATAAGCAACAGACAACTTAAACTAACAACAACAGGGTAAACGAACTTTTCAGAAACACCATTTCAAGTAAAAAGACATAAAATTAAAACAAGAGTCTAAATCACCGATAGTAAAATAAAAGATATATCGTAGCTACATCAATAAAGTGAGAAATTAATTCAGCTAACCAACAGCTATGGCACTAATTAATACTAAACGTAAATTATGACTAGTTGATAAAAAAATAAGCAACTACACGTTTACTATAATAAACTTAAAATTTTTAAGTTTCCAATAGAGAATAGTCGCAAAATATTTACATCAATATATAAGCAGGTGTTCACCGATAACAAAGACTAAAGCAACAGTCAAATTCCAGGTGTCTTTCAACAACGTAATAAAATTTGAAATGTTTAATTAAATTCATGGCCATAAAAAAGTTGCATTAGAAAGGTGAAAATATTGTCGATGGAAATTATTTGAAACATTTAAACAAATAAATAGTGTATAATATTTCTTTTGCTCATAACAAACAGGTGGTGTGTTAAATTATTTGTACTCGATCTGCTAGTTGCTCCAGGGCTACAAAAAAAGTTCTGTTTCTCGTCACATCGTCAGCCAATTATACCACTGAAGCATTTAAGAACAGTAGAGGTAGAGGTGTAAAAGACACTAATCATAGTTATCTCTTCTAACAGTAATGAATATCATTATACATCCAGACCCTGTGGTGAATGAAGTGAAGGTGTAATTTGCAGGGTGGAAAGAACATGCTTTTCAGAAGGCCTGGCATAGTGATAAGCATACTTTTCCACTCAGTGAGGAAGACACTGGTAAACCACCTCTCTCGTCGTTTTACTTAGTAAATCCTCTAGAGGTTCAAACCAGCTTTTCGGCTGATGACCTAAACAACATATTATTTTATTGCCACAATAAACGTTTTCTGTGAAACACTTAAACCTATTGATTTGGCAAGAGTAATAATAGTCAGCGGCGGCTAATAAAGTGAATTAGGTGAAGAGCATCTTCACCTATTTTATGGATAGTATCGAAATCCATTTATCTCACAAATTAAGTATAATTACTGTTATGATGTTTTGTTTTACAATAAATTAAGAAGAGTCGTGTAAAAAAGTACATAAAATTATTATATCTGCTTCGAGCGCTTCCTATTGTTTTAAATATCCGTTGTAATGGCCTTAATATACGTAATAAATGCTCAAGTGAAGAGTTAGACGGGGGGCCACCGCTTTTCTTCCAGCGCGTACAATCTGCCAGCGTTGTCAGATTGTACGAATGTTTCAGCCTGACAAACATACAACGCGTGCATGCGTACAAGAGCTGCAGTAGTTTATTCGTGTCTTGCATCTCGCACTGAACACATCGATTATAGAGCACGCATGCACTACTTTATAATATAATCAGCTGGTTGTATGAGCATAGGTTATATAATTGGTTATTGACAGACAAAAAAAATGGCTGACGAAATATACAACAGAGCTACGAGAGCAAGTCATTGACTAGCTATGAAATATTTTGGTGGAAATATTTAATTGATTTTAGACAGGTTCTACAACTAAATAAAAAATTAAAGCTTTGAAATCGTGTAAAATATTCAACATATATTTTATTATATAAGATTTTCAGTTATAAGAAGGCAAGCTTCAGCTACATTCTCTATGCGGATTGTTCTTCAGATGTTCTACATCAAGATAGCTAAGCTAAGTTTAAGATTGCGGTCTTAGGATGCATTTTACGACAAAAGTGTAATACAGGTTGTGATAACCAAAGTTATAAAATATAAAAAAACCTACAACTTTTATTTGAAAAATGTTTCCTACAGAGATTAATTCAACGTCAAATACTGATTTTCCGTATTTTTTTAGTTCTGCGAGGGAGGTTGATTTTCATTTTGCGTCATTCACTCATGATTAAACATAGGTTATATAGTTCATTATTTACATTGGCAGAAAAAAGAGGTGAGATTATTTCACACCAGATTTTTGAGAGTATAAATATGTGCATTATTTTAAGTGGTGTAACACATTTTGATGCGAAAAATACCAAATTAAATAAAACTTTTGATAACTAATAATTCATACAGTAGCTTACAATTAAACATTCTTTCTAATATCATTAAGCATAGACCTATTGATTTACCTTTTTGAATTAATTTTACAAAATATAATAAACTAATTATTACTCAAAATATATAGCCTAAAACAACATAACTTAAATCCAATTGAAATAAAAATAAATGAAATGAAGCAATGGAAAAATAAAAACAACAGAACTGGGTCACTGGCACGTTATGCATTCAGGTGTAGATTGTTTATATATTGTTACTAGTTAGACGTCGCGTCGGGCGCACTTCACAATACTATGCTATTTTTATCCGGTCAACGTCGGTCAAGTAGTCTATCTTGTCCATGGCTAGTGAAAAATGATGCGTCACATAAACGGCCAAGTACGAAACATTATGTTAATAGTGCACCCCACTATAGTCTTTTATTTAATTCAATTTACAAACATCATTAATTGATACGTCGCGTCGTACATTTTTAACCAGCATAACAGATAATGTTATACTAGACATTTTCTAATTCCAAACTGATTTGACCGATTGCCTGACAGTATCTTAAATATTTCATTCGACTTCAATAATTTCAACAGTACGTCTATATTCATAATTTTAGAGAATTTACTCTACAATGAGACAGATTTACTACAAAACAAACAGTGGAAAGTAATAAACAAAAATTATTATTATTAACATAAAATAATTAGAAAAATAAAAATACTGTAATCAATAGAAACTATACTAATTACCAAAAATAAGAAGAAATTTACTAAATAATAATTTCAAGAATATAAATATATCACAGAGACAATGAAATAATTCCATCCACAAAACAGGTTTCTGTAAACAAATTATCTAAGCAACAAGATATGTGCCTACTGTACATAGAATACTAAAATTAACTTCTTTCGATATACTTAAATTTTTATTCCTGTAACTGTTTCACTTCTTAGAACACTAACTTTAATTACGATAATATACAAAAATTGAAAACAAGTTGGGCTGAAGTTACATCGACTGCTCTGGCTCTTAGGCGGTACGTCTCAACTTTCTCTTAAAAATACGTTCCCTAACACAAAATAATTCTAAATACAGTTTGTACTTAACAGTTAGAATCATTGGGTACAGCTAGTTCATCAAATATAGAAATCTGTAGCTATTTCAAACATAATGCCTGAGATTGATCACATCAACCCTTTTGTATGTAACCAATGAATGTTGTAATGAAAGATCTAAACATGCCCGTCATAAAAGAATAAATTAAGCAAAGTAGTGAGAAACATTTAAAAGCATCAAAATCCGTTCGCAAACAACCTCTTCAACAACAGCGAAGATACTTCAGACTGAAACGTTTTAAATTATTGAACTTACCTTTATACGATTTTGTTAATCATTTAACTCATTTAATTTTTACTTTCTCTTGCCTATATTATATGAATATATAGGAAGGAAAGTATTGATTTCATGTCGATTTTTCGAAATCGAGTTTTCACCGGATCTATAAGTTTTCAGACCCCCCGAACCCAAAAAACATGTTTTTAGCGATTGGTCTGTGTGTGTGTGTGTGTGTGTGTGTATGTGTGTGCGCGCGCGCGCGTGTGTGTGTGTGTGCGTACGCGTGTGTGTCTGTGTGTGTGTGTGTGTGTGTGTGTGTGTGTGTGTGTGTGTGTGTGTGTGTGTGTGTGCGTGCGTGCGTGTGTGTGTGTGTGTGTGTGTGTGTGTGTGTGTGTGTGTGTGTGTGTGTGTGTGTGTGTGTGTGTGTGTGTGTGTGTGTGTGTACAAAATATCTCAAAAACGGAAGATCGTACGAACTTGAAACTTAAGTTACATACCACTATTGGACCAGACACGAACATTTTCATCAAAATCGGTCAACCGGAAGTAGTAGTTTATTCGTATAATTTTTCACTTTTTTGCAATTTTCTCAAAAACTGGTCCTACGATTTTTTTTTAAATTGCCTAATTTACTCAATTTTTTATTCTCTACAAGATAGGGTAGGCGCCATCTTGGTTGAAATTCTTGGTAAGGGTGTTTTCACGTAAAAACTTGGTTTTTTTAAGATTACGGCTTTAATATGCATTTCAGCGCAAAAATGTATATAATAAAGTTGTAGAGAATTTAAAATTCTACAACTTTTATTTCAAACATTTTTTTGTACGCTTAATTTAGCGGTAATTAGCGATTTTCTGTTTTTTCTCACGAAAACGTGTGAAAAATCGATTTTTTTAATATTTCGGCTTTAGTACGCATTTTACGACAAAAGTGTATCAAATAAAATTTATAGAAAATTAAAAGATCTACGACTTTTATTTAAAGAATTTTTTTCTACAGAGCCTAGTTTAGCGTGAAAGTGATTTTCCGTTTTTTAAAGCCAAACTGAGTTCGATTTTCATTTTGCCTCATTCACTCATGATTAAAATAAGGTTATGTATTTTTGAGGATAGTTTTTGGTTTATTTTTAATATTTTATTAATAATGTTAGGTTTATTGTTAATTATTTGCATTGGCAAGAGAAAGTTGTGTGAGTGTTTCACACCAGATTTTTCTAGTTCTACTACTAATCATTGTCATCTCATAATCTTCATCATTTTCATTGTTATCTTTAGCTTCTACTACTTCATGTTTCAAAATATTAAAAAAATTAGCACAGTCTAGTTTAGTTTTGTTTTTGGCTTAGAGTTTAGTCTTTTTTTGAAACGCATTACTGAAGTGTGTTTTAAATTTTTATTTTAAGAACGCTATTATTCATACCCTTTTCGTATCTGCATAAAAATGTTTATATTTACATAAAAATACTGATTGCAAAAGAATTAAATAACTTTGTTAAAAAAAACCTACAAAATATACGATTATATCCTTAGATGCCGTTTATTCCTTACACAAGATCAGTTCTTATAAATTTTTTTGTAATTGTCTTTAGATTATCAAGTTCATGCTCAAGAACTAATATTAAACAGGCACACATAAACGTAGCAAACTTACCGAAATAAATTTACTACTACAATATACAAGAAACAAGCATTTGATTCCTAAGCAAAGAGCTAAAAATCCGTAATTTTAAATATATTTTTGTTACTTGGCTCCCAAACTGAACAACTGCTCTCCCAAAATGATTCAAGTATATACGGAACTTCATAAAATTTAAAGCTAAACAAAGAAATGGCTCTTTAGCATCGGTAGGCAGTACCTGAAATAAATGATTACAACTTTAAATCTATGAGCTCAAATCCTGGTATTTTTATTTTGAACGACCCGGTGTTTAAAAAGGAGGCACAGGATTGCTCCATCCTAGGACATGAGGAACCATACACGGCTATGTATGTAACCATACATGGATATGTTTCCATATTGTGCATAAATTTTAACTTAAGAGATAAATATAATGTATAAACGTACACAAAACATTATTTTAGGAGAAAAATGATTCTATTATAACCATGATTATAAGTATAAAACAAGCAATAAATGATCAAAATAGAAGTACCTAAAAGTGTACTGCATTGTTTATAAAATTTATAAACTTAAAAATTATTTAATAATTACTATTTAAAATCAAGAAATTACTATAATGATAATTTTATGAAAAACAAAGAATACGTCTCAATTACTGTTGGCATTCTGTAAAGACTAGCTGAATTTTTCAAAAGAAAGCTTATAATTAATTTAACAAGAAATATTACCTACATCTTACAACAAGAAGATTTGTAGTTAACCTTTCATGAAAAATTCATACCTGAAACAAAAAAAGGTATTACAAGATTAAAAATTTAGTAAATAATACATTATACGAAATTAAAGTTATTATTTTCAAATTAATTTAGATATCACAATAATTCAAGATCAAGAACTTCTAATATTAAGTAAGTAAAGCAGTTTTTGAAAAAAACCAGGGTACAGCAGATTGCAAAGATTTTTAACGTAAAACGGGTTAAATTCTTAACATTAATATTAATCAACTTTGATGTCATATTTTAAAAAACTGAATACCTTTCCCCTCAATTCATTACCTAAATAATATTTATGAAATGTTTATAAATTGCAAAATTTCAATCTATTTAACACACTTAGTAATAAACGTATCCAACTTTCTCCTAAACTGAACTTTACGGCTGATGTTTGAAAAAGACCTCATAAGAATACGTATCAGTCTTTCACAACTGTTCAAGTCGATGTCACTTATTTTTAAAGTTGTACTCATTGAAGAGGTAGTATTAAAATATTTCATAAGAGCATTTTTCAAAAAATCATCAATATTTCTTTTATAATTTCAGGCTGGAATGGGAGCAACATTTAAGAAATCCAACTCTTACTTTCATACGTCTAATTTCATTAGATTCTATTAATTGATTAAAACTTATCAGACAATCACTCATCTATGTGTACCCGCACAGATATTTTGATCGAGGATTGCAAAACTAATCATGTGAAACGACAAAAACTGCAGCACTTTAGTTACGTGACGAGAGGCCATAAAACAGAATGCTGAAGAATATCATGGTGGAAAATATAAAGGGTAACGTGGTTCAGGTCAACATAGGATATAGTCTAACGGTTAAAGAGTCTTAAGGACTGGTATGTTGTTGGTTCGGTCACCCTTTTTCGACGGGGAGTGATCTTGATGATGTCAAACATTCTCAGACAACAGCGCATCTGAAGAAGCAGAAAAGCACAGATCTAGCAAAACTAGGTGTATAAAAGTTTGAAAAAAGGTATAACAATGATTTCTTTTACTGTAGGATCGATTTTACTGAGAAAAACTGGTATGAAAGAAAAGTAAAATTATGTTTTACAATACCAACAACTTGTTTAAAAAAACCAGAACCTTAAAAAAACACCAGCCAAAAGACAAGGTTGAGATTTTATAAAACAATAGCAGTGCCGACCCTACTCCTTGGCAGTGAAACTTGGGTGCTATCAGAGCGAGAGAAGAGTAGATTGCTAACATCTGAAATGAAATTTCTTTGACATACGTATGGGTGTAGTAGAGAAGGTCGTTACAGGAATACCGAGATAAGGAAGGAACTCGAAATCTTCTCCATAAACGACATCGTATCTCAGAACAGAATGCAGTGGTTGGAGCACGTGAGCAGCATGAGGGAGGGATAGGATACGTAAGCTAATACTAGGCTATAAATCGGAGGGAAAGAGATAACGAGGACGGCTGAGAAAGAGATGGGCAGATTTGAGAGGTTCGGGACAGACAGAGATGCCTAATCCTTGAAAGGCAAAAGAAGAAGTTTACATAAATTTAGTGCGAGAACAATAGTTGTAACGTAAGCGTGGATGATCAAAGTAATAAAACAAAATGCTAGTCCATAAGTTGGCAAATAATGTGCATATAATACTAACAGACATACACAAATAAAACATCATCGCAAAGTCAATAAAATTTAGAACTTGAGTTTTATAACCAATCGTAGTTACAATGTCACTGGTTTCGTACAGCAGTGATGTTCTGTTCGGCTTTTAATTAAATACAAGTTTTGCAACTACTGTACCACTTCATTAGACGGCCACTATCCATTTAAAACATAAAAATTCCACACGACTGATATACGTAAATAGAGGTATTCAATTCCGATAATCTTTGTAATTCTTGCATTTGGCAAAATTGCAATAACTAATGCATTATATTCATCTAAAAACGGATTAATGTATTATAGAACCTACTCCTTGGTCACTTATTTTACATAACTTGGCGTTTCATTCTATTAAAGATTGTATTAAGATAAGATCTTTAACTAAACATTAAATACATCAGTTTTGTAATATTACAAAAACAAGTTGATATTACTGGTTATTATATCAATGCATGTTTTACATAATTAATAATAAAATATTCAAACCCAGGCCTAATATTATTAGAATACTTTTATTAAGAAAAGTTCCAATAAAAATGTAAGTAATTTAGCTTATTTTGGAGCAAAAAAATAAGGAGAATATTTTTGAAGTAACTTTTTAAAAATAAAATAAACTTAATTAACTGGTGTGAAACACTCAAACGACTTCCTCTTGCCAATTTAAATAATGAACAATATAACCTATGTTTGATCATGAGTAAACAATATAATATGAAAAACATAAACTAATTTTAATAATGAGTGAATAACAGAAAATGAAAATCAACCCCTCTGTACGATTAAAAATTACAAAAAAATCACTAATTGACAAACTAAGCTCTGTAGAAAAATGCTTGAAATAAAATTTTTACTTTTTTTACAGACACACACACATTAATGTGTATGTTAAAAAAACATGTGTTTTGGGTCCAGGGGGGCCTGGAAAGAAGCTTCTGACTTCAGCTTATTGTTTAATGTAGTTATACACAGTTACTTACAGTTTAATATGACAGATGGTAAATAATACTCTTTCACTTTTATGAAATTTTCAACAGTACACAATATTCTACCAGAAAAAACGACGTGCCTACATTACAAACAAATAACATTAAAGAAGAGAAAGATTGATATCCAGAGGTATGTTTTTGAGAATACAGGCTAATTAAACAAAATAAAGTTATATAGTTATTTTTCATTGTAGTTTATGCCTAATTTATTTCACTAATTACGTTAGTTTAAAGAAAGTCTATTCTATATTCTTTTAAAGCATCGGGCTGGATTCCCACAAAGGTAAAAACGGCAGAGTTCTTGAATTAGAGGAATACGAAATACGGAGCTCTTGAATTTAAAACAAAAATTCTACAGGAAAGTCTGTAGATGTTTAACTTACTGAATTTAACTCGGCCAAATATTTTGAATCCATAGCACCAGACGACTGGTTAAATTGCTGTTACAATAATTTTAACAAAAAAAGTTTTAATCTGGCGGCCCTTATTTTTTTTGTTACAATTATAATTAACAACTCGATTAAAAATACAGAAGTTAAAAATATATATGAAACGAAAACAATTTTCCATTTTTGAATAGTGTGGGATCATTTTTTTTTTTTTTTTATTTATTTATTTATAAAGGTCGCATCAACTGCTAATGGTTATTAGCGACCACAATAGAAATTATACAAATAACAATAAAAATAAAAACAATTTCAAAAATTAAAACATAAGAAGAAGTAAATTAGTAGGCTTATTAGATTCTGTCTTCAAGATTAACATAACGTAGGAATTTTAAAACTTTGTCACAACTATCTTTAGACCTAACATTGTCTTGAAATATTGCAGAAACACCGTTAAGAGTACGGGCACTTTGAAGTTCTCGACATTCTGAAACGATATGTGAAACCGTTGCTTTTGCATCGCAGAAAGGGCACACTGTCGGCGTAGATTTTGTGAGCAGGTGGTGGTGTGATATAAGTGAGTGCCCAATCCGCAATCGGCAGATGACAACCTGTTCCCTGCGATTGTGGAATTCGGGTAGAGGAAATTCTTGTAACGTTTTTCTTACCACGTGGAGTTTTGTAGGTGGTATCTCGGTCCACTTATTGTTCCAGAAATCAAATAATTTTTTGTTGACGTGTGCCTTTAGGTCAAAATGAGAGACCGGATGGAAATGTTCTTGCAAGTGAACAGCACTTTTAGCCGCAAGATCAGCTTTTTCGTTGCCTGGAATCCCTACATGAGACGGGATCCAGGTAAACACTATTTCAAAATTGTTTGCAGTCAACTCAGAAATTAGCTCTAGGATTTTTTGAATTATTGGTACGTGACACTGAACATTTCCCATTGCTTGCAGAACAGACAATGAATCGGTGAAAATGACATATTTAGAAGGAATGAAATGTTTCAATTTTTCGAGAGTACGGAGTATCGCATACACTTCGCAGAAGAAAGACGAACACACATCATTAAGTTTAACTTGTACAGTCTCGGAAGGGAAGACAACAGCACATGCACATCCTTCTGCCGACCTAGATCCATCAGTGTATATCATATTATACTGTGAAAATTTATTGCTGAGTTCATTAAAGTAGGTTTTGAAAATATTAGGACGAGTCGATGACTTACAGAGGGCTGAAAGTGATGTATCAATGTTTGGTGTCACTGATAGCCAAGGAGGAATTTTAGAATGTATTCTTGAAAATACCGGCGGCAACTTACTTGAAATTTGTGACAAAGAAACTTTAAGGCGTTCTCCGAGAGGCAATGGACACGATGCGTTGGATGGATAAAAACCGGAACAGCTGTTGTGAAATATAGCTTGGTAACAAGGATTGTCTGGAGCTGCAGAGACATGCAGCGCATAAGCAAACAAAAGTTTCATTCTCCTGATATCCAACGGGTATTCTCCAGACTCAGCTAGCACGCTTAGAACAGGGCTTGGGCTTGTAATGAAAGCTCCTAGCGCCATTCGTAAATTAGATGAGTGAATAGAGTTTAGGGTGTCTAAGACATGTTTCCTTGCTGAAGCATAAATGATAGATCCATAATCAAGTTTTGCACAAATTAATGCTTTATATGTTGACAAGATAACGTTTTTGTCAGCGCCCCATTTACTAGAAGAGATGGATTTAATAATATTCATTCTAGCTTGACATTCCTTTTTGAGATTGGAGATGTGGTTTTTCCAGGAAAGTTTATCGTCAAATAGAAGACCAAGAATTTTCAGTTGACGAACTTGCTGCAATTCATGTTGTCCAAGATGAAGGTGAATATGTGGTAAGTTGAATTTATTTCTTGAGAAAGTTATGAACTGAGACTTATTGCCAGAAAATTTAAATCCGGATTTTTCT
This sequence comes from Catonia carolina, assembly GCA_035578175.1. NCBI lineage: Eukaryota > Metazoa > Arthropoda > Insecta > Hemiptera > Achilidae > Catonia > Catonia carolina. Next base: position 334,881,745 of record JAQMRL010000001.1, read on the forward strand.
GACCAATTATACAATTTCGTAAGGGATTCTTGCAGAAGTTCTTGCGTGGTCTTCAAATTTTTCCCCCTACAAACAATAGTAATATCGTCGGCGAAGGCAAAGATTTTTACTGGAGAGGTGACAACGGACATAGCTTCATTAATAGCAACTAGAAACAACGTTACACTCAAAACTGATCCCTGAGGTACACCATTTTGTATCGGAACAGCAAAGGAGTGCGAATCTCTAACCTTTACGCGGATTGTTCGATGTTGTAGGAAGTTAGCTACAAAATTTAATATTGGACCAGTGACACCAGCATCATATAAAATTTTGATAGTTCGGTCTTTCCACACCATATCGTACGCCTTCTCAATGTCTAAACACACAGCAACAAGGTGATGGTTTTTCACAAAGGCGTTACACACGTTCGTTTCCATGTACGTGAGTGCATCAAGTGTTGATCGATGTTTGCGAAAGCCACTTTGCCAAGGCGAGAAGAAATTAATTTTATCAAGATGCCATAAAATTCGGGCGTTAACAACCTTTTCCATAAGCTTGCACATCGTGGAGGTCAAGGCAATGGGACGATAGTTCTCCGCTTTGCTACGATCTTTTTTGGGCTTATGAATAGGAACAACTATCGCTTCTCTCCAAATGGCCGGAAATGACTTTTCCGCAAGAATTTCATTAAAAAGATCAGTAATGTATTTAATTGCTACTCCCGGAAGATGTTTTAAAAAGAAATTATGTACATTATCAGGACCTGCAGCAGAATTTTTTAATTTAGACAGGTGTCCTTCCACTTCTGAAACCTGAATTGGCGTATTAAGGAAGTAATCAGAGGTAGTAGTATTAGACAAGATCCGAGGGATAGTAATGTTTGAAGACAATTTGTGATGTAAAAATTCAGGAGTATAATTCCGATCACTTGAACAATTTGCAAAGGACGTAGCAAATATGTTGGCAATTTCTTGTGAATTAGTTATATTCTGATTGTTATGCAATAGCGAGCGAGGATAAAGACACATTTTTGGACATCGATTAATTCTTCTAATCTTACTCCATAAGTCAGATATGGTAGCGGAGGACGAGAGTCCCGAAATAAAATGAATCCACGATTGCTTTTTGCTATTTTTGAATATAAAACGTGCTTTAGCCCTTAGTTGTTTAAATATAATGAAGTTAGCGGTCGTAGGGTGGCGCTTGTAATGAGAAAGAGCATTCTTAGAGTTTTGAAGCGCGGTCTTGCAATCATTATTCCACCAAGGCACAGAAGGCTTGTTAGGTACACCAATAGTTTTCGGAATTGCACTTTCAGCTGCTTCAAGTATTATTGCGTTGAGGCTGGATACTTTTTCATCAATCGAGAAGGTGTTTGACGTTTGTGAAGAATTTATGTAGCCGATTCCCAAAGACACCATTTCACGAAAGAGATCTAAATTTGCTAACTGGAATTTCCATTTTCTTACGTAATTTTCGTTGTCGACCGGAGTGCATCGAAACAGGTTAATTGTAATCGGAAAATGATCACTGCCGTACAAGTCATCCTCCGTGGACCACTCAAACTTGTGAGATATATTAGCAGAGCAAATGGATAAATCAATTGCACTAAAAGTCCTAGAAGAGCTATTGAAATGTGTAGGGGCACCGTTGTTCAAGAGGACAAGTTCAGGATTAGTTAAGAGGTTTTCAATAATTCGTCCTCGTAAATTCGTTTCATGGGATCCCCACACAACATTGTGACTATTGAAATCTCCAAGAAGAACAAAAGGTCGTGGAAGTTGACTCAATAAAGCGTTGAGGTCGTGTACAGAGAACCCAGTTTGGTTGGGAATATAAAGATTACAAATAGTAAGTAATCCGCTTGGCAGCGTAACAGAGACTGCCGTTACCTCGAGACAACTTATAAGCTTTATTTCTGTAGCAGGGCAGAAATCTGACACGAATATTGCTACACCGCCACTTGCATGGTCTGAAAAATTTCGGTTTTTAAAAAATACTGAATAATTTGGTAAATTGTCGTGAGAGGAGTTTTTAAAATTAGTTTCTTGAATACAGATGACAGACGGCCTATGCTTACCAACTAGCAGCTGCAAAGCTTCTTTCTGAGACCTAAAACTGTTCATATTCCATTGAAGTATGGAACAATTACTCACATTCTCATTCATCAGTACTGCAGTCCGAAAGAGTTAGGTCAGCCGTAGATACACGATCAGGAAATATTCTTTTTTTGAGAGTGCTGAATCGCCGTTTCATACCTCTGTCTGAAAGAGCAGGGTAAGCATCATCTAACAGTTTCCTAAGACCTTGAAGATCGGAAGTATAGTCAGTTATAATGTCACTAACAGAACGAATATACTGTGAATTTTCCAATAGGCTTTTTAGTTGTACGTAATCCAGAGGATACTGTGTATCAGAGGAGGACAAGATATCACGAATTGAGCCAAGTTTTTCATCAATGGTCTTCGTTTTCTCTGATGGGTTATCGGTTTTCGATTTCTTCCTTTTATCAGGTTTGAGACGGGGTATCTCTGGAGGAGTAGGTATACAAGCCTCCGTTGGATGTTCCGTAGATGTTACGGTCTCAGAACCATCAGACATGGACAGCGGGCGCTTTAACGTCGAAGGAACTGGATTAGAAGGTGCTTTTAGTTGAGGAAACTCTTCATCAGAAATCATAGTAACAGCTTCCTTTGGAATAACACGATCAGGAGAAGCAGCTTGAGGAGAAGGAAGTGGAAGGTCAATTTCATTTGACTTAACATTATCCAATTTATCATCGATACTTTCGTTGTTCGCTTCGTTTATAACAGTAGAGGGTGAGTCGTTTTCTTTGCAGTTTCTTGCGATATGTCCAGCTTGCTTACATATGAAGCAAGAAACTGAATCAGTTGAGAAATATAACCAGTAGCTTGTTTCGTCATAATCGATTTTCATCGAATCTGGGAGATTCTGAATGTCATCAGGATGAATATAGACTTGACGACGGAAGCTAAGTATGTGTGTAAGCCCTGGTTCAGAGTAGCCCGCGCGAAGCGAAGTAATTGATGATCCTACTCGGATGTTTCGATTAAGGAGTACATTTAATAGAATACTATTAGGTATTATCGGACAAACATTTGATATTATTACTCGCTTGAATTTAGTTAGTAATGGTCTAACTTCAAGTTCCTTATTTCCTATAATAAATTTTGTTTTTTCATCCGTTAACTTGTTGGCTATTTCTTTGCTTGCAAGATACATGCAGACGCGATTTCGTGAAATTCTTGAGACAAACCGAATGTTGACAGGGTTAATTACTTTCCCGACGGTTTGGACATAAGTTTTTAATGGGATCCCTTCTATTGAATCTAGAATAATGGCGTGTTCTTTAGTCGGTACATATTCTTGCTGAGTGACGTTAGCGTAACTTTTTGTATTTTTTGACATATTAACATTATTAGACATTGTACATGTGGAATTATTAACAGAGATATCTTGGTTCTGTGTGGTACTTAGTACAATTAAATGGTTGGACATGATGCACGGCGAGGCACAAGAGTGCACTCGACCCAGTCCCAAATAGAGTTGTTAATGATAGCTGTCGTTCTCAATACAACTCAAAAAAGAACCACCAATCACTGAATGAATGTGACTCGCGATGTAACAACAATGAACTTGAACGAACGATTGTAGGTTATGACAAATTATTTAAAAGTTATTTAAAATTAATCATCATGCACCAAACAATTAATAATGAGAAATACAAAAATGTTATCTGTACACTTACATAGTTCGATTTAATTAACCTTTTGTAATATACAAATAAATAAAAGTAGTGAACAAACAAAAAAACACTAGACCTTAACAAACACAACTGGTCAGCTCGGAAGTCAAAATGGTAGTCCCCGGGATCATTTTGTAAGAAACGTTATTAATTTTCAATCGAAATAAAAAAATCTAAAAAGTGGGTTAGCATTTAAATAATAGTAAAAGATTCGACCAGACAGGAAAGACGCAATGGAATTTAAAAACTTTTTCATTTTTATGATACATCCAAATAATTTATATAAAATGATGAAATCAGTAATAAAGAAAGATCGGTAACCTCAAGAGACACACAAGCGATAAGTTACGTGAACTAAATGACAATCGAGCAAAAGTGTTACTAAATAGTAATGGAATATGATCATGCTAACCCATTACAAATATATTATATGCACAAGCGCGCCGTCTACGCGAGACTAATAGTAATAATGATGATAATAACAATAAACGTGATTGACATTCAGTAGATGTAGTTATTAGCCGAGTGACGTCACAAACAGACCAACCACATTTACCAGTTATTTTATTGTCTACCCAACAGACGTCAAAGTTTGATCATTTAAAGAAATGTCTGTAAGGTCCTGAATTAGTTAACATGTAACATACATACAATGAATTTTACTGCATTATTCTATAGCCATTATTAAAAAATACGCCATGACAGACAATGGAACTGATATCTGTATTTATCTTAGAACTTTAAACCTGGAGTAACAGCAAACGATAGAACGAAAATATTTATTCCAATTTTATACTGAATCCGTATTCATTGAGTGTTGTGAATAAACATTTTATGTTAACAACTACTTTAGCCAATGACTATGGCGCTTTAAGTAACAGACTGACAGCCAGTCAACTAATTCACATGCAGATTATTTTATAGTTACATCATTCAACCCGTCAAGTAAGTGCTACAAATACATTTATATACATACCGCCTGTGAACGGGTACTACCGTTCTAAATTCACGTGCATTACTATCATCTTAGATGAATGCAGTCATCATAATCATCATCTGTCAAGGATTAGGCTCAATGGCCTGTTCCGGCATTCATCTCTGTTTAGGTCTTCCCAATCATCGCTTCCCTCTAAGTTTATACTTTCATGAGGAAGTCTGTGTGCTGGTATACAAAGTAAATGGTTGGACCAGTTTCTCTTATATACAGTATTTTTAACGTTTCACCCAGTGACTGAACATTTAACTCGGCGTGTATAGATAGCTTCGTTAAGGTGGTTAAGTTTTGTCGGATGGATGAACGTAGTATAGAAGAAATTTGTATCTACAATATACCACACGTTAGAGGTTCATACAATTTTCAAGTTGCTTGTAAAAGTATTTTATTGAAACTTTTTTTTTAATTCAGTGGAATTCCACCGGGTTGGTCTAGAGGTAAAGCCGTCACCGCGAGTCAGCTATTCAACAGCTGATTTTCGGAGACGAAGGTTCCTGGTTCAAATCCTGGTAAAGTTAGTTACTTTTATACGGATTTGAATACTAGACAGTGGTTACCGGTGTACTTTGATGGTTGGGGTCCAATTAACTATCTCTCAGGAATGGTCGGCCTGGGTCTGTACAAGACTACATCTAATTTACACATCATACATATCCTCATCTCATTGGGACATGGGGTTGCTTATTGTTCTAAATTTAACAGATTGCAATGCACAAAAATCAGGAATAACAAAAAAAGTCAGTGAAAACTGCAATCTATTCTTACGCAAAAATAGTAAGCAGATGAGTTTGCTTTTTACATGACACGACCGAAGAAAACCTCCCATTGAAGGAACTTCATAAATTTATTTCAAGTGGTTGTATTGACATTTTAAAATAGATCCGTAGGGCAGCGCCAGCTATTCAGGTGAAGTAGGTGAAGAGCCTCTTCAACTATTTCCTGGATAGTATCGACATTTATTTCTCTCACAAAAATAAGTATAATTTCTGTTATAATTTTATTTTTTGTATTATAAGATATGAAGAAGTATTGTGTAAAAAGTAAATAAAATTATTGTATCTGCTTAGAGCGCTTTCTAATGTTTTAAATAGCCCTTGTAATTGCCTTAATAAACGTAATAAATGCCCAAGTGAATAGTTAGACGGGTCGCCTCTCCTTTTCTTCCAGTGCGCAAATGACATGACAACGTAGAAGTCAGCGCCAAATATGCACGCCTAGCTTTCCCAACCAGTCGCCGAATAGTGAAGAGATTGCGGCGGGTCGACCAGCCTACTGCACTTGCATGTTCTATCTATGTACGTGTTACATAATGTGTCTCACACAGTATGTAAAAAACACACAAACACAGTGAGTATGTGTATTTTACATTTTTTACACTCGCAGATACTTATCAGTATATTAGTTTTCTCGATTTTTTTACAACTCTTCACCTATTTTTTAAAGCACGAGCTGCCACTGCCGTAGGTTGTCTTCACTTCAGTTCTCAAGTATCGTTTGAATTATCTAAAAGTGAAATGGGGAGATGATTTGTGTGTTTGATTCATCTTCTTTGGTATTTTGTACTGAATGTGTGTTACATGAAATGTAACAATAACACAAATATTTAAACAAGTGGTGTTAGATTGCATTCAGTATATCTAAATAATGTTTGCTGAGGAATTGTATTTTATTGCCACTGAAGTAACCTTAATCACATTATAGTATTTTAGTTCGTTAGCTTAAACAAGAAAACAAACTTGGACCACAGAAACAATATATTACAGAGTTGTGCGTGCATTCTCAATTCACACCACCCACGCCAAAATAACGTAGGACGAAGAAAAGGACATCAATGAAAAAGCACGTGGCGCCAAAACCGAGACCCCCATGAAGTAAGTCAGCGGCAGGTATAGTTATTAAAAGCCAATGACCACACCCCCCCTTACACACAACCTAGTATAGTTTTCCGTTTGGCAGTCACTGATTTATGAGTGATAATAAAAACGGCAGTTATAGGTTATTGCCGTGTGAAGCTCCCACAAGAAAACAATGTTGAACGGATTTTGAACTTTGTTCGACTATACGAGCAGAAAGGCAATTTACAAAAAAAGGCAATAGGTAATAGGGGTTATAAAGCAATTTTACAAAATTTTACAATTTATGAAGGTGTATAAAATTATGTAATCTCGTACATTTTCAAGTACGTATATTATAATTTGGAACAAATGACTCTTACTACAAGGCCCACGGGTACATCTGCGTTTATTAGGTATTCAATTCGACAACGCAGCATTGCAAGTTTTTATGCACAGCCTACTTGTGGCAGCAGACCGTAGGGAGTGTTGTCCCTACAGAAATTCACATTAGCAAATGACATCATTAAAAAAGAAAAACATAAAATAATAAAGAATAAAATAAAAATTTTAATTTTTATACAAAATTATCAACGTTTCCACAGAGAAATAGCAAGACGTAATACGAACTAAGAAGGGTGATTAGCTTAGTTAATTTACCGGACGATTCTCTAAGAAGGCTAAAGAGAAAGCTTCGAACAGAAATTTGTTAATCCCTTGAAAATTTAGATAATTTATGTAGGCTATGACTTTAAACACTAATGTAAAATTTAATTTAAAAAAAACATAAAATTCCATCGATAGGTAGTTTGCTTCGTCGTTCCCTTTGTCATTATCTGTATCATCTTCATCATATCATCATCATTAGCTCATTTGTTATTGTAAAGCAAAATACAGGCAAAAATATAGCTAATTACAAAAATAAAATTAATAATAATGATTAATTAATCAATATGATTAATTTTCTAATGTTATAGATTACAAAAATAATTGAACTGATTGTAAATAGTATTCATAGAAGTTAAAAAATACAACGTTACCCCATATTTTTATTTATTTATTTTAAGTCACGCCAACCGCTAGACTGTTAGCAACTACTTTCGTTTAAGGAACGGAGGGTTTGAACTTTTAATAATTTTCCAAACTGAAGCTAGGAATCGAACCCAAGACCTTCCCCTTTGTAGGCAAGCGCGCTAACCAATACGCCATTACCGCTTTTTTATTCGATAGTATTTCGGTTAAAAAATATCTGAAAGAATTAACAATTTATTATTTTATTGTAGATGATTTTTTAACAAGATTTTCGGTAGGCATTATGTTTTTTGCATCGTGTATAATCCACCTTTAGTAAAAATGAAGAAACATCTCCCGAGTACATGAAAAACTTTTTTCTAAACTTTAAAATTTTTCCGAATGCAGTAGTGGACGTTTATTTATCAGTAGTATAAATAAATAAAGAAAATTTAAAGGGCATAGATAAGACGGCAAAGGGATGACGAACACGACAGAAATTGGAAATGTCGTCAAGGCCGCAATGTGTGTGACAGTGGCGCCAAATCTCTTAAGACATTTAAGAATTATCTACATCAGTTAATAAGCCATGTTAAATGAAATAACAATGTATCCAATCGTTCTTTCACACTTTCAAAAATAAACTGCTAGTTACTTTGATGACATTTTCAACTACAGTAAGAACCAAAACTACATGATGAATTTTGAAGACTATTTTTGGAATTTAGTTGAGTACCTATATACGAGGAAGGATTATACTCGTAGAAGGATTATATCCTGTAATAAAGCACTAATAAACAATTAATTTAGTAGCAACATACTCGTATGTTTCTGGCAGCAGACTTTGGGAGTCCTATACCTTCAGAAATTTACAATTCAGCGAAAAATATCATTACAATTTAAAATAACATTAAGTACAATATAAATTGTATTGTACTAGTACAAATACTATATTTTTAATTTAATTACTAGATTCCTTATCGTTGGTATGTTTTTCAATCATAAAAGAAAAAATACTTTCAAAATTTTAACACAAAACTATGCAATAATTTTATCGATTCTTGCAGGTCACGTGAATAACACAGTTTCAGCCAATGATTGTAGCACTGTTTACGTACCGACGACTACCGGCATAGCAGTTCGCATTCAGAACATCACAGCGTTTAGTTGGTAATAATACTGCCCGTTCCCAAGCTATGTGCAGCTGAGAGGTATGCATTACGTCACTACTACTGTGAGAGATTGCGTTAGTAGTAGTAACGTTTTACTTGTACTATGTTTGTAGTAGTCAGGGGTACTATCCAAACTAAATATTCTGTGTCGCCGTCTACAGCGAATAGTCAAAACAACACCCACGTACAATCTGTCGATGTTTTGTAAGCATAGTCGCGCAGAAATGAGAAGTGAGTGGGGAGAATACTGCTGGCTGTAGAAGGGATGACATACGTTCGATGCATGCGTATGTGCGTGCGTGAATTGTCTCATTCTACTGAAGCTGTCGCAGAGAACAGATCGTAGCTGGAACGGTTGACTATTTTGTCTTATTGTCTGTGGTCGGTGGACATTTGTGAAAAGCCCCCAAGGATATGTCAACCCTTCCACCATGTTGGAGGTCGCTCTTTTAGGAAAAAGAGGCTCCGTAAACCTAGACCATATAAACCTACGGTACGTTATGCATTCCCCCCTCTTCTGCCCCCTCTACTCACACCATTATTTCTGCCTTCATCGTACCTCAACCAAATCTGTCTACTGCGCATATGCTTACATAACTTTGAAGGCCTGTATGTCACCGCACTACGCAGCCTACTGCTTAGCGAAGAGCAGTGAGATGATTAGTGCAGTGTTGTGACGTAGCAGTAGTCTGGTACTTCGTCTGTCCCCTTCATCCCGCAGCTGCGCAAAGCTTAGATTCATACAGTATGTAATCAAGGTTTGTCCTACAAGTAGATAGTTTTTTTACACAAAGTCGCCTGTGAACCTATACTCACATTCTAAAACGACACGCTATACTCTCATCTTTGGATGAATGACTTATACGAGTATTACAGAAACGAAGACTTTCGAAACTTTCTACCTCAGTTTATTGTCAAAAATAAAATTAAATTTAAACTACAACAGTTTCTTAAATTTTATGCCACTATTCAACTAACTTTTTAAAACGTATTTTGGTGAACCAAGTTTAATTTCAAACAGTAGTCAAATCAGATTTTATTAATCATCTTTACTATCAGAACGGATGGTAAATAAGGTGTTCATCGTACTTCATTAGGACTAACGAATCAAATTGAACTGAATGGCAATGTGATTTTATACTGGACTGCGTTTAACAAACTGAGATCTTAAACTAACTGTTTAAAAATATATATATATCTGGATTGTTCCTTTTAGTTTATCAGTTTTCTATTCCGCACCTATTGTATTAATATACACTCTACACGGTATCACTATTTTTGAGTCTTTTCTGTTAACCCCCTCCTTTACATAATTTATCACATTTTATGGATATTTCGTTTGTAGGTAATTACAATTTTTAACGATAAAAACGTTAAAATTTTTAAAAAATCCTAAATCAGTATTGTTGAAGTTAAATAACCTTAACTTATGTTAAGGTATAATTAGAGTAAATACATTGCTTTGTCTCAGTTTTGTTACTGAATTAATGAAATATAAACTCACTGAGTAAATGTCATCATTAAATAATTTAATAACTTCCAACAAAATAGTTTAATGTTAACTTCAAAAATATTTATATATGATTTTTTTATATTTTCCCCTTTTTTATCGTTAAAAATGCGAGATTCTTACATACGAAATATCCTAAAAAATATGATAAATTATGCTGGGTGGGGGCAATAACAGAAACTACCCCTATATTTATCAACAGATTAATTATGTGTCATATTTTCCTACATTTCCAAGGTGGGATGGTACTGTTAGTAAGAAATGGCGCGGAGACTTCACTCATATTTATCATACCATAAAAACCGAGCGGATCAAATTTAAAAGTTTTTTCAAATTTAATCCAGGTCTGAATTTAAAAGCACACCTACATTTACCAACAAATCAGTCAAATGTTTGTACAGTACTGCAGCATAGTCGGTGAATTAATTCTACAGTATATAACGTGATTCAGTTAAAAACAAATGCAACACGTATTTTAAAATGAAGCACATGTAAACCAAAGCTTCAAGTGCAGTTTATAATTTAATGCTCAGCCAACAAACACCTCTAATAACTAGGTATACCGGTTAATAATATACGATTTAAAATATTTATACATATTCAAAATGTAACATGTGGGTAGTATTTACAACTTTGAACAATTCGTTTTATTTCTTTATCCTGTCGGTTGAAAAGCAAACCCGACAAATGCATATTTACTCTCGACTCTGCTCTAAAATCCAGACAAAAGGATAAGCATCACCTAAATACGCCTCTCACAACATTTAACTAGACAAGACACTTTCTTTCCGACTAAAATGTAATTTTATTCGTGACAAAAAGACAATTTGATACCTTATTTTATGAGAGGTTCAAACACAAGAATACAGTACTTAAATAAATTAAGGTCCATTCAATCAAACTGCGGTCTCTAAAGTTAATTTGCTTACAAATTGATTAAAAAAAACCAGTCTTGTACCGCGTTGTATCATGTGACTTAACGTTTCCTTATTGCTATCATTTATGTCACACAACAACCTACCTTCCCCCTTCACTCCTCTAAACCTTTGCTTCATTTAACTTTATATCATTAACTCCCTCTAACCGGCTAGCTTTTTCTGTCTTTCAAAGGGTGGTCATGACTTTAAATGTTTTAGACAGCCCTTTAAAAATTCATTATCTAATCTAAAATGTATATCTAATTTTAATAATAAAATTCTTTGGATTCTCCATTTAACAACCAAGAGTTCAAAGTAATCTTACATCAAATAATCCAAAATAATATTAATACGCATAGTTAAACTCTAAAATTTAAAAAAAATAACTCGTTGAAATGTTCACACAATACTTATTATTTTTATAGAACATATCAATAAAATTTTACGGGGTATTTAAAAAAACACATTTTACAACACATTTAAAATCAAACGTACTAATCTAAAGAAATTCCGGATCATCAGTTTTCAATTCCCCACAACCAAATTTGTTATTCATTAATCTTTGTTATTTATTATAGAGATTAAAGACAATGGCTTTTTACTAATACTTAGCCTAAATGTCTACTAAACACAGCATTAAATTAACATCACTTTAACTTGCAACGGATAGTTTTTAAAGACAATGACTTTTTACTAATGCTTAGCCTAAATTTTTTACTAAACACAGCATTAAATTAACATTACTTGAACCTGTTTTGGATAATTTTAGAAGACAATAATTTTTTACTAATGCTTAGCGTAAATCTTTTACTAAACACAGCATTAAATTAACATCACTTTAACCTGTTACGGATAGTTTTAAAACCGCTAATCTTTAAGAAACAGTAAAAAAAATTATTCAAATTAAGTTTATGTCAATCGTGTTTATTTATTTCTGTCGAAACTGACTAAAACAAACTTATTGATTAAAACTTTCATTAAATTTTTTTAGAAAAGAAAATTAATGAACCACAGTAGGCCTGCTGACTTTTCATTTATAACAAGTATTGCAAAAAAAATCTTATTTGTTATAATATTAATCAGTAGCGTGTTCAAGACTTGTTATAAGCTATCGTTGAATAATGTTCTACTCGTGTAAATAACATTATTCATTGCATAGTGGTAGGTATGTATTTTTATTTGGCAAAATTCCATGTTAATACTTAACGTATTTAAAGTTTATTCAATTCGCCGACTGAATTTGAAAAGAATTTTTTAATTCTTAAAATTAAGTTTATTAAGTTATTATTATAAAAACCCTGTTAGTCCCTTTCATGAAGGTTGGGATGGCTGTAAGGGGTGAGTGGAGGCCATTACAAAAAAAAATTGAAAAAAATATATTACCACAATTTTTTTTTAATGTGAAGCGAAAATTAGTAATTTCTGAAAATCCTGTACAGACATCGTAAAGTGTTTTCTTGCCTAAATTTTGTACCATGACTGAGTAAGAACATGTAGTTACTTTACTTAATAGAACATATCTACTTTGCACAAATTTTTCATTCCTGAAATTGGCATTGCCTTCCTGATTATACATAACTGTAGCCATATGACTTTCTTTTTTTCAGGTGCCTTTTCCTCGGAGAACAATGGCTATCATCAACGTCAACTGAGTTATGTCGATTGTCCGACGATAAAGATTAATTAAACTCACACATACCCGAAGATTCCTCAACTATGATTGTCTATGACGACCTGGTAACCCTCTATCTTCTCCTGCTTGATATTCTGCTGCATTGTATATTTCTCGCCCTCACAACATGACCAATGTACTCCAGTTTGCGATGGTTTAAGGAATTCATAACTAACATTAGTTTATTTATCTTCCCCAAGACATCCGTTTTATTAACTCTATCCGGCCACGATATAGGCCTACACAGAAATTGCTTAAAACACCACTTTTTTAATGCTATATATTGTCCAAGTCTTCCCTTCATACAACACCATGAACAAATTACAGCGGGCCAGTTTAATTTTAAGTGGGAGCCCAAGATCATAAATGCACACAATTTTCCTCATCATTCTAAAATGTAGTACGCTTGTTCATCATGCGATTTGATCACCGCCGTGTTACTCCAGTGTATTTCAGATATCTGAACCTATGTAGGCCTACCACTTCTAAAACGGTATCTTGAATTTTAATGTCAGCTACCATACCCGGCCGTTACAATCACAAGTAACATGGCTTTAGTAGTGCTTATACAGATCCAGCCAGCTCCTTGCATTTTTCAATGACCCAATTCACAACCACTTGCAGTGCCTCAGCAAAACGACTTGTTTACAAAATAATCAGTCATTCTTTAGAACAGTGTTTCGTCACCTGGGGGGGGGGCGTAGAAGAATTTCAGCGGAGGCGTGGGCGCATTTAAAAAGTAACAAAGTAAAACTATAATTTACTCAGTTTAGTACTCTGGCAATACTGTGATCAGGCTTCTGTTTATTTCGATTCTAGGCTTCTTCTTGTTTTGACCACTTTAAGCAGTGCTGGTGGGGAGGTGGCGTGACCTCACATCAGTATTCAAAGGGGGGCACAGTGTCTGAAAGGTTGAGAACCACTGCTTTAGAAAATAAATATGAAATATATCCATTACGTTCAACCGCTAAATACTATTCCACTAAGTTAAGTTCCAACTGGAGGAGAATTCAAATTTATAATGTTTATAATATTTGATTTCTAAAACAAAAACATTAGAGAGAAATCCAAGATCAGTGCATTTTAGCCGTACTTTTGCGTATAAAATACGCTATATCATTGAGAAAAACCGTTCAAACTGACGGTTTATCTGCAAACTGCAAATAATTCGTCCTTGAACTCAACTTAAGTAGTGTAAGTAAAATAAACAAAAAATTCTTAAAATTAAAATACACTCAATCAATCAAATAAGAAAAAACATTCAGTAAATTAACCTATCTATCATTAAAACAGTTTAAAGATTAATATTAGCGTGATCAATTTGATATTGTCATTTGATTAAGTTCAATTAATGATACGTTCATTAAAATATGGTTTTAAAACAAAACATTTAAATTTTGATAGATATAATTCATGAATTATAGTACTTTATTAATTAAATTCGATTGACTGCTCGTCTAGTTTGTTTGTACAAATTTTATTTATACAATTAGATATTGCCTACTGATTGATAAGAAGATTTGTTCTCAGAATTATTAATTATTTTGTTATTAGAAATGTTCTCAGTGACTGGCAATATCCAATACAGATGTTTGATTTAGACAAAATACATTTATGACTTGTCTACAATCAATTTGTCAAGAGAGTAAGTATCAGTGAAGATATCATGAAGAGTTCACAAATTATTCCACCGTATGAAAAAGTATGTTCCATAACCCTACATTTAGTTACGAAGATGAAGTTTGGCGAAGAATTCCGAGTGTTAACATAGCAACAGCGCATCCACAATTACAACATTATATGATTGTGTACATGGGCGTACCAAGGATCAAGGATCAAGGATCAAAACTAGAGGGGGGAGGCGTGGCAAGCCAAGGTCCGTTTAAGTTATAATATTTATTGGGCCCTCCAATAAAATGTTACAGTGGCTCTAGATACTTCTCGATTTTGACACCTTTTGTTTTGTCATGAACTAAAAATTTTACACTTAATTTTGTTTTGTATCATCACTTTATAACCACTTAATTATATATTTTTTGCTACTAGGGGGGAAGCAGTTGCCCTTTGCTGGGTACGCCCATAATCGTGTATAACCTACTACCTAAATTATTGAACTAAAAGATTACATTTTTGAGAAATTATCATAAAATAATGTGTGAGCTGGCTGGCCGCTACAGTAGTAGTGGAAAAACTGTGACCTAGCTTCGGGACTATATTTGTTAGACTTGTGATGATACTATGACAGCTGTTCGCTAGTTCTGTAAGGACACTATCTAAACCAGAACCTACTCAACATACATTAAACCGTTCGTACTTATCGTACCATTTCTCTCTCTCGACCACACCACCAAATCTGTAAATTGTAGTCGTTGATTCCAACAGTTCATTTCTGCGTACGGACGTGCGAGCACGTGTTTCATCGGATCGTGGGTCTTTTCCGTTTTCTGTATGCCACTACGAAATCCGAATTCCCTGAAGGTTGGACACTTGTTCATTTCTCCCACTCCCTGCCTTACTGAATACACCCCTGAGACAGACACACTCACGCACGCGTACACACGTCCTTCCTACTTCCTAGTTCCAGTATATAGTACTATTTTACACGTTCTGTTGTTTTACTTAATATTTTGATTGTTTTATTTTGCTATTACTACATTACTATTAAGTTAAATGTTTTAACTGAATTTTTTGCTATTACCAAGCTACACTATACTATTACGTTATATTTTTTAATTATTTACATTGGGAAAGAGAGTCGTGTGAGTGTTTCACACATACTTTTTTAGTTGTCACATCTTCTCGGATTATCTAATAACCCCTTTTCCTGAAGGAACTCTGCACTAACTAACTGAAATCGGAGTGGACTTGACACGACGCAGGAATATTTCTAGTCAGATTGGTGCGCTAAACGCAGGAGTGGGAGAATTGTGTAACCCCTCAGGGAATCCGGATTTGATAGTGGCATACAAAACACGGAAAAGTTTCACGATCCTGATTAGGCATTCTGGCCTGTTTTAACTTCAAACTCAGTAATCTGTTATTTCTTAAAGACTTCTAGGAATGGCTATCTCTTCCGAGATTGCCCAATACCAATATCCGACTGGCTTGTAAGTTCGGGCGACCAATCATTTGGGATCTGCAATAAAAGAATATAAAACTCTCATTGGTATTTCCGAATAACTGATATCGTCCCTTGCACAATACGTTTGTGACAGATGTTTTTTTTTCTTTTATGTCCAGCAATCGATACCCTGCTGAGCTGTTAGGGTCCAACACTCTAAACCATACATTAAACTGGCAGAACCGAGGTGTGATTAAGCGTTAAAACGTCTCTTTCCGCACTTTACCGACTAGCGGTTTTTTAATCTTTTAAAATTAATTTCTCCATCTCGTGATTGCACAAAAGAGACATCACATACCAAGTAAATAAACGAATGCGAGAATGAATAAAAGAATGAGTCTTAGATGAATAAGTCAAAGATTTTATCACTCAAAACCTTTGGTTAGCTTTGAGATAATCAGTAGCCTACCTTTGAAACCCACAACCTATATCTTCTCTACAAAAATTGGGAAGTCATAACCCTCAGTAGTAAGACTAAATGCATACAGAAACCTCTGTAAATCATCCGCAGACTCCACCAAATCATCAGCGAAAGCCGAAATTGTCAAAGTGTGTAGTTGGTGTGTGTATGTGCGTGTGTGTCTATAAAATGTATTTAGTGTCTCCTGTACGAAAAAACTAATTCAGATACGGCTATTAGGTAGTGGTGTTAGGCCTATACGTATACACGGAAAAAGTCCCTGTAGAAATGAGTTTAATCACAACCCATTATCCCTGTTGCAGTAAATGTCAAAATGATCCGTGGTATGTAATGAAGTTCACCAAATACCAAGTTATGTACAATTCAATCTTCATGTTGCTGGGTACAAGTAATAATGAATATTTAGTAATTACCGTATATATAACACAGTATTAATAATTTATACTGTTGAATTTAATTAGCCAAACACACTTAAAAGAGACATAAACAATAAATTAAATTTTAATGAAGTACCAGCGGACATGTAGGTAAACAATCTTTAAAACTACTAAAATTGATATTTGCATCTTAAAGCATTTTACGATGGTTTTAATACGTATGTAAAGTATCATTGCCGACTTTAAGCGTTATTAATTTCTAACAACAGAATTTACCAGAAGTCGGCAACCTATACCGTTAAATAATTATTTAGCGAGTACATAAATGTTCACTCATTATATCTCTTAGAGATTTAGTCTTTTTTGAAAAATAAAAATCAAGATGCCGAAGTACTTCTACCTATAAAGATTACCTAACATTATAAGTATAACTATTTAGTACTAAGAATATAAGAGTAGTGCACGTACTTACTGGTAATTTTTTAGTAGTACTTACTGGTAATTTTTTTCTATTGTAACATGTTTTCTTTCGTTTCAATCTTACTGAAAACAAAGCCATTAGTTATGACAAATATTAAGTAAACATGACATAAAAAGTTATAATGAAGCACTTAAGAGACATTGAGTGTAGGTACGACCCGGTCGATTACTTCCTGACAACTGAACTTAAACATTTTTAGCGATTTTTCGCGTAAACCTATATTATTTTAGAATTACTTTGCTGTAAATTTAATCACTAAAATAATACCCAGTTATCAAACCGGAAATAAACGAAAATAAATTTATTTAGACCTAGCGCTGGGCATCATCACATTCTATGTAAATAGTGCTAAAATACAACACGTACTACTAAACAACGTGTAAGTATTTAATCGGCAGTATTAGGAACTAACTGTGTGTACAATCACATTGCAATGATACTATGAGAACTGCTGCGACAAAATTTTAGCAGGGTTCCGAAACAAACACACCATTGTATGTATTGAAAAAGAAATGTTATATTTTTCACCAATTCTTTGCTTGTCCTTTCCATGAAAATCCACAAACTCTATTGGTTCGGTTAATTGCGTTCTCTATTTTCATTCCGATCATAAAAGATCGGAATGAAAAAACATTTAAAAATGTTGTTTTTTTAGCTTCATTTGTTATCGTAATCTGCTTTTTTTCACGCAACCACTTGTTGCTATTTTTTTCTTTTTTCTGCGTGATTGTTTACACGACTGTCAGCTGGTGTATAACTAAGACAGTACGAAAATTGAAGAGAATTTCAATAGTAGACAAATTACTAACTTTTTTTAAATTTTACGTTAGGCAGAACAAAATAAATATAAATGCAGTAGGTATTCCTATTTTATAAGGAGGTGCATGGTAAAAACTATTAAATAACCATTTCTTTATTTTATTTTGTTAATTTTACTTAAAATGTAGATCAGAATCAGTTCTTAAAATAATCCAAATCAATATTGGTCTTACATAGACAGCATAATTAGGCCACAGCAGCAGGTGCACAAATCAATGTAGCAACTTAAGTTTTATATTAATGCATAAAGTATGTCCCCCAGTAGCTTAAAATGCCAATAGGTTTATCTCTGATGCAGATCAGAGGACAAGTTTTTGAAACTTATTTTTACCACGATCAAAGAGAGCCGCTTTTGAACTGCAATTGTTGCACCGCTATGCAAATCTCACATTCATTATGATAGGCTATTACACGCCTATTAATCAAGCGAGTAATAGCGAAAACAGCTTCATCAAACACGTTTACCAACTGCAACCTAATAAATTTACAGCGGCGTTTAAATAAATCTTTTTTAGTGTATAGCCTATACACATACAGTGTGAATAGGTGTATAGTATTTACTTATGAACCGAAATATAGATTTCATTTTCATTTGAGCGCACGAGTGTATTGTTATAATATCAATCAACAAACAAGCTTTTTAAACCACCTATATTTATTTATGTAATACGAAAGATGATGCAGTAACACGTTTGCTAATCATCTCACTGAAATTATAAACCTACATTAAATATTTTGTACAGTCAACTGGAATTTCTCTTTCACAAACAAGCCGCACGAAAATCATCGTCAGTATTATTATAGCTCGAATGTTGGAATAAAGAATAAAACCGTTTGCAACAGGGGTTTTGGGGGTAAACACGCCCCCAAACTAAAACTGTTTAAAAAATAATAATAAAAAACACTCATTAAAGAAACTGAACATGTGCCTTTAGGTAAAATAATTTCTAAAACACGATTACGAAAGGCAAAATTTACATTTAATGACCATAAAAAAAATCATGTACGAAATTACTTCAGATGTTACGAAAAGAAAAAAAAATTTAGATTTATTTTATTTTATGGTTTTTATACAATCATCAGTAATTAAAATATCATATAAATATTTAAATAGCCTATCCTTACTCCACTTATTAATAATATGCACTTCGTTCCAAAAACATATGTCCTTACTGGTAGGCCTTTAAATGCTTCAGTTATATACTTGGCTGCTGATTGATTCGAAAGATAACTAGTTTTTGTAGCCCTGGAATTACCAGACAGCGTGCAAACAATTTTTAACACTCCACCTGCTACTTATGAGCAACGCTAAATTTATGCATCTTAAAATACAGTGAAGAATTAAACTTCGAATCAAGCCAGAAAAATTCTGAAATTAAATCAACAAGGATTTCACATTTCGTGTAACCATTTGTGTTTTTTTTTTGACTGATGCTGGACGGTAGAGCTAAATAGTTATTTTGCTATTCCGTCAGGCACATTCCATCGATCCGTCGGTCCGTCAGGCACATTCTCTTATTCGGTTTGTTATTGCCGGTGATTATACTCAATGCACTTTGACAGAGAATTTTCAGTTGTTTCCTTCCTTATCATACATTTTTATTTACAGTTGTAAAAATTGTCAAAATTTCTTCGCTTTTCCTTAACTGGCCAACCAAAGAGAATAATCGAGCATGACAAATCATGGAATCCCTCTCCTTTTCTTTTTCTTCTCATTATGTTATTTTTTAAAAATTGACATTCCTGAATTCAAAAAGTCCACATGTAAATACTTTGCAGTAACAGAAAATAATTCAATTTCGTTCAGTACACGGAAGATCTCTTACAAGCAGTAGAACGTAATTGGTAGGTTATATCATTCTAGAATGTAAAACACTTGAATAGAAGCTAATGTTCTGATATATTCTGATGTACCGTTACCTAGACAGCGACATAGGGTGTACCTTACGTAAGAATGTCACTCTACGTAATGCCCATTAAAAGTATCGCACCAATCAGAAAGCAGCATTATGCCATTTCACTGAATGAGACTGTTTGATTGGTTGATATCGGTCGGACGTAGTGCAGTACTATAAGCTCTCTCATTGGACAATATAAACCAATCAAAATGATGCATAAGAAGACATCTATCTGATTGGCTAGATTTGAGGCTTGCTCATTGGCTGAGAATACTAGACTCTGATTGGTCCGATATTATCTCTGCCTTTGACGTCACACGCCTATCACTGTCAACTTGGCCCGCCTTACTCACGCAACCTAAATAATTCGTTTATCGTATTTCAGTTTTATTAGATTTATTTATATCTTTTCTTATATGTTAAATACATTATTAGAGTAGTTTAATAAAGTTTCGTTAGGTAACGATTTGTGAAGTTTATTCTTGGTTGATTTAGGATCTGTGAGTTAACGAATGATGTGTGATGAAAATTTATACTTTCTGCACAGACTGTATAAATATACCTTTCAACACCTCATTACTACTGAAGAAAACACCGGAAAATTAGTTTAGCGACGGAAATCTTTTATTATCTCTTATTAATTGAAAGTGAGAGCGTGAGTGTTGGTCGTGGCAGTGAGAGGGGAATTAGGCTACGGTTCCCTTCCACGCCTCGCTTACAGTATGTAATTTTTTTTAACCCTAAATTTCCCTTGTAGTATTATATAAACAGTTCCAAAGGAGGTGGAGGATTGTTTGTAGATGTCGGATCAAGTGGTCAGGCGGCGGGTTTTTGTTTGGTAGGCGGTTGCGACCTCCTAGGGGCTGGACGAGGACGCCTCAATTGAGTATAACACAACTTCCCCCATCGAGAGGGAGTGAACACGAGTTTTTCTCGCAGCCTCAGATATATAAAAAAATCTCTTGTTATCAATAGCCAAAGTACAGGCACAAAAAATATTATAATTCTGATAGGTATGAGTTTACAGAGTTATAACTCTGTAAACTCATTTATAAACTCATTTAGCTGATATAGGCCTATAGGCCTATAGCTCATATAGGCCTATAGGCCTATATGAGCTAAATTACTTCTCCTCTTCGAACATTACATTTTTATGAACTATTATCAGTTTCTATTTTTTAACGTTCTGCACATGGAAGTTCATGCGTTGTTATAAGAACGATAATAACATTCCGTGTTTCAAATCCAATTTGTCAGTTAACTCAAAAAGTAGGTAAATATAGAACTGTTAAATTTGTTGTTTAGGTCATCAGCCGAGAGGCTAGTTTGAAACTCTTGAGGCTTCACGAAGTAAAATGAAGAGTAAGGTTGTTTACCTATGGCTTATATGAATAACAGTATGGCAGATTTTCCGAAAAGCATCTTGCTTTCCACCCAGCACCTGACACGTTCGCTTCATTCGCCACCAAGGTCTGCATGTATAATAAAATACAATACTCTCTGCGGAGATAACTCAGTCTAGTGTCTTTTACACTACCTCGTCTGTTCTTAAGGGAATCCGATCCTAAAAATTCAAAAAAATACGCATTTTCTTTCTTTTTTTTTTAATAAATTTTACTGGATTTTCTGAGTAAACAAATATGTAACAAGTGACCATTCATAAGGTTTTATATTTTTTACTGATTTTTTAAATTAACTCCATTCGACTTTTATACTGTTTTTTAGGGACCTGTCAAAACTTTTAGCTGAATAAATTTAATCCTCTTTGTTTAGAAATTTGTATTGTTTTTGATAGAAATGTAACTTTTCATGTATATATTGTTGGCAGTGGCAGACCAGTTGTTTGTCTTGCTTTCTTATTTCTTTTACAGTTGATTTTTTTTCTTACGAGTGAGGTTATTGTTTGTTCGTGTTCTTCGTTTTTCGAAAATTCAGTTTTTTCATCACAAGGAACATTTTCTCAAAAGCGGTTTGAGATATTGACTTGAGATTGTCAGAGTACATTCATTGCATAGGAATATACATTTTGAAATGGCAGTTTAACAAAACAAAAGAAATGCTCAAACAGATTTTATAGTTATAGTTAATTTTAGAAAATTATTGACATTACCAAAGACAATATTTTTTTCTTATGAACTATCAGTTTCTTTGAGAAACCCCTACGTTAAAATGTGTATCAAATCTGTGTACAGAAATTCAGCCAATTATCTCTTCTACAGGCTGAGAAAATATTCATTATATTAATACAGAGAGTCCTCTTAATTTTAAAAACAGAATTTACAATAAATCGATAAACAAATACGAACCAACATAAAATACGATAATTTCCTTATTGTTGATGCTGCTTAGGTCATAAGACGAAAGGTTGTTTTTAACCTACAGAGGCTTTACTAAGAAAAACAAGGAGTGAAGTGGTTTATCTTTGCCATCCTCACAGAGTGAAAAACCTATCTACATGTCAGGCCCTCCAAAGAACATCTACATCTACATCTATTGCAAATGACATCTTCACTTCATTCGCCACAAGGTCTGGGTGTATAATGATGAAATTCATGACTTTAGAGGAGAAAACTCTGACTGATGTCTTTTACACCTCTACCTTTTCTGTTCTTAAATGGTTCAGTCATATAATTGGCTGGCCATGAGATAAGAGACAGCTAACAATTTTTGTAGCTCTGGAACTAGCAGATCAAGTGCAAATAATTTAACACTCCACATACCTGTTATGGACATTATGCCCATAACATGCCTATTATGAGCAATTCCGTTACAATACACTAAAAATAAATGATTAAAATACTTCGAACGACATTAAAAAATCTTTCCATATATTTTGACGTTAATACCTTTCTAAAGAGGCTACTCAGAAAGGTTAATAAATAAAAAAGTTTTATTATATATTCAATATGATATGTTCTCTATCAATATGAAATTTCATATTTTCGCTTCAGCCCTCCTTAAACCGAAATATAACCTCTTTTTTGTGATCTATCCTGAATAGAGTTACAATCTATTAGGCCTACTTACCAAAGAAGTACCAAGAAGAAGTACCAGAGAAGTACCAAGAATCACGCATAACTCAAGCTTGTAAAGTGAACCTTCCAAAAATGAAACCGATTGTATTTTTGGGAACCAAAAAATTGCTATTGTTGCCTGAACATTTTTATTCCCGCAAAGCGACCATTCTCCATTAAGACCTGGACCACTGAAAACGAACTTAAAACGACCAGTTTCTGTAAACAAAAATATGTTTTAGTCGCTAATAACCAAGCAGTTGATGTAATTTTAAATAAATAAATTTTATTGTTAGGGCAGCCACGCTATAGGGCGTACGCGCTCAGCTGATACTTTTTGATTTAGAAATTCGCTTAAGGTAACAAAGAATTTTAAAAGATCGATTTTTTTAAATTTTGGCGCTGTCAAGAAAATTTGGTTTTTCTAAATCGATTGGTATATTCCTATTCCTATCTATTCCCACCTATTATTTTCTACAAGAGATCATTAGGAATTTAATTTTAACCCTTTAACCGAAATACCGGTCTCACAGACACCCAGGGAAATTTAGTTTGAATATGTTGGCTAACCTGCTTGTGCCGTCTGCTCGCCCGTTCGCCTACCTTCCCCTCACTCTACCGGCAGCATAATGATGCCCTTGAAATTCAGTTGAGGCGAGCTGCCTTGGTGAGAGGTTGTGTTTTTCAAGAGTTAGCCGGTCTTGTGTACCGCTATTTCCGTTAAGTGATCTTAATTTTGGCGGTCTATAATACTGATATTTCCGTTAAAGACTAAAAACAAAATCTAAATTTATATATTTTTGCCGTTATTTATTATTTATATATTTGAATTTATCCTAATATTGTATAATAGTATTTTTATTTTGTTTTTGGACCAATTTGTGATGGATGAGCCGAGTTCGAGTCGTGATGTCCGATTTGGACCTAGTGATAGGGATTTCGATGCAAGGGTCCAAAGGCTTTTGAACGATGGTGAATTATCTGAGTCAGACAGTTCAGTAGTTGATGATTCTGACGAGGATCCTAATTATGTGCCTTCAGAAGACGAAAGTGGTGATGAACAAAGTGTAATTGACTCTAGTGATGACGAAAATGAACTTTTGGAGGGACGTGAAGAAGTGGGCACTGTGGAAAACTATCTTGATTCTCAGCCACAAACATTACGGGACAAGGAAGGTTATGAATGGACCACGATTGCCCCACCAAGAAATCGGCGCACACCAGCACACAACATTATAAGAGGTCTCTCCGGACTAACCGCTGAGGGCAGAGCCTTAGGAAACAACCCACAAAAAAAGAGGTATGGAGTTTGTTATTTACTGATGCTATGATAAATATTATAGTTAGGGAAACCAACCGAAAATTGGCAGAGGTACGAGAGCGGATCAATGAAAGCACATCAAAGTACAACTACAATCCTTGTGATGCCATCGAAATAAAAACTCTCCTTGGGCTATTTCTCTACACCTCAATTTTCAAATCTGGACACGAG
This sequence comes from Catonia carolina, assembly GCA_035578175.1. Classification (NCBI taxonomy): domain Eukaryota; kingdom Metazoa; phylum Arthropoda; class Insecta; order Hemiptera; family Achilidae; genus Catonia; species Catonia carolina. Next base: position 334,906,224 of record JAQMRL010000001.1, read on the forward strand.
GACATGAGATCCCTGTTTAGCAACGATGCTACTGGGCGTCCAATATTTGTGGCAACTATGTCTTGCAAAAGGTTTGAAATTTTGATTTCTTGTCTCAGATTTGATGACCATAGCACCAGGGATCAGCGGAAAAAAGAAGATAAAGCAGCACCAATTTCAGATTTGTTCAATACTCTGATTTCCAACGGTAAGCGTTTGTATAGCCCAAAATCAAACGTAACTGTTGATGAAATGTTGGTTCCCTTTAGAGGAAAATGTTCCTTCAAACAATATATGCCGAAGAAACCGGCGAAATATGGCATTAAAATTTTTTGTTTGGCAGATTCTGGTAGCTCGTACTTACACAATGCCTTCATATATACGGGAAAAGACTGCTATAGTGTAGGTCTTACTAGAGAAGAACAGAGGCTACTAAAAAGTACTCAGGTAGTTCTCAGACTAGCAAAAGAGCTTTACAACACTAATCGTAATGTGACCGCAGATAACTGGTTCTCATCTATCGGGCTAGTTGACGAACTGAGATCAAGAGGATTGACATTTCTTGGCACCATGAAAAAAAACAAAAAAGAAATCCCACCAGAGTTTTTGCCTCAGAAGGAAAAGCGTGTAGGTTCCTCAATCTATGCTTTCAATGGCAATACGACCCTGTTATCCGTGGTGCCGAAGAAAAATAAGGCAGTAATACTTGTTTCCTCAATGCACCACGAGATTGAATCAAATCCCGATGTACATAAGCCAGAAATCGTAGCTTATTACAATAAGACTAAGGGCGGAGTAGATACCCTTGATATGAAGACGTCAATCTACGCAAGCAACAGAAAAACCCGCCGTTGGCCCATGACAGTTTTTTATGCAATGGTCAATATTGCCAGTGTCAATGCTTTCATTTTGTACCTGTGTTACCGGGGAAATCCAGTGTTGACCCGGTTTGAATTTGTCAAGCAGCTAGCCTTTGAGCTTATTGAGCCTCACATCAGAAGACGTCTACAAATGACCAACATCAGAGCTGATCTGAAGAAGACTATTATGAATGTTCTTGGTGAAGAAGAGATTCCTGGAGAAGCACGGGATGACCGTCTACCTAAGAGAAAGACCTGTAGTATTTGTCCGTATGAGAAGAAGCGCAAAACTCAATATAAATGCATTGAGTGTGGAAACGCAATCTGTTTGGAGTGTTCCAGAAAAGTATGCCTGAATTGTGCAAAATAGGTTTTGAACTGCTTCTAAAACACCCAATACATATATTTTTGATTGCACATAATTATACATATACTAGACCTTTACTTTTGTAGCATTTTACAGCCTTTTTACTTTATAATTTTGTTTTTTGTATTTAATAAATGAGTATGTGAATTTTCAGTTTTATTACTTTTCCTTGGTTTCTCATAAAATTTAATATCAATAAAACAATTAAATTACTAAACTGTTGTAAAATACAGTTGTAAATACAGGACTAACTATGGCGCAGTCTAAATATAATAATATTCACAGTTAAAAATAAATAGAAAGTAATAAATAAAAAAAAAAATTAAGAATAGGGGTCTGACAGACCGGTATTTCTCTCAGCAATTATTGGCGGTCTCAGAGACCTGTATTACCCTCAGGGATTGCATGTTACATGTTTCGGTTTAAGGGTTAAAAACGACATTACACGTTAATTTTTAAAATAAGTGTCAGAAAGAAAAACCACAAAGCTGTGATTAATTGGTTATGTGTTGTTTAAGATTTGTCTAGTATCGTTTGATTTTTTTTAGTTTTCGAAAATATTGTTCTCCTGATACATAAGGATTATTTTCTAAAAAGCTACAATGTTAATTTTTTTGTAATTTTTACACAATGTTCAATACTACACATGTCGAGTTGTTACTACGAAGAAACAAATGATTTTATAAAATATTTCAAGCAACATTATAGTGTCTTCGAACCTTCAAACAAAAACATAAAATTTCTCATTCAAAAATCTCAGTTTGTATAAGGAAACCCAATTAACCGCTGAAAAAACTTTAAAAAAAATTGGTTCAGTAGTTTTTTAATTAGGGTATACATTCTTTACGTTAACATGGTTTAAGATCAGGATTCCGTTTTACCGTTAGAGTTTTACTTGTTCTGATAGTATGAGGTAAAATAATTGAGTTTAATTTCTGATAAAAGTAATTTCGCTATTAAAATTTAACAACAGTTAATAGCCATAATCCGGGAGATTAGTGGCAATTAATTCTAAGCCTCCTTGTGGCTGTTAAACAATTATCAGTACAAAAAATACTGTAAACAATAAACAATTCTTACGATTGAAATAAAAGAATCAATTCCTCAAGTAACTTCGGTAACTTCTATTCAAATATCTTACGTATATGGGACTAACGAAACAGGCTACAAGAATGTGATAGAGAATACGTCGTTCGTTATGTAAAAATTTCAAACTCAACCATTCACATACGATCAGACAAAAGCCATTAGTAAAGAAAAATGATGCAATAATATGAAAGCCGCCGGCTTTCGGCAGGATAGGAAAGAATGGCGGGAAGTAATGATACTCGTTTAGAGATAGTTAAGAACGTAGGGAGGCGGAAGCAATCGGAGTGTATACCGAGTGAGAAGCGGGACCAAAATGGAACGAATTACACACCCACCTGCTTCGCGACCTACAGCTCCTTAGCAAGTGCATTAATCACAACTTCACTATTTCTCATAGTCCTGGCAGACTTAAATAACGAACATAGTTACCGTAAAATCTTGCACATGTAAGATACATTGTTGACATTCTAACATTGTCATGTTTTCTGTTCAGGTAATTCTTAGTACTTTTTAAGGTCATATAGAATTGCACGTATTGTCACTTATAGCATGGTTGGTGCTCAATCTTGTCTGTGTTTATGACTATCCATCACTACTTAAAACTGGGATCCGACAAAACAACACGCATTTTTATTTCGCTACTAAAAGAAAGATGTTCTTATGATAACACTATAATTTTATCACAAAATTCCGTGTGAATCCCATACTCTGTTATTGTCAAAGATGATGGATTGGTTTATTACCACGCAGGTAAGTAAATTCCTTTTATTAGCATTATCAGATCGAAGTTACTTTTACAAAAAACTTGTTTAACATGACTTACTAATTGCACTGAAAGCATATTGAAAGCCAAAGCGCAAAAAACACATCAGGAAAGAAAATGTAACTGATAGTTGGAAATTTTTAAAACTAGTCTCTTCACTAGTACAATATTGTCAGAAATCTTACCGTCATGTCAGTTATCGAATCGAAATTTCCATCTGAAGGTCCATTATCAAACAGTAACAACTTTAACTTATATTTAGCTGTCCCTGAAAATAGAAGAATAGAAAAATATATGTCTGATAATGTTACCGCCCATAACAGAAAGGTGGAGTGTCAAATTATTTACACTCAATCTGTTCGTTGCAGGGCTAAAATAAATAGTTCTGTTTTTTTATTACATGATCAGCCAATTAAATGACTGAATCATTTCGGAAGAGAAAAGGTAGAAGTGTAAAAAACACTAATCAGAGTTATCTCCTCTGAAAGTAATGAATTTCATTATACAGCCAAACCCTGTGGTGAATGAAGTGAAGGTGTCATTTGCAGAGTTGAAAATATGCGCTTTTCAGAGGGCCCGACATGCTGATAAGCGCACTTTTCCACTCAGTGAGGAAGGCAATCGTAAACCACCTTACTCCTCGTTTACTTTAGCAAAACCTCTACAGGTTCAAACCAGCCTTTCGGCTGATGACCTAAACAACGTTACCGCAATACAAACTTAAAGGTTTAAGTTAAGGTTAACGTTGTTTAGGTCATCAGCCTTTCGGCTGATGACCTAAACAACGTTACCGCAATACAAACTTAAAGGTTAATGGCGAAGTAATAATTATGCTTTCAAAATAAATACATTTTTAAACAAAAACTTGATAAAAAAAGTAACATAATTAAACTTTACAAACAGCCTACCACAGCTATGCAATGAATGCGATGCTGTTCCAGAGCGAAACGACTGTTCAATAGGTTATATTAATGAACTATTTTAGTTCTAGGAAAAAAATAAGCCGAGGGAAAACAACGAACAAAAATAAATTAAACAAACACGCGCGACACTGTTTCACTATTACACATTTCACTATTCACATTTCTGTACAGAAAAGAATTTGAAAATCGTTTCGTTCTAAATAATTGTGTTAGGTACATTTTCTCTACCGCTACATTTTCTCGCGTTAAAATATGAGCCTGGTAATAATTTATGTAAGCAATGCACTTCTGTCAGCTTAACTCGCTTTAGTGAGATAAATACCGCAAAAATATTCTGTAAAAAGTAAATGGACTGTTAAGCCGGAGTGAGTTAACACACTAACTCGTATAAAATGTTTTAGAAACATTTAAACATGTCAATTGTTCAATTTATTGCTGCGCGACAGATACAAGCAACTACTTATTATTTATAATATCAAAAGAAAATCATAAAAATTGATAATTTTATGATTTTCGTTCATCAATTGAACGAATTTTTTCAACTGATGAGGACAATTTCTAAATTTGGAAAAAAATAACTAGGCTAAAAGGCACACTGGTAAGGCACCCAAGGTGAATACGTTTGATAGCCGAACAAAAGTTATTTCAACTGGTTTCTGTTACAAGAAGATTCAAGTTCATAAAACTTAAAAAATTCGCTGAATTGAAAACAATAAGGAACGAATTCTTTTAGGAACCGCTCCTTAAAATAGCAATATTAGCAAAATCCCTAGGCAGGAAAACAAGAAAAGAAACTCAGATAAAGTTTTACATGGTGATAGCTGCCCCAGTCCTACCCTATGGAAGTGAGTCGTGGATTAGTACCAGACAACAAGAGAGTAGAGTACAGGCGGCAGAGATGCGATTCCTGCGAAGAACAGTGTTACAGTCATACGGACCAACTAGGAAATGAGGACATCAGAATGGAACTGGATTTTTACAACCTGAATGGGAAGATTACAGAATATCGTAATTGGTGGAGGGAGCACGTAGAGAGAATGCCTGAGGGAAGGATCCCCTTAGTGTTTTGGAATACATACCGGTGGGGAGGAGAGATATTGGGAGCCCACGAAAAAGATGGCAATAATTCAGTAGTTTGATCAATGTTCAGTAGTCAGCAGGTTTGTTGTGAGTTAGAACAGGCGAAACCCTAATCCTTGATTGTGAGGAGGAGGAAGAGGAGGAGAAAGAGGAGGAGGAGGAGAAGCGAAGAAGACAAATCCTTAGACGTAAGTAAAAGTCTATGTATCTAATACAGTGTGAAATAATTAAAGTATAGAGTGTAAATAATTAAAGTAAGATGTAGCTACCAAGCAACGTATTGTAAAAGTATGTAGTTCACAATACGACCCTTAAAACAATGCCAAGGCTTCTTTGTACCAGTAGAAGAATCAATTAGAAGCATAATTTTTTGAATGATGATAAAATGACTAACCTTGCTACATAGAACAATTGACAAAATGTTTGAAAAATGCCAGAGGTTAACGACATGAAATTTCTCACTGATATCAATGGTGAGCTAAGTAAAATGGATTAAATACTACGCGAGAAAGTACAAGACCTTGTGAACATTATTTATTATTACTATTAACATTATAATCTATAAAAATCTTCTATCGTCTTAAGAGCACAAAATGTAACGTAGGCTTACTCGATTATAAATATTACCAAGTCGAAGTTTTCCGAACTAGGATCTTACTAAAATTTGCAAGACTTACCAATACACAATTGAAAGTTAAATTAAAAAAAAATAAAATTGCTAATAATCACCATGTTTTTGCAAAACATACACGGTAGTCAGATATACACGGATGGTATTTACGAACGATATTACATTAGTTTCAAAAAGTCCGCGAGTTACTTTAGAGGCTACATTCATAAACTGGGATTTTTGTTTTTCCGTTGTGAATAAATGCCAGATGAAGTTATCGTAGCTTATCGCCAGGTTTGTGAAAAAATTATTTAACAAAACTAGAACACAAGTCACTCGTGACACTTTTCTATTAATTTACATCGTAAAAAATAAAACACAACCAGTAGTTCGGAGGATTACGAACAATGCATGATGCGGAGAAATTTGTGTCAATACCAACTTTTAGCAATTTAAATTTAAAGTATCGAATTTAGATGTATAATTTATCAATTTAAAGAAAAAATTCCGGATTATCTACTTGAATTTTTACGTAGGTGTGGTGAACATAAGTACGTAATATCCAAACGTTAAGATGTTAAGATACATAATATCCTTACAAAAAATTACATGACGGAGAAAGCCGATGTACCTGTTTTATAAAAAAATAAAATCAACGTAGAAGGGATGAAAAATAAGCACTGAATTAATGATGACAACAAACGTGTCAATGATGTAGAAAAGAAGTAAAATAGGCTTTAGTTTACACATAGAAATACTTATTTTTTTAATCCCTAATGGGAGTAAGTTGCAGTCAGTTCAACTATGAACAATAAGCAACCCCTAACCCAATGAGATGGGGGTGATGTATATGACGTGTAAATGAATTGTAGTCTTGTACAGACCCAGGACGACCAATTTTTGAGAGTATGGTTAATTGAACCCCAACCATCAAAGTACACCGGTAACAACTGTCTAGTATTTAAATCCGTATAAAAGTAACTATCTTTACTAGGATTTGAGCCAGGAATCTTCGTAACCGAAAATCAGCTGTTAAACGGCTGACTCGCGGCGACAACTTTACCTCTAGACCACAAACCGGTGGGTACGCATTATTAAACAAATAAAATAAATACCTTTTGTATATAGTATGAACTAGTAACACTTTCGATGTTTTGTTTTTCATCTAAGCTACAAACTGAAAAAAATTATGTATAGCCTACATTTTATAGAGATGTTAAAATGCATCAGTAAAATTTCTGAGCATTAAAAGAGTACGCGGTAAGCAGCTTATGCTACATTCTCGTTAAATAATAGGTAATACTTCATTTATTGTACTGTTGTTTTTATGAGGTAACCTAAATATAATCGGATGGTTTCTACTACATACAGCTTTTTTCATTCTTAATGTGTGTACGTTGCATAACAAAATATAGAAGTAAATTTTGAAAAGGTTCCTCAGAGACCAGATGATTCGCCTTGTTACACGTTTTCTCTAATATTGAAAAATACGGCTACACAAGATGCTGCAACAAAAAGAAGTTACCGTTGTATTTAAAAGAAAAAGCTGATAACAACCAAAACGTTTTCTGTATCCGAGGTGGCGAGAAAAACTCATGTTTACTCCCACACGATGGGGGGAGTAGTTTTGAACTCAATTGAGGCGTCCTCGTCCAGTCCCAAGGAGGCCGCAACCGCCTACCAACCAAAAACCCGCCGTCTGACTTCTTGATCCGACATCCGCAAAACTCCTCCAACTTCCTAGGATCTGTTAAAATATAACACTACAAGGGAAATGTCGGATTAAAATTTACAGGCAGCGAAATGTGAAAGGGAATCGTAGCCTAATCGTTCCCTCGCTGCCACCGACCAACACTCACTCTTTCACTCATCTCTTTCGTCACTAGCTCAGGAAATAAGTATGTTCATTTTATGAGATAGGGACAGGATTCATGTACGGTGGGATAGGGCGATCCCGCTGATCTCCAAAACCAAAACTTACAAAACATATTTTGATCGTCTGGGACTAGGAGAAATAATACTACCATACAAAACAATGTTAATAGTGACCTGTATTGGTACACGGCTTTTCAAGTAAACTTCTATATTAATGCACCTAATATATATTATTACTCACGGTAAGAATTAATGTTTACACATAGGAGCTAGTAATAAGAAGCAAATAATACAGAACAATTAAAAAACTAAAACAATCTATTATTTCAAAATAAACAGAAGCATCATATACCATTAAATTTATATTAAAATTTTGTTCATGAACATGCATACTCTGCATGTCTTCGAAGAGAATTTACCTGGTGTACTGATCATTATTATAGAGTGGTTGCTCGATTTGATTGAATGTAGCAAACAATGCCGCTTGCGAAATGGAATGCAAGATATAATCAGATTAATTAGCTTTTCATCAATGACTTTTTTATTAATATTATCGTTGCTTGAGTGCAGACAATGAAATGTGCCGCCGATTCTGTTCTATAAGTTAATTCAATCAATAAAATATAGAATAGGTAGGCAGATATTACATCCTTATCACACGTAAGCCTACTCCTGTTGTTCCCACCGATCCGCATTCATTTAAATTAATTAACTTTTTTAAATCAAAAATTATATTATATAATGTACTTTATTAAATTCGCTTCGGGTTATTGGACAGGTTTAAAATTATATTGCGTCCACTAGTTTAAAAAAAACCGTTTGATTTTTATTCATATTGATTTCGTAAATCAAATTACGGTGTGAGTTTGAATAAACTTTTTTAAATAACTTGCTTACAGGATATTATTTTTAGACAGCTGATGTTTGTTGTGTTTTTGTGCTGGTCATTTTTTATGTTAAATGTACTGAATTATTGAACATTTTCGAAAAAATAATATCGTCTGGTCTTCAGTTTCATTGTAAGTGTTTTTCAGAATTAATTTACTTTATATTGAAAACTGTTCCAAGAAAATTACAACGAACACCATAAATTTGTTCGTTTAAGGTTAGGTTGCTATGCAACCGAGTAACAACGTTGGTTACGGCCCGTGTCCTACTATGGAGACTGTCCAAACTATCCAAACTAGTTTGAGTTTGGATAACGTAACCAAAAATAGTAATTCAGATAATTACGGCTCCAATAACACGGAATGGAGGCAAGTAATAAACAAACGTAAAATTACTGACGTTTCTATTGATGAAAATGCTATTAAAAAAATACATCCGAATGATCCACGGTCGAAAAATTCAATTTTATATGAAAACAAAACTCCTGTCAGTAATAAATATTCCTTACTTTCTGATATTTCGAACGACAACTCAGAAAGCGATAAAACTAAGTTGAACATTCAACGGCCCCCGCCGATTTTCTTAAAGTCAAACGTAAATTACGTTCCGTTATGCAACATTTTAAAACAGTTAGTCGGAGACAGTTTCAAATGTTCTTCGACAACTCAAGGTATCACTATTTACCTTTCCAATGGTGATGATTACAGAAAGTGTGTCAAATATTTGAGAGAAAATAATGCTGACTTTCACTGCTATCAGCTTTCTGAAGATAAACCATTCAGTGTAGTCATACGTGGGTTGCACCAGTCGATGGATCATAGCCTGATAATTTCAGAACTGAAGGAGAAAGGTCATACAGTACGCAGTGTATCGAATGTTATGTCCCATCGCACAAAACAGTATTTGCCGCTGTTGTTTGTAGACCTAGAGAAGGCAGAAAATAATCAACAAATATTTGATGTAACGTCTTTATTTTTTTCTAAAATAAAAGTTGAGCCGCCGCGTCCGAAACGCCATATAGTTCAATGTCTAAGGTGCCAGCAATATTCACATACAAGACGTTATTGTAATCACGCTCCTAAATGCGTGCGTTGTGCAGGGGATCATGAGTCTTCCAGTTGTACCAAACCACGCGAAACGCCAGCCACGTGTGCGCTCTGTTCCCAGCAAACAGGAGACATTGAGTTTGACAGGGATGTACAGGAATTCGTAACGTGCCCAACTACGCTATCGTTGCCGCCTAAACCTGTGAGTTTAAACGAGGTCAAGAGTATTATTAAACGTCTTCCATTGCACAAGTCACCAGGTCTGGATTTGATAACTGCTGAGATATTAAAAGAGTTACCAGAAAGAGGGATAATTTTTATACGAAACATATTTAATGCTATTCTCAGAACTGCGCATTTTCCTTTACAATGGAAATTGTCAACTATTGTTTTATTTCAGAAGCCGGAAAAACCATCTCACTGTGTAAGCTCTTACCGGCCCATTAGCCTTCTTTCAATCGTGTCTAAACTTTTTGAACGAATTTTGTTAGATCGACTTTCGCCGATAATTGAAGCTACAACTCCAAATTATCAGTTTGGATTCAGAAGGCAGCATTCAACAACTCATCAGCTGCACAGAGTGGTTGATTTAATTTCTGTAGGGTTAGAACAAAAATTATACACATCGGCTGTATTTCTGGATATTAGTTCGGCGTTCGATAAGGTTTGGCATCCCGGGCTTTTGTATAAATTAAAATCTATTTTTTCTGATACATATTATGGAATTCTGAGATCATTTTTAGAGGATAGATATTTTGTTGTGCGCCAAGGTTTGGAATATTCTAATGTCTGGCATATCGAAGCAGGAGTTCCTCAAGGGTCCATATTATCTCCTGCTTTGTACTCCATATTTACGTCTGACTTCCCGGAAAATGACTTCACGACAGTAGCAGCGTACGCAGATGATACCGTTCTGTTATGCAGCAGTGAATCTCCAGAAGAAACTTCGATGAACATCCAAAATCACTTGTATGAGGTATCTACATGGCTCAAAAACTGGAGAATGAAAGTTAACCCGCTGAAATCTGTGCAAGTGACTTTTACTTTAAGAAGAAGAACTTGTCCAACTGTTTACCTGGATAACAATGAGATACCGCAAGAAAATAAAGTTCGATATCTGGGCCTCCATTTAGACCGTAGACTGACTTGGGGATATCATATCAAAACAAAACGTTTGCAACTAAATAACCGTACAAGATTACTTTCAAAATTCATCAACAGAAAATCAACTCTATCATTAAAATTTAAATTATTAACATACAAAGCCTATTTACGACCGATATGGAATTACGGTATTGAAATTTTTGGGACCGCAAAGAAAACTCACATTCAAAAAATTCAAACTCATCAGTCAAAAATACTTCGGATGATAACGAACGCCCCATATTACGTAACAAATTTAACATTGCATTCCGATTTGAAAATCCCTTTTGTAACAGAAACTGCTAAATTAAAATATTCCAAATTTAACAGAAAATTAACAGATCACATCAATCCCCTAATACAGCAAATGTCAAGACGAAACTTACCACACCGACGCCTACGAAGAAAATGGAGTAGAGATCTATTGATCTAATTGTTCTATATTTTTATTAACTTATTTTTTGAAATCCACTATACTTTTGAATTATCCACTGGGATGTATTCTTTAAAAAAAAATATGTCTGTTTATTTATCAAGTCATTTGTTTTTTTCAAAATTTAGTTAAGCTTTTGGATGGTTATACTGTACTGTATAGTTTCTAAATAAAATTAACGTTAAAAAAAAAAAAAAAAAAAAACTTGCTTACAGTAATTTCCTTTCTTATTTATTTAGAGCCACGGCAAACGCTTGGCCATCAGCGACTAAAGTATATTGTGGTGCAGTAGGTACGAAAATGTAAAAATTTGTAGACCATATTCACTAATCGATTTCCGCTTTGCAACCAAGTACGGTTATTATTGTGTTAAGGAAGGGGCGCCAAAAATTTTATTACTAGTAAATATGAGCATTAAACTCTCGAAAAATTGAGAACTCATATTTTTTAACAAAATACAGAACAAGAAAAACCTGTAAATTCCAATATCTCTTTAATTTGAGATTGTATATTTACAATACTAAAGTGTGCGTCATATTATTGTGAACTTTAACATCTAGAATTACTAATAGCTGCATCTCAACCCTCGCTTTTAATGTTGCTGCGTTTACAGATACGTAACATTAATGTAAAGTTGTGTTGTTGTTTAGGTCATCAGCCAAAAGGCTGGTTTGAACCTGTAGAGGTTTTACTAAGTAAAACGAGGAGTGAGGTGGTTTACCGATGCCTTCCTCACTGAGTGGAAAAGTACGCTTATCAGCATGCCGGGCCCTCTGAAAAACACATATTTTCCACTCTGCAAACGACACCTTCACTTCATTCACCACAGGGTCTGGCTGTATAATGAAATTCATTACTTTCAGAGGAGATAACTCTGATTAGTGTCTTTTGCACCTCTACCTCTTCTGTTCTTAAATGATTCAGTCATTTAATTGGCTGACCATGTGATAAGAAACAGAACTATTTATTTTAGCCCTGCAACGAACAGATTGAGTGTAAATAATTTGACACTCCACCTGTCCGTCATGGGCAGAAATGTAAAGTTATGAAGTACTATAAGCAGACAAAGTAAACAATACAATGAACTGAAAATCAAAACAAGAGCTATAATATACCAGTAACGGTTGGTATTTGTAGGACATACAGACATTCCTAGATTTACGCGATTAATTAGTTCTGAAAAATCGGCACGTAATTCAAAATAGCGTAAATAAACGTTTTCCATAAGATTACATTGTATTACTAATACGATATATATTGACTCGTTCCACAACCAGGATAAAAATAATTTTAAAACCTTGATTTGGCTCTTACATGATGTAATAAAAACTAAAATGACAAAAATAATAGAGATCAAGCACAAATAATAATAAAAGTACAATTTAAAGATACACCTACAAGCATTACGTTTTTTTTTTGTAACAGTGTATTTCTTTTACAATCAGTTTATAAATACAAAAACTTTAAGTAAAGACGAGAAAATCTCAGTAATGTCCTTAGAATTAAAATAAAAACCACACTCAGTAGTCTGTTTCAACAAGACTAAATGTGAAGAATTATATATGTACAAAACTAAACTTGGTGAACTGTTAATCAACATCTTGAAACAGATAGTAGTTGAAGCTAGAGATGATGACGATGATAAGAAATGATAACGATGCCTATTATGAGATGACGATGATTAGTAGTTGAAGAAGAAAATAAAGAAAATAAAATTTAAATGATTAACAAAATCTTAGAGGTAAGTGGAGTATTTTAAAACGTTTCAGTCTGTGAGTATCTTCGCTGTTGTCGAGGAGGTTAATCGCTAATGGATTCTGATGGTCTAGTTTTTGTAAATGTTTTTCGCAATGTCGTTTAATTTCTTCTTTTATAGAGGGCAGGTTTAGATCATTGTAGTATTTCATTGGTTACGAATCATGGGGCTGCAGTGATTAGTCTCAGACATTATGATCGGAAGCGCTTCAGTATTTCTATATTTGATGAACTAGCTGTACCCCATACCTGTAACTCATAAGTCCAAACTGGTATTAGCATTATTTTGTATACGAGTACTTTATTTTCAAGGGAGAGTTGAGATTTACTGCCTAAGAGCCAGAACAATTGGCGTAACTTCAACCCAAGTTACTTCCGTTTCGTCAAACGAAACATTAAGTACTGTACATTTTTTCTACAGTTAATTTAAAAAAAAAATGTTTACATAGTATACTTCTACTCTAGTCTTGGTTTCTTAAAGAAATCATCCAATTTTGCCTGTTCAGTAGACAACTTGATATCGTCAAGCGTTATTCCGTGAAAATTAACATAATTTTTATTACCATTGATTATTTTATCACTTCTCTAATTTTCGGGACATCACGTAACTTTGAAACCGGAGCCGCGTATGTTTAGGGAAAGGTGCGCTAAAATGACAACCGCATAACTTCAAAATCGTGTAAATCAAAACGCCTAATTCTAAGGGATCCCTGTGCTGTCATTTTAACGCGCTCATATGGTTGGGTGTGGGTAATCATACAAGTAGCACATGTTAAATGCAATCCAGCAATATTGTGGAACTTCATTAACCTTCAAGGCTCAAGCTCATAAGGATATGACTCATAGTGTAGAGTAACAAAGAGTAGGAATATTTTCAGAGACTACCTCTAAAGACAAGACTCTACAAATGAGAAGTATTTCATTTTCACAAATTATTATTTGAAATCGTAATCTTAGTTAAAACACGTACACACTGACTGAGACTTTATTTCTTTAAATTCCATCGCTCTACAGAGGCGACTGTCTTTAGCAGTTTAATACAATTTATGTAACAGAAATTTTTAATTGCCACAATACTGTAAGAATAAATATGATTTATTACAATACATTTCATCGTACACTGATAATAATTAATAAAAGGTAAGGGACAGAGCCTATATTTCAAACACAACCAAGTTTTACTAAAATATATTGGCGTATGGTCTACGTCATACGTATGTTATTTAATCAGCCTTTAAATCTAATAAGAAAAAACCAATATAAAATGTTTTACTAATTTTCTCACTAGTTTATCTTATTAAGACAACAATCAATCGAATTAATTATCCTACCTACCTAATGTAGGCCTCAATACTATAACGTTAGTAATAAAATATTTAACAGTTGGCGGAAACTCAGACCTTAATTTTTTCTTCAACAGTTGCAACCTTCGTAACATACATTACATGCTATATTAAACATGGTTTTATTTGTAAGTGACCAGTAATAGCTCATCAAGAATTTTAGCTGAAAAAATAAATAAAAATTGTAGGTAACATTGCTAAAAGGCATCGTTGCTTAAAATAAATACGTCTATCAAAATTTTTTCAATAAAAAGTATCAAGACCCTCTCACTGACAGCAGTACATATTTCTAAACGACAAAGGTCCAAGATTCGATTAATATCAGCTAGGCTCTGGGAGTAACCCACCGATGCGGTCATAACGGCGAAAACACAGAATTTCATTTTTTTATTACTGAACCTTTTTTTCTCGTATAGGGCCTATTTTAGATCACGCGAGGTGGCTTAAGACGTTTCAGGAAGCTCATTTTGCAGCCTACATTTTTACCATTCGTTCACTTTACGCATTCCTCCGTTCTTCTATTAACCCGGTGTCTGTTTTTGCTCTTCATGGAAGCCCTTAAAGTTGAAAATTGTTATAGGTCTATGGTGTAGTGTCTTAAAAATTTGTTTTGTCAACCGGTTGTCATTCATTCTCTACAGCTGTCTGTAAAATTTTAGTCTTCTTTTTTCTATTTAATTGTTTCCATTAATCGTTTATTTTCCTTGTACAGTTCTTCTCGGCCTCATAACCTGTATTGCCCATTAACTATCTTCGGACCCGTTACCTTGCGGAGGATCTTTCTCTCAAATTTCTCTGCTTCTTTTAGATCAGCCTTTCCGGTAATTCTAAGGCACTCACTCGCGTATAAACACACAAGAGGTTTTATCACTGTACTGTATACTGTATTATCTAATATTGGCTTGTCTTGAGAAATTTTTCTTCTTATACAAGAGGTGAGTTCCTCGGAGTGCACAGGCCATCTTTCCTCGTCTACTGTTGTTCGCTTCCTTATCGCTGGTATTCGGTTGTATCATCTTCCCGAAGAACTTGAAGCTATCGACTTTTCCTATTTTTCCGTTTTGTGTCTTCCCAGTAACGCGGGGCTGTTTTTCTTCGTATATGTATTTAGTTTTCTCGAAGAAAATCTGTAACCTTGCTTTTTTGCTTGTTCTTTTAACAAGATGATTTGCTCTTTCCGTGTTCCTAGAAAATAATTACTGGAGCAATTAATTTTTTTCCCAGAGGCATAATAAGAAATTACTATACCGGTTAAATACACCCTGTCTTTCTCCTCATTCCATTCATTTCCTTTGCCTGCTCGTTCCTCAGTTACTGAAAAATCTTTCAGTATATTGAGGTAATTGTACAGAACTTGCCTGACACAAAATGAACTTATAGCTATATTATTTATATTGTTTTATGACAAATTGCTTCTAGCAAGTTCGCCAGTGAAGTACCGGTTTTTAAGAAAATATTAGTTGTTTATAGCCTACAATCATCAATTTTTATGTAGCTACATGAGGCAATCCATTCCAATTTATTGAAATCAATAACCTAGAAATTACCTAACTATCCTTCAAACAACGACAAAATTCATGTCCATTTAAATGTAATCAGCACCTTAAATCATTTATAAATGTTAATTCGTATGTAAATTACTATTACAGAAATTGGACTTCTGGAGATTTACATTTTATTAAATATTATTTTCATTTGAAATAGGTACTGGTTTTAGTGACAAAAAGGTTTTTGAAACATATCAAAACAAATTATATAAAAAGGTTTAAACGTTTACTAGACTATTATTATCACCATCACCTTTTTCTTCATACGACATAACATTGATGAATTTGTAATTTTAAAATAGTAGAAGCTGGTTTTATTATTCGTTAATATCTCAGAATTCAAGCGACCAGAGATTTTACGATGAATATTCCTATAGAATACAACTATGAGACTCATAAAAAATTTGAGATCTTCGATTTAATTAAATAAAAAAAATCTAGGCCTACTTCGGAATTTTAGCTCCCACTTTAGAATTAACTAAATTTGAATATTTTGGTTTCTAAAAAATTGAATAACAAACGAACAATATTTCTGTCAGACTATTATAGTTTATATACGAGCAATTTTTATCTTGGTATTGGTGCCTACTTTCCAAACCACATTTTTCTGTGGAACAACGAATTAGACAAATAAAGTAATTAGCTTTATCAAATATATCTTGTTAACTTAAACTTTTTTTCAGAAAATATTTTGGCAAATGACCAAGAACAAGTATAAGATTGAAACGGAATCACTATTAAGTGTGCAATCACATTTGCAACTACGACAAAAAGCTTCAGAAACACTGGCCTCTTTTAAGACTTACTTATCTCTTAAAAAGCAATCCGTTTCGATGGCTAACAGATTTCTGGAACCGAGGATCTTATAATTTACAGCCTGTTACAAGTTTATCGATCAGGCTTTCATAATAAAGCCACTCTGTGGTTAATAGAAATACGAGTACTAATATCAAAAAATTATTTACGCACACGTTTGTTGAAACAATCACAGCAAAATTCAAAGAATTTATAGACAAAGCCGGGATACCATAATCAACTCTACCTTGAAATCTATTGACACTCCTAGAAAGATTTTTGTTGAGAATTACGACACTCTAAATAAAAATTAACACCGCCACAATTTTAATTCAAAAATTTAATGATTCAAAATTAATATTTAGGCTACGTGGAAATATAAAATACACGGTTTACTTCCCCAAATCCTAGTTAAAGCATTCAGTTTTCTGAATTATATGCGTTTTTGAAAGTTAACAAAACGATCACTTACAATGATACCTCTTAGTTGTCTGGAGGGTCTTAGTTAATGTTCAAGATTTTGGTCAGGACTGACTGGCAATCTACTTCCTCATTCATGTTCCTTACTGCAGATATGGTTGAAGCATCACTAGTTGCTACCCGGTTAAGTCTACTAATTAAAAATCAATAGTGAATGACAATCGAGAACTACATTAAGGGGTAATATCTAGTTAGAAACCAATACTAAAAGCGACCATGACCGAGAGTTCAGGCAGCCCTTAAATTAAGAACCTTATTTAAGGGCGTCCGGCCCTTCAATTTTTAGGGTAAAAGGTAATTGGGTTATATCCAGACATAATAAGAAAGTACCTCTACAGAGCGCTATCCGGTGCATATGCTCTGATAACTGAACTTCAGTATCATTAACAAATAATTTCTTTTAATTTTGCAGCAAGTCTAATTTTACTTAAGTAGTTTAATTTACGTAACTATAACATAATATAAAATAAAAAATTACATATCAATAATATAAATGTTTCCGAAAAGCAAAAAATATTTCTGTGCGTGACTATGCTAAGCCTACAAATCAAAATTAACATTTATTTATTTATTAATAGGTGATAATAAATTGTAATGATGTGAAGCCTATTTGGCTTCATTCACAATGTAGTTCCAGGAACTCTGTACGAATGTCTAATAGTAGCAGGAATCAAAGCCAAATCTTAGGTAAATTAACATTTTAATGTCTACAGGTGGGTGGTTTGTATTACTCATTCTGGCACCACTCTTGCTGTTCACACTGTGTTCAAGGTACAAAGTTACACATTAATGTTAAAAGAAAAGTAGTCTCTGAACATCAAACAAAAAAAGATTGTTTATACAACCGAACATTTTCATCCATTCACGTACTGTAAGCCTATTTGAAAAAGATAAAAGGAAACACGATGTAACTATTAAATAGTAGTTGAAAACAACCGAGAAACTCAAGTAAATACAAACAAGGATAGCCACTCCACTAAAGGTAGGCCTATTTATTACCCATATATTCCTCATAAACTAATTTAAACGACCTACAAATATTCGACTTTTTTATTTCTTATTTTCAGTTTTACTAAATGGTTGATTTTATTTGCAAGAGTTGTGAGTGAAAACGCAGTAACATACGCATTTACGTTAACTTCATCTTTGAAAAATTTATAATTCGTTAGCAAGTTTACTATCTGTAGCCTATTAGTTTCAATTCCATCATTTAAATAAGCAACTGATTTATTACTTTCTTTAACATCTACCTTACACAATTTTTTTGTGTATAATTAAACTTTTCAATTGTTTCCACTACAACATATGTCCAGTGCCTGTAATTACTTACTATTGAGCAATTAAAGTGTTATCACATTGCCAAATATGAGGCAAAGTCACAAAACTGCACACGACGGAAAAAATAAATTTAGGATTTACCAAGCCTGATTCGTAGGCTAAAAAGACGTCGGGCCATATTATTCTTACTCAGTCATTTATTCAAACAACTTTAATTTTAATTATTGTAATTTACATATTTATCTGTCTAATTTGCAATAAATTATTTGGTAATGACTGTAAGTCTTATCATAAAGTAACGAGGGAGTGTTCAGCCAAGTTGGCACCGGTTTACAAAGTAGACTACGAAATAAGACTACAAAATGTATCGAAGACGATGGATTAAAATTCAAAACGAAATTGAGAACAACTTAAATGTAAAATCCGTACATCTTTACCATATTAGACGCACAAATTCTTCACTTTTCCTGTACTCATTCTTTTAAAAATTCCATTATCTAAATTTCATTGGAAGTTGCTTGTAGCATTGTCAAACTAGATCACTTTACTGTTGCTTTTATATTGTTATTGTTTAAGTATCAGCCAAAAGGCTGGTTTGAACCTCTAGCTAGAAACTTTACTAAGTAAAACGAGGAGTGTTGTAGTTTACCGGTGCTAACCTCATTGAGTGGAGAGTACGCTTATCAACATGCCAGGCCCTCAGAAAAGCATCTACTTTCCACCCTGAAAATGACACCTGCACTTCATTCACCACAAAATCTGTCCGTATAATGATGAAATTTATTGCTCTCACAGGAGATAACTCTGAATAGTGTCTTTTACACCTAACTCTTCTGTTCTTAAATGGTTCAGTCATATAATTGGCTGACGAAGTGATAAAAAATAGAACTCTATTTTGTAGCCCTAGAACTAGCAGATCGAGTGCAAATAATATGACATTCCACCTGTCTGTTATGGGCAGAACCATTATAGTACCTAGCAGTCACCTTTATAGCAACTGTTGTTATTTCTATTATAAAGGCAATTCGTTATGTGACAATTCTAGTTTTTAAATCACAATTTTTCGCTATTTAACTAGACAGCATGATATTTTGACACATACCATATTTCATTGTTCCTGAATAGTGGGTGCATTGAAAGCGTATTTAAGAGTTCAAGCAACAACAAAAAAGAGTATGCACAAATGCATATTGAGTGTTTACTATTGTGCCAACTCGCAAGTATTGTTCAACACCCTTCTATTATGTATATGAACTACAACTAGTAGTATTATAATCATTTAACACAACTTGACAGCTTTAGTGAAACTACTATTGTAACAAACACACCCATGAATGTCAAAAAATAATTAGCCATAGCTTCTTGAAGATTCGTTTCCAGTAAATTATGCATACATTATGATACTGCTCCACTTTAAACAACTGAAACTTTTTATTTGCTGTATATCTAAATACGAAACCCCTCACCGTCTGATTTATTCATTCACACATCACTAAGTCTCCAGCTTCTTTCTCGTCATTCTGAAGGGTTGAACAAAAAAACTAAAGTATTTTCATTCGATAACTAAAAGGTAAAATAACGGTCACCACCCTGAAACAGTTTTCTAGTATTTCTATGTCTTCCCGAAAAGCTAGTTCTAAAAATTGGCAGGCGTATTCTTTGAGTGATATCTAGGAAAAGTAAGGCATTTGAGTTTCGTTCACTTACTTCTAAGGGGAGAAACTACCCAAAAGCAATAAATTATATTTCTGTACATTCCCAAAGAGCTTTCTACTACGATTCGGTATAAATATTCATAAAGTAATACCTAGGAAAAGAAATAAACCAGGTTATTTTATGCGCTGTTTTAAGGTAACAAAAAGACAATGCGGAGAATGGGAACAATCACTACACAGATGTTTGATGCTGAATTACAGACGTTCTATTACAAAATATGGAAAAATTTGACCAGGAATTTTAAGATGAAGACCGAAAAAATATTACTAGATCTAAAAACGTACAAAATAGGCAAGAAAAAATTCCTTAATTTCTGTACGTTTAGGTAGGTTGGTGCTTGAAGCGACTATTCTGTCAGTTGTACGGTGACTGTAGTCAAAAGTAAAAGGTATTGCTAAAATACCTTTTCATAGAAGAAATGCATGTCGAAGAAATCTTAGATATGTTAAGTGCTCCAAGATTTTTTTCTTATATCCGAGGCGGCGAGAAAAACTCATGTTCACTCCCCCACGATGGGGAAGTAGTGTTGGACTCAATTGAGGCGTCCTCGTTTAGCCCCAAGGAGGCCGCAACCGCCTTACCAACCAAAAACCCGCCGCCTGGCCACTTGATCCGACATCAGCAAACAAACAACCCTCCACTTCACTCGGAACTGTTTTACTCCAAGACTTGGCAAACATGTTGTTGTTTAGGTCAACAGACGAAAAGGCTGGTTTGAACCTCTAGAGGTTTTACTAAGTAAAAACGAGGAGTAAGGTGGTTTACTATTGCCTTCCTCACCGAGTTGAAAAAGTATGCTTATCAGCATGCCAAGCCCTCCCAAAAGCACCTACTTTCCATCCTGTAAATGACACCTTCACTTCATTCACCACAGGGTCTAGCTGTATAGTGAAATTTATTACTCTCAGAGGAGATAACTCTGAGTAGTGTCTTTTACAGCTCTACCTCTTCTGTTCTTAGTTCAGTCATATGGCTGACTATGTAATAAATAGAAAGAGAACTATTTTTGTAGCCCTGGAACCAACAGATCAGATCAAGTGCAATTAATTTTAACACTCAACCTGCCCGTTATGGACAATTTGTAAACATAGCGTCTTCAAAAGAAGACCGAAGGAAGGTACTTCAAAATATTGATAACTAATCACTTACTGGGTGACGACATAAAGTTTACTGAGTTCTTCAGACTTCTTTAACATCAGTTTTAATTTTATGTTAGACTTAATCAAAGAGGACCTTCTGAAGTTATCCACCAACTGTAATATCTACTCATTTACAGCAGAGGAGAAGCTTGGGATAAAATTAACGTATGATCTTATTATCAGTATTTTGATATTGTAAAATAGACTAAACAATAATCGCTCCGCTAAAGAGATTATGTCTACTCTAGGACCAGGCACACGTAATCGACTCAAGCGATAATGTCTCCAAGGGCAACGGAACCATATAAAACAATGCCAACCAAATATTCAAGAACATTACAAAAACGAAAGAACTTCAATAAATTGTTAGATTCACCATGTTGGGTAAAGCTAAAATCATTAATCTATAACAAGCTGAAAAAAATAAAATAAAAGTAAAAAAAAACTTTAAGTTACATTTCGTTTAGCAGTGCTCTGCATCGCAACAGTCGCTTCAAGCAAAGCGTACTTAAAAAAGGACGATCTTAAATTTAAACTTTACACCTACTTATTTATTTATAAACTACAACCAACTCCCATACCTTTCAATTAATACATCATAATGTACTTCAATAAAATTACTATAAAGATATCCTAACCCACAATTCATTAGTAGACAAGAGTAGCTACATAATAGAGTTAAAGTACATAATGTTACAACCAGACACAAAATATTAAAGACGCCTATTCCTAAATGAACAGTACATGCCATACGTTGCAAACAAATTGACTGTAGTATGTACTAAGATTTGTAAAACAATAATTATGATCAAAAGACACGTAACTGTCTATAATACGCACGTAATTGCCTTCTATTACGCACGCAGACACGAAAATGAGATATTTTTTATTCTATTCGCGAAAACAATATACATTATCGTACTGCCTTTTTTAATGGTTTATCAGCGACTACAAAGTAATTTTTAGTAGGCTGTTCATAACAGTTATTCTTCTGTCTGCAAATTTTTAAAACATAGCCTAAAACGATTAATAAATTAATAAATTTAAATAGCAGAATAGAACACACTATGCCCACTGGGTAAACTGAAAAAAATTAAGGACGTGAGATACCTCAGGAAATCAACTCAAACATTTCTGAAAGGTATATAATTTCACAGGTGAAACTTAATTCGAAACCTGTATCTAACAACTAAATGACATTGTATGTAAAAACTTACTTCTCAACTAAAATTTAAAAATTTGGTGTGAAACACTCACAAAACTTTCTCTTGCTAATGTAAATAATTAACAATATAACCTAACATTAGTAATAAAACATTAGAAATAAACAAAAAAATTAACCTCAAAAACATAACCTAATTTTAATCATGAGTGAATGATGCAAAGTGAAAATCAACCTCAGTTAGGCTTAAAAATACTGAAAATCACTCTTTCACGCTAAACTAAGCTCTGTAGAGAAAAATGGGCTAAATAAAATTTGTAGATCTTTTAATTTCCTATAAATTTGATTATATACACTTTTGTCGTAAAATGCATACTAAGGCTGAAATCTTTAAAAAAATCTACTTTTTTACAATTTTCATAAATAAAAATCAGAAAATCACTAAGTACCGCTAAACTAAGAGTTATACAAAAAATGTTTGAAATAAAAGTTGTAGGATTTTAAATTCTGTGCAACATATATTAACATTTTTTGCGCTAAAATGCATATTAAAGCCGCAATCTTAAAAACAATTTTTTCTACGAGAGAACAGCCTCATCAAAAATTTTAGCAGACATAGTGCCTACCCTATCTTGTAGAGAATAAAACATTTTGTAAATGAGACGATTTTTTAAAAAATCGTAGGAGCCGTTTTTGAGAAAATCGCAAAAAAGTGAAAAATGACACGAATAAACTATTACTTCCGGTTGACTAATTTTTAAGAAAACGTTCGTGTCGAGTCCGTTATTAGTATCTAACTTAAGTTTCAAGATTCAAGTTCGTACGACGTTCCGTTCTTGAGATACATTGTTCGCGCGCGCGCGCACACACACTCTCAGACCAATCGCTAAAATCATGTTTATTGAGTTCAAGGGGTCTGAAAACGTGTATATTCGGTGAAAACTCAATTTCGAAAAATCGATATGAAAACAATACTTTCCTTCCTATAGTCTTTATTCATATAGGCAAGAAAAAGCAAAAAATAGTCATGGTATTGATCACATTCTAATTTTATCAAGGTCGTAATTTAATTCGTAATTCGTCCTTAAAATTTAATGCGGAATTACTTTGAGGCTTACATCTTTTTACGTATTAATTACGGACAGTTATTAAATAATTTTAAGGCGCAAATCTCAGAGCAGAAGTGTCTGAAATCAACCTCAATATAAGTGCAATCTTTTAGATCTCTTCTTGCAAATGCTAATGGAAATCCTCAGTGCACAGATCGAATGAATCGGGGTATGCAAGACCTTGACCTAACTTTCGTATACTTTAACTAACTTTTTTTACCTAACTTTCGTATTCATTAATGTTCGCCAGCCAATTACTTAACCTTTCAGTTTTCTGTGAATAGCTACAATTGATGCGACCTGATTGGCAGTAATAATTTCATTAGATTCATCAAAATCTTTCTAAATCAGATATATTAAATTTTTTTTACTTTTAGAAATTTTTAAAGTACACATTAAAAAAATTCAAATGTACTAATTTATTTATTATTTTATTTGTTTTAAATTTATTTTATCTTTTTTATTTTCAAATTTTATGCATTTCATGTAACTCCTTCGTTAGTAAATACCCTTCTTCCTATTTTCTTTTTTTTATTCAATAAACCGTTTCGAACTTAATTCAAATTTTGCTTAACTAGCCTACTGATAACTTAATATACTTAATTAATTTCTGCACAATTTTATATTTATTAACAACAATCGAAAACATAGTTGTTTGTTATAGCATAACATGGTTAATGTTTCACATATCATATTTACGTAGGCTTGCTTACTAGTTAACTACAGACTGAAGCAATACATGAATTGCATTGCGGCATATCAAAATTGCTTTAGGTTAGCTGCTAATTGAAAACCATTTTCTCTTTTAACTCAGTCAGAGGTCTTTCAATAAATGAACATAAAAAAAAAAAAAATAAAAACCATTTCTTTTCGAAGTGGGTGGGCTGTTAGCCGTAGTTAGAAGAAGCTGTTACTAGGGTGGTTATTTTGGCATTCAAAAGGTTATGATTGGGAATATTTCAATAACAAATACCATTATTTAAAGGAAAAATATTATGAACACTTTATATTGTACACAATCGCAGGGTAACCACACCTTCCAACAACTACCACCCTTTCTTTTACAAAAGCATCTGAACAATCTTTGTAGGCTATTAGAAACAACTGTTTTCTTTATGTGAACATTGATTCGTTGTTAATACATATACTAACAGACTACTGTGTATTTTTAACAAAACAAATCATTCTAAATTTTAGTACTGTGAGTGTTAAACGTTAAAATTCCTACGAACTTAAATTTTCGTTGTGTTTATTAACAACTTGACAGCTAAAACTGCAATGTATCGATCTTTAAACGATTAATTTCCTTAATTTTTGTTCTAATTGTACTGTGCAAATATCTGTTAATTTATACTATAGAGAAAACACACATTCCACAAATAACACACAAAATACGTGTTCGTTTCAGTCGCTCCAGCGTCCTAAATAGTTTTACTTTTTTGGGGAAAAAAAATTCAGATATTTTAAAATATCCTTTCTTTATGAATCATGTTGTCTGTAATGAAATTACTAAATGATGAACGCTGAAATTTAACTACAAATTACCTTTGATTAATGGGAGACATTTTTCTAATTCATTCACTAAATTTCATCATTCATTAAATTTACAATACTTTTGCTGCAGTGCAGTAAATGTAAAAATTATAAATAAATTAAAAGTGCTAAAAGAAGCAAACCATACATTATACACGGTATTCGCCTCGAAATATATGTCAGCAGTAGTGCAAAAACGAACAAACGCTTAGTGGTTTGTTGAAAAAAAGTCGGTCTGTTCAACTTCAAGCGTTCTAGTCAATGAACTAGTTGTTAAAAACTTAAGCCGTTAACCTATAATAAATAAAAACACGTTTTTCAACAACCATATTTACCAAATTTTCAATAGTTTTTTGACAACACTCTTTATACTGTAATTACAAAAACATTCCTGTTACTTTGTTTATAGTACGAAAATTGAAAAGTAAAGTAGGCCTAATAAAACGTTCATTTCAATGAACATAAAAAGGATAATAGTTACAACAGAATATCGATTAACCGAATCCGGGTTATCCGAAACTACCGAAAATCAATAAATTTCCGATGTACGTAACTTACATGAACAAAATAAAAATGAAAAGCACATCTAATTGTGTACTACCATATAGCTTCGTTCTTCGTTAGTTATTCTTTTACAGTGTACAGTTCCTAGACCGAAATACTGTGTTTTGTTTCTTTCAAGGAAATTTCCTATACATTTAAACCTGTTGTTTCGACTATTTCTGAAAAACTTAAGACCGTAAAAAGGATGGAAAAGAAATTTTAGCGAACTGTTACCGCGGATATTGAGAATGGTGTTTCATTCGCATCAGATTTGACAAAAAAATGAAGAAAACCTAGAACAGCATAGAGTTAAGACATCAAATAGAAAAACACGAAAGCTTTGAAATACAAAGAACTTATTAATGAAGTTTACAATAAAATTTTCCCATAACAGGCAGGTGGAGCGTTAAATTATTTGCACTTGATCTGCTAGTTCCAGGGCTACAAAAAATAATTCTGTTTCTTATCACAAGGTTAGACAATAATATGACTGAAGCATTTAAGAACAGAAGAGATAGAGAAGTAAAACACACTAGTCAGTTATCTCCTCTGAGAGTAATGAATTTCACTATACAGCTAAACCCTGTGGTGAATGAAGTGAAGGTGTCATTTGCAGGGAGGAAAGTGGGTGCTTTTCGGAGGGCCTGGCATGCTGATAAGCATACTCTTTTAATTTAGTGGGGAAGGCAATAGTAAACCGCCTCATTCCTCGTTTTTACTTAGTAAAACCTCTAGAGGCTCAATCCAGCCTGACTGTTGATCTAAACAACAAAGAATAAAATCAGATTTTTTAAATGATAGTAAAAATGATTAGATTAGATTTTTATTTAGTATAATATTGTATTAAGTAGAAATGTTTTGAATTCTTGTAAATAGGTAGATTTTGTTAGGCAGTTTATAAAAGTGATATTCATAATAAATTAACTTTTCATTCCTTGTTACGTCCATATTCCTCAATTCAGGTTATCTGAAATAGGTCCACTCCAATTATTTCGGAAAACCAGAATTTTATTGTATGCTGTATAATCTGAAATAATAAGCATTTATGCCAACAAAATAAAATAAATTGATTTCTGGTGTTTCCGAGTGGAAAAATGAAGTTTTGTTAACATATTCTACTGACTGATTTTACAAGGAAATCCCTAAAATAATATTGTAAAACACTTTATACGAGCTGGATATTACAGGAGACAACTCTTTCGCCAGTAAAAATTGTTTCAACTAATTCAAAACTGTGAAACCTACTACGAAATGTTTCATTTAGAATTTAAAAAAATTTAAATTCTAAGATACATTCACTGATTTTATTCTCATTTGTTTGTTATTTACATAAATAAACAGACATTCGGTTTAAAACAATGTTGAGTTAATTAAGTTGATTTTAATTAGGACACAATCAACAATTCAAGAAGCAGAGAGCTAGAAACTGTTAACGTACTAGAAGTACAAAAGTTGTCTGCTCCGTTCACAAATTCTGAAGTATTTTATGATAAAAATAAAGCTACCGCTTTCTTTTAATGTATTTGGATGATAATCTTAAACATATTCTTCATAGGTTTTTTTAAATTTTTAAATACTTATCATTTATTTCATCATTATCAGAGTAACTTAAGAAAATATTGAATTCATTTTTGAAATTTAAAATAATACAGCGTAAGTTTAAACTACCTGAAAATTTCAACTTTTCAATAACATAACTACTATGGTAGGTAGTATATGGCTGACGTATGTCTGCATTACCTATGTGTTATGATTAATCTACATAAATGTTATCAGAGTCACTTCAATATTCTATCCTGTAGCACTCCTACACATAGAGAGTAAAGAATAGTCCAACGTAGTACTTTACAACACTTCAACAATACATTTATGAGATCACAACCGTTAAAACGGATTATATGATAAATGTACCTCAATAAAAAAGTCAGTTAGCGCATTAATTGCACCGTAATAATGGTTGCATATTCTGTCATTTGGCACACTTGTAGATAAACCAACACAATGTAAATAATACGTATAAAAAATATGTGGTATTTGAAAAGTAAACCTAGACCAATATTTAAATTGAAAGAAAATAGTACCAATATGTAAACAAACACTTTTCTTCCTAAAATAAGTGTATGCCATTATATTTAAAAGGTAAAATAGTAAAATACACTCAATCTGTTCGTTGCAGGGGCTAAAATAAATAGTTCTGTTTCTTATCACATGGTTAGTCAATTAAATGACTGATTTATTTAAGAACAGAAGAGGTAGAGGTGTAAAAGACACTAATCAGAGTTATCTCCTCTGAAAGTAATGAATTTCATTAAACAGCCAGACCCTGTGGTGAATGAATTGAAGGTGTCATTTGCAGAGTGGAAAATATGTGCTTTTCAGAGGGCCCGGCATGCTGATAAGCGTACTTTTCCACTCAGTTAGGAAGGCAATGGTAAACCACCTCACTCCTCGTTTTACTTAGTAAAACTTCTACAGGTTCAAACCAGCCTTTCGGCTGTTGACCTAAACAACAACAGTAAAATTGTAAGGAGCAAAGGCCTAAAATGCTTTACTTTAAACACGCATACGAAGTCACGTAGGCCTACACATTCATGTCATTTATCGTGCAATAAAATACACCCGCATAGTCTTACTCCACTTTCAAGAATAAGTTAGTTGAATGCCATGACACAATTTTAATAAAGTATAATAAATTGCAACATAATCAAAACAAAACAACGGAAATGCGACATATAATCGTCCATTTTTAACTGCTGTACTATTAAAGGAAATCGTGGAAACAGTCCGAAAAAATAAAACAAGATTAAGACCCAAAAGAGGCCTTCCAGATGATCTAGTAACCCTATCGGAACAATTTCAAACATCTGAAGAACATGTCAACGCATAGATAAAATTGGCTGAAAAATGGGTCTTTAAATATATTTCTACAGGATATTACATAAATTTTAGAAATGTACTTAAACACCTTAGTAATCTTAGGACAACTCAGGAACTAGATGAAAAAATAAAATCAAGAGGCTAACTACCATTAAATACTTGGAGAACTCTTGAAGGTGTATTGTTGTTGTTGTTTAGGTCAACAGCCGAAAGGCTGGTTTGAACCTGTAGAGGTTTTACTAAGTAAAACGAGGAGTGAGGTGGTTTACCATTGCCTTCCTCACTGAGTGGAAAAGTACGCTTAACAGCATGCCGGGCCCTCTGAAAAGCACATATTTTCCACTCTGCAAATGACACCTTCACTTCATTCACCACAGGGTCTGGCTGTATAGTGAAATTCATTACTTTCAGAGAAGATAACTCTGACTAGTGTCTTTTACATACACTCTGAAGGTGTATTAATACAGTTAATTGAGCCTAATTAAGAATCCAGTCAAACCAGGATCACAAAACTTATAAGACCATTTTAGAATTACCAAAAGTGTAAGAATATAAACCCTTTATTTAAATGTCAGCATCAAATATGATTAGTAGATACTTTAAGTTTGAAGTTAAAATGGGGTACGAAATTTCGGGTTACATCCGCATTTTAATGACAAATCAAATTTTGCAGATCTTTCATATCACAATCAATCATTCTGGTGGCTACGCCGCTATTTAGAACACACATTTATTTTGACAAATAAAAGTAAAGCCTGTTTTTAACAAATTAGCCAAGTATAATGAATGTTACATGAAAAGATAGACGCATCTAATCAGAACAGATATTTAAAAAATAAAATTTTATTGTCACACAAAAAATCTTACATTTTATGAACAGGTTTAATGGGAGTACAAAAAGGGGAATATTCCGGATAAAAAGAAAAATATTGTGTGAAACATTCACTCGGCTTTCTCTAGCCAACGTAAATAATGAACAATATAACTAATGTTAATTCATTAATAAATGACGGTCAATGAAAATCAACCTCTGTAGGACTTCAAAATACTGAAAATCACTATGCAGAAATATGCTTAAATAAAAGTTATAGGTTTTAACTTCCTGTATTTTTGATTATATACTTTTTTGTCGTCAAATGCATACGTACTTAGGTCGTAACTTTAAAAACCCCCATTTTAACCGAATTTGAAGAGGAAAATATAAAAAATAAATCACTGGTTAACGCTAAACTAAGCATTGTAAAAAAAAACTCTTGAAATAAAAGTAGTAGATTTTTAAGCCCTACAACGTTAATTATATACACTTTTGTCCTAAAATGCATATTAAGGCCGAAAACTTAAAAAAAAACTACCTCGAAAGCACAGCTTCCTCAAGAACTTTAGCCAACAGACGTTTACTTTATCTTGTAGAGCATAAAAATGTAGTAGGCCTATATGAGGTATTTTTTAAATAATTGTAGGACCCGTCAGTGAGAAAATCGAAAACAAATGAAAAATTCCATGAATAAACTATCTACTACCTCCGATTGTCCGATTTTGATGAAAAAGTTTGTGTCGGGTCCAGTTCCAGTTTTCAACTTTAACATATATTCCGCTCTTGAGATATTTTATTAACACACACACACGCACGCGCACACACACACACGCACGCACACACACACGCGCGCGCGCGCGCGCACACACACACACACACACACACAGACTAATAGAAGAATCCATCTTTTTCGGGTTCAAGGGGTGCGAAAAAGTGTATTTCCGGTGACAACTCGGTTTAAAAAACCAACGCATGAAAACAATACCTACTTCCCTTCCCTATATACAATAGGACAAGAAAAAGTAAAAAAATTAGTAATTCTACCTGTATAATCATAAAAGCTTTAATAAAGTTTGCTAATTTTACGACAGTTAGTAAGTCCCAAAATATTCGCAGTATTTAATTTATTACTAAACATGAATTATTTAACATTTATATTTCTTGATAAAGTTTATTTATAATGCAACAAAGAAAATGAAAATATCAATATTATGAAAATCTAGATATGAAATATTGTATTTTCACTTGGTATATTCTGGCAACGTGCTTTGTGTTAAATAAACTGTGTATTACTTCGTTTAACAAATTATTAAGGATCATAAACAAATAACAGACAGACGCATTACACAGTCGGTTACGGTGAACAAACTAAATACACAATAGACAATTTATTGAGTGTACATAACCTAAGTGCATCTGTTGTGAATGGTTCTTTATGTATTTTTGTGCGGGCGCATATGTGTATTCTAAACGTACCTTAGTGTATACATGTTTTAAAAGTATGCAGTGCACGAATTTAAGATGCAACTATATTGTTTGTGTATGTTTTGAACCGACGATGGGAATACTGTCTTTCTACCCGTTTAATATTCCATGAATATCTGTTATGTTTTTCATTTAGTACTACGTAGCGTTAATTAGAAAATTAGACAGAAATTGAGTAATGGTTTATTCTTTTGAAATGAAATTCCGAAGTAAAATTTACAGAACATATATAAGTAATAGCACCAATAACAACCGACTTTTTTATGTTTACCGACAAAAGTATAATATATATTTCGAAATATATTTAGAGAAAGACACTAATTTGAAATGTATAATAATAAAAACAGTAGTTCAATTTGTACACAATATCTGAAACATTCTTAGTAAACTATTTGTTATTTTTATTTAAGATTTTTCGTTAAATGGTTGAAAGTCGGCAACAACATTGAAAAAATCTGTCGGACTGAACAAACTTCCGAACAAGAAACATATTAGAAAATTCACGAAAGTCGGTAACGTCCAAAGGCTCAAACGGAAAAGAACGACAAAATGGACACTGGATCGAACAATTTAGGCTGAAAGTTATGAAATTTAATAACCTGTACTAAGATAAAAAATTCAAGACCAGCAGGATAGAATGAAAAAGATAATGAACGAAAGGACAACCCCTCGGTTCTCAAAAAGAATCCTAGAAGCGTATAAGGTTATAATCGATAATCGTTCTAAATCTAAACAATAAGATGTCGATCTAAAACTGGTTGAAATGTTGCAATGAAAATCAATATGATACCGCACAAATTCGGTTAAAGACTAAAAGTCTTATAAACCAAGTCTAAAATTTTACCTTATCATTTATCGCTACTTATTTAAAACAAAACGTAACAGAATAGACGAAACAGAATGGTAAGCCTACATTTCTTAAAGAAACCATTACATTTAGTTTTTTAATTTATATTATTGTGAGTACTGATAAGAACACTAATTATGAACTAATTTTTTTTTAACAGTTTCAGAACTTTCTGCTGAAGAATCATAGGCTAAAATAAAATAATTTAAAATTCTTGTCACAGCAATGCATAGCCTACATTTAAACTTAAACGTAACACTAATACATTAAACTTTAAATTTTCAATAATTTAAGAAACTCGTATAGACCTATTCAATAAATCTACGGAATAATGGAATGGTGGCTAAAAAAATATTCAATCTCTTGAAACGTATTTCTGTAAATGGTTTCTCTAGTTGAAATACTACTTTGTACAGTTTTAGTTCAAGATTTCAATCTTAAAAAAAAACACTTAATTTTATTCTTTACGACGGTATTTTCAATTAATGCTTTCTCATTCCGAAGTACAATATTTTATTGTCAGCAAAGATACTACTTTATTTTTCAAATAGAGAAAACAAAAAATTGTGTAACTTTTAATCACAAACATAGTTAATTTTTTTTTAATTTTATTACCCACAAATTAAAGTTGGCATAAAACAGAAAAAAACAAGTAGACGCGATTTCAATGGAAATTAAAAATATAAAAATTGGTAAAAAAAGTTAAGCTTTAATATGAGATTTAAATCTTACATCTGTAACAATTAATTCAAAAAAAAAACTTTCATATAACTCACATTATTAATAATATACTGCAATATGACCACAAAACAATATTTTTCAGTATTATAGAGAAACACGTGGACCGTGGCCAAACGAACAAAAAATTTGCCAAAACTAACACGTTAAAATAAATATATTATTGCATTATAAATGTATCATTACAGCAAAACGAATTAGTATGGGGGTGAATTATTTTTGACTAAAATTAATTCTACCAAGGAAACTTGAGTTTTCAGAAATATTCCACCGTCTAAATTATGAAATTACATCATAAATATGAAACTCATTGAAAGATAAATAAAACTAAACGAGCTAAAATCTATTCATATAACCTCTACAACAAGAATATAGCAGAACCTTCACCAATCACTGTAAATGGAAATAGCGTACTACTACATGTGAACACAGCCAAATAACTAGGAATGGCACCAGATATGAAGCTGAAATGAAAAGAGCATATACATATAAAACGAGCTAAAATGGGCTTAAAATATAGAAAATGGTATGTGTTAATGGGACGTTAGTCGCGACTGCCTCTCCGCAACAAAATAACAATTTATAACCAAATTTTAAAACGCATTTGTATTATTTTAACAACTGTGGACTTGCGCCAGTGGAAGTAAACAAACGTTCCAGAACAAAGTACTGAGAATTATCGTTAATGCTCCTTGGTATTTTAGGAATAGTGAGTGATCAGCACAGAGATCCCAACAGATAGTGCTAAAATCGGAGAAGTGCACAATCCAAAAAGTAGTAAATTAAGTTATATTTATTACAAGTTAAGACAAAAGGCTTTAATGAATGAGCTACATCATTTAGGTCTTAATTTTTTGTCGAAGGCATTAGTTTAATGTTTATGACGTATTTTTACTATGGGTTGGGGTAAAAAGATTTTTATAACAATTGTGTTTCCCTGGACAGAAAACTGTCTTTAAAGGCGCAGAATCCACAAATATTTCATCACAACTTTTTCTCTTCATTTTTAGTCAATAATAATTGATGCGGATAATTCCTTAAATAGAACTAACTAAAAAAATTATTTGTACGTTGAATTGCCGAATAAAAGGCAAAAACAAATCTACAAGTACAACTATTCCTTTTTTGTTTAAAGATTTTTTTTGTACGAAGATTGTTTAAAGAAATAATAATTATTATGATTAAATTGGACGAATGTAACAAACTTAAAAATATTAACAACAGAGGAAACACGAGTGATATGGAACACCGACCTCGTTGTAGCCAGAAAACACTGGCGGTAGTGTTGTCAGTCAACCTAGCTTCTGCAGGTGAAAATTTCCTAAAATATTAGATGTTTAGGACAATTTCGATGACTATTAAGACAAACTTCAGTCAAAATATTTTTGATTTAATTTGTAAATAATCGGATATAACAGCTTCATTCAAAACCGTACGCGGACGTATTCGCAAAACGACTTAGGGAAGATTTTTGGCGGATATATCTGTTAATAGTCCGCACAGAGTTAAAAAATGTTGAAAAAAATATGTTAAAAGCGGTTATAACAAGGTCGGTTGTAATAACGTGTGAAAATAAAAAATTTGGTTGGGTTTTATATGTTACTAACACATTGTAAAGGCTGATATAACGAACACGGAATCTGGATGTATCGAACGAATCACCTTCCTTGAAATAATAATAATATACAAAAATATTCTCTGTAAAATAAGAAACAAACAGTTTTGTGATAAGTATTTTTTGTTTAGTTTGTTTAATTTCGGGAATCACCTCATCACGAATTTTAGGTAAGTACTGCGCGCTACTTCAAAAATTGTCTTTTAAGTTGCATCAACATCTTCAGTCAATAGCGACTACTTTTTGTTATTCTCTACATGGTACTTTGGGGAGTTATCGGTGAATTGCAGTATTATTCTGATTGCCTCAGCCCAGACCTACCGGAAATCGAACCCGTTACTTTTCTTCTTTCTAGAACAGCTGACGACTAAACGTCGCTAACCGTTTGGCCGCAGAGGTGGTGTAAATGATTTTTTTCTTAATTTTTACTTTCTCTTGCCTACATGAATATATAGGAAGGAAAGTATTGTATTCATACCCCCTGAGCCCAAAAACATGTTTTTAGCGATTGGTCTGCGTGTGAACAGAATATCTTAAGAACATAACATCGTACGAACTTGAAACTTACGGTAGGTACTACTGACCCGACACGAACATTTTCATCAAAATCGGTCAACCGGAAGTAGTTGTTTTTTTTTGTGTAATTTTTCATTTTGCGATTTTCTCAAAAACGGCTCCTATAACTTTTTTAAAAATCGCCTCAATTACTACATTTTTTATGCCCTACAAGATAGGGTAGGCGCCATGTCTGCTAAAATTCTTGGAGAGGCTTTTCTCTCGTAGAAAAAAAATGTTTTTTCATGATTGCGGCCTTAATATGCATTTTCTAGCAAAAGATTATAAAAAGAGTTGTAAAGAATTTAAAAATCTACAATTTTTATTTCAAACAATTTTTGTGTAACGCTTAGTTTAGCGGTAATTTGTGATTTTCTGGTTTTTTTTTCATGAAAATCTGTAAAATATGGATTTTTTAACATTTCAGCCTTAGTATGCATTTTACAACAAAAGTGTATAATAAAATTTATGGGAATGTAAAAGATCTACAATTTTTGTTTAAGCATTTTTCTCTACAGAGCCTAGCTTAGCGCCTAAGAGTGATTTTCCGTATTATATAGCCAAACTAAAGTTGATTTTGATTTTGTATCATTCACTCATGATTAAAATACTTGAGTATCATAAAAATCTTCTCATTAGAACGATGGCTTACCCAAATTTACCCGGAAATCCGCAACGACGATGGAGTGTCATACCGCAGATGTAAAATTATATCAATTTATTATTCAAAATTAATCCCACCGTTGGAGTGGCACTATTGAGTGGCGGTTTTCTTATTGTCATAACGCCATTTTTTTTGTAAATAACATCACATTCACTGGTTGTATGTTGTACAGTTGTGAATAAATTAACTAAATTAAAAAAAAATTACAGGAAGTAACATTGTCCTCAATCCCGAAATTTATTAGTTACTGTTCGTTATTTCCACTGATTCAAAAGTCAAACCGAGATCGACTTACTTCATTAGTAAGTAATCACCGACAAATGCATGGCCAAATTTGTTTCAAGGGGGTCAGAGTCGATGTTACGTTTATTATCGTACGTACTTAATAAGTTAATGAATATTTAAATTGTAATAAATGAATGCGAGTACTGAGTAGTTATTACTTAATTAAGTAAAACAAAAATTTTAGGATATTTGCCAAGTAACAAACTAGTTAAATTACGATTATTTGTCAACGTAAATTTCTTAATAGATTGCCTAGATAACAAGGTAAAATTTAAACCAAGAAATCAGACAAAGAGATTAAGTTAATATACAAGACTGACTGTGAGACAGAGAACTAGTAAACGGTAGACCGTATTTTCGAATTTAGAAGCAAAACAAGCAATTAATTTAAAAAAATACACACACGAATAGCCAATTCCAATTAAAATTAAGATTCAGGCTGAACTGAAAGCAATAAAAGTAAATTAGTGTGTGTGAAATAAACATAAATAAGTTATGTAAAGAATGTAATAAATATTGATAATCTAAAAAATTTACACGTAAATAAAAAATTAATTTAATTTTTAAAAATTCTGAAAAAAACTAATTTCCATTCTTGGTATCATAAATTAACATTCGTAAGGAGCAATACTGCTTCTTACTTCTAAAACTCAAATATCAGTAAATCTTTGTCAATCAGTATTTATTTAAACGTAGTATTTAGAAAAAGTTACTGGATGATTATCCTGCATCTATTTCACTATTATAAACATAAATTTCAAGCGATACAACTGTGAACGTCCCGCTAATCTTTTTTTTTATAAAGAATAAAAAACATCAAAAAAAGAATAATCCTACAGGTTTAAGAACAAAAACATACGTTAGGTTTGATTTTTGATGTCCTTGTATATTTATTTATTTGGATCTTTTATTTACTTCTAAACCCTTTCAAGTTTACCAATAGTATTTGGAAATACTGCATTAAGAGGTTTGTAACGATCTGTAACGGGCAACAAAATGAAACTGTTGAAATCATGTTTATAGTTACTATAACTAAGATGCACTGGTAACGCGCTATAAGTTGACGATCGTCAGCGAGTGTAAGGCCTAGTGTCCAGTGCTCTCAGGGTGCTTTCCATTTGAGAGTAGTTGCGCTGTCGAGAGAGCTCTCCGACAGTCGACAGTGACTGAACTGTCGACAGTACGAGAATTCCGTGTCCACTTGATAGTCTTGAGACCCGAGAGTCAACACAACAAGCATTCGGCTGAGTGTCATCAAACTGGCGTGTTTTTAATTTGATAAAAATGGATTCACGTCAGGCCCTAGCTTTTCTAATAGCGTACAAAATCATTCAAAAACGAAAGGTAAAAAGAAAGGAGTGTTGGATAAAAAACTGGATAAATCGACGAAATTCCTTGTTCAGCACTCGTAAATGAGTTGCGGCTGGAGGATGCAAATTCCGGTACAAATTGTGTTTTATGTTCCACAAAAATTCATTTTCTTTTTATAAATTAATAAGTTGAAAAATTTCATTGTCTTTCCACTCTCGTGAGTTCATTTTGAAGAGATTATAAAATATTTGAAATATTGAAATTTAAAAAAAGATTAAAATTATTTAAAAGATTAAAATTTAAAAGAAAGATTTACAAAAGAAATTAAAATATTAAAAAAAGACTATAAAAAGTAATAAAAATATTTTAAAATAGACAAATAAATGTAATGAACTGTCGACACAAGCTCTCAGCTTTTCCAACACTGACGGAAGAGTGGAGAGCAACTCTCGAGACTAGAAACGAGCATTTACACTTGCGAGAAATGAACTGTCGACAGCTGCACCTGCTTCTCTCGGAGAGTAGCTCTCAGGCCCGTATACATTTGCGAGTCTACTCTCGAGAGTACTCTCGACAGTATTTTCTCTCAAGTGGACAAGTGGCCTAAGAGATGACTGTGCGTGGGGTGGAAGTGCTACTATGTGTGCTTTTTTAAATACGTCTTAGCAATAGCTCTAACCACAACATCATGCTGTAGTTATTCAATCCTACATTAATTTGTCTATGTTTAAAATATGCATTACTAAGACGAGACCTAGATGTTAATGGTTTTTTGTATTAAATCTGATTTTATTTTTTGAATGCGAGGGTTTGCAGCCCCAGCCTTATCTCGCTTAATAAGCACCACCTCTCTCTGTTTCGCCAGTCCCCATCGGAAAGCCGCCGCAAAGACATTGCCTCCTGCACTCCCTCCAACCATGTCACTTCAGGCCTACCACTCCTTCTTCTACCAGCTGGCGTCCACTCCTATACCCTCTTTGACCACCTACCATCCTCCATCCTCTGCGAATGGTCAAACCATTTTAACTGCTTCCGAGGTATTGTGTCCATATAAAATTGAACGCTGATTCTAATCCTAATTTCAGAATTCGGAATTCGATCGATACGCGACACCCCACAGCTCCGCTTCCAGAAATCCATCTCCACCGCTTTTAGGCGACCCTCCTGTCTCTTTGTCAACACCCACACTTCCGCAGCATAGGTACACACCAGGATTATCATGTTCCAGGAGAACATGATAAATATTTATCTTTGTCTCCTTCCATATTTTATAATTCCAAAGGACAGAACTTAACTGCCTTATAACCTTTCGCCCTTGCGAAAGCTTGCTATTTATTTCCGCTGCACTTGTTCCGCTCCTATCAAAGATGACTCGCGGGTACCTATTTAAAACTTTCACAGCTTTTCACTACACCCGTTCCTAGCTGAATATAATTTCCTGGCTCACCAACAGTAAGGTGTTCAGTCTTGTTTACATTTATACTGAAGCCCTATCTTTCATACTCCTCTTGCAGCTTCCTCATCATATAGCTGACACCTTTTTTCTTAAATTCCCAAATTTGTGTTGTGTTTTTAACTGCTTCTTTCTGTATCAAATTCTTCCCTACATAATTGTTCATTTTTCAATAATATTCGTTTGGTATGTAGCACTGCTTAGTTTTAAAGCGGGAGGAATTTTAAGGGAAGGAAATATAGCCTACCAGTTGAGTACAATCAGCACCTATTTATACAATTATTTAACCATTTAGCAAAAACTTGGAAGACGTGGTTAAAAACATATTGCTGTTAACAGCCAAAATACTTCACTTGGTTTATTCAGTACATCTTTGTTAGAAACTATAATGAAAGATGTTGTTATTGATTGCTCTGTGTATGTGAACAAAATATCTCAAGAACGGAATACCATATTAAGTTAAAACTAGGAACTCATACTAAAAACTATTAGAGGACTCAACACGAAGGTTTTCATCGAAAACGGTCAACCGAAAGTAGAAGATTATTCGTGGATTTTTTTTGTTATTTTCTCTGAAACGGCTCCTACGATTTTTAAAAATCGCCTTATTTAATATATTTTTGTGCTCTCATGGTTTTGTTAAGATTGTAGCCTTACTAATAATATGGATACTAGGATAAAATTGTATACTATACTTAAAATTTAGGGCATTAAAAACCTAGAACTTTTACTTCAAGATTTTTTTTCTACAACGCTTAGTTAGCGTTATTAGTCGTTTTTTGTATTTTTCTCATAAAAATCGGTAAAAATGGAATTTATAATACTGCGGCCTAAGTGTGCATTTGATGAGAAAAAAGTATACAATCAAAGTTATAGGAAATTAAAATATTTACAACTTTTATTTTAAGTATTTTTTCTACATAGCGTAGTTTAGCGTTAATTACTGATTTTCCGTATTATTAAGTCCTACGGAGTTAATTTTCATTTTTCGTCATTCACTCATGATAAAAATTAGGTTATATTTTTCATTTTACATTGTTCACTAATGGTTAAGCAAACATAGGTTATTTATGTTTTATTATTAATATTAGTAAGTAAGCGTCGTGGATTGGCGGCGGCGTTGTACCTCTATCTGCCTGGATATGTTGAAGGTGACGTTTTAGACTGGGTTTAAAGGTTACCAAGCAGGAGTGAAGAAATATAAGTAGATTGTTGTCGCATCTAAAGGGATTAAATATGCTTACCTCTGGCCCGTTGTGTGGGTATTGCAAATAACATTGGAAACGAAGTAGACTTTTTTAACTCAAAACTTGACATTTTTAAGGCGGAATTACTGAGGAGTGTGACGTTATGTAACTGACAGTGATAGTGTGTTGATATAATTTATGTGTTTATGTTCAAGCCCTTTGTACCTAAGTGTTATGTGTGTCTTTTTTCATGTCTTCGTGTCTTTAGACGTTCTTCGTGTATAAGTATGTGGATATATGGTTCATGGTAATTTGGAAATGGTAATAATAAATAGGAATGGTGAAATATAATACATAAAATTAAGTATATAATGATTCAATATAGCAAGTATATTAAGGTTGTTTGCCGTTCTACTTTTTGACGGACTTCCGTACCTGGCAGCACACTGCTCTGTGGGAGGAAATGGCAGGGTGTAGTGAGTGTGGGAACCCTGACAAAATTAAAATTTCGAAATTTCAAGAGAACGTCGTGTGATGTTTCACACCAGATTTTGGGTCTTTCCGTTTTCTGTATGCCACTATCAAATCCGAATTCCCTGAAGGGTTGCACACGAATTCATTTCTCCCACTCACTGCCTTCCTGAATACTCAAACTGAAACAGACACACGCACGCATACACACATCCTTCCCAGTTTCACTACGCTATATAGTACTATATTACACGTTTTGTTTTTTATTTCTTTGGATTGTTATTTTTTTATTGTTTTTTATTTTGTTATTGTTTTTTTTTTTGGATTGTTGTTTATTTTTAGTTTTTGTATTATTTTATATATTTTTTTATTTACAGGTTACTTTAACTTATTCTAATTATTTACATTATATTTTACAATTAATTATAATTACATTACTTTTACGTTATATTTTTTAATTATTTACATTGGGATGAGAACATCGTGTGAGTGTTTCACACAGACTTTTTTAGTAGTCACATCTTCTGGGATTACGCAATAATCCCCTTTCCTAAAGGACTCTGCACCATCTTCCTCCATCCGAATATTATTAAGTAACTACAAAATTCATAGTAGATTTACTATGTAGACTTTGTAGTAGGTAGTAATTAACTGAGAAATGGGAGTGGAGTTGACATTACGCAGGAATATTGCTAGTCAGATTGGCGTGCTAGACGCAGGCGTGGAAGAATTGTGTAACCCTTCAGGGAATTCGGATTTGATAGTGGCATACAGAAAACGGA
The DNA here is from genome assembly GCA_035578175.1 of Catonia carolina. Lineage (NCBI taxonomy): Eukaryota > Metazoa > Arthropoda > Insecta > Hemiptera > Achilidae > Catonia > Catonia carolina. The sequence goes on from JAQMRL010000001.1 coordinate 334,946,764, forward strand.
AAAGACTCCAGATTTTTATTAATAAAACTGTGTGCTAACATTATAACTACCACAGCAGTCATCATATAATCATTGCACTATGACTACAAACCGTTAGTTCCTAATCCTACCGATTAAATACTTAGCGTGGATTAGCAATACAATTATCGCTTAGACTAACGACATTAATAGTCAAATATTTACCTTAGGTCATTGCCCACGAGTTCATGTACGGTATATTTACTCTTTATTACCAGTGTTTATAATGACACAAACCTATTACATCACAGACAAATAAAAAAGATTAATAACGGTGTTAAACTGCGTTTTTGCCTGTATAATTATATTGCTTACATTTAATTCTCGTAACGAGTTTGTTTGTATTATCGTACAAGATTGTTTTAAAATATACCATAACTTTAATATTACTACAAAAGATAAATTAATTAACTTTAACGACAAAACAAAATAATTAATGTGATAAATAGTTTAAACTATTAAAATATTTACGTTAAATATTTATAATTATGTCACCGATAAAAATCTCATTAAATATTTTCTTATTACATTATCTAAAAATGTCACTGATAAGCATGTCTGGTTACGTACCTACATGACCAAAATACCGATTAATAAACACACAAATTTTCTGAATAGAAGGACCATAAATTAAGTAGAGCACACTAAAAAAAAAAAAAAATCCGGTGTGAAACACTCACACGACTTTATTTTGCCAATGTAAATAATGAACAATATAACCTACGTATAAACATGAATAAACAATGTCAAATGAAAAGCATACTCTAATTTTAATCATGCGTGAATGACGAAAAAAGAAAATCAATCTCTGTAGGTTTTCTTAAATACGGATAATCAGTAATTTTCTCTGGACTAGATTCTGTAGACAGATAATGCTTAAAATAAAAGCTGTAGGTTTTTCAAATTTCCTATAACTTTGATTATATTTATATATACTTTTGCCGTAAAATGCCTCAATAAATACCTACTAAAGCCACAATATTAAAAAATCCCATTTTTTACCGACTTCGACGGAAAAAAACAGAAAATCACTAATTGTCGATAATCGAAAGTAGTAGTTTATTACGGCAATTTTTCACTTCTACCAATTTTCTGAAAACGGCTATAACACGATTTTATTTTTAAATTACCTTAATTACGATACATTTTTTGTACTTTACAAGATAGGCTAAGCGGCATGTCTGCTGACATGCTGAATAACTTTTTATAGGAAAGCGTATTTAATTAAAGTTGTAGAACATTAAAGACGATAAAATTATTTTCATTTCCCATTTTTTGCTACAGTGCAGCGCTTAGTTTAGCATCAATTACTAATTTTTTAAATTTTTCTGATTGAAATCGGTAAAAAAAGGAAGGATTACGGGCTTAGTATGCATTTTAGGGAAAAAACATACATCTAAAGTTATTGAAAATTAAAAACCTACAAATTTTATTTCTGACAACTTTTTATAGATCTTGTTAAGCGTCAATTAGTAATTTTCCGTATCATTACCATGAAAATATCAAAAGCCTACGGAGATTGATTTTAATTTATCCTCATTCACTCATGATTAAACATAGGTTATATTTTCCATTAGTTACATTGGCAAGAAAAAGTGTGTAAGTGTTTAACATCAGATTTTTACTTACATAGTAAATCACAATTGCAATATTAGCTTAAAATAGGAGTTTATTTCCCTTTAATAAAGTGAATATGTATGAAAGTTTATCCGCTGCAAATGTCAGAAACAGTGAATACACTACTTCTTCTGGACGGCATACTGAAATAAAACAGGAAAATTTAACAGATCTTATAATAAAATTAAAACTGAACCATGACACAAAAATTGAATTCAAGTGTTTAATGAGAGATTGAGACATAAAGAATCTATAATAATGATAAAGAACCGGTTAAATAATAAAGATTAGCATTTTTGCAGTACCAATTTCTGTACACATCTGACACATAAAGCAAATAAAAATTTGAAGATACAATCGATGAAATGAACGTTGTAATCAGTGATTTAGCAGATAGATTTACCATAAATAAACTTTTCCTAATTTTTTGTATCAATACACATTTGTTTTATAAGGATTCCTCCTGTATTTTTCGCTCTTACAAAGTTTGATAGAAGGCGAAATCCTTTAAGCACTCAACCCTTCAAATAAACATTTTACGCTTATAAAGAACGTAGAACTCCTCAGAAATTTGAAGGTCCATTTCCCAACTAAAATAAATAATTGCATCATACATAATATTTTTTATTGTTTTAGAGGAATATATTACAATTCCAGAAATTGCTTCATTCTATAAAATTGAATTGCTGATTAGTATTGACTAAATCAAAAGGAATGAGAAACGAGCGCTCGAGAAGATAAGAATATTGGTAATTTGGCAATTTATCAAATTACATATTAAATAAAATGCAAAGTGTAAATATATTTTAATTTATTCTAAACAGAATATTTACATTTACTTCATCAGAGATAAAGGCTCCGTGAATGTAAAGAATTACAAAGGTGCAATTTTACTGTGAAAAAATAAACTTGACAAAATTAATTTGTGGCCACATGTCCAATTAGCGCAGCCACATCGTAACTTTTGATACGTCATTCAACTGAATATTATTCCTGTCTTTCCAAATTAATTTAACAACACAAACTGTTCAGAATATCTGTATTTATTTCTTCCTTTTTGGTTATGTCAACTGATTAGTTTCCAATGTAAGTTTATAAATAGTTAAATCCCGGTATCTTGTTGGTACAACATGTGTAGGTGATTAAGTTTCCCCTTGATGAACGAAAATCTATTATAATTCATTTAACCAAAGGTAAGAGTAAGAGCTCTTACACACCAACGTTGCCTCGCAGCGGTGCTACGCGCGTAGCAGCGCTGCAAAAACCCTTTCTCGCTGCTGTGGAATTCAAATCGAATAGCCTCATTTTGAATACGAATTCAGATGAAATCTTGCTTTGGCCCTTTGGATAAAACAATTTTTTCATATTCACTGTTTTTTTAACGAAATCCTCGATAAACTTTTCACACGTTTTTCCCACGCTTTCCTTTTTACTTTCTCTTGCCTATATGAATATATAGGAAGGAAAGTATTGTTTTCATGTCGATTTTTCGAAATCGAGTTTTCACCGGATCTATACGTTTTCAGACCCCCTGAACCCAAAAAACATGTTTTTAGCGATTGGTGTGTGTGCGTGTGCGTGTGTGTGTATGTATGTATGTATGTGTGTGTGTGTGTGTGTGTGTGTGTGCGCGCGCGCGCGCGCGCGCGCGCGTGTGTGTGTGTGTGTGTGTGTGTGTGTGTGTGTGTGTGTGTGTGAACAGAATATCTCGTTAACGGAACATTGTACGAACTTGAAACTTGAAACCTAAGTTACTTACCACTACCGAACCCGACACGAACATTTTCATCAAAATCGGTCAACCGGAAGTAGTAGTTTATTCGTGTAATTTTTCACTTTTTGCGATTTTCTCAAAAACTGGTCCTACGATTTTTTTTTAAATCGCCTGGTTTACTCAATTTTTTATTCTCTACAAGATAGGGTAGGCGCCATGTTTTCTGAAATTCTTGGTGAGGGTGTTTTCTCGTAAAAACGTTGTTTTTTTAAGATTACGGCTTTAATATGCATTTTAGCGCAAGAATGTATATAATAAAAATTGTAGAGAATTTAAAATCCTACAACTTTTATTTCAAACAATTTTTTGTATAACGCTTAGTTTAGCAGTAATTAGCAATTTTCTGATTTTTTTCTCACGAAAACGTGTGAAAAATCAATTTTTTTAAGATTTCGGCCTTAGAATGCATTTTTTTTTTTATTATTTTTTTTTTTCAGGGCTCCCACACTCCCCTACACCCTGCCGTCTCCTCCCACAGAACAGTGTGCAGCCAGGTACGGAAGTCCGTCAGCAAGTAGAACGGCAAACAGCCTTAATATACTTGCTATAATGATTCATTATATCATATATCACCACTCCTATTTATCATTATAATTTCCAAATTTACCAAATCCTATATCAACATAAGTATTCACGAAGAACGTCTGCAGACACGAAGACATGAACATAGACACACATAACACGCAGGTACAATCAATTTTACGACAAAATAGTATATAATAAATTTTATAGAAAATAAAAAGATCTACAACTTTTATTTAAAGCATTTTTCACTACAGAGCCTATTTTAGCGTGAAAGAGTGATTTTCTGTATTTTTAAGCCAAACTGAGTTCGATTTTCATTTAGCGTGTTTCACTCATGATTAAAATAAGGTTATGTTTTTGAGGTTAGTTTTTTGTTTATTTCTAATGTTTTATTACTAATGTTAGGTTTATCGTTAATTATTTGCACTGGTAAGAGAAAGTTGTGTGAGTGTTTCACACCAGATTTTTTCAATTCTATTGCTGTAATCAGCAGATTTCGGATCCCACAGTGCTGGGTGGGAATCGTTCTCTGTAACGAAAAGTTCAGTGTCGAAAGGCATCGCTGTTCACTTCACAAGTACAAACAATTCACTAGTAACTGGAGTGATCGGTACAACTTCGGCAGCGCTGCTTCCGCTCTGGTGAGAAAGAAATACGCTACTAAAACGCCGCTGCGAGCAGCGGGGAGCAGTGTCGTAATCGCGTTAGTGTATAGTTGTAATATTAAATACATTGAAATTGGATGCACGCTGCTAGGCATCCTAGGTGCCCCGTTCACAGGCACCTGTTCACAGGCGGGTGTGATAAATAATGTATTTTTAGCTTATACTTAATGGGTTGAATGATCTAACTAAAATAATCTGCATGTGAACTGGTATGCTGATAGTCAGTCGATCACCTAAATAGTCATTTGCTGAAATAGTTGGTCACGTGAACTGCTAACTCGAAACTCAATTAATGCAGTCATAATGTAAATGTAAATTCTCGCCCACAACGGGCAAATGGAGTGTTAAATTATTAAGACTCTATATACTGGTTCCAGGGCTACAAAAAATAGTTCTGTTTCTTATCATATAGCCAGCCAATGATATGACTGAACTATTTAAAATCAGAAGAGGTAGAGGCGTAAAATACATTAGTCAGAGTTATTTCCTCTGAGAGTAATGAATTTCACTATACAGCCAGACCCTGTGGTTAATGAAGTGAAGGTTTCATTTGCAGGGTGGAAAGTAAGGCTTTTCGGAGGGCCTGGCATGCTGATAAGCTTACTTTAATGACTCAGAGAGGAAAACAATAATAAACCACCTTACTCCTCGTTTTTACTTAGTAAAACCTCTAGAGGTTCAAACCAGCTTTTCAGCTGTTCACCTAAACAACAACAACAAATGTAAATTCACTCCCCTTTTTCATTCCATTAGGATAAACAAATCATTATGAATTACAATTTGAGGGTTATGACTTCTCAAATATATTAAAAGCAGAAAAAATATATGCGGACGACCAATACCTCCAAACGAGTTTAAAAAGCCATATTATATTACTTGTTTCTATTATCTATCTGTCTTCCTCAAATTTCTTGACATATTCAGTAATAATTCAGCAGAATTCACGCCTTTTATCGTTCCATTAATTTAATATTAATCTTTTAGCTGTTTCTTTCAAAAAATTGAAGGCGTATGGACCACATAAGACAAATTTTAGATATTATTAACCTGTATATAATATTCTACGTTCTCCGTTTTCTCTATTGACACTTTTCTACGTAAACTTAGCTTAACTTCTGACAAAACGAAAAATGGAAAAACCTTAAATAAAAACGATACTATTATTTTCTTATATCACTGTAAATTTATACAAGTGTCATGGCTCACTGTTTTTAACACACTTCAAAAATTCAAGGGCATTCCATTCCGTCCCTCATAAGATATTTTTTCCTGTTGACAGGTTTTAATAGATATCTTTACTAATCAAATATTTAGTTCAATGATTAATGGATAGCCTAATTTATTTTAAAACGTGTCAATCACATCAATTACAGGGCGTTATAAAAAATTATTTATCTACGTCTTTCGTTAAAAACGCCGTTTTTAAATTAGTTATACATTTAGTTTAACTGAGAGATTCTTTCAAATTTTTTTCACGATTTTATTAGAAAAATTCAAAGAACAACAGCTACACTTATCTACCAGTATTACCAATTATAATAATATTAATATTCTAGTCAACAAGTCTTCTGTTTTATGAAAACTGATTTAAAGCGTCGTTGAATTTTACCACGAAAATCAAACGCCAAAACTACGAAACAGTTTATTCACTGCCAATAACACTTGAAATAACAATTGATAATAATAGCAAGGTCGTAGAAATAAAGAATGAGAGCCATTACACATAAATCCAGCTTTTTTCTAAAATCTGAACTGCTGAGTATCCAGAGATGAAATAAAATTTACATTACCGACTCTGAGGATCAGTGATTAGAGCTCTAGACTGTGCTGCACACCAGATCGGAAGGTCACGAGTTCGTTTCACAGCTGGTATCTGGAATTTGCCCACAACAGACAGGTGGAATGTTAAATTATTTGCACTAGATCTGCTAGTTCCAGGGCTACAAAAATAGTTCTGTTTTTATCACATGGTTAGCCAATTATATGACTTAAGCATTTAAGAACAGAAGAAGTAGAGATGTAAAAGGCACTATATAGTCATAGTTATTTCCTCTGAGAGTAATGAACGCCATAATACAACCAGGCCATGTAGTGAATAAAGAGAAGGTGTCATGTGCAGGGTGGAAAGTAGATGCTTTTCAGAGGGCCCGGCATGCTGATAAGCATAGTTTTACCCTCAGTGAGGAAGGCTGGTAAACTACATCACTCCTCGTTTTACTGTTTAAACGTCTCTAGTTGTTTAAACCAGCTATTCGCCTGATGACCTAAACATCTGGAATTATTACACGTTAAACCCCACCAATTCTGTACCGTAACCTAACGTAAAGAAGTTTCTTTACAATAACCAAATCAGTTGATGCGACTTCTAATGGACTAAAAAAACTACATCAGGCATTATGGTGAGAAAATATGATTTATAAATAAAAAACTTAAGCAGTAAACTTATTGAGTAAACTCAACCCATTTACAATTCACAAAGAAGAAATAACAAAAAGAAACAGTGGATTTAGTCCGCAGTAATAAGTTTTCATTGAAACCTTACTTTATGGTTTTGTATTAGGATATTAGTGTCTATAATACTACTTTATATTAACGTCTTGTATTAGGACTTAATAAGTAAATTATATAATTTTATATGAATGTACATTTATAGTAAACAATGAAATTTAGCGGAAAACTACAGGTACTGATTTACAAACAAATAGCAATAATTTTACCGTCCTTCCCTCCCAGCATTAGCCTTGTATAAATTTAACGAGAAAACTTGCTTAGTTCTTTTGTAAATAAAGTAGTAAGTCACACAATTAAGTACCATCGGTACCGTAAAATTATTGTTACATTACATTATCCTTTCCCATTTAAAAACAGTAATTTATAAAAAGTAATAATATTTAGTAATAAATTATACTAAATAGAGGCAATAGAAATTTTATTAGCTAATTTAGTAATTGAAATAAAAAAGATAGTAACATAATGTACAAAGGCTTAGGTTATTAATAAACTAGTATACTTTTATAGTAACTGTAATTACAATGCATAGTTAATTACGTTATATAAGCGCATTAGTAAAATAATTAAGTCCTACGCGTTAGGTAAAACGGACCTTATTTAGTACTATACTGTTAAAAAATCGTTTCAAAAGAAATTTTTAAACTAGGTCGTTATCAATCATAACACATGTATATTTTCCCTATTACTGTACTTTGGTACGAAAATTATTATGTTGTAATCAACAAATAAGTCATCAATGAAAAAGCATTGATCCTTGCCTTGGGCCCTTCATATAGGTTTAAGTTTTTTATGTCCTAAGATAAATTTTTGGTATCAGCTTGCTTAACACGCAAAACGCGTTTGGAATGCGATGGTATCTTAGGCCTTTACCGGATCCAGAAGAACGAAGTCTGACTCCAAGATTTTTGATTTCCGTTTTCTATCAAATTCTTTATTGTAAAAATATTATTTTGGATTTTATTCATGAGTGTTGTTAAGATTAATTTAATTGAAAAGTAAGAGTAAATTATGGTTATTTCAAAGAGTTGATTTTAAAAATTTTTAATATAATACAATTATACATAATTTTGTTTTTTAAATTTTGTAAGGATGACTTAAAATTTTCATTCAGACAAACCCGTTAAGTAAGATTTAATATTTTGGCCCTTTCAAGTCTTTGATCTTCTACACTATCGTTGGAAAGACTGATAGCCAAATGATTGGCACAAATATTCAACTTTTTTAAAAACTTTATAACATAATTTTAGAACTGGCAAACTTTACTTGAGTCTTCAAATTGAATTTTAGTAAATATTATGAAAATATCAGATCTAAATATTTTTGCAAAAAACAGTCATTAAAAATGTTTTCTGCACTACAGGTACTAATATAGTATTCTATTGATAACAAAACTGAAGGTCCTTGTTAGATTCTCAGATAGGTCTGGAAGCAACCCACCGTGTTAAAATGTTCCAAAATAAAAATATTTGTCGACTCAAGGTCATTTAATCTGAGTAAATAAAGAAAAATAATTAATTTTTAATTTCCAAGACCAGAATATTACGAAAAAGCTTAACTATCTATTATAATCCAAACTATTAACAGAACTGAGGGACTAAAAGTTGATATTTTCTACCCGCTGTGACAAGGAACAATATGAGTAATAAAAAAAAATATTACAATTAATTTAAAACCAATTAAAAAGGTAATGTAATTATTACAAAATACTAATGGAGCTTAAAGTATAATTTGTGGGTTACCCAACAATATTACCCTACCTATTGTTCTGTAGTTACAAGTAGGCCTACGTTCTAATATTGAATTTACATGAATCAGAACAGGAATTTTCTTTCGTAAATAAAACCTAAGATAAACTTATTCAAAGTTAGAAATTTTTAAGAACGTAAGAAATTCGTTGATTTTTTTTGAACGTACTATTGATCAATATCAGTAATCATATATAATTTAATCAATCATCAATGATCTATAATTTCAGGCATTTTAGTGATCAAAAAACCAGTACTAGTAAGGTATCTTGTTATTTTGTCATTTTTGGACAAATTAATTCCTGATAAAGCTCATTTTTTTGTTTATTTTTATCAATAGAACAGAATTAAGTATTTTATTTTGGTATACAAATTAAGTAAAACCAAAATCGATATTAGATCTAAGTCACAATAGTAAACTTCAAAATTTTTTTTTGTCCCCACAATCGAATATCTTCACCTATTTCTTTATCAGAAACGAAAAAAGTAGCTGATAAATGACAAGAAATTTCTGTGAATCACACTGGAGTCACAACAGAATCATACTGGATCATCTGGATCAACAGAATCATACTGAAAATTCCAAGACAGGAGGTGCTGATAATTATGGGCGATTTTAATGCCAAGCTTGGAACTGGATGTAAAACACAGTATATCGGAGCACATGGACTTGGAGCAAGAAACGGGAGAGGAGATCTTCTAGAAAAATTCGCAGAAGACTCAGAAATGGTTGTTACCAACACTTTCTTCCAATTACCACCTCGAAAGCTGTACACGTGGAAATCCCCTCAAGACAGACCTGGGAGAATCATTAGAAATCAAATAGATTATATTCTAGTAAATAGAAGATTCCGAAACAGCTTCACATCTGTCAAGACTTATCCAGGAGCAGACTTGGAGACAGACCATGTTCCACTGGTGGGAGTTTTCCGAGTAAAACTAAAAAAAGTGCAGAAAAGGAAATCACAGTTATATGATATTCATTTGTTAAAGGACCTTAATACGAGAATGGAGGTTCAAGGTATGCTAAACGAGCAGGTGACTGGTATTGGGGATGAAATGAACATAGAACAAAAGGTCAACTGTCTCACAGAGATAGTTCAGAAGGTTAAAGATAAACACTTAAAGGCGGATGAATTGATCAAGAAGAAATCATGGATGACAGATGAGATTCTTAAGCTGATGGATGAAAGAAGAGAAGCCAAAAATGACCCTGACAGATATAAAGTCATAAATATAACAATAAGAAGGAAGATCAGAGAAGCAAAGGAGAGGGAAGTAATGGAAAGATGTGAAGAAATTGAGACTCTACAGTTAAGGCATGATAGTTAAAATGTGCATAGGAAAGTTAGGGAGCTGACTGGTGGACTAAGGCGGAGACAGAAGGGAAATCTAATGGATTCTGACGGAAACATCATCTTGGACAGACAGAGTAAGATGAGAACTTGGAAAGAATATCTGGAGAAACTGTTTGAGGATCAAAGAGATAACACCTTTGAGCTGGGAGAGGAGGTAAATGATGGACCAAAGATATTACAGCAGGAGGTTCAATATGCAATATCACAGCTAAAGGATGGTAAAGCAGCAGGCCCCGATAATGTACAAGCTGAACTACTCAAACTAATGAACAATGAAACAGTAGAAATAATCACAGAGATACTCAACAACATATACAACTCTGGAGAAATACCAGAAGAATGTCTGAAGTCTGAATTTATTGCACTTCCGAAAAAACCAGGGGCCAAGAAGTGTGAAGAATACCGTACGATAAGCCTCATGAGTCATCTCCTTAAACTATTCCTAAAGATAATCTATAAGAGGATTTACAAGTTGTGTGAGAGCAAAATTTCCCCCAACCAATTCGGGTTCATAAATGCTGTTGGTACAAGAGAGGCTCTGTTTTCAGTACAAGTTTTATTCCAAAGGTGCAGAGATGTCAATTGTGATGTATATGCATGTCTGGTTGATTATGAAAAAGCGTTTGATCGCGTGCGGCATGCCAAGATGATGCAAATACTAAGGGAAGCAGGAATTGATAACAAAGATCTGAGAATAATTGGAAACCTCTACTGGAACCAAACCGCAAATCTGAGGATGGAAGGTGACCAGACTGAATATGTGAAAATCATGCGTGGAGAGAGGCAGGGTTGTATTTTATCTCCTCTAATCTTCAATTTGTACTCTGAGAGAATATTTGGCGAAGCTTTGCACGAAGTTGAGAAGGGCATCCTACTAAATGGGCACTGGTTGAACAACATCAGGTATGCAGATGACACCATTGTATTTGCAGACAACTTAGAAGACCTTCAATTCCTTATGAACAAAATCACATGTTACAGTCAACAATATGGACTCAACATAAACGTAAGGAAGACTAAGCTCATGATAATTAGTAAGAAGAAGATAACAGAAGGTCAACTCTACGTCAACCAAACACCAGTAGAACGAGTAAAGCACTATAATTATCTTGGAACCATTATAAATGAGGAATGGACCAACAACCAGGAGATAAGAGCGCGCCTTGGAAAGGCTAGATCCACCTTCAACCGGATGAGGGCCTTCTTCAAAAGCCACTACCTCTCTCTTGGTATAAAAGTGAGAATGGTGCGATGCTATATATTCTCTGTTCTGTTTTATGGTGCTGAATCGTGGACCCTGAACGAGGATATGTGCAAGAAATTGGAAGCGTTTGAGATGTGGCTGTACCGGAGAATACTGAAGATCCCTTGGACTGATCGAGTAACAAATGAAGAGGTTCTCAGAAGAATGGGGAAGAACCGGGAGGTACTGACCACTATCAAGTCTCGAAAGCTACAGTACTTCGGGCACATTATGAGAAATGCAACCAGATATGCCCTCCTGCAAGCCATTTTACAAGGGAAAATTTTTGGAAAGTGGGGACCAGGTAGAAGAAGAACATCCTGGTTGAAGAACCTCAGAGTCTGGTACAATACAACTTCGGTACGGCTTTTCCGAGTTGCTGCAGACAAGATGAAGATTGCCATGATGATCGCCAACATTCGTAACGGATAGGCACATCAAGAAGAAGAAGACACTGGAGTAATCTTACTGTAAAATGGAACACTGTGCGGATCTTCACAAAGAATATAACTAAAATCAGATTTCGTAAAAAATAAATTTCAAATAGCCTACACGAAAAAATTTAATTTAAAACTACTCATTCAGTTAATGCTGCAGAATTAGAAAGCCGCTTCGAAAATCACATTATTGAATTTAGGTCCCATTCTGAAAAGTACTGTCAAAAGTTTCTTCAAATTACTTTCTTGTTAATAAGCTCATAAACATTTTCTGAAGACGTTAAAACTCAAAAAATTTTATCAATAAAAAACATTTTAAAAATTGTTTTACTTAATTTGAATATTTTCACGTAAATGTTTACTGTGATGTTTCGAGAAACTTACAAGGTAAAATTTCAATTTCACTGAAGATGAAATAATAAATTAGTGCAAATTGTAAAAATATTATTAAAACTTAGTAAAACAATTGGCTTGAAATAAAAGCTGTTGATTTTTTTATTTCCTAAAAGTTAATTATCGTAAAATGAATATTAAGATCACAATCTTAAAAAATTCCATTTGTTCACCAATTTTGATGAGCAAAATACAGAAAATTACCAATTAACGCTTAAAAATAAGCGTTAAATTTTTTACCACGAGGCACCGAACTCAAAATTTCAGCAGACATGGCCCTTACCCTATCTTGTAGAGCAAAACAATTGTAGTAAATGAGGGAATTTTTAAGATAATTTTAATCATTTGAGAAAATCGCAAATAAGTAAGAAAATTCACGAATAAAATATTACTTCCGGGGAATCGATTTTGATGAAAATGTTTGGGTCGGATCTGTTTGAAGTAGGCCTACTTAACATAAGTTCCAAGTTTCAACATCGTTCTCTATTCCGTTTTTGAGATATTTTATTCGCATACAAACATGACAATCAATCGCTAATAACACGTTTTTTGGATTCAAGGATCCTGAAAACGAGTATTTTCGGTGAAAACTCGATATGAAATAATACTTTCCTTCCCTAGTATATATTTATTAAAGAGCACGAGAAAGTAAAATTTATGTAGTACAGTCTACTATTAGTTTATTCGACGAAAAATTTCGTAACGCTAGAACAAAAATAAATTAATAAAGAATCAGGTTTGAAACTAAATGTATGCAGTGTAACACCATCTATTATAAATAACGAAAAATAATTCACACCTTCCGTATCGTTTTGCATAATATCGGCTTGCTATAAACTTTTCGTTTAAAAAGCGTATTGTATACTACGATATAATGTATAAACAAGTACGTAATCTAAAAGCGTATCATTTAATATTATAATCTGGACAGGACACTTGACTTTAAATTAATAAATTTAATATTTATCTGTGTATCTGTGTTAGCAAATTTATGTATGTATAATGAAGTGAAAGGTTAACTACAAAAACCTATTTGCGCTAATTATGTGCTCTGTGTTAATGAAAATGAAACTTGTTATACAAGGACAGTGGGTGCGTGGAACTTTGTTGGTGTATTTCTATGTTAAACTTATTTATATTTTACTAATTGTTAACATATCAAAGGAATTATTAATTGATTAAGAAAGTATTTCAATGAAATCGGCTACAGCGGAACCAAAACTCATGTACATAGGAAACTACAAAGGTAGACAGCTTTAAAGAATCCGAATTTTAGTAGGTTTTCTCAACGGCACCAGCCACTTCCTACGAAATTACATAGAAAAACGAAATTTTAATAGAAATTTAAAAACTAGTAAAAGCCAAAATATTAAAATAAATAAAACTAGGCTAACACGTAGAATTAAGCACGGTCAATTCTCATACGAGGTGGAACTGAGCCTGACTGAATGAAATAAGAGGAATATTTATTTAATAAAAGGAAAAGAAGGAATATATTTTTCTGAACAAAATTTTGCTGTAATAATAATGTAGGCCTATAACTTTTTTGTCACAATATTTTTCGTTTTGTATTTACTTCAAGCATTATGTACATCCTCTTGTAATAATTCAGATACTGACTAAATAAAACTCTGGTGTGAATTAATCACACGACTTTCTCTTGCCATTATAAATAATGAACAATATAACCTCTGTTTAATCACGAGAAAACAATGTAAAACGAAAATTAACCTCTGTTGGACATTTTGATGATAAAAAATGTTTAAAATAAAAGCTGTAGGTCTTTTATTTTCTATAGGCTACCTTCCATTTAGTTATGTGCATTTTTGTCGTAATAAAACTTAAGCTTTAATTAAAAATACGTATAAAATTACACTATTCTAGATGTAAATTTTTGAAGCTTTACAGGTGAATACCATAAGTCATAGGTGTAGTTAGAATTTTCTCCAGGAGGGGGAAAAATAAGGTAAAATTTTTGTTGTTAAAAAATGTTTTTATTTGAACATACGAAATCGCTAAAATCAATTAATTGCAATGCTATTCGAACCTATTAAAATCTTATTTCATCCCTACCCGACGGGAGTTCTAGCTAAATCTTGATAAAATTTCTTTCTCAGGTTTATCTTTGGTACCTACTTTCTTCTTGGTACGTAAGAAACGACACCTTTCATTCTGACCTTAGCATTCCCTTCGTAAAAGACGTTGCACGAAAACTTTATCAAAGTTTCTTTGAAAAATTGCAAAATCATCAAAAAGATCTCGCTCGACCAATTGCCATTAAAATTTTTCCAAAGTTTCAACGTCTTCGCCGTCTTTGGTGTAGGAATCTTCTTCAATAACATTCTGTTACCGTTCTATCATTATCTTCATCATCATCATCACATCTTCTTAATTTCTGCACCGTTGAGTTTTAATTTTCATTTCCATCAAGATCACCTCTATCGTAGCATGTTTATGTCATCCTGGAGGATACGCTGTTGGGTGTGACCCCTCCTCCCACGCCTAATAATAACATTCATCAATTCTAGTGGTTGTACTTTAGTGTTCCAGATATATAAAATTAAAGACAAAAAAATTATATTTAGCTTCCAGAACCTTCTTTTTATTTACACTTATACAAAAAACTGTCAAGCCGATTTTCTGTCATTGTTGACCGTAAACAAGTTGCGTAAAGGTGCTGAAGGATCTTACGATAGTGCAAGTTGTGCAGTGCTGAGCAAGCGAGATAAGTATGCGTAGTGCCTGTAATATCGATGGGTAGAACAGTTGCGTTTCTTTAACTAGACAGCTAGTTCTATCTCCTTTAGTTTGACATTTGGCACATTTTTTCCTTTACATTTGTTTTACTAAAGTTCAGCTTCACAACTGACTCACTTGCTCTGATTGGAGAGCTTAAATAGGGAACAAAAACAGAAGAACACGAGTTTTTCAGCCACGACGATAACATAGTTTCTTGCCATGCAATACTATTCCTATTGACCTATAATTTGTTTGTTTTGCTAAATGAGCCAGGGGCAAGCCTCCCACCATGCCTCTTCTTGGCTACGCCTATGACATAAGCGATTAACTACCACCTGTATACCGCATTCAGTACTGAATCAGAGCAAACTGAGCGTACACCAAAAATTAACTGAATGACAAAGTGTGGTGTTTATTTACGAACTATTATTTTCTAAAAGCAGACTTTTTCAAAAATTAGTAATCATTTTTTTCAAGTAATCTGTTAAAATTAGAGATGTTAAACTTGGCGGAGAAGGGACCCCATCCCTGGCAAAAATCTGTTAAGAAATTGACTGCGGTAATAATATTACAGAAGCAGCGATTTCATTTTTATTAAGAAGCTCGTTTCTAATATTGATCTTAAATCATCATAAAATGACAAAACTAAACCACCTCACAGCAAGATGGCATACGTCTTCCAATCATTCATATATTAGTAGAGAAATGGAGGACTAAATAACTTCAGACTAAAAGAAAAGGCTTTAGAAATCAATTTTCCGGTTTTTTTAAATTAAGGTTCATAGATTAAAACTGAGACAGTTTATGTTCTCGGCTCAAAGAATTTTGGAAAAGATAATGAAAACCAGTCCGAAATATAAATAACCTAAAACGTATAAGGTAATCTAACGTTTCAAAGGTAATGATAGCAAAATTAAAAGGTTCCAATTCCAATAATTTTTGTGTAGGAACCAATACCATTATTACATTAAAAAAATGTTAACAAAAGATCTAACAAACACGAAAAAGCACTACAGCAATCAAGCAGTCAATCTTACTTTGCCAAACATTTTATTGACTGTCTACATTATAGATATCTTTGTAAACATAAAAATTATGGACAGACTATCCAGGGCGTAGAATTATGACTAGTCTATTAAAATAAAAGAGTGAATACGACACACAATTATAAAGATACTACAGAACTCTATAAAAAGATAATGGCAAACCGGTACTTAAATCCAATATCTAAATACGTCTAGTTTGTTTCCTACATTTCAATGATTACCTATCTTTCAAGTTATGCGTTAATAATTAAACGATTCGTTTTTAAACTATTTTTCCAGTTATCTTTCAGTTCACAAACCATCAAAATTTTGTCATATGTACAAATTTGCTTTTTTACGACATTTGAAAAGAAATCGGTATTTTCACTTCGTGTTCGTTAGTACTGTTATTATTATGACACCCAATTTAAAATCAGGAACAACGTTAAGTTATACAAATCTTCAGAGCAACCTACACAATAACTTACCACACAATTCGTAAAGAGAATATTTAAAACATCGCTCAACTTAAGTTGGATAACTTGCTGTTAAAAATACCATGTTATTACTTTCTCTTGCCTGAATGAATACATAAAAAGGAAAGTTTGTTTTCATGTCGATTTTTCGAAATTGAGTTTTCACCGGATAGCTATACAAGTTTTCAGACCCCATGAACCCAAAAAACATGTTTTTAAGTTTGGTGTGTGTGTAAACAAAATATCGCAAGAACGGAACATTGTACGAACTTGAAACTTAAGTCAGATACTACTACTGAACCCGATATGAACATTTTCATCAAAATCGGTCAAACGGAAGTAGTAGTGTATTCGTGTCATTTTTAACTTTTTTGACATTTTGTCAAAACCGCTCCTACGATTTTTTTTTAAATCGCCTTATTTACGATATTGTTTATGCTCTACCAGATAGGGTAGGCGCCATGTCTGCTGAAATTCTTGGGGAAGCTGTTTTTACGTACAAAAATTGTTTTTTCTGAAGATTGCAGCTTTAATATGCATTTTAGTGCAAAATATGTATATAAATAAAAGTTGTAGAGAATTTAAAATCCTACAACTTTTATTTCAAATATTTTTTTGTATAACGCGTAGTTTTAACGGTAATTAGTGATTTTCTGTTTGTTTTAATGAAAATCTGTAAAAAATTGTTTTTTAAGATTTCAGCCTTAGTATGAATTTTACGACAAAAGTATATTTAATCATATTTATAGTAAATTAAAAGATCTACACTTTAATTTAGAGCATTTTTCTCTACAGAGCCTAGTTTAACGTGAAAGAGTGATTTCCGTACTTTTAAGTCAAACTGAGGTTGATTTTCATTTTGCATCATTCACTCATGATTAAAATAAGGTTATAGTTTTTGATGTTAGTTTTTTGTTTATTTCTAATGTATTATTACTAATGTTAGGTTATATTATTAATTATTTGCATTGGCAGGAGAAAACTGTGTGAGCGTTTCACACCAGTTTTTTTTTAATAGAATTTCTTTCACAGTTTATGTAAATAATCTCCGTTAATATGTGTAATTAAACAACTATAATTAAGTGTCTTATGCACTTTAGTTTACTATTAAGTACACTAAAAATCCTCTGATTTATCTGATGTATTATCAATAAAAACCGTTTTCATTTGATATTCTTATAATCTAAATTGTAGAAAGCTTAGATACTTGTTTTGAACAACTATATACCTTACTTATTATTTAGAAAACAAAACAGGTAAAATTTAAATATATTGTTTTATATAAATATCCGACTTATACTGTTACAATTAAAACTATTAGAAGTTTGTTACATTTCACTAAAAATTATTCAACGAACTTCGTAAATAAGAGATGCGACATAATAAGTTACTTTGCACAAAAATACGACTTTAAAATATCAGTTACAATAATTCACATTTCTTTTTATAAAACTCCTTTTACACGGTCATTTCAGTTCTCATATCAGTTTCCGTTTCAGTTCAGTTAACAAAAATACTCTTCTTCTCTTTTCAGTTCAGTTCTCGTTTCAGGAATGGACGACAATCTGCTTTGTAATTGGGTAATTGGGCTGTCATTAGCATTAACAAAGCTAAACATAGCTGATTGATCGTATTCTTCATACCTATTAACAACTTGTTATACGCATCTTCTCGTTTCAATGTACGAGGTGTGGCTATTAAATCACGAGACTGACGTAAAAAATTTTATTTTTATTTCATACAAAATTACATATTGTCACCTTCAATATACACTCCTTCTCTAACCCTAAAACGCTCCATGCAAATTTTCCATTGTTGGAAACAGTGCTGGAAGTCATCTTCTGTCAGCTCCTTTAGGACACGTGCCACTTTCTCTTTTACAGCTTCCAAAGACTCAAATCTTATCCCTTTTCATGCAGATTTCACCTTAGGGAACAGGTAGAAGCCACATGGTGCAAGATCTGGTGAACCAGGTGGAGTTTTTAACACTGAGATGCTATACTTGGCTAGGAACCCTTTGACAGATAACGCGGAATGAGCTGGCGCATTGTCTTGGTGGAGAACCCATGATTTGTCCTTCCACATTTCGGGGCGTTTATTCCTTACTCTTTGACGTAGTTTAGAAAGTGCCTCAAGGTAGTAATATTGATTAAGTTTTTGACCTTCAGGAACCCAGTGAAGGTACACAATCCCATGGATATAAAAAAAACAATCATCATTGCTTTAAATATTGACTTGCTCATTCGAGCTTTTTTGGCTCTCGGTGAAGTTCGGCTCTTCCAGTGCATGGATTGGCGCTTCGTTTCCGGATCATAAGTAAGAAACCACGTTTCATCACATGTTATTTTCTTCTACCTGTTTCCTAAGGTGAAATCTGCATTGAAAGGGACAATATTTGAGTCTGTGGGAGCTGTAAAAGAGAAAGCGGCACGTGTCCTGAAGGAGTTGACAGAAAATGACTTCCAGCACTGTTTCCAACAATGGAAAATTCGCATGGAGCGTTGTAGGGATAGAGAAGGAGTGTATATTGAAGGTAACAATAAGTGACTATGTACAAAATGAAAATAAATGTTTTTACGTCAGTCTCGCTATTTAATAGCCACACCTCGTATTACGGTAACTTGGGTCTCATTGATATGAGAACTGAACTGACCGTGTAAAAGGGGCCTAGAATTCATTTCAACCTAACTTCATTAATAATATGAATTGGTTGAACGACAATTTTGTAATAAAATACAGAAAAACCATTAAGAAATACACCATAGTATATTTTTTTGTAGTAATTTTCACTTCTCAGAAATTGAATTAAAAGAAATAATATCATTTGCAATGAATAACAAGCAGACTATATATAACCTATATATATAAAAACACAAGAAAAGATACTGAAAAAAAATATTTAATGTAAAAACGTGTAAACGAGCGGAATGTTGTCTAAAGATTTAAAGGAAATCACTGAAACACAACCGCTACCAACAGGAAATACGAATCGGAAATTTAATTAAATTTTATATCTTTTTGCCTAATATTCCTACAAATATTTTTATCACTATACGTAGGGATAGCCCCAAATGATTAACATCATTTTCTTGTATCCTTAACAAACAATTAGACATAATAAATTCTTAGGGTTTCAGGATTAGTATGGTCATCTTATTCAGAAGAGCTTAGAATTTAAATAGTTTATTTCAGCTGTGTTCTTGGATATTCAACCGGCGTTTGGCATGTAGGTCTGTTATACAAAATTAAAATGAAATTAGAATATTCATACTTCTTGATTTTTAAAAACTATCTCTCAAATCGTTTCTTCGAAGTTAAATATGATAATGTCTTTTCCTATTTCTACTTATTAAATTCCGGCGTTCCTCAAGGCAGAATTCTGAGCCCGTTTTTATATATGCTTTACACATCCGACCTTCCAAAACATGACACTGTAATGATGGCAACATTCGCAGATGACACAGCGGTTTTAGCGGCGGACGCTTCTCCGACATGTGCCTCGGAGAAGTTCAAACCCATCTTGACAACATTCACGAATGGTGTAAGAAATGGAGAGTGAAGATTAATGAGGATAAGTCAACGCACGTAACGTTTACATTAAAGAAACCAACATGTCCAGTGGTTAGTTTGAACGGTACAATAATTCCACAGAAGGAAGAAGTTAAGTATTTGGGTTGGCATCTAGATCGAAGACTCACGTGGAGAAGTCATATATGGACGAAACGAAAGCAACTTGGGCTGAAGTTACGTCAATTTTTCTGGCTCTTAGGCAGTAAATCTCAACTCTCCCTTGAAAATAAAGTACTCTTATACAAAGTAATACTAAAACCAGTTTGGACTTATGGGTTAGAGCTATGGGGTACAGCTAGTTCGTCAAATATAGAAATACTGCAGCGCTTCCAATCAAAATTCCTGAGACTAATCACTGCAGCTCCATGGTTCGTAACCAAAATACTACACAATGACCTAAACCTGCCCTTCATAAAAGAAGAAATTAAACAACATAGCGAAAACATTTACAAAAACTAGAAGACCATCAGAATCCATTAGCGATTAACCTCCTCGACAACAGCAAAGATACTCACAGACTGAAACGTTTTGAAACACTAGACTTACCTCTACGATTTTGTTAATCATTCAAATATTTTTTTTTCTTTTATACTTCAACTCATCGTCATCATCTCCAGCTTCAACAACTTTGTGTTTTAAGATGTTGATTCACAGTTGATCAAGTTAAGTTTTGTACACATATATACAGAATTATACATTTTTCTTCATATTTATTCTTGTTGAAACACAATACTGAGTGTGGTTTTTATTTTAATTCTAAGAACATTATTCAGATGTTCTCGTCTTCGATTAAAGTTTTTGTATTTATAAACTGATTGTAAAAGAAATACACTGTTACAAAAAAATAATGCGTTCATATTTACAAAATAACTAAATCTGAATCAGTATTACATTAAAACCAAATAATAGAATCCATTTTACAAGTAGTAGTCAGTATAATGATATGTGCCAATTTTTCTTTCAGGATGTACCTGCGAATCATCCATAACCCTTAAATATACACATGTATACTTTTAATATTCGTGTAGGCCTACCTATAACCTATATTGCCACATAATAACAAACCCTCCTAATAAAGAAAGTTACAAATTTAAAAGAAGTTATAATTTATCTTTAAGTATAACAGATACAGGATTTTTCAGTACAAGTATAATATTCTTTTTGTACAAGTATGTCTTTTTCTAATAAATTTACGTTTACAATTTCATTAATGATTTGTCGCAAATTTAAAAATGTGTACAGTAAGACTTCGACTTACGCGAGGATGCGTTCCGTAAAATCATCGCGTAACGTGAAATTCGCGTAATTTGGATTATTTGGTTTAACCTTAAAACATTCGCTAATTGTCCGTACCATTCAAATCCGTAAATTTTCCGTATAGTTGATTCACTAACCCAGTCGTTCCTTTTATGTTCTTACCGTCTGCATAAGCAGATATTGCAAAACAGTCAGACGTTAAACAAAAAAAATATATGTTCTTCGTTTTTTCACGCCTTTCGTAAATTTTAACGACATCTAACGTTTCCTTTAAACTAATTGCTCTCCGTTTTAATAACCTTTATTAGAACTCATACTTTACGCAAAGTAACAACAAAAACAAGAAATTAAAAGACCTGCAAATTGTAGCACAATTAAAATCACGATTAAATCTAATCAGCCTTACACGATCGATATTTTTAACGGACTAAACAGTACTGATTTTAGAACAAAAGCAAGTCAAGATAAAATAAAATTCCAGTGTAAAAATGGTGACGGGAATTGCTCTACCGGTTTCGAGAGGAATTAGCAAAACAGTGGTCATAAATGTAAACATCCGTAAGATAAGAATAACTTATATATGATAACATATTTATATTTCCCACAATATAGGACTAATATAAATTTTGTTCAACAAAATCGCGCTAACGTGAATTCGCGTAAGTCGAGGTCTATTACAAACGGAATACATTGTTTCTTTGTTCATTTAGTGAGTCAAATTGATTTAGTTAAAAAATTACATTAGAAAACGTCAATCTTTTTCATTAGAAAGAAACTGAAAGTAATTATGTTTTACGTGCCAAATATAAAATTTCGAACACAAGTAATGTCGAAGTTACCTGTGCTCTATTCCACGGAACCGTGAAGCACGTCAAAACATATATGTATTAAAATTGTACAGAAACATGTTGAACATATCCTAGTATATAACAACAGATTCATTTTTGGAAATCTCAAATTACAAAACAAAAAAATATGAAATGTTAGATTCCAGTTTTTAATATTTAAAGATTTTGAAATACACAACACAAGCTATGAAATGAGAGTAAGAAATTACTTTATCTAATTTGGGTCATGAATTAAGACGTTAGATTATTATTTGGGTTAAAGAATAAAAAAAGGTTGAGGACCACCATGATATAGATAAAAATTTAATGTTTCATTGTGCGGTTTTCATCTCTTTCACAAAAAGTCGGAGTTTATTTTGGCGAGTATCCAGTCGCTATGACCTGCGTCTGTTTATCTATCTGTCCATTACAAGAAAATATATTAACTGTTGACTGTAGTACAAGGTGTATATTAAATATAGTAAATTTATTACGGTTTTGTCTACTAAGTGAAATATAATATTATATTTTATAAAAATACAATACAATATTTTATTCATAATATATAAAATAGTACATAAAGAATTATACTTCGTTATTTTATGAAGGGTCTACATATACATACGTCCTTTCTAATATAAATTTCAACACAATGTATGCGTATGATAATTAAGTAGAAAACCACATTGACTGCAGAATAGATTGACTAAGATTAATCTGATTTTCTGTATTACAATGCCAATACAACAAAGTATTTTCCAATGTACGTATCTAGTGACAAGAGGATATTTAATTTAAAATGATCAGAAGATAAAAATTCAGAGTACAGTTTTTTAACTTATTTAATTTAAATAAACAAAAAAATCTGGTGTGAAACACTCACGCAACTTTTTCTTGCCTATACAAATAAAGAACAATATAACTTAAAATAGTAATAAAACATTAGAAATAAGCAAAAAAACTAACCTCAAAAAACATTACCTAATTTTAATCATAAGGGAATGATGCAAAATGAAAACTAACCTTAGTTTGGCTTAATAATACGGAAAATTACTTTTTGACGCTAAACTAGGCTCAGTATAGAAAAATGCTTTAAAACAATTGTAGATCTCTTAATATTCTACAAATTTTATTATATGCATTTTTGTCGTAAAATTGATACTACGGCCGAAATCTTAAATAATCGACATTTTTACAGATTTTCATAAAAAAAACAGAAAATCACTAATTACCGCTAAACTAAGCCTTATACTACAAAAAAAAATGTTCGAAATAAACGTTGTAGATTTATAAATTGTCTACAACTTTTATTATACACCTCTCCGCTAAAATGCATATTAAGGCTGTAATCTACGAGAGAACAGACTCCACAAGAATTTCAGCAGACATGGCGCCTACCCTATCTTGTAGAATGTAGAGCATAAAAAATGTAGTAATGAGGCGATTTAAAAAAAAATCGTTAAAGCCGTTTTTGAGAAAATTGCAAAAAAGTGAAAAATGACACGAATAAACTAGTGCTTCTTCCGGTTGACCGATTTTGATGAAAATGTTCTTGTCGGGTCCTCTAGTAGTACCTACCTTACGTTTCAAGTTTCAACTTCGTACGATGTTCCGTTCTTGAGATATTTTGTTCACACACGGGCACGCGCGGATACGCACACACACACAGAGGGAGGGGAGAGAGAGAGAGAGCAATAGCTAAAACACGTTCTTCTGGGTTCAGGGGATCTGAAAACGTGTAGTTCCTGTGAAAACTCGATTTCGAAAAAACGACATGAACAACAATACTTTCCTTCCTATATATTCATATAGGCAAGAGAAAGTAAAAAAATATGTAAAATTTAACTTTTTAATTAAATTCTAATTTCTGGTTGGTCGGCTAATAATCACGTCTCTACTCCCACTTTGTCACCCGGTTCAGTCGTCTTCGTGCGATTCTGGTAGATCGGGAGAATTTCAATGTACATACAACATTTTCCGGCAAAACTCGACAAAACTGCTTATAAGAGAAAGGTGTATATTATGAGTCATAATATACACGATAGTGGACTAGAAAAATGGTCATAATTTATGACCATTTTTCTAGTCCACTAGCCTAAATATATAAATTAAAAACAGATCACTTACATAAATTTTAAGAAAAATAAAGTAAAATTAGCCTATCAATTACTTTTAATTTAACATACAAGAGATTTTAAATCAAACATAAATAACAACTATTAATAAATTTAAATAATTAACTAAAATGATTAATATGTAACTCATAATAGCAATTCCCAACGAAATTTATTTCTGACAACTAAAACTTGTCTCGCCTACACAAAAATTGTACTTAGTACTTACTCGTATTTAAATACTTCGGTATATTTAAATTCAGTTTAAACAGAAAGAATAAATCCAAATGTATGGGAAACTGTAAACAGCTATGTATTACGGAAATGTTTACGTAGTTAGTGTAGTCTTTAGTTAACTATTTAGAAGGCAGTAAAATACCTGGTTTACCTCAGTTACCTTCATTTAATGTTCTGATTTTACTCTTATAAATTATTCTTGCTTTTCACTACTTATTAATTCATATCGACACTAAAAACTTTTTTATATCAGCGTATTGAAATATGAGGAGGATAAATAGAACGACGAAACGATTCCTTACGAAAAAACACGCACCATCTGCTTTAGGTTTCTAAGGCAAGAGCTTGAAGCATACTACCCTACTAAGTACAATTCCCAAAGGAGTGTGTGATTTATAAGACATACAGCTGCAGAAAACCGAGCACTAAGAAGAAAATATCCATAAAAAAATCCTTGTTGCAGAATTTGCAAAAGAAAATTACTCTCAAATGTCAACTCCACAATTATCACAAGCTACATTCATAACATGATTCTCTAGTTTTTAAAGCGCTATTATATCTACTACACATAATAAAAAGCTTAGTAATATAAGAAAATTATCACTTACTTATCGGAACAGGTGAACATTAGGCAGGCCTCAGTCGACTTCCTTTCATTTAATTATAGTCGTTTGTCTTTTCTTTTTAGTTCAAGTCTATTATTAAAAAAACAAAGCAACCCCCGGATTAAAATATGATAAATGATGAAGGCAACGTTTACTACGGTTGTAAATTTATCTACTACCAAAAAAAGAAAATTATACCGATTAAAATGTAATATCAAAACCGTAAAGAAATTAACAATTCAATTCGATACACAGGTAACTTTGCTTTACGAAATAAAATATGTACGTTATCGTCACATCAAAACTGTTTCCGAGTCAGAAAAAAATGGGTAGTCACTGATAAATCATATTAATACCTACAAGTCACAATTCGAAATTATATTTTGAATGATTTTCAGATAGTGAAATTTTTAAACTTGGGATTTCCATCGAAAACTTAAATTAGTCAAGATTCAGAATAAAAATGTTAAGGTAAATTCTTTTATTAGTGTATTAGTTGAATTTGCTAAGAAATTTTATCACCGAGCTAATTTGAATGATTAATTTTAAATCTCATAATTGTGTAACTTTCTCTCAAAACAAGCAATATCTTCATCAATATGTTTTGTATCTTAAAACAGGTTTTAGCTGAATAGTTATTTGTATCTTTTGGACGTTTTTGTACTTCTATAAACACCCCAGCCCGAAGAGCAGTGATCAGCGCAAAGGGCTTCTACGCGAAGGGTTCCGGGTTCGATTCCCGGTCATGTCCAGCATATTTTCAAGGTTCATTTTCATCAATCACCCATCACCATCTCCGTGTGATTACAGTAAACCATAAAAAACCGGATCTTTTCTGTTATCCCCCCCCCCCAGCATAATTTTTCACATTATATGGATATTTCGTATATAGGTATTTTTACAGTATTTTTAACGGGAAAATATTTAAAAAAAAATCATACATCAATATTTTTCAAGTTAACGTTAACGTTTTTTTCCTTTTTTAAGTTAAACTTAAACTATTTATTGACAATGAAATTATTAAATTATTTAATAATATTTAATTTAATGATAATTCATTTAATGATGTCATGTACTCAATGAGTTTGTATTTCATTGTTACATAGCATAACAATATTGAGAATAAGCAATATATTTATTTACCCTACCTATATGTAACTTTAACTTGAAGCATATTGGTGTAGGATTTTTTTAAATAATTCCTCCGTTTTATCTTTAAAAATACTGTAAGATTGCATACGAAATATTCACGAAATGTAAAACATTTGCTGGGAGGGGGAATAACAGAAAATACCCAAAAATTCTCTAGAAGTAGTTAGTAATTTCTCTTCATCAGACCTGCCCAGATTTGATATTTTTCTACCGCTAACCCACTTATGAGTGTGTGTAAATAATATCTTCTCAAGATGTAACCGATTCAGTTTATTTCTTTATTTATTATGAGATCGTTAATAAAAACTAAGATATGTATCCACCTATTTATTATACATAGGTAACGAATTACTATTCACGAAATATACAAGCCTGTAACACAATATAAAATATACGTTTACTCATTTTCTACATGACTTAATATTTTTACTATTATATTATGTTTTCATGTCGATTTTTCGAAATCGAGTTTTCACCGGATCTACACGCTTTCAGACCCCTGAACAAAAAAAACATGTTTTTAGCGATTGGTCTGTGTGTGTGCGTGTGCGTGAACAGAATATCTCAACAACGGAACATCGTACGAACTTGAAACTTAAGTAAGACACCAATACCGAACCCGACACGACCATTTTCATCAAAATCGGTCAACCGGATGTAGTAGTTTATTCGTGTAATTTTTCGCTTTTTTGTGATTTTCTCAAAAACAGGTCCTACGATTTTTTTTAAAAATCGCTTGGTTTAGTAAATTTTTCATTTTTTACAAGATACGTAGGCGCCATGTCTGCTGAAATTCTTGGAGAGACTGTTTTCACGGAAAAAATTTGTTTTTTAAGAATGCGGCTTTAATATGCATTTTAGCGCAAAAATTTTAGCGCAAAAATTTATATAATAAAAGTTGTAAACAATTTAAAATCCTACAACTTTTATTTCAAAAGTTTTTTGTATAACGCTTATTTTAGTGGTAATTAGCGATTTTCTGTTTTTTTTGTCACGAAAACGTGTGAAAAATCGATTTTTTTTTAAGATTTCGGCCTTAGAATTGTATGAATATAAGCTTTGTGCAGCTGCTGTGGGATGAAGGGGACAGACGAAGTACCAAACTATGGCTACGTCATAGCACTATACTAATCATCTCATTGCCTTCGCTAGGCAGTAGGCTGCCTAGTGATTTTCCGTATTTTTAAGCCAAACTGAAGTTGATTTTCATTTTGCGTCTTTCACTCATGATTAAAATTAGGTTATGAAACGGTAGACAAGATGGACACATTTACATTCAAAACTGAGGTTTTTAACTACAGTATAGTCGCGGTAATCAGAACACGTCATAATGTCCGATCTTTGC
Organism: Catonia carolina; assembly: GCA_035578175.1. Lineage (NCBI taxonomy): Eukaryota > Metazoa > Arthropoda > Insecta > Hemiptera > Achilidae > Catonia > Catonia carolina. The sequence goes on from JAQMRL010000001.1 coordinate 334,974,397, forward strand.
GGATTATCGATATCTAAAATCTTAGACTTTGGCAATCAATTACAAATACGATATACTGTAGGATAAAAAATACAGATTCAACAAAATACGAGGACACAAAATTATAAATGACACCTTTAATTGAAACCTGTTACAGTATTATTTTCATGTCATTTTAAAACAAAACACAATTTTAAAACAAACAATGGTACTTGTGGTTGCCAGTGCCGTTACTCCACGGGAAAAAATGATATACGATCTTTTTTAACTTTGAATACAGCGGCAGTCTTTTCCCCCTTATGAACTAAGGTCTTTCCCGGCAACATTTTCCATTATAATGCCGACTCATCTCCATTGTAAACTTGATCTGCTGTTAAACCTCGTTTTTCTACTTCATCCTGGAATTATGTTTTTAAGTCCATAAAATCGTCGATATCACTAGAAATTTTTTCACCGGTAACAGTTAACAGTCTAATTCCGTATCGTTGTTTAAATTCGTCCAGCCAGCCTATACTGGTTTGAAAGTCGTCTTTCCCGGTCATTTTCTAGTAGGAAAACTTAGCTTTTGGGTGAGAATGTCTCCACTCACTATACCGACTATGCCTTGCTCTTTCTTGCAAAAACCATGAGTATAAAGCCCGCTCGGCATCAGGTTTACCTGCTACTTTCAATGTTTTTCTTTTCAGTGGCCCGCACTCCATTTATTATACGTGTTTAAAAAAATTTGGGTCTTTTCCGTTTTCTGTATGGCAATATCAAATCCGAATTCCCTGAAGGGTTACACAATTCTCCCACTCCTGCGCCTAGCGCGCCAATCTGACTAGCAATATTCGTGCGTAATGTCAACTCCACTCCCATTCACAGTTTCTATTATGAATTTTGTAGAGTTACCGAATAATATTCCGACGGAGGAAGGTGTTGCAGAGTTCTTTCAGGAAAAGGGATTATTACATAATCCCAGAAGATGTGACAACTAAAAAAGTCGGTATGAAACACTCACACGACTTTCTCATCCCAAAGTGAATAATTAAAAAATATAACGTAATAGTAATTTAGTAATAGCAAAATAAGAAATAAAACAACAAATCGTGTAACATAGTACTATATACTGGGACTGGGAAGGACATGTGTACGCGTGCGTGAGTGTGTCTGTCTCAGTAGAGTATTCAGTAAGGCAGGGAGTGGGAAAAATGAACAAGTGTGCAACCCTTCAGGGAATTCAGATTTGATAGTGGCATACAGAAAACGAAAAAGACCTAAGAATTTGTCTAAATGCTAAAACAAATAATTAAAACCATGATAATAAATGATCGTTCGGATTACTGGAGGTTTCGGTTTCGGGTTGGGATTTCCGCGACGACCATACTGTACCAGAAAGTACACGATACTTTAAAAACTAAACAACACTGCAAGGAAACCTATTCAGAGGTGAACGAATAAAAGTAAATTAATTTTTTAGAAAAAAAAAACAGAACAATCGTTTCATTTACTACACTCGTGCACAATGGTAATTTTTAAGTAAGCAAAATAATATAGCTATGAACATAAAAACAATTAGCACGGCGTAAAAATGGTGAAACAGATTCATTCATACATTCAGTACCTACACAACAGTAAGTCTACTATAATTTTCTGGACTTATAGCTGCTGTTTCAAAACAATCTTTCAGAATTATGGAGTTATAATAACAATTTAATAATGTTGTTTAACCTAACATTAGCTAACTTATTACAGTCGTTTTAAGAATAAATGAAATATAATACTGTATCACGCAAAACTCAATGTATCCGTTACAACTCAACAATATTTTTCTACAATATCATTCTAACAAAGCTTAAGTTAACAATAAAATTTTATTTTCTTATTCCCAATAAAATTAAGTCGTGTTAATAATAAAAAGTAATAAATACTTATAATAAGGAAAGAAATTTATTATGTATATTTCTCGTAATGCAGCTTCATATTTCATAATCATACACGAATCCAACATCAACTTAAACTAAATGTAAAGTGTGAGATGGAGTGGCTTAAATGTAATAGAAGGGAAATACTATAAAATATTGTCTTCATTTATTGAAGTGCTTACACTTGTAAAACCATTAAAGTAATATATTAATTTTCTTCAAATGGAAACATAAAGAAAACTTCAGTTTTATTTCTCGTGATACCAGATACATTACCTATCATTTACCGTATAAATGGTGTTTTATGAATCTATGTATGTACTTCTTTTCTGCAATACAAGGTGCAGCCCTTTTTAGCAATGTGCTAAACCTAAAACATTTGTATTTGTATAAACGCAGGAAGTTAATGATACTATAAAATGCTGTTTTATGCACTTTTAACGAGAGGCCGTTAATTCTGTTACGGAGATACAGTGTCGTGGCAACCACAGATGTAATGTGGAACTCTACTCGGTAAGTATCGGTTGACATAACTTATTTCATATCTTTCTTAAATAAGAATATTGATATTTTTCATATTAGGACTCGGCATAGTGTATAAATTTACCTTTTTGGTTTAAAATTTTTTTAGAAATATGAAAAGAGTTCTAAACTTGCCGAGAAGTAAATTATAAAGTTGTTAATTTGAACAGTATTCATTAGATGCACGGGTCAAATTAATTTGTCAACCATGATAATAAAACCAAAATAACCTAATCTATAACCTAATGAATAAAAATGTCCTATGACCTAATGTCTTATGTGAAAATGTGATTTTATACAATTGGTATAAAATCTTTACAAAAAATATGCTAACACTCAGATAAACAGATATTACAGCCAGCCCATTATAGCTAGTTCTGATTTTCCGTTAAAAAAGGAGTTTTACATAACCAAACAAACATTAAATAGTAAAAAGGCAAGCCTAAAGTTTTGTGAAAAAGGATAACCTGGTAGAAAAACCAAAACTTCTCTAACAATGAGTACAATAAATACAACAGATAGGACCCTAAAATAATTTTAGAAACTTAAAACTGGGTCAATAGGACTACATACATAACGACTCAATAGTCCGTCAAAATGAATTAAAATAGAAAACCTTAAAAAGTTAATACCATTAAATAGTTAATTTAAAACAAAAAATTAATACAAAACTACAAATTTAAAAAAAATTTAAGACGTTATCAGTAATAGTAAAAACTGTAGATACAAGTAAACTGCACTGGGTAGAAAAACATAGTGCAATGTCGCTTCAATACAGGATTTTTTAATTTATCCCTTTTCGGACTAAACAAAATACTGCGATATTATGTACTAACTTAACTGAATCAGAGTTCAAAGTGACATTTTACACACAGAAATGAAATCTTTTCGTCTTATGTCCGGATACCCAAAGACAATGGAAAACAAACAAAAATTTATTTCTTGAAATAAAAATTTAATGGTCTGTTGGGAAATCATGCCCAGATACATATTGCTTCTAAATAAGGAGGTAACAATGTCAGGTTATTCCACTAACCTGACTCATTAAAAATACTATATGTACAAATGATAAAACAACTATTCACAGTGATACGAAACAATCACTAGCTAAAAAAAGGTAGCGAATAAAACTACGAAACGTTTCAGAGCTGCTTAAGCAGTTGTTGCACGTGGTGGCTCGCGCACATTGAATGAAAATAACACTAGCTCAGTCCAAAGATTTTTCAAACAGGTACGATAACGAACTAACCACATGTTAAAATAAAAATTTCTACCGAATACCATGTAATGTGATTCCGAATCTTAAAACATCAGTAGTCAATCATAAAATTAGATAAGGGTAATTTTGGTATAATGTTATCAGTAAACTTAATCATACCTAATTATACAGAATATTTTTATTTCACTTACCTGATACAATTTTCTAAAATAACAACGAATGGATTAATTTATCAAAACCAAACAAAACAATTTGTCACACGAACAGCACTAAACAAAACTTTTTGTCACACCGAAATAGTCGAGATGTCTTCTTAAATACAACACAATCTTCAGTTCTCGGATAACTTCAGTTATATAAAAATTTCAAAAGAATTTATAAGTTGATTTTCTTTAGAAATTATTGAAATATGTGAATAACAAAAATTTATGTTACCATTATAAAAACCTAATAATTATCAGCAATTGTTAAAACCAACAGAACTGATTTTTAACTAGGTTATGTTTAACGAAACTTTGGGAAACTATTTTGTAAGTTTACTTTTTCGGAAAAGAAAAACTAAGAAATACAGACGAAAACTGCAAAGTGAATTTATTAAAACCGTGATGTTTAAAACTTAGAATTTGTTTGAAGAGAACAAATTAAAATAGATAATAAGTAGTTTACGTTTCACAGAAATTACCTCGATTTGCAAATTAAATACAAAATGAAATTTTCACAAGACTCACTATAATTTTTGAAAGCAGAACAGACTCAAAATTTCGATGTGAAAAATTAGAAAATAAACCCGATCGATTTACTTTTTATCTGTAGTTGACCAGACGTAGTTCGAACATCGACTGATGACCAGTTCTTTACTCCAAAGACGCGAGAGATTGACTACGGACACAAAGCACACACACTATTATGAACACATGTACAGCCAGACGACTATACATGCACTACGACCATAGAGTAATAAAGAATAGAGGGGGAACTGAGATAGGCGGAATGAAACGGAGTTTGTCGTCTGCTAGTGTTATATGCTGACAAACATAGAGTGCGTTTTGGCGTCGCTTTAAAATTTGAAACCTAGGCGTCATACAGAGCAAGCGTTGTTAGATCAAATTGTACGTTAGTAATGGCGGATGAGACCATTGTTGTTTGGAGATTATTTTTAGTTACAATGAAATTTTATTAGGTTAAAAAAGTGTTTTCATCGCAGAGGTATACTTAACGTCATTTCTTCTGTTTTCCAAGAGACGAAAACCTGTAAGTATTAATATGATAAGTAAATACGTGTAGGCCAAAATACATATTGTTTGTTTATAGGTTAAGCACATTTACTACTAGCGAATTAGTAAATAATGAAATATATGAATTGCCTATTTTAATTATTGTACACATTATCTAGTGATTAAGTTTGCCTGGTATAATAATTAGGTTATTAATTAAATTATTAATAACTAATACTTAATTAGTATTAGGTTATTAATAATTAGGTTAGAGATATAGGTTAGGTCATGTGCCATTTTACTGGTTAGCTTTCTTTTTAATTGATGTGATGTGAAACTACTATAACTATTGTTACATCAGGCAAACTTAAGCACCGCATTTATGTAATAAATAATAATTTAAAAGTAGAAGGCAATTTATACATTTAATGTTTTCTCAATCTTTTAACGGTTAACCTAAACACAAACAAGATTTATTTTGGCCTACACGTATTTACTTATCATGTTAATACTTACAGGTTTTTTGCTTTCGGAAAACAGAAGAAATCACGTCCCCTAACCCTCTGCGAAAAAAAACCACTTCTTTAAGTAACAAAATTTCATTTCATTAATTATAACTAATCTCAACCCACTGTTTCATGACCCACGGTAATCGCCGATAACCAAACTGTTGATGCGACTTTTAAAAAAAATTAGTTCCCAAAAATTTTAATTAAAGAACAAAAAGTAAAATGAAATAAAATATAAATATTGTATAGGATAATAGGCCAAAATTCAAATCTCCCTCATATGCGCTACTAGCGCATTCTACAGGCGTAAAATTCAAATCTCCCTCGTATGCGCTACTAGCGCATTCTATAAACATTAAAATTTGGAACGGGAACTACTGTAGCAGACGAAAAACGTTAAACCACTTTTTAACATGGCAGTTCCCCCTCTATTCTTTATTACTCTATGACTACGACTATTCAGCTTAACTCCGCACACCTTCTCTTCTTCACCCATAATTCCTTTCGCCCTGGTCGACACACACATCCTCCTCTAACCACCAAAATATCCACTCTCCCACTTTCACCCCTTCCATCAAAGTTTTTTTGATCACCTATTTCTCTCCCTTAAAAACTGTGATTCACAAATATTGCATTCGTGCACAGTGTAAGGGTCTGCAGCTACCCTCGACCATGACATCAATTATAATTTTGCTCTATAATAGCCCAAAGGAATTATTGAACATAATACGGTATTAAAGTAGTCCGCACTTGTGTAAACACCTGTTACTGCTACTTTCACATTAACGTTTCTTCGTTATAACTATGAGATTTTTTGTTAGTTATTGACAGAAATTCACTGGCCTCCTGTACCATAACATTCTTCACTCAACCTTCATATTGTTTACTATAATGTTAAAAATAAGTAAGCTAAAGGGATTTCAATAGGTATAAATATACAACGTTGATAGGCCTATATCAACGTTGATTATACAAGTAACATTTACAACCTACTTTTACTGTCTTAATTTTTCTTAAAAATTGAATATTCATAACTAGAACTGAGTTACATGTTTGAATACATTTAAAAAACACTTCATCGCCAACTTTAGAAGTTCTATTTTACAAACTTCATTCGTTCATATTCTAAATACTTCACCCAGTAGCTGCAACAATGAGTTTCTTTTCGTAACGTAATTACTCATAGAATTTCACACGTTTCTTTTACTCTTGTTAATCATTCAAAACGTTCGGAATGAAATCATTGCATCTCGTGAATTGCCTGATATTTTTTACCTACTCTTTGTTTGTTCATGATTAATTATAACAAAAATGTTTTACAAAATACATCCTTCTAGTGATATTTTAAGCAGTTTTATTTAATAGGATGTTCGTCTACTACAATACATTAATCAAATCCATTTTCGGGTCTTTTCCGTTTTCTGTACGCCACTATCAAATCCGAATTCCCTGAAGGGTTAGTATAGTTAGTATATACTGGGACTGGGAAGGACGTGTGTAAGCGTGCGTGAGTGTGTCTGTCTCAGTAGAGTATTCAGTAAGGCAGGGATTGGGAGAAATGAACAAGTTTGCAACCCTTCAGGGAAATCGGATTTGATAGTGGCATACAGAAAAACGGAAAAGAACCCCTTTTTCTTTCAAATTTACTTTTTTATTTTAATTATCTGAGGAAAATGAAATATGAATATCTGAGGAATGAACTTACATGAATAATCTCAACATAGTCTTAAAGCCAACGGAGTGGCGCTTCTTATTATCATCTCTGTCTGATCACTCTTCATATAAAATTATACCTTTCGTGCTTCATCAATTACATATTTCATAAAATTTTCAATAAATTCACGTAAACTTTTAAAATTTTGATTGAACGTGTTCAAGAGTGAGCCTATTCAAAATTTTAAAATGTCATAAGTTACTTCCGTAGGTTTAAGTAGGCCTACTTTTGCATGGCATTTCACAAAGAATATGACATTATGTGTTAGTTATTATTATGTAATTACTAGTACAGTTACAAATAAGGGATGTACATGGCAGCAACAATCGATACTAAAATTCTACAGATACTTTCAAACTTCATTGGAGACGTAGTCCACTTGCTGAGTGGCTCAATTCAGGCTTTCCTATTACTTGGCTGTGACTTCACATGGATACAACTTGAGAATTTGAAGCGTGTATTTTATTATATTTATTTTGGCCTGTAAACGAGAGATGTAAGGAAACGAGAATTTCCTGTGCAATTAAAAAAAACAATAAAAATAAAATGTGTTTCTATTAAAAACTATAAAAAAATGGAAATACTTTACAGTTTTTGCAGACAATTATCTGCAGTAGGTAACGAAAATTATCACGTTTTTTATAGTATACAAGATACTTTGCTAATAACTGCAAGTTTCTTTTAAAATCTGAAACGTTTATTAATCGTGAAAATTAGGCAACAGATATTGTACTGCAGAAGATTTAATGAATATTGACATCTACTATCTTAATATTTGAAATAATTTAGATTGTGTCTTTCAGTTTTACCTTAAAGTTTTTCTTCCTGCACCCATGCATTTAATTTATACTTTTTATAACCCGTGCATATAAGTCAATTCTAAAAAGTAAAACCGTTTAAATTGTTGTAATTTTGTCTCTATTTTTAAGTGTTTGTGTTGAAGGACTTAATCAAAAGGGTTTTTTTTGTTTTACTTTCTGACTGTTTTACAATTTCTGTTAATGCAGACAAGAGGGAGGATGCGTAGGGAAATGACACTGGGTGCACTGTAGATACAACTAAAAAAACTGTTTATTTGACACTGAATAACCAGTAACTGCCTGTTGAACGTGTAGACAGCTGTTTACTCAGGGACTGTTATCCCCATTTTTATAAACGAAAGACCAACTTGTCAGAACCTCATTCGTTACTTGACTTAAAAAACGTAGTGATTAGACAAAACTGCTGCCCAAATATTTTTTTTTTTTTTTTATTATATTCTACTTTGCCCATAACAGACAGGTGGAGTGTCAAATTATTTACACTCAATCTGTTCGTTGCAGGGCTAAAATAAATAGTTCTGTTTCTTATTACATGGTCAGCCAATTAAATGACTGAATTATTTAAGAACAGAAGAGGTAGAGGTGCAAAAGACACTAATCAGAGTTGTATCCTCTGAAAGTAATGAATTTCATTATACAGCCAGACCCTGTGGTGAATGAAGTGAAGGTGTCATTTGCAGAGTGGAAAATCTGTGCTTTTCAGAGGGCCCGGCATGCTGATAAGCGTAATTTCTCACTCAGTGAGGAAGGCAATGGTAAACCACCTCACTCCTCGTTTTACTTAGTAAAACCACTAGAGGTTCAAACCAGCCTTTTGGCTGATGACCTAAACAACAACATATTCTACTTAAAGGACAAATTTTCATATTTTTCTTTTCTCTGATGAACTGTTTTAAAATATGAGGCATTTTAAATAATAGTTTTTTTTGTTTTATGTCCGACTTTTTCGCAATTACTGCTAACACAGACGACGAGAAGGGTGGTAGATGAAAAAATGTCAGACTTGACCGGGAATCGAAGCCGGTCAAAATAATAATAATAGCTAAAATACAATATATATAAAAATTAAATAGTCAAAAAAAATAGTTCAAGAAATAAAAAAACTGAAATTAACACTTTTTAAAATACGTAACAGGTTTAAAACTATAAAATTAATGTGACATTAACCTCTTCGAGAAAATTTATGATTTACTTACACGTTTAATACATTATTTAGTATAATAAAAAAATACCAAAGTAACAGGTATTCAGCGGTATAATAATAATTTTTAAACTCATAAATGTCCAGAACTTTTATTATGTAGTCTGATGTTTTAAATCATGTAACCAAATTTTAAATAACAGCAATAATAAACGAAAAAGTTCCTTAATTTTTTCCAATTTTGAGAGACCTACTAACCTCCTTCCATCCAGTCAGAGTTTTCCAGTTTTACAGGAATATATTTCATTTAGTGTCGGGCTATTTTTTTTTAAGAAGATAGGCCTATTCACTTTAACCTAAAGTTTGCTCGTGGAATAAAATAATCGAAATGAAGATACAAATTAAAACAATCCACATCTCCGTAATTATAACTTCGTAAAAATATCGTAGACGCATTTATGGTATAATACTCTACACGATTTTTTTTTTAGCCGGTATATCATCATCTCCGCTTTAGCATTCGTATTGTACCATGGCTGTCCAATAAATTTATTTATAAATAATTTTTTGTGATGTTCAAGCCGCTTTTCGTATTTTATACTAAAATATTAAAAATTGCTTCTTTAACATTTGAGATGTATAGAGGTTATTGTGAATGTGGTTATTTGTCATGTACCAGAGCGCAGTCCTTAGAGCTCGGAGAATTTTTGATAAAACCGCTGAATAATTTGGATATTTGACATTGTGGATGCGCCCCAAAACTAAATACCGTAGGTCCAGACTGGGTTGAAAACGGTTTTGTAAATTAGAAGTTTGTTTCAAAGCGATAATTTTTATGTCAGTCCAAGTAACCAAAAGAATTACTTGAACTGATAGTAGGAGAGCTGGTTCTGAACGCATACACCCATATTGAAGAACGGAGGCGCTAATCCACGGATGAAATGTAGTAAAGGTGTTCCGACAATGTTCCTCAGCAGTAACCAGTCAAATTTGGCAAGCAGTGTTTTGACGATAATGATACTTCTAGGAGTGGGAAGCTGAACATAGTTTGGCACCTGCAATGATGTTCTGTATATACTGGCAGACCGGTTCATTCGATTGTAGACAATCACCATTGCACTAAAGGAATGAAAATGTTTTTTTTCTACGAACCCCTGCGCGAAAATGATTTATGTCTGTCCCGATAATATAAACCATTCTCCTTATAACTGCGGAAAAAATAAGAACAAGAACAGTGGATAAAGTAACTAGATTTCGAAGTTGCAAATACACTTCAGGAACCTCAGAACTGATACAAAAACTCATACAACTAAAGTCAAAACTAATTCAAAAATATGAATAAGAAAAATTATACATTTCATTAAATAAAAAAATAACAATAAGAAATAAAATTTCGAGAGCCTATTTCATTACTTAAATTTAATAATAAATTACATGATATTACGCAATATAAAATCACAAATTTTACTAGTACGTATACGAGCAAACCAAAAGAAAGTTCATGACAGAGTTATGTATATTGTATTTCTGGTTTATTCTAGGTCGTTTATTCTCCGTTAAATTATCTTAAAGCAACGTCTCTAGAGTCTAAATGTTTTGGGAATTGTTGACCCAGCCTATAAGAGTTTAGATAAACCTAATGTCTAGGAAAATAATACATTTCTTTGTTCAACAAAACATGTCTGCAATAAAACTAAATAGTGAAGTAGGCTATTTAACAGAATAATCAAGCGTGCGCAGATTTGCTTGGATAGAAAAGCTGTAAGATCTATGTTACACCCCATCAGCTGCAAATTTCTTGTCAAGGTTAGTTTTACAACAAGGTAAATTATGTGTATAATTTAGGCAAGCAGATTTAACTATATTGTCGAATTGTACAAAAAAGTAGAAGTCCACTAATCTGACCTCCGATAGTCCGACTCTTTGCTTAGTCCGACAGTGCTGTCATCAGCTATTGTGTATAGTACAGTAATATTTGAATCATCGCCGGCTGTCGAAGCCTGGAAAGTCATTGTGTTAGCCTTTGTGTAACTTTTATCATGCTGTTGTCGTCGTCATTTTCCAAATAAGTTGCACCTCAATTTGTAGTTTTAGCCTTGAATCCGGGTTCAGTTAATGCATCTGGTCCTCCAAAAAACCTATGTTTATTATTCAATGTTTTACTCTTAAAAGCGATCCCAATCGTAAACACCTATTATACACCAATGAATATTTTATGGATACGGAAATGGAAGAACAATGCGGCCAAATCAACATTGTCACGTGCTAAACAAACGAACACTAAAGGCTTTTTTCGTCCTTTGTAACTGCTTTTAATTTTTCAAGGTGTGTACTGTACTTTCCAACGTCATTAAAACTTAAATACATACAGTAATTATTTATTTATTGTTATTATTATTATTATGTTCATTGTATTACAATGTATCAATTTTTTACTTTTAATATACAAAATTCTGTACTGTACTACATTTTTTTTTATTTCTTGTTTGAAAAAGGTGTCCCTTTAATAATCCGTATTTTCTGCGTTCCGACCATCCCCTCAGTCACGGTAGGGTCAGATTAGCGGGGTTCTACTGTAAACATCTTTTGTCCATTTTATGAGCTTAGGTGTCCTGAACGTGGTTTACGTTATTTCTATTTAACTAATACATCAGTTAAAAGAGAAAAGTGGTTCAAATTAATTATCTATTTATATTTTATTATCTTAATTTTTCACCTTTCCAATTTAACTTTGACCTATCAATACGGAAATTATGCAGCTCAATATGAAGTAGGTACCGTAATAAAAATTAAAGAAAAAACTGATGTATTTTACTAAGAAATCAAACAACGAATAATTAATTGTATGAATGTAATACGAACGTAAGAAGGAAAGAATGTTTACAACTGACGGCGCCAGCGGTAGGACAAAAAATAGATTATTTATAGATAAGCATGCTGTATAAATAGGTATTTTGTTACCGTATTGTTATACTGTACAGTACGTTCGTTTTGCTAAATAAGTTAATAAACTATAAATAAAATTTTTGCGCACAAAATTCAGAAAGTTAATATCTTTAAGAAATAGGGTAGGACATTACCCTAACAGAACTATTTTCACTTTTACAGTCGATCAAACTTAAAGTACGGCACAAATATGTTTAAAGATGCGGAAGCTTTTAAATGTGAGTCAATGAAGCTACTTTCATGAGAAAAGTTTTTTTGGTTGCACCAATATTTCAAGGATTAAGTTATTTTGTCATGACAAGATGACAAAAATATTAAAACATAAAAACTTGAAAAGTATATTTGAGAACGTAATACCTACTTGTTTCATCAAACATTCAGCTTTTTGTTTATATTTACGAGTACATCAACTATAAAGTTCTTTAGCGATCATCAAATTTGTAACCTTTAACGTTTTGGAACGGTGAGTTACTTCCACAATCGGCCGAGAGCCGAACCAGAGACCTTCAGATTTGCAGTCTGCGCCACCAAGGGATCGTGTTTTGTTTACTGCATCTATTGAATAATTTGTGCTTTTAGCTATAAATTGTTAGCTGATTGTACATTTAAAAATAGTCTGCTCCGATTAGAGTAATGTTTCCACAATGTGTTAAATTCTCCAGAAAAAGCGTACGAACAAACATCAACACACATTGATTTATTCGAAGGGAATGTGGAATGGAGGAAGCCTCAAAGAGCCGAAATTAATTTATTCTAAAAGTGTTTAGAATAATTTTCTGTTTAAAAACCATTAATAATCTTCGTGACTCCCGAATTTGAATAACGAACCCAGACTTGAAGTGCCTACATTAGAACTGTGATGCAAGCTACTATGCAGGTACGTTAGCTAAGCAGCAGATCAAAACATTTGAAGGCGCTGTCACTGTGTTCGGATATAACAAATTAAAGAAAGCAAAACTTTTTCCAAAAAATAAACTAAATTAAGTGTAAAAAATCCTGTTCAATTGAATTATACGCATTTTTTTCGTAAATGGAGAGTTTCCCCCCAGTAAAACATTGTTCAGGTACAAAAAAATTAGTTTACTTCAATTTTAAACTGTTTTTTTTTTCAATTAAATAATTCTATTTTGTTTCATTAAGTCTACTTAACAGTTGAAGGGGGAGAGCCCGGAAGAGCTTTTAACCGTAACCGTGTACGATACAAATATTTTTGGATAAGTTTTTTTTTTCAGCTGCATTAAATATTTCGTAAACTAAAAAGTAGCCTACATTTAAAACTACTTACAAAAACTCGGTACAAATTACTCGTAGAATTTTTTTTATTTCTTCTAACAGAAAGAGAAACCTAAATTTCAATAACGTTTTCCTAGAAGGAGTTTCAATTTAACCTCTGTCCTTGGGTATCCGAAAGGAACAAAGTCTCGAACTTAATTTTTTATTGAAGTTTGGGAAAACTCTCCCAAAGATTGTTTGCGGTTGCGATGAAGAGAAGTGTGTACCTGGCAAATCAAACACAAGAGCTACTATTGGAGGTGATAAGAAAACAAAGACTAACTAAAATTCTACTGGTATTGATACAGAGTGGACGGTAAATAATCTTACGACATTAGACCGTAGACCTAAAGGAACTGATAAGAATGTTAGGAAGGACCTAGAAAAGATCTGAATAAAACGGGAAACACGCTGGACTGACATAGCACAAAAAATTAAGTGAGATTAAGAACATAAAAGAAGATAATTAAGATTATAAGATTAATAAAATTATATTAAGAATTTAAGGGATTCTATGTAGAACAAAAGCATAATAGAGGATGGCGGTTAGTAAGACGAAAATCTACACTAATTAAATATTGAAAATGTGAGGTAATTTCTCAAAAACCCAGTTTGAAATTAATTAACTCTGTCTATAAAGATGTAAGCTGTAAAAAATACTTATTACTTTCACCATTATGAAAATATAAAAGTCTTTCCTTGACTACGGCAGCAGCGCAACTATGAAAAACGTTATCTAGAGAGAGTAAGGGTTCTAAATAAGGAAGTACATAAAATGTAACATATTAAAACATATGCAATGTCAACCGTTAGACAAACATTACTAACAGTGACTAATTATGGAAAAAATATTGTTATTTCTGTCACACGATATTATTATTACTATTAAGAATTACACAGATTTTATTAGTTGCATGTTATATTAATTAGTTTTTAAATTTTTTCTAAGAAGCGACACGTCAGGAAGTGGTGGCGTGTTTTATAAGCAATAATATTATGATAAATTTTGTACACATTTCCTTGTAGAAGGGTGGTGCGCTCTGGGATTATTTTTGTTTCGTGTTTTGTCTAGTGGTTTTTTTAGCTTCTGTTTGTTTTCTATTTCATTTTAAAACCTAGATTTCATAAACATCATAATCTTTCAAAACATTATAAGACGCAAGCAGGCTACTCCCTGCTACTTCTCTACAGTGTTGCGCCAGAAACCGTTACTCCATTGTTATTAAGTAGTGAACTGGATGGTAAAATGTTTCATTTTGAGGTTATGTTACATTTTCTTCGGAGAATAGCATTATCGTTGGTTGATTTAATGTGTTTCTTCGTTGAATATTTCCAATTTATTTATATGTAGCAGTTATCTTGTAAGTCACGATACGCGTAAATCTATCGGAGAAAAATAATATTCTCAAATTAATTGCAATTATAGCCTATTTGTTACATTGGATAGCTATTTAGAGATTTATTCAAAATTACTGTTCATCATATTGGGTCCGCATTAACAAAGGAACTTTAAAATTTTACCTCATTGAAATAATAATGTGAGAATTAGATTTCCGCTGCAAAAAATCATAGCAGAAATGTTCAAATTTTTGGTGAAATAATTTTCCCGGATACAATAAAAGCGATATAAATTAATTGTTCTATAAAGATATGTTTTTTAACAAAATTATCGTTTTAATTCAGAATTCTGTGTCAGTAGCCAACTTTAAACAAAATTGCTTCTTACAAGTACTAGTCAGCTTTTCTAAAAAAATCTGGTGTGAAAAACTCTTACGATTTTCTATTGCCAATGTAAATATCAACCATATTTATAACCTATGTTTAATCATTAGTAAACTAAGTAAAATGAAAAACATAACCTTAATTATGAGTGAATACGCAAAATGAAGGTCAACCTCTGTAGAACTTAAAAATACGGAAAATCAGTAATCGATTCTAAACTAGGCTCTGTAGAGAAAAGTGCTATCAATAAAAGTTATAGGTTTTTTAATTTCTTATAACTTTGATTAGGCTATACACTTTTATCGTAAAATGCATGAAATAAGATGAAATAAGAGTGGTAGATTTATTTATTTTCTATAATTTAATTGTATTATTTTGTCGTAAATGCATTGTTAAGATCGTAATCCTAAAAATCCCATTTTTTACAGATTGGTGAAAAAAAAACAGAAAATCACTAGGTCTAATAGTCGCTAAACTAAGCGTTGTACAAAAATGTTTGAAATAAAAGTAGTAGGTTTTTAAATTTTCTACAACGTTGATTATATGCACTTTTGCCCTAAAATGCATATTAAGGCCGCAATTGTAAAAAAAATCTACGAGAGCACAGCCTCCACAAGAATTTCAGCAGACTTGGCGCTTACCCTATCTTGTAGAGTATAAAAAATGTAGTAAATTGGCGATTTTAAAAAACAGTCATAGGAGCCGTTTTTGAGAAAATTGCAAGAAAGTTAGAAATTGCACAAATGAAACTACTACTTCCGGCTGACCGATTTTGATGAAAATGTTCGTATCGGCTTAGTGGTACCTAAATTAAGCTTCAAGTTTTAACTTGTGCAATGTTTTGTTCTTGAGATATTTTGTTCGCTAAAACATGTTTTTTGGGTTCAAGAGGTTTGAAAACGTGTCTGTTTGATTTAAAAAAATCGACATGAACAATAATTTCCTTCCTATGTATTCGTACAGGGCAAGAGGAAGTTAAAATAGCAAAAAACTGAAAAAATGTACCGAAAATGGGAAAATATTTGGCTTGAAGTAATAGAAAAATTTGAATTAATTCATAGGCCAAATATTGCAGCAGTGCCTACAATTTTATCAGGAGTGAGTCCTCGGTACCATAAAACAAGGGTATGTGTATGATTCAGATGACAGAAATAGCGTTTTGAAGAAACTGAGAAGCTTTCTTGTACGGTATGCGTACTTAGGAGGTTTCTGGAATCCAGGATTTTACTCATCATTACTGACAAAAGTGGGAATAACATAAGGAAAGTGCAAGGAACCATAGAATTGCCTGGGTAATCTTATTGTACTCACTGTTATGATAAACAAGACAGAAGACTTCTGGGGAAATGCTGGAAAAATTCAAAACAGATCAAGGGCCTACCGTAAAAGGGAAAAATTAAGAAAATCATGAAGTGTTTTCAAGAAGAAAGTGCGAACTTCATAACTAAGCAGATCATCCTGTGGTAAAAAGATACATTTATTTTTTATTTATAATCTGTTAAATTTCTTAACCATTATTAATTGGTACAACAAATATTTACATACCAACATTTTCTTTTATTGTAGGTGGTCTAAGTAATCTAAACCACCAGTTTGATATCTGGTGTGCAAACACCAGAGTTCCAGTTGATGTCTTTCAGGTCAATAAAATTGATAGACTTGTCTCTTGCAAGGGTGCTTGCAAGAGAATATAGCTTGTATAAATCAAAATATACATTTATATGTATTTCTGTGTTACAGTCACATCGTTGGTACAAATACATTTCATGAAAGAATAATATATTTAAAATATTTTACAAGCATAAAAAACTTACTAAAAATATGATGGATGTAATCTCTTCAGTAAGTTGCTGTAGTGTTCAGTAAGGTTACCATAATTCCTTATTTTTATAAAAAAAATTGTATACATTTTAGTTACAAGAAAAGTATTAGGGAATGTAATAAAACCGTTTGGTGAGAGCATTTTTATTTTTTTGTGGTGTTTTTTTCAAGACATATATATGGGAACCAGCTACAGAAATACTTTACAATATTTCATTCATGTTTAACAGTTTTCTCTTTTATTTAGAGTTGATGTCTAAATAACCCTTGGCTTGGGCGTAGTTAATGGTATGAGGTGATATACAGATGGAACAAAACCTGACCTGACCGGAAATTGAACCTGGCACCCTGACATAGAAGCCAGTTGTGCCGACCACTATACCATGGGCCAGACATAGTGATAAACACTTTGGAATGATTAAAAATTCTGAACACTTTTACTGCATTTTCATATATTACATTTACTATTCACAAAGGTGACATTTCCAGAATAATACATCAATTATAATGCTATCTGTCTTTCGCTGTAATGATTAGTCAGAAAAAGAGTTTTAAAAGTTTGAAATGCATATTATGTTACCAATCAAACCTGTACCAACCCTCATGTTCAAATATTCAAGTAAATCAGTGGTACTGAAAAATCGACTTTCTATTAAGTTTTTCTGTAACTAGAAAACACTCACTATTTCTATTTCAGGTCAAATTTGACAACAAATACATAAAGAAAACTATTTTTAGATTTTAAAAAAAACTAACTGGTCCATGCGAATAAATTCACACAATGAATCCTGAATGATAACATTATTTTCTGTAGAACAGATTTTTGCTGTGATAAAATTGATAGACTTGTCTACTGATCCATGCTAAAATGTTTATGAAATTTTTTCAGTTCAATTTTGAACTTTAATGGTCACTCCCACGATGCTAGTGTTCTAGCTGCTACTACTAGCAGGACCTACCTACTAGCGCGAAGGAGACAGTTCCCACAGAACTAGTTAATTAATGCCAGTGATCAGAAGACATACTGTCTGTCTGTAACTTGATGGCCTCCGGCAGAGCAGAGCAATATGTGGGTTGTAAAACCGTTTCAGAAAACATACATCTGATTTTTTTTAAGTAACTGAAACTTGTCGCAAATGACGTATTTTTATAAAACAAAGTATTTCGGATGTTTTTGTTCTATAAAATGATTTCGAAAAACACACGCTTAATGAAATAATGTATAATTTAGTAAAAGTTTTGTTTTTCGAGAGAAAACCTTATTTTACCAAATACATCGTCATTGTTCAACAACTATTTCACGGATTAACATAATATTTTGCAGGTTTTTCATTTATAATTATGGAAAATGATGATTCAATAAAATTTAACAGAAAATCATTACTTTTTAAGTTAAGAGGGCAGTTTTTTCTTCAAAAACACAACTTTTATTACATTATACATTATATCATTAAGCGTGTTTTTCGAAATAGTTTTATAGAACAAAAACATGTGGCGTACTTTGTTATATAAAAATACGTCATTTCTGACAAGTTTTACTCACTTAAAAATATTAGAAATGTGTTCTGGAATTGTTTTACAATCCGCATATTGCTCCTCTCTGCCAGAAGCCATCAAGTAACAGACAGACAGTAAGTGAGTTGTGCTGTGTATTGCTGTACAAAGCACAGCTTACTAGCAACTAGCAATGTTCGCGAACGTTCACACCAAACTAGTTTACTACTGATAGTCAATAATGTAATCTTTACTCCCCTCTTAGTGCTAGTAAAATTAAACATGTTCAAATTCACTAGTGCGCTAGTGAATACTAGCACTAGCACTTTAATTAAACTAGCTGGTAGTTACACTGTTTTTCTAACAGCTAGTACTAGTATCATAGGAATAGAGGCCTTAAATGTTCCATGTCATCACAAAAATGAAATATCAATAGTATGGTGGTCATTGATAATGAAGATGGGTGTTCACTTAAAGAGGGTTAAAAATATGTTGCCTCACGTAAAATAAAATCAATTCTTTAAAAAATTGGCTGTAAATAGGGTGATTACTTGGTAAGGTGGTCATTAACAGAAGTTTAACAGTAAATAGATTAGATGTAGGCTGCTTAGCAGTCATGGGGAACTGGTTGCACAACAAATCAAACTTTGCAATATTGTCACCATAATAGGAGCACCAAAAAATTTACAACTTAATTATTTATATGTTTTTCAAAAAAATAATAATACACCCACATTTACAGTACTTAACACTTTTTTTGGCAAATGAGCGTGGTATAAGGATCCTATCACTGCAACAATTGAAAAAATCGACCTCTTAGAATTCCAGAACCATGTGTTAAAATTACTTAAGAAATCTAAATACATACCTATATTTAATATTTATAAATAATTTATAATGAGTGGTCTCATTTAATTCTTATTTACTTTTTTCTAAAATCTTATCATTTTTATTTTAGAAATTTTGCAGAATCCTTAAATTATCCTCTCTACAACCTTATAAAAAATGATTTAGATATGTTCTGTAGAACACTACTTTTAAGGGTAAATAGCATCTCCAACATTCATTAGACGACATTTTGCATTTTAAATTTATATGATAATGTAAAACTTCCACTTCACATGGTAGGTGCAAAACTATACAAAGTAGTCATTTTTTTGCATGATCAATCAATTAAATAAATCACATTCTAGAAAACAGAAAAGGTAGAAGATGTAAAACTAATCAAAGTTTTCTCCTTTGAGAGTATTGGTTTTCATTACTTAGCAAAACCTGTGATGAAAGAAATGGAGGAGTCGTTTGCATGGTGGAAAGTAAGTGCTTTCTGGAGGTTAGAAAATTGATAAGGAGACAATCTTCAGCACAGAGATATCCGTAATGGCAAACTATTTTACTCCTCATTTTACTTAGTAAAACCTTTATAAATAAAGGGGTTCAAATCAGCCATTTGACTGAAAGAACAGTTGTATATTACCCTAATTATATCAATGAAATTCCACTAGTATTTTTAATGGCTCTTCTAAATTAATTTGTTGATGGATAAAACCCACAAAGTGTACATATGAGGTTTTCTTATGACCAGTCACTATATTACAATTACACTGTAATTAGAATTACACAGTACCTAATAAGTGTTAAGGTCATCAGCTGAAAGGCTGGTTTGAGCCTCTAGAGGCTTTACTAAGTAAAACTAGGAGTGAGGTGGTTTAATATTGCCTTCACAAAGTGGAAAAGTATGCTTATCAGCATGCCAGGCCCTCTGAAAAGCATCTACTTTCTACCCTGCAAATGACACCACTTCATCACAGGGTCTGGCTGTAAAATAAAATAAATTATTGTCAGAGAAGATAACTACCTCTCCCTCTTCTGTTCTTAAATGCTTTAGTAATATAATATAATTAATTTTTAATATATTTTTAATATAATTGGATGACCATGTGATAAAGATACAGAACTATTTTTTGTAGCCCTGGACTTAGCAGATAGAGCAAATAATTTAACACTCCACCTGCCAGTTATGAGCAAAAGTAATAAGTTAACTAAATAGAAACAAACAGAAATTCATTGAGTTGTTATAATTGATGGTGTCAGATTTCATATTAATTGGTATCATTGACTTGATGCAAAGTATAATTTTGCAACCCACCTCATCTCTCAACAAGCAGTTTAATTAAGCATTTAAATAACCATGCTAATAGATTCCAAAAAAACTCTCATACTCTCATTATTAAAAACCAACGTAGAAAATGACCACCTCCACAGAGTATTGGAGTTTTTCTAGTGTTCTAGACAAAAAACATAAAGTCGAGGATTTGAAAATGTTAGTGTTACAATTCACTGTACTATAATTAACAGAAGTCACTAATTAACAAGAAGTTGATAAACTTTAACAAGAAGAAGAAAGCATCATTTAATAATAAATTCTGTACCTACATTATTTTATCTTCTTATTATTTCTATAGTAACGATATAACAAACATGTAGTGTTCGTTTCCTTTATTGCTTTTTTCTGCAATTATTTATAATTTTACAATAATTGTTTCCTGTTTTATGTCCTACTGTTACGGATTCAAAATGTTTAATTTATTAATACAGAGAATTTTAAAAATTAGTACACTTATTGCATCAACACCAGTTATAGCAATTTAAAGTTAAAAAATTCCCAGTAAAACCATATAATTTACTGTTTACACACACACATTTATGAGGTATTGAAAGTGTATATATACTTTATAATCACTCTGTATTAAAAACATTGTTATTTTAAGTCGCAACTACTCCATGATCATCATTCAGTTCAAGTTACATTCTTTCAGTGGGTTTTAACATATTTTTAACTAAACTTTTGATACTAGTAATTGAAACTGGGACCTTTTGCTTTGCTGTCCCATGGCAGTAGCTGATTTATATTTTGAGATTAATAATGTTAAATATTTGCTAATTTCATAATATTGTTATAATGAAGTGGCGAAAATAAAATCAGCTGGTCAAATAAAATCAGCTTCTCATAAACAGCTGACTGGTTAAATATAAAAACGAAGGTTTCCATTGTTGGGACGCGGCCGCGGTTGGAATGGCTGACGTGTTAGTGGTCTAAATTGTACGGGAATCTTCGTTACGGTGAAGTTTGTTATTTTGTCAGCAGACATTGTTATTTAATGTTTAATTTGGTAAGGGATATTGTCTATTTTATTTTATTGTTAATTGCGTGAACTGTATTATTTTCAATGTTTAATAACTTATTTTCATTAACTCATGTTCATTGTTGTCGTTTGTAAAGGTTAGTTTTTAGTTCTTGTCAAATAATTGTGTTAAATAACTATATGTGAATTAATTAAATAAAAGTTTACAATTTTACTTTACTATAACGAGTTGTAACAATATTTTAGTTTTAGAGTTGTAAATTATTTTTTAGAAAACTGACAAATATTTCCAGATTTCTCAAAAATACATTTATTATATAGTTTATTTAAAATTGATACTATTAATACAAAATTTGAGTGTCTTGTAGTAATTTGATTTGTTCACATTTAGATAATTATCAATTTTAATGATTATTTTTTAGTCAGGATAGTCTCCATGCTTTTCTGTAAAATGTAGCTTTTAAATACCTAGCGAATTTACTATGCAGGAAGTAAAATTTAGAAAGAATGAAAACAAAGTCATAGAATGCTTAGCAGATTTACTATAAGTACAAAATCATTATTTATGCATTATGTATACATGGCATGCTCAGAAATTTTAAAAGGGCATTCCACCAAAATGCTTGTGAAATTGTTTAGATGTGATTTTATTTTGAAGTTGACATAATGGGTTTAATTTTTAACCTCAACTGTTTGATGTAGTTGTTAATTTAACTTGGGAAGTTACTTGTGTAATATGACAAATTTGATGCACCCCTGGAGTTGTTTATTTTTGAGTCTATTGAAATAAAAATAGATATCTCCAGCTGATTAAAATAAATACTTTAAAAATTATTTGATTTCAATAACAAAAGTAGGGTTACTAGGCAACTAAGAAGAAGAAAATAGAATTGTAAATTATTTTAATGGGGGACAGGAGGCCAAACCAAACGAGTGGGTCCCTCATTCGCTCTTAAAAAAAATAGTATTAAGTATGTAATAAATAGTAAGTACAAATAAATAGTAATATATATAATGTCCACGTTATGAAAAGAGACACAAATTATTAAACTCTATAATAATAGTGATTATTTGATAGCTGTTCAATGGCAGACATATGTAAACAACAACAATAACCATTCATTTAATAGGAGAATTGATTAACTAAGGTACGAAATAATTAAGACTAATTATAAAAAAAAATATATTAATTAAATAAAAGTTATGATTTAACGTGAATATTTTATTAAAATAAAACAGTTTCACAACAAATTTGGCATACCCTTGTGGAGGTAAAATAGTCCTCATCAAATGAATATAGTTTTTTAACAGATTTGGCTGATCCCGGGCGGAGATACTGAGAGGGATTATTTTTAATCTTACACTTGGTTAGTTTATTATTCCGAATCGTTATCAAATTACTGTGGTAACCTTATTATTCTTATTCTTATATTCTTACATATACTTGTTATTCTTATATTCTTCATTTCATATACCATGTCCTTTCAAAATGTTAGTACAATCACAGCAATGTGAACTTGCTTGAAATTCTTTATATTTGACCTCTCACCACCAGTTATTCCAATTTCCTTTTTTAGTTTGTCTATAATTTTGCAGTAGGGTATCATGGAGTTTCAGACTTTTCTCATCCAAGAAATTTTCATTATTCATTGATACAACTTGAATCTCTCGAGGCATTATATATGCTGACACTGTTTAGTGATGTTTACTTTTTAAGTTTTGAATAAATTTATCTTACACCAGAACAATTTTTTTTTTTTGTAATTGCAAGGGAAGAAAAAAATAAAAATACAAGAAACAAACAATTTTATTATGAAATGAATTAATTGCAGTATGTGGGTTGAGTTCAGTGTCCCAAACTCAATAACTAATAAACTGATAATTTGTGCAAGTGTTATGACAACAATTTTACAAAATTTCTGTAAGATAAAAAATGCTACACAATATTATTCTCTAAGTCTAAGGTTTATCATTTTTTTAACTTTGATGGCACAACCAGTGATAAACTAAAATAATGTCATACTCACTGACATTCACTCAGTTCTTAATTCAAATTTCCATCACTAAATATTAATTTGTTTAATGCTGACAGGTTTAATTAAAAGTCTGTAATATACAGTACCCTGTCACTAAGTGTAATTACAAAAAATAAAAAATACAAAAACAGTATCTAATTTACTTTGTCAAAGAAGTTTGGGTATAAAGAACTTACATTATGTGCTTATACAATTACAAACAGTGAACTGTGTACTCTAAGTTATAAAATTAAAGTAATATAATTAAGTAAGCTATAACACAATATAAAACAGGTTAGATCACAAAAAATAAGTAAACTTTGTCATAAGATAAAAAAAGAACTATCACTAACGACACTTCATGATGGGAGTTTTTATGGTTTAATTCAATTTAAATTATTGCAGTACAGAATCCCTTAAGTTCAGCATTTGGTTCCGTTAAGTTTTCGAACATGAAAAAAATATGTGCTTATTCATGTTCATTGAAATTTTAGTATTTGGTTTCTAAACTAATATGTGTAATACGTACTTTGTGTAAATACTGACTTTCATACACAAATTCAGTTATGAAGCAGAAAGAAGGATAGGTGGGGAAGGAAGCCAGAAAGTAGAAGGCAGATGGCAGAAATGAAGTGCAATAAGAGTATGTTAGGAAAGACAAAAAGAGATAAGGTCAGAAATAATGTAATTAGAGAACGATTGGGGATTGACAGCCTGACAACAAGAGTTGGAAAACAAGCTACAGTGATTTGATCATGTCAGTTTGATGGAAGAGGGTAGGCTGCCTAAAAAGATGCTGTACTTGGATAGTTATGGATGAATTGGGAAAAAATATGCGATGCCTTGATAGAAATGGGGAGAGGTAACTCGGTGATAAAGAGTAGTGGAGAGGAGTTATGTTCGGCCCGACCCTAAGAAACTTGGAAAAGGAATAAAGATGATGGTAGTGTTACTACTGAAATAAGTAGACCTATGCTAATTATTTAGAAATTGTTCTTAAGAACGCTTTTTTTCAAAATAATATCACAGTCTCTTAGTTACATATTTTAGTTTTATACCTATAGATACTGAGTCACGAAAATGCCTTTTTTGTGTGGATGGGCTGTGAAGAAAGGAAGAGACAATGTGACAGTGCTGCCAACCTTAATAGTGAAACACGATACAGTATTTCACTACTGTGCAATTGCACCGTCAGTTAACCACATGTTGCCTTTCAATTAATATACTTTGTTGTGACAGACACTTTTTTCACTTAACCCCATTTCCTTTAAAAATTTTCTTAACATAAGTACAAGGTTTCCAACTGAAATTTAGACTTTCTTTTAAAATTGTTTATATTTTTTTACATGTTGGCACCACTTTCTTACTGATATAAACATCCTTCATAATTTCTACAACCATTGTTTGTCAAAGCCGTCCATTGAGGCATTCCTAGATTCTGGCTGTTTCCTTTTTTACCACGTGTCAACAAAACTGTTGATGAAGAATTATTTTCTTCACTGTCTATCTTCCTTTTTTATATTTTGAATTGTGAAAAGAGAAACATCACAGTAGTTAGCTGCTCGCTCATGGCTTTTGTTAAGAGCCACGAAAAGGTATTGTTGTTAACTTCAACTTTACAACATTTATTACAATGAATATTAGATTTTGTTCAGCACTGTAAATTGTTCGACTACATTTTCGAGAAACCGACACTTATGTTTACGATAACAAACAGTTATATTCATACAATTAACCTACAAAAAGTTCCATGATATACTGCATGTCCCTTGGGTATAGTTTACATTGTTGTATTGATGAACTGATACCAAAGCAGTCGCGCATCCGCACCAATGCTTTCCCTCCCTTTAACTCTCGGTAAAAACAAAGGTAAACTCGTGACTCAAGTACTATAAATCTAATTTTTTATTTATTTATCCTCCAAATATCTGAAATACCATTTAAATAACAGTATTCATATTGTGTATTATAACTGGGTTGAGTTATACAATATAAATTTCCACATATTTTTGAGGGAAATGTTCTGATTCAATTTCAGCAACAGCTGTTGATAAGACATGTTTTGATCCAATGGTAGGTAGTGACAGGTGAATCTTCAATATTAACATGGAATGTGTAGTAATTTTATCATAAAATAAATTTTCTTAATTTTGTTAGTTATGATCTTTACACATACATAAACAGAACAAAATTTATTTCACATACTACCCTACCTTATTAGATTTTTTCTCTAACATTAAAGTTTCTATCTATGCTAATGGGAACATATCAAATTACAGTTAAATTCACCTTACCAGAGTAATGCAATAATACTCTTACATTCTTACAGTTATGGTGATGGCTGCATTAAGCAGTCACAATATGGTGCTCAGTGTTTGGTCGTATCGCAACCTTATACCTACACCTAATACAACATTCCCTAAAACATAATTTTGTACTATAATTTTTGGTGTAGGAAGTTAAAAATTTACTTATTCTTTTGTCAACACAATAATAAACATAACCTATAATACATATATAATAATAATAATATACATTATATTACCTACTTAAATCCACTTATATATACATACTAAAAATTAAAATAAAATTATACAAAGAACTTATTCAGATTTTCTTTTTACTTTCTGGTATGCATTGTAATAAAAGTTCAGAAACAGAACCAAAAAGAATGAGAGGTTTCCTGCCCAAAAATATGCAGACCCAACATCAATTTTACATCCAGAAAATATTAATCCTAAAAGATAAAATATTCCAAAACAGAACTGGACCTGTAACAAAAAAAGTTATAATTAATTTTAAAAATTTGCTCATGTAATGTATAAGTTTAAATGTTTTGCACAATTTATTAATTGGTTTTCCTGACATGATGTCCATTTTCTTACGAACCTAAGTTATTACCTTCAATAACGTAGGATCCCTCACAGTCTTTGAATGATTCAACTTCAAAAATATTGTCTCAAATAATAAATTATCAAAACTTTTCTGAGAAGATTTCAAAATCAGTACATAATATTTAATAATATTTGGTTAATGAAATTTTGTACAATATTTTAAAATTATATTTCTATAGTTACTCTATAACAATAAAAAAATTTTGTTTGTAAAGATATTGTCCAAATTTTTTCACCTACAGAGTAATTTAATAGTGGGAATTCCATGTATAAAAAAATTAGCTCTGGCCTCATAGCTTGAGTCAGCTGCACAAGCTGTGCAGGTTACTCTGTTTACCTACATGCTAGAGTTCTATTCTAAAGAGGCAGCAACTGAACAAAGTTTTGCCATAATTTTAATATTATGCATGTTATTTGTTTCTGCTGTATGAACAGTGGGGGATATTCGAGCAATGGAAATGTCTTTTCAATAGGGTTACATTATTTTGTACTGTAATGACCAAGGACTAAATAACACAACTACAATAAAACTATTTTAAACACTCCCAGCTAATTTATAAGTTTTTTATAACTAATAATAACAGGATTGCAATTTTTTGTGGTAGGTATGTATGAAATTAAATAATGACTCAGAGACTAAACAACCATATGTGGGCCTATATTAAAAAAGGAGAAAGGTAAACCATATAGATAAATAAGTGCTACTATAGAACGTGGCCTACCGTGTTATGTTTAGTAAGATTTGTATTTCTTGATGTGGTAGCACTGTCCACTAGCACTTTTGGCATGTAAATATTCACGTATTTAACAGGTTATGTGAACTACATTAGGTTATGTGAACTTTAGGTTACCTGCATTCAAGGGTTAACCATCAGCGAAATTATGTAGAAACCACAAACACGAGCCAATACACAAGCAATTGAGTGATCGTGGTTGGACGCAATAGTAAACATTCTTAAACAAAAAAAAAGGCGTTCCAAAAGAATTATTTCATTCGCACCTCGACCATATATCATTGAGAAAAGTAGAACTTGATTTGTTTGTTGCTTTTCTCAATGATATTCACAGTGTGTACCGTGAACAGACTGGCTAAAAATAACTGGGTGAATCCTTATCATATTATTTGTTATTGTAAATTTTTGTATGTAATTTCAAAATAATTAAAAAAGTATATTATTATAATTATCGTATGTAAATTGTCCTATTTTTCAATATCACATAACCTGTAAAATATGTGAATATTTACGTGCCTAAAGTGCTAGTGGACAGTGCAACCACATCAAGAAATATAAATTTCACTAATTACAACTCGGTGGGCCACGTACTGATAGTGGGTAGTAGCACTGATAAATAAGAGTTCATGGTACAGATTCAGTTTAGGAGTAAACTAGTCTACATAATAATAAAACTACTGTACAGAATGGGTGAGAAACAAAGTGAGTGGATTATCCAATTCACAATGAAGCAGACTTGAGCTGTCAGACAAGATCATCAATGATGATTTTTGTTAATGGGGACAGAGATGAAGAGTAGATGTTTTAGAAAATGGGAATAAACATAATCATAATCATTTGGTGATGTGAACTATTATTTTTTGCAATGTTTCTTACTCTTATGAACGGAAGGGAAAATTTATCAAATAATCCACTTGTAATCTAAAATTACAAGTGGATTGTAATCTAAAATTAAATCTACCTACAGCTGCACTGCCACATAATCAACTTCTGATTATTTCTAATAACACAAGGTAGTGCGATGTGACCCCACATAAAAATTGAATCACCCAGTTCCCTCTTGTAATTGTTAGCAGTTGTGTGAAAAAGAAAAAGGGATGAAAGACCTCACGAGTGAAGGCAGGAGGTATAAACTGGGGCTTCTGAGCTTGCCCTAATAGTGCCTGCAGTATTATGGAATTTGTTTGCTGCAACACTTCGCCCTATGTTGTTGATTACTACCCCAGTCCAGTGGCAATTAAAGCAAATATTGAGATTCAGAAATCTAAACTCGGCTCAGAATATTTTTTGTGTAGTTTTCACTAATAGTCACTAACAATTTAGGTTTAATAACTACAAGCAAACATATTGTTAACTGAACAAATAAAATAAATGCCTGTGTGCTGTACATTATTCTTCATGGGCCTGCCCCATTTTCCCTTAATGACTGGAGCATATACAACCTTTAAAACAAATTAATACAAGTAGAGTGAAATAATAAAATAACCCAGGGAGAAACATTATTCCGAAACTCGTAATTCAAATTTGAACTAACTTGAACTAAGCTTGTTTATGAATAAATAAAACAGCCGTAATAACAAGTGTGCATCCAATAAGAGAACCAGACTGAAATCTGTTTGACACTTCTCCAGTATTTTTAATTAGTAAACTACATCCAAGAGACTCCAAAAAGGGAGTATAGGACATGTCAAGGCAAAACTGGTAAGTTTCAATATCAATATTATGTTAGATTCATCCAATATAAAGTATTTTTTGCAATTTTTTTTAAAGAAAAATACAGATTGTCATAACTTTTCAAAGCTTTATAATAGTTAGAATAACAATAGAAGATAGGTTGCTTGCTCCCAAACCTAATCACTTTTTCTGAGTTTTAGAAATATTTATGAACAAGTCAGTGCAGTTGTTTAACACCTGAATAAAATAGACGAGGTGTTCTTATAACACCTTGATTTTTAATCATACATTTTAAAATATAGTAATGAAATAACTATTACCTTATTATTATACAATTATTTTATGTTTTCCTAAATTAGTTAAGAAATAAGCCACAAAAATTAGCTAAGAAATTCCTAAATTTGCAAAGAAATAAGAGTATAAATTGTAACTTCACTATTTGTTTGTATTTTTTCAAACATTAACAAATCATTGTCTTTTTATTTGAGATGATTGATGTAATTAATACTGCAAGAGATTAGATAAATGAGTTACAGACTAGCGAAATAAATTTTATGAAGGATTTAACTGAAACTGCATCTTATCTAAAGACTAGTTACTTAGAATAAGTCATTACCTAAGTTTCTTACATTATAAAACTTAATAGAAAACACATTTATTCACTAAAAGGATTATGTGAAAACTAACTTATCTGAAAATAATTTTGAAAGAATGGTGTAAGCTGTAATTTAACTACATACAGGTTAAAATAAAGCTGATAAAAAAAATTAATTTAACTTACAATTTGTATCCATGTAACATAACGCTTCCACCATAAGAATGCTCTAAGTTTTGGACCAAATGATGACAACAAGTAATATGAGTACATAAATGAATGTACAAACAGATTAAGTGCACCAAGAATTATGAATTGTTCCACTGAAATAATAATATAAGTTTAAAACACAGTATTACAAATTAATATTAAATTGAAAATATAACTACTGCTGTGGCTTATAAATTACCACAAAACTGTTGAAAATTGTTTAAAATGTTGAAACATATATTTTTGAATTTTGAATTTTCTTTAAAATGCTGAGAGAGTATAAGTTTGGGAAAAAGCAATTGTTTAAGATGAGTAGGTAAAGCCTCTTAAATTTCACAGAGATTTATTTACAACTAATTGAACATGATTATACATACATTATAATCTCATAATTTTTTATGTGGTTCAGCGTTGACAACACTCCTCCTTCCTTTTGTGTAGCTAATACATTCTTTTTAGTTTTTTCAGTCAACTCCCATAACTCAGCACCGTAGGTAAGCATGTTCTTCTGTATTCCATCTCCAATCGCTTTTTGTCTCCTTCTGAATAACTTAAGACCACAGAAATGGATTCAACAGCTTTGTAACGTTTTTTCTTTGTATAATTCTGTTCACTATCTTTTACAGACTATCGCTTTCTATACTAAGCAACACTCTCAAGTATCTACATTCTTCTCATACTTCAACAGTTTTTCCCACTATTTGCAAATTTTGGCTAGATACTCAAATTAGTGGATATTTTGTTTTAGCAAAATCTACGTTCAGACCACATTTCTTGTGTCATTAATTTCTCTGTCAGTTTCCTCATCATTTATCTACAGTGTTATGTTAATAACTTTACTAATATACTTCTCTCTTTATATTAATAGCGGAATCTTCAATATGTAAACAGCATTTGAGATGTAAGATCAAATATCAAGTAATGTATCTCTTATTTCTCTCAGTCGAGCCTTTGACCATTGAGTGCAATGGTGGGTTATGTAGTTGGATGGTATTAGCCGCTCATTTATAGGAGATGGGAGGACTTACCTCTTTGGACTGCCAGCAAAAACAAGGAAGCAAAAACAACTGAAATATATGCTACACGTAAAACCCTATCTTTAATCTGTCTGTGTAGATATTGGATGCTGATTTGTACTGACTTACTGAACTTTGCTAACAACAGCCATTAGTTGTGAATATCCAGGACACAGTTAAACAGCTAACCGGAAGAGGCATAAGCCATGTTTACCGCAGCATTCTGCATTACCCTCGAATCCCTGGAAATTAAGCTGCCAACCTGGCTGGGAAGAAAGGCACCCAGCAATGAGCATTCATGTCCCAGCATCTAATCCTGTCAGATATCTTAATGTGGGGAAATGGGCTGTCAATGAATTATGACAGGCTGAGTGGACAGACTCGGTGCTAACAAGGCGAAAAATTTTGTTCACTCATTTTGAGGTATAACCTTAGGGAAGAGGTAAATATTGCCTAACTTTGGATCAGGCACACCAAGCTGACCCATGATATCTCATGGGATCTGGTGTAGCCCCAGTGTGTAGCTATTGTTTAACAGTCAGACATATATTTTTAGATAGTACCTGCTACATTACATAGCACAGCATTGCTGATTTTAATTTTCTGGGTATATTTGTGACATACTAAAATCCAAGGTGGATGAAATTCCTCCATTCCATTGGATTGTTCAGGAAAATCTAGTGTATCATATTACCTAAGTATCTCAGTTTCCAGTCTGAGTTAAGGTTTGACTTCTGGAAAAAGCCCACAACTGCTACCATAATTTGACATAACTGCAGTCCATACCAAACTCTATCTACACAAAACCACTCAATTGTAGCTATGTGTACAGACAGGCAAACATACAGAGGAGGTGGCTTTCACACATGCTTTCTTAAAATTACAGGCTATCAAAATTGAACATTCAACAAAATCTGCTCTAAAACTGAAGACATGGGTCTACACAGATGCATGGTTTTTTAGTACCTAGTACACATAAGAATTTAACTTGGTATCAGCATTACCTAAAAGGAAAAAGTATTACAAACAAAATAATTAAAAGATTTGTAAGTTACGGCTGTAATTACCTCTTAGGTATTTAAACCAGAACCAGCTTAAGAATACCATTGAAGCATGATGATAAACATGTAAAAATGATGCATGATCTTGTTTCTTGCGTAATACAATAAATATCTGAAAATACAAGAAAAAATGAAGGTAATTATGTAGTATTATAGTGAGCTGAGTGAAACAACCATAGTGATTGTTATTCTCCAAATAAGTGGTGAATGACCAACAACTCATATTTCAATTGTGAACTCTTGCTGGAATTTACCAGCATATACATACAACAATCATACAACAGTCATATACCAGTCATACAACAATTACATTGAAATATAACATTTTGTGCCTAGATTTCCAAGTTTATGTAAGTTTGTATTACATTTGTACATTAAACAAATATTCAGTTTCATGGTCTGATTTAAGCAAAAATTAGTTATAAAATTGAAATTCTTAAAATTTGTATAGAATTTTACATTAAAATAATCTGAACATATACACTAGAATGTGTGTCACATCATTGTGAGCTTCAATGAGTAAAAAATCAAAATACAAAATATAATACATCAGTAATGTATTGTATTGATACGAGTATATACATAATGTCATTTTAATATTCTTATTTGAGTGAGGTAATTGTGCAAGGACCATGTGGAAAACATGATTCACCAATACTACGGCTAACTCCATCGAACTCCAAGCTTACAATGATATGGCACTAGTATAGTACACATTAGAAAAAATAAGTCATTAGACAATCCGTAAATAATTGGTTCAAGTGATAAAAATTATAATGTAACGGGTACATTCACAAAAAAAAAAAACAATCATCAAAAGAGAAATGTCTGCCAACCAACACAGAGTGTTTGAGAAAAAACTGTAGAACAACAAAATGTTTGCTTTTATCGTTTAAATATCAAAATGCATACACTAGAAGGAACGCTCTTTTAATATAGTGTCTAAAAATTGCTCTCTCTCAAGTTGGTACCAGCAGCAAGTTATAAATACAGATTACAACTGTATTACAATTTCTTGTGAGAAGAAGTCTGTATTTTTTAAAGATTATTTTCTGAATGTATGTTATCTGTTATTAATCACAGGTATTATTTTATAATTTTTTGTTATTACTGATGGTAAGTGAATTTAAAGCATCTATAAAACTTAATAAGCACAGGATTGCTAGATATAAGTTACTACATCAAATTCAATTGTTGTTTATATTTTTAAGTAAAAATTAAAGACAAGGTGTTTTTGAAAATTTATGAAAAGTTAATCATAAACATAACTTCCTCAAATTTCGGTAAAATTAACTAACGATTAGACTGATAGGATTTAAAATATATTACAGTATTCGTAATATACATCGTACTGAATTTCAGGTCATCCACTTTAAAGTTAACATTTTTTATCTCTAATGAAAATGAAGGCTGTGCTGTGGTGTTGACGAACATTTTGGTATGATAAATGACTTTCCAATATATTTTATTAATTATACCTACATGCAACAACCTCTCACTTGCCAAAACCAACCTCAATTTACTATTAGTACATTCTTACCCGTATTTTACTTATTAATGGTTGAAAGTTTTGTTATAGATTAATTTTCAATAAATCTATAACAAAATATTAATTAATCTTTATAAGTTAAACAAAATAATGCTTTCATAATATAATTAAATGGGTCAGTATTAAAAACCTTGATAAAATAATTTATCTTGTTTTGCTGTTAATTTAAATTCTGCATTACAAATGCTTTTGTGCAAACACCAACTAAACTCTGTAAAAAGATGACAGTATGTAAAAAAGTTTAACAAAATCACTCATTTTCTGATGTTCTGATCCATCAACTCTGATGTTAAACAATCAAAAGCTATTGAATGTATTTTACTAAAATATAGTTTTTATTTTCCATATGGATACTGGATGACTTTAACTACATTAATTAAAAATTATTATTTTGTCTCTGATGAGGACAAACTCTGCCCATAACTGACAGGTGGAGTGTCAAATTATTTACACTCAATCTGTTCAGTGCAGGGCTAAAATAAATAGTTCTGTTTCTTATTATAAATGGTCAGCCAATTAAATGACTGAATCATTTAAGAACAGAAGAGGTAGAGGTGTAAAAGACACTAGTCAGAGTTATCTCCTCTGAAAGTAATGAATTTCATTATACAGCCAGACCCTGTGGTGAATGAAGTGAAGGTGTCATTTGCAGAGTGGAAAATATATGCTTTTCAGAGGGCCCGGTATGCTGATAAGCGTACTTTTCCACTCAGTGAGGAAGGCAATGGTAAACCACCTCACTCCTCGTTTTACTTAGTAAAACCTCTACAGGTTCAAATCAGCCTTTTGGCTGATGACCTAAACAACAACGAGGACAAACTAATTTTGTTTAGGATTTTAATTTTTAACTTTTTAAAGAGGAATTGAAGTATTAACTAAAACATCAGAATCAGATTCAATTACAATCAATCGTATACTAAATAAAAATGAAAATACAATTATTTAACTGGTATACATTCGAGATAATACAGAATTTACAATTTTGACACAGAAGTCTACCAATAAGAATAAACCAAACTAAATTAGTATTTCATAACTTACTGTGTCCATTAGGTCCAGTATTTTCATTCCCATATACTGCCAGTATGCAGAACACATCTAGAAATAAAATAAAATATTCATGAAATGAATGATGGAAATAAATTTTAGTTTTGTGTGATGTGTATCAAATAGTACACCTGCTGACTGAATGCTAAAAAATGAAATTGTAATTAACTTATCAATTCCTGTGTAATGCTGATCTCTGCTGACTGGCGTTTACCCTGCAACCATACTAGTAAACAAGTAGTTCTGGTATGTAAACTTCAATACAGTATTAATTTTTCTCTCATTAAATTGTACCCACTAAAAATCACAAATGAGTTTCCAAGGACACACTCTACTAATAAAAATTTACAAATATTGCCATAATTTAAATACAATGACCACTTGCAATTTTATCATTACAAAAAGGTGTTCAAAAATGTTTAATTGTTTAGTTCTTTTTTGCATTCCCGTTTAATTCTGTATTCTGTTAAATTCTGTATTCCAGGATCTGTAATTGGTGCAACACCATGATATTATAGTTCTAAAAGCTACAACAAATCTATGTGTGTTACAATTAAAATTACACCAACTTAATTTAATAACTGTGAAATGGAAATCTCAAGTTTCAATTCAAGAAGTCAGTCATCAGGACTATTGTCATCAGAGTAGAACACCAATACAACACCATACAACATAACATCAATCATAGGAATGTAATTGACTTCCATACTTTAAAATTCATTAAAAATTCAATATTACACTTCATGTTTAAGAAATAAAATGTTAATAAAATGTTAATAGGCTGCTTCTGTGGTATAGTAGTGGTAACAAGCTGCACAACAACAGAAGATACTGGGTTAAATTGTTTACCAAGGTCTGGAAGTTTTAACATGTTATTAAACCTACTGTCACTTATGTTTATTTTATGCCATTTATTACAGGTAAGCTTGAATGCCCATAACAGGCAGGTGGAGTGTTAAATTATTTGCACTCCATCTGCTAGTTGCAGGGCTATAAAAGATGGTGCGGTCAGTTATTGAGATTAGTACAATTTCTTTGGGTCAGCTTTTTTCCCTGAGGGAACAAGTTAGTTGGATATCAAGGACTGCATATATCAGGGTAGAGCTGCTCTTCAAAGATTAAATGCTACGATCTGGTGTAGTAAATACAGATGAGGACGAGGAATTTAGTGATTTCATCTGTATTGGAGCCTGTAACTAAAAATGGTGGTGTGTGCTGACAAATAAGCACCACAAATGAAAGAAGGCCAGAGGCTTTAGGGATGGACTGATTGCGAAGGTTGTGAAGGATCTCCAGAGAGAAGTATGTGACAATTGAAGATATAAAATAACTGATAAGATTAAACAGATGGTATGGTGTGAACATGTCCAAAGAACGGCAGCAAAGAGCTTTTGTTTTTCAACAAGAAAGTAGAAGGCGAAAAGAAGGCCGACAAAACAAGAAGAAGAAGGCCCTTAGAAAACATGGATTCAGGGAATTCAAGATCCTATGGAATCAAGGAATCCCAGGGAGGTTGACTGGGAGAACAGGGAATGATGGACTGTAGGATGTGGGAAGTGAAGAAATGCATCGAACCCTCACAATAAACTCCCGCTGCAGCATAAATCTATTTATACTCTAAATAAAATAAATCTATTTAAATTTATTAGTATAAATCTATTTATCTATTTATTTTTATTTTGTGGGCCTGGAGGCTTGGAGGGCAAAGAAACAAAGAAACCTTTTAGAATGTCTTGTTCATGAGCTTAAATGGAACACAAAACAAAATAATTTCATTATTTATTACAAATAATTAGAGAGAGGGATTTCTGTGGGAGCCCGTCAGAAACATTTACTCCAGTGCTAAGTAGAAGATGCAACTCTGATTAAAACAAACTAAAAATAAAAATATAAAGTGTAACTGTTCATACAAAATTATCTATTTATTTAATATTCTACAAACTACTAGTTCATTAGCGATAATGGCAACTTCTTGTCGTGCCTATCTGGTTCAAATATTGGGATGTCGCAATCTGGAACGATTCCGTGGAGCTCTTACTGAACCAGGTCCTCAGATTGGTGAGCCAGGAAATTCTTATTCTACCAAATCCAGGTAGAATCCTTTAATCTTTTTTCCCTCAATCTACCCCTGCAGAACGCACGGCAGTAGATCATATTTTTTTTTATTTCTCATGATATGACCGAGGTACTACAGTTTACAACACTTAACAATTTTGACCAATTCCAGACCTTGTTCATTCTCAACAAAACTTCAACATTAGTGACTTTCTGCGTCCATGAAATGATAACTACTAAACAGTAAAAGCTACATTGACTGTAAAATTTTCCAGACTTTAATAGAGAATCAAATCCGGGACCTTCTGTTTTGCACTTGAGAACACTGTACTATTAGGATACACTAAAATATCTCATTTTTTGAGAAAACAAAATTCTATTATTGTTCATTAAATTGACAAAAAGCTTATTTACTTAGCATCCCCACTGAACTTTAAATTATGAAAAAAGCAAACAATATCACTATTGAAAATTTTTGAAATAAGTGACACTTACCTCTAAACGTAGTGGATTATTCCTGTGATCCAGGGGTTGACAAGTGTGGTTTAGTATATATCTCATACCTTTTTCATGTGATAATAACTGAAAAATTTAAATTTATTACATTATTTTATATATGTTTTATTAATCAGGAAGATGTCTATAAGGGCTATATACTTCCAATAACCATCTAGCTTATTAATGATTATAAATTCTATTCACTAATGAGTAAGTAAATTCCTCTGCACCTCAGTTATTGTTGTTCCCATACTTTGGCCACTTCAAACAAAATTTTCCTCAAGAAATTCAATTCACACCCTCTTGATTTTATGTAGTATTTTGTTAGATTTGATACTGAATAAATCAGATACAGTAATCTGCTGCCCTCATCATCATCATCATTATCTGTCAAGGATTAGGCTCCATGTCTTGTTCCGGCATCCATCTCTTTTTAGGTCTTCCCAAGCCTCGCTTCCCTCTAGGGTTATATTTCCCTGCTCGCACAAGAAGTCTGTGAGCTGGGATGGGAAGTAAATGGTTGGACCAGTTTCTCTTATAAATTCTTAACGTTCCCAATAGTGACTTATCATTTAACTCGGCACGGATAGCTTCGTTACATACTCTATCTAACTGGGTACAAACTTTGACTCCCCACAAAAATCTCATTTCAGCACCCTGGATACAAGATTCATTCCTTTGCATTGACACCCATGTTTCACTCCCATATGTTATGAGTGGTACAGCCATTGCTCTATAAAATTTCATTTGGGTGTCCTTTCTCGTTTTCTTTCCTATTGTCCTGCGAATAGAACTGCAGACAGCGCTGAATTTTGCCAGTTTTTCACTCACGTCATCATCTTTGTCATAGGAATTCTTGCATCCTAAATATTTAAAATCTTGAACTTGTTCTATAGTTGGGTTGCCAGTTATAATTTTTGAGCGAACTGGCCATCTTCCCTTGAATGCCATGACCTTTGATTTTTGCGCTGATATTCTCGTGCTAAATTCTGCGCTAATATTGTGCAACTTATAAATGGGATATTGGAGTCTGTCTTCTGTGTCATCTGCATACAGCAATAAATTTAGGAATACATTATTCCAAATCTGAATGCCTGAGTCAACTAATTGATTCCAAATTGTTAAAATCTTAACAACGTAAATATTACATAGCGTCGCAGACATTGGACAGCCTTGTATGCCTTTATTTATTTTCATTTTCTCTGCTTTCTTGTTGTTGCCAAAAATAACTATATCTGTTTTTGTGTACGTTCTCGCAATAGCAGCAACAAAATGTTTTGGATAGCCCTTCACCAACATTATATTCCAAAGACGGCCTCGAAGAACATTACCAAAAGCTTTCTCCCAATTCGCTGTTCTACCACTTAAAAATATTTTGAGATCTGCAGTGGATGAAATAATAAAATATCAAAAATAATGTTGTTACTTTTTAAGGATGGCCTGTTGGTATGGTGGTCAGCACAATTGGCTTCTATGCTAGGGGTCCCAGGTTCAATTCCCAGTCAGGTCTGGCTTTTTCATCTTCATTACCTACTCATATCATTACCTACTCCAAAACCAAGGATTATTTAGGCATCATTACCCAATAAAAAAAATTGAAACAGGTTTGTAGATGTAAGATGTCTTCTGCAGATACAGTACTTATATAAGGATGTAGATTAGTTCAAACTAAAATTGGCGGTTTAATGTGATATTTAACAAAGTATGTTGAATCTGAATAACATATACCAAGTATCGTGTAAAGTTGTTTTACTAATCCAAGGAAATAATTCTACAGAACTCTTATTTTGAGTGGTTGTACATGTAGGTTTGGAAGTATAACTCACAGCAGAAGTCCTGATAAAAATTTCATTACTGGCTGTGTCTTCCATTGAATTACCTTTATTCAAGTAATCCAATGTATAATGCTTAAAAAGAAGGAAAAATTATCAGACGGTTTTTTTATAACTCCTCCATTAAAAGAGTCAATTGCTGTAAAATATTGTTACTGTTTTGACAAAAGTGTTTCAATTATTGTTCTTGTTGATTAATTTGGGCGAACATAAAAGTAGTTCTCTTTGTTTTCCATAATCTAATTTTTCTTCCTATTCCTTATTCCAATTTTTTACGTGCATAATAAATAATTTATTATTAAAATATGTTTTAAACATTATATTATTAAAATTAATTATTAATTTTATATAATATGAAACATGTTTATGTGCATTTTTTATGGTTAAATATTAAAGTAAGATTTTGATATTAAATTATATGCTTACCTTTACAACCAGATATGTGTTTAGGAAAACTTGTAATACATTGTACACAACCATAGGATATTTAAGGTCTAAAGGTTTCCGTTTAGCCATCAGGTGTGGTCCAAGCTTCAAAACAAAGAAGAGATAACAAGCTACAAGAGAAACAATTGGTCCTGGATTGCCCATAAACAACATTGAGTTAACATATTCATCTGAAAAAAATGTGTAAAACAATCAAATTAAATAAAACTGTAATAAATTAGACTGTAAAGTTTACGATTAACTTATATTGTAGGTGTACAAGATCTGGCAATTTTTTTAAATATTTTTTTAGGAACAATGTTACATTAAACAATGACCAGTTTCAAGATGGCTGATCTGGTAAACTGATGAATTTGACTAACACCATGGCTGGTAGACGTCAAGGTGATGTTTCTTGTGCTTTTCATATTGGCTTGCCAAATTGGTAGCCCAACTACTCCAAATGAAAATTCTAAAGCTGTGTTCTACTAGGTGAAACACTAAATTGTCTCATAAGATGGAATAAAATTATCAATAATATGTTACTTTTGATAACTGAAATGCCTATAAATGTGAGGTTAACAATCTCAGGAGAAGAAAATACCAAGCCAACTTTTAAACAAAAAAATTAGGTAATTTATTTTAATTTAATTTTTAATTAAGTTTTGTCAGCAATTTTAAGTTAAAAAATATTTTTAAACTTTTACAGTGAATGATCCTAACAGGAATAACAGAGATATCGTAGCAATTACTGGAAGTTTCAGAAACTGCACAGTTAGGTTTTCACCAATATTTATTTACCAGCACTAAAATATGAAATGATGTTAATATAAGGTGGTGTATAGTTATATTAAAAATTAATATATTATTTATATTTTTGTAGGATACCTTCTTTTATTTCTTCTGCTAGATACTTTGTATCCTCAGCTGTCCAGTTTTGGTTTATAACTTCCATCTGAAAACAAAAAGAGTAATAAAAATTACTTTAACGACACTCAAATCACTGAAAAAGTACATTAAAGACCTGAATTAATAAAACTATGATATTAAAATGTAAAATATTACAGTAGAACTTCGAAGGCACTTTGTGGACTTAAAGGTTGTCAAAGTATCAAAATGTCGAACTATCCAGAGCATATGGAATATTGTAAACAGGAAGCATTAAAAACATGAATTTAGTATGAAGATTGCACAATTTTAATGAATACAAACAAACTAATGTGCCCTTCAGTACTATACTGTACTCAATGACAACAGGAGGGTAGGGGGATGAGGAGAAAGTGGAAGGGGATGACCTGCCTGCCGGATTGCTAATTACACCACATCATGTCGCCTTGCCATGAGCCATGTCGAAGTATACAGAGTGTCGAAGAAGTGAAGGTTTACTGAACTAAACAAAATCATTTACTAACCCTAATAGCTCAATTGATCTATATTGTTTATCAAACCATCACTGAAAATTCTTGCTGTTTGTTTCAAAACATCACAGTCGCTGTAGGAATCCTTGTCCATAAGGTGCTGCTGGAATATTAAACTAATACTTAACAGTAGAAAATAATTATCATTTGACACTTGTGCTTAGTCATAATATGAGTATTTTGAAATAGAAAAGAGAGATGTATAAAGTAGAATCAATCATTGTCTTCTCCTCTTGAGGTAGGTCAATTTAAGTCTTTTGAAAAAACTGAAAAAATATTTCATTGATGAAACATTTTATAGTGTACATGAATTCCTTTCTAAATAGTTTATGGTTGAAAAATATATAACTTCTAATTAAACATTAAGACAAATATTGTGTATTATTTGATTTAAAGGCGTTGATAACATGCTTATTGAAGTAAGCAGGTTAAAAGTGGTAATAAATTATTGGTCAGTAATGAATTTATCATAAGTTAAAATTTTAACCTATCAGTTATGTCTTGACATGTTTTGTACTCTCTTTTGGAGTCATTCTGGATGCAGGTATATAAAAAACCGGCATAATGAATTTTACAGCAGGACTATAGCCTGATCCTCTGGTGAATGAACTGACCTTTTCAATTTCAGAGAGTGAAAGTTGGTAGGTACTTTTTAAATAAAACTACATCCAGGAGACTTGAGAAGGGAGTGTAGGACATGTCAAGATAAAACTGATAAACCTAAATTTGAACACTATGTTAAATTCATTACTTTTACCAATTCATTTATTACCACTATTTTCTGGCTTACTTCAATAAGGATGTGATTAAACCATTTTTATCAAATAATACAAAATTTACTCTCTTTAATAAGTTAAATAATCTGTTTAATTTAGTATTGTGGTTATCAACATAGTAATCAATTTTATTTCTTGTGTTGTGAACATTTCAATTCTGTAAAAAGGAATTTTGCTTTACATACATTATCATTTCATAAATTTACAAAGAAGGAACCGTAAGCAATTGAAACTTCTTAAATAATAATGCATGCAGTTAAGTACGTAGTTAACTTTCAACATATACTAATAGCTTTTTTGAATTTTAAGAACTCTTTTCTTGTTAATCTGTGATAGATTACCCCAAACTAATGTACTAGATATGAGATAGAATTAAACCAACGTAAGCTGCTATTAGCAATTTTTTATCATTTGTTGTAATTTTTACTTTCTCTTGCCTATATGAGTATATAGGAAGGAAAGTATTGTTTTCATGTCGATTTTTTGAAATCGAGTTTTCACCGGATCTATACGTTTTCAGACCCCCTGAACCCAAAAAACATGTTTTTAGCTATTGGTCTGTGTGTGTGTGTGTGTGTGTGAACAGAATATCTCAAGAAAGGAACATCGTACGAACTTGAAACTTGAAACTTAAGTTACATACCACTACCGGACCCGACACGATCATTTTCATCAAAATCGGTTAACCGGAAGTAGTAGTTTATTCGTATAATTTTTCACTTTTTTGCGATTTTCTCAAAAACTGGTCCTACGATTTTTTTAAAAATCGCCTAGTTTATTCAGTTTTTTATTCTCTACAAGATAGGGTAGGCGCCATTTTTGCTGAAATTCTTGTTGAGGCTGTTTCCACGTAAAAACGTTGTTTTTTTAAGATTACAGCTTTAATATGCAATTTAACGCAAAAATTTATATAAAAAAAAATTGTAGAGAATTAAAAATTCTACAACTTTTATTTCAAACATTGTTTTGTATAACGCTTAGTTTAGCAGTAATTAGCGATTTTCTGTTTTTTTCTCAGGAAAACGTGAGAAAAATCGATTTTTTAAACATTTCGGCCTTAGTATGCATTTTATGACAAAAGTGTATATAATAAATTTTATAGGAAATTAAAAGATCTACAACTTTTATTCAGAGTATTTTTCTCTACAGAGCCTAGTTTAGAGAGAAAGAGTGATTTTCCGTATTTTTAAGCCAAACTGAGGTTGATTTTCATTTTACGTCTTTCACTCATGATTAAAATTAGGTTATGTTTATTGAGGTTAGTTTTTTGTTTATTTCTAATGTTTTATTACTAATGTTAGGTTTATTGTTAATTATTTGAATTGGCAAGAGAAAGTTGTGTGAGTGTTTAACACCAGATTTTTACTTATCACTTAGGTAGGTTTCAAGGTCTAGCAATATGATAAGCAGTAATAGTTTTCATCTTTCAAGAAAGGCAAAGGTTCACTTCACTCATTATTTCGTTAAGAAAACTCTAAGGATTCGAACCGAGTTTTGAATCATTGTTGTTTTGGTCAACAGCTGAAAGGCTGGTTTGAACCTTTAGAGGTTTTACTGAGTAAAATAAGGAGTGAGGTGGTTTATTATTGCCTTTCTCACTGAGTGGAAAAGAATGCTTATCAGCATGCCAGGACCTCCAAAAAGTACCTACTTTTCATCCTGCAAATGACACTTTCACTTCATTCACCACAGGGTCTGGCTGTATAATGAAATTCATCACATTCAAAGGAGATAACTCTGTTTAGTGCCGTTTACACCTCTACTCTTCTGTTCTTAAATAGTTCAGTCAAATAACTGGCTGACTATAAGATAAGAAACAGAACTTTTTTTTGTAGCCCTGGAACCAGCAGATCGAGTGTAATTAATTTAACACTTGGATCCATTTAACATTTAACTTTGGATCATTATATAAACAATAACTACATAATTTAAAATATCTAGAAAGGTATTTTTATATTTACTGATGTGAATTTTGAGTATTCTTAGAAAATAGTAAATATTTTTTAAAAGTATTGACAGCTTTTAAAATAAAAAATAAGGTAGTACATTGTTCTTGCATTATTCTTGTCACAATAGCATGTTCTTTTAGAATTAAAAAAACTACGCCTTAACAATCTACGTTCTGAAAACAATTCTCTATTAAATGGTGTTTTGTACCTTTACAAAACATTTTAATATCTAAACTAAATTTTGAAGGTTGTATTAAAATAGCTTTCACTGGTAATCTGTTAATCTAACAGATTTTTTAATGTATACATTCTAAACACATTATTATAAATAATTATGAAGAAATAAACAGGTATACTATTTAAATAACACTGCATTTACAATGTGCTAGCTATCCAATACCTATACCATATTTGAAACCAAACTCAAATTGTTATACCAATCTTTCACTTTTATGAATAGGAATGCAATTAGTTAAAACAAAAAAAAAAACAAATTACACAATATCCTGAATACTAAAGAGAGATTTTAAATATAACAAATTTTCCTTATATTTTGCAGTGGAAACAGGTTATCTGTTGTTTAATCTGACCAATAAGAATATAGCACAATAAAAAAAAGTAATGAAATGCTGTGCCATTTGTTATGTACTCTCCTAGCAAACAAGGTAAACCAGATTTACACACAACAAAATAATTTATTTTTCAACCCTCTTGTAAATATTTCTAAAAGAGTTAATTAAATTTTTAATGATTGTAATCTGTAATAAAAAAATCTATAAACAGAGGAATTTTTCTCGTTCATTGATATTTTGTCTTTTAAGGTAATAAGGATATTTAAGTAGACAGAAATAGAAATGTAGACCTACATTTCGTAACTCATTCACAAATTAATGCAAGTATTCTTTCACTACAAAAAGATGCATTTCACCCAAAGCATGAAATCATACATTTCTTTAAACTGTAATAGCAAATTTATTGTTTATATTGAGAGCAGAGTGGTATGTTATTAACAAATTATGCTGATGAAACTGTTTGTTGCAATATTCCAGTTCCTAAAAAGGAATCTACTTTGGGTTTAGTTAAACAATCACTTATAGTTACTGCAAAATATAAGTAAATATGATTGTTTTATGTTTAATAAATCTGTCTACGAAAGAGTCTTTGTTGTCTTTTATTATTGAAGCATAAGTTCTTTTAGTTTATTAAGACCCATCAAGAGCCTGGTCACTAGAAATTACTACAAGTTAGGAATCTGTAAGTTGTAATAAGGTTTAGATTCCCAGAACCTAGGAAAGAATCAAATTTGAGGCATTTTGCTGTAGACTGCAAAATCTGTAGGATCCATGTGGGGATAGTGTGCATCTAACACACTCGGCCTGTGCCATGAAGGCAGCCAGCATTGGCTTTTAACACATCCTGAGTAAAGTGTTAGCATTCATTTGGCCAGCCTGAGGTGTAACAGTCAGCACACCTGGCTTCTATGCCAGGGGTC
Source organism: Catonia carolina (assembly GCA_035578175.1). Lineage (NCBI taxonomy): Eukaryota > Metazoa > Arthropoda > Insecta > Hemiptera > Achilidae > Catonia > Catonia carolina. Next base: position 335,019,059 of record JAQMRL010000001.1, read on the forward strand.
CCAGGGGTTTGAGTCTCAGTCAGGTCTAGAACTTTTCATCACCTATTTACATCAACCAGCCTTCATTGTTCATTTTAGTATTAATGTGCAAAACAGTTGAATATGAAATAAAAAAAAAGTATTAATTTTAATTCACTGCTGAAAAATTTTCTTTATAAAAGGAATATTGTACTGATTATGCAAACAGACGTAGAGCAAACATAAAACAAAAACTGTGCTCATTCTGGATGTTCTGCAGATAAAAAAGAATTTATATAATTTGTGATGTGAATCTTTATTTGTAAGTGATACAGTGTTATAAACTTTCTTATGAATGTTATATCACTATGAATATAAGCTCACGCGTAGAAGATTACTGCTAAAAATTGTTTTTTAACACAAATTACGAGTGAAATATTTTTGTAACTAAATAATTTTTTCAAAGTTATTAATTTTTTTATCAATTTTAACAAAGTTTCTTACTCAGTTTTGTCTTTGTTCTATGGTAACTTCTTTTGATTAAGTTCTTCTTTTAAGGTACAGTGCACCTCAATGTATGACTTTCTCAGGAACAAAGAGAGTTAATCTAATTACCTCTGATGATTTAATATTAGAGCCTAACCTGTTAGTTCCAGGGCTACAAAAAATAGTTCTGTTTATTTCTATATTATCTGTCCTGAACTAGTATTTAGAAACAGTAGAGGTAGAAATGTAAGTGTACTAATCAGAATTATTTCTTCTGAAAGAATGAAGTTTATTACAGAGCCAAACTTGTGATGAATAAAGTGGTAGCATCATTTACAGGGTGTACAGAAAGAACTTTATGCTTTGATGCTTGGCATATACTGTTAACTTTTCAAATCATTAAGAAAGGCAATGGTAAACCACCTCACTCCTTGTTTTACTAAATAAAACCTGTAAGGTTACAGACTTTAGGAATGTTGATCTCATAAACTATAGGCTATATTATATCATGCACATCTAACACATGAAGCCACATTAAAAACTGTAACAAAAAAATTTTAATTCACCAGATTATACAAAGTGTTTATTATCAGCTTCAGTGTATCTGAATATATTGTAACCATTTCTTCTACAAAATCTACAGAATGATACATGAATAAAGAAGAAAATAAAATGTATAGGCCCATCAGAATACTTTTTTTTATAATAAGCACAGCAAAAACAATGACGTAAGCCTTCTATTACTTATTGTTAATAAATCGATGATAAAAACTGATATAATTAATTTACTAAATCTTAAAAGGTTATATATCAAAATATGTTTTTATAATTACTAATTATGGCAAAATGATAATAGATTTTTTATTTATCTGTAGTTTTTCATATAAATAATACAGTTTAGTGTCAATAAATCTGAATCTGAGAAATTGGATCTGTCAAATATCTGAACTCACTAAATAATAATACTGTATTTGTTAATCATTTAATTCACAATGGTAATTTAAGCAAGGTACTTGTTCTCTCTTTTTTTAACTTTCATTTTATTTCTTAGAAATTATAATAAACTAGTTAGAAAAACAGTGAAATTCATTACTACACAATTTTCTCATTTACAAGTAAGAGGGTTGGGTGCTAGAAAACACCACATTCGTTTCCAGTATTTTATCAAAGTATTAAAAAAATGATTTTTTACAGTTTTACCTGTAATTATTTTTAATTATATAGAATTTGTTTTGAATTTCTTGTTTTTAGTTTTATTTTTTTGGGTGACGATGCCTACTTAAGCCTTGACTTGTGTGTAGTTAATGGTGTGAAGTGATATAAAGATTAAAAAAAAAAATAAAAAAAAAATCATAATTCTGACCGAGAATCAAATGCAGGACCCCGGCAAAGAAGCCATTTACGCTGACTACTACACTATCTGGTCAGCCATTTAAAAACTGAATTTTTGTTATCCATTTATCAACAATACATGAAGACTAATTTCTTCTGTAAACAATGCCTTTTAATTACTCTCAGCAGTTTATCCTTTTCATGTTAAATACTGTTGATTTACATATTGGTCCAAAAGTTAGCAGTATAAATATTTTTCTGTGTAATAAAAAAAAGTTATCCATTAAATCTGATAAAATTTATAAGAATAAAAATAATTTTTTGTTCTATATTGAACATAAAATGCCCATAACAGGTAGACCGAGTTAAATTATTTGCACTCGATCTGCTAGTTCCAGGACTACAAAAATTAGTTCTGTTTCTTGTCACATGGTCAGCCAATTACTAGTATTAATATGATTATATATGAATAGCCAATTAATAGTATTTCAATATGATTGAAGCATTTAAGAACATAAAAGGTAGAGGTGTAAAAGCCACTAATCAGAGTTATCTCCTCTGAGAGTAATGATTTCATCATACAGCCAGACCCTGTGGTGAATGAAGTAAAGGTGTCATTTGCAGCGTGGAAAGTAGATACTTTTCAGAGGGTCTGGCATGCTGATAAGCATGCTTTTCCACTCAGTGAGAAAGGCATGGTAAACCACCTCACTCCTCGTTTTACTTAGTAAAACCTCTAGAGATTCAAACCAGCCTTTCGGCTGTTGACCTAAACAACATTGAACATAAAATCAAAATTTTCCGTATAATAGTTACACTGCTTAGGACTTGTAGGATTGAATTATACATAATTTTTAATAAATGTTTGAAAATCCAAAAAAATGAGTAATGTTAACAGAATAATCCGCAATTAGTTAATTTATCTACACTTCACGGTATAATAAATAATAGATGTTAATCTTTGTCGTTTCAGTTATTACTATCAGAAATATACAGTTCATAATCTGAAATAAAGCTTTTTAAGTATATTTTAAAATAATGATAGAATGAATTATAAAAATTATGAAGTTGAGTGTAATTTAAACAGTACAGGCTACTATAATTTAATTTATACAACAAACATAAAGAAAAAGATTTTGTAATAAATTTATTAGAAATAGCAGTATTACAATATCAGATTTCATTAGAAAAATATCAATTATTTCATTATAAAGAAAATAAATAAAATTTCTTTGAGTGTTATCATACAATTTGTTTTATAGTATACAAGTTCTTAAGTGGTTGTATGTTTGTTTTATATTAACTAAAAATTAGTATTAGTATTTATTTCATAACTTTTAATAGGCACCTCCTTTCATTATAAATATTGACCTTGCACTATTTCATGATTTTTTTTTTAATTGATACAAGCACGCAGTGGAAATATTAATTTGGAAAAAACTTAGAAAACTTATTAATGATCATGATAATGAAATAAATAACAAAGTAAAAGTAATTATTGCATAAATTTGCTATCTATTGTTAAAACATTAATAATGCTAATTAGAAGTTATTGCAGTAAATTAAATTGCATCATTTGGAAGGTCCTATGTGTAGTAGAATGTAACAAAATAAAAAAAAACTTGAAAAACTGGTCTTGTTAATGTGACAAAATTTGTTTAATCTTTACTAAAAAAAAAACTGTTATGTTTGTAACAAGGTGTTTATATACTGTATACGTTTTGATAAAAAAAAACTGAGAGACAAGGAATTAATTTAAATTTAAAGGATGTTAAATACCTGATTGTCCGTTTTAACATATTACGTAATTATATTTGTAAATTTTATTTTTTTAACATTTTAAACACGATCAATGTCACGATAGTAAAAGAATCAAGTACCATTTTTGGTTAGGCGAATATAAATCACTGTGGATGTGTGGTAAGAATTAGATGAAAAAAATTGACAAGAGGTTGAAGTATTTAAAATTGTAAAGAAACTGGTAAATAGGTCAAAAATAATAAAAATAATTGTTGGTATAATACGTTTTACTCATGAATGAATCAATTAAATATGGAACAACAAAAAATTAGGGAAAGTACGCTAAATTTATTTTTAGATTTCATTTTAACATTATTATTAATTAAAATACAGGTACAGAGCAAAACTAAAAGAATAATTGCGAGTTTCATAGTTTGCATGTATTCGCTGCAATATAAATTAATATGTTCTTTGTTGATACCTAAACAGCTTAACTAATTTTGATATAATAAGTGCCTTGCTTGTAATTCGTTTTTGTCACAAATTACAAGCTTAATCTTTGGAAGTCCTTTGTGGAAGTTCAGATTATTTCAGTATTTATTCATTCACGAAGTATCTCCGATGCAAACTCAAGGTTGCAGAACCTGTGTATATAATTCCGCTTTTCCTTTCCATTTTTCTTTGTAGTAATAGGCTACATAATTTCTTGTAAATTAGTGCATATGAATCTTGTATTTCAAAAAGGGATCACAGTCAACTACTTTCGTTTTTCACGTTAAGACAGATCTACAGTTTCTGAAGATATACGTATATTACAGTGCAAAATGGACCTGCTGTACACATACATATTTTATAGGGGGAAATTGTACAGGTTTCATTACGCAGTAATTGCCCATACGGGCAGGTGGAGTGTTACATTAATTGCTCTCGATCTGGTGGTTCCAGGGCTACAAAAAATAATTCTGTTTCTTATCAGATAGTCAGCTAATTATATGACTCAATTATTTAAGAACAGAAAAGTAGAGGTGTATAAGACACCAGTCAGAGTTATTTCCTTTAAGAGTAATAAATTTCACTATACAGCCAGACCCTGTGGTGAATGAAGCGAAGGAGTCATTTGGAGGGTGGAAAGTGGGTGCTTTTCGGAGGACCTGGCATGCTGATAAGCATACTCTTTGAACTCAGTGAGGAAGGCAAGGTAAACCACCTCACACCTCGTTTTTACTTAGTAAAACCTTTAGAGGGTCAAACCAGCCTTTTGGCTGTTGACCTAAACAACATCGTAGTGTAGAATGGTACAGCACTTCAGTTAGTGATTTGTGTAACTTTATGAAATACATGTATCAGCACTGTCTGCACATCATCAGTTATAATCAGATGTTATTCTACGAATAAGAGTTGAAATCGTATTTTGTGTGTTTGAGTATTGTGTACTGATGTTGAACTTAAAGGGAGTTCATACAACTTAAACATATCTGACTCTTAAAGGTCCTGAAAAAATATTAGATTTTTTTTTTGTTTGTTTTACATCTGACTATTCTGCAATTTCTGCTAATGCAGACGGTCGATAATAATGATAATGAAAATGAGTGATGAAGAAATTCCAGACCTGACTGGGAATTGAACCCGGGACCCCGGCGTAGAAGCCAGTTGCACTAACCACTATGCCAATGGGCCGGTCAATATTAGAAGAAGTTACTCCTAAATATTAGAAGAAAAGGAGTAACAAGTCCGAAAAGTTATAAACGAAACATAGGCTAATTAAAAAATCAGTATCAGGAACTTCATAATTCGGTTATGATAAGAAGATTAAACACTATGGATTATACCTCAGGATCATGAATGAGTAAAAATTGGCCGAGTGATAAAGATATCTCAGTCATCCATTTTCGGATTTGAACATTTTAGTAAAATATACTATTTTTTTTTTGCAAAACCAATTTTCATGACAGCTAATAATGACAACAACGTCCTGAGCAAAAATCAACCATGAGTCTTGAAAGTGTAATTTTTAAACAGTTCTTCGTTTTTTCTCAAAACTTTATAAAGGTGACCAAATTTTCTAAAATATACAATTAATATAAGAGATTGAAAATTAAGTTTATTACCGCTTAAATAATAATTTCTTAAAGTTTATAAACGATACACCACGAAAATATATATTATTATTTGAACACCAAAACTTGTAAGTTAGAAACGTAACCCGTTCAACGAGAAGTTGGAACGCCCTGGCCAACTTGTTTTTTTCGGGTCATTACTTATCCGAAGTATAAATTTATTAAACTTACCGAAAATCAATTACGTATTTAAACTTAATGATAATAAATTATAATGACCTCAATAATCTGCAACAGAATTATCGGTAACAAGCCCAAAATTATTTCGAATATCTAAAAACACATGGGAAGTATAAAAATTGATAAAAACTATTTCCAGGATATACTGTTCATCTTCAAAGGCTCAACAAATATAAATCAATCGAACTTTTAATTTTGTATTATTGTTATGTTTGATACATAAATATGTATTGTACTTAAGTTCATGGGCGATTTTTTGGTAGTACCGATATCATTAGTATCTTTCCAGTAGTTTGGGATCAACGAAAGAATCTACAAGTGTAGATGGAGGGTTATGAAAACAATATTACTGTTTGGGCGGAAACTCAGCTAAAAATCAACGACAAAAAATAAACTTATCACGTAAAATAGAATACATTTTTAATCTTGGCAAGTCAGGAATTTGGGAAATTTGCTAACAGTGACAATGAAATTAATGCCAATTAGATAAAGTAAATAATCAAGTAAGAATACATAAATAATGTATTGCTACGTCAGATAAGTTGGATTTTACCATAAATATATGGCCTACTAGTTCGTATACTTACGATATTCTTTACTATTATTTTTATATTTTTATATTATAATATTTTTAGATTTTTCTTGATACTGTACGGGAACAAGGTTAACATTTGTTAGTTACATACTCGCCTTAACTTTAATTTCAGAATTACATTTTTACAATATAAAAACGAAAATATTAAATAAAAAAAGGAACAGATTATTATTCGAAGAATAACAAAGATATGTTTGTTTTGAAAACAAACTTTTATTATTTGTGTATTCAATACCAAACCGTTTTGAATAAAAAAAATTAACTGACTACAACGCAGATGACATAAAAATGTCATCTTGAAGAATTTTAATGTAACAAATTATTATGTTTACCACCACTGTTAAGGTTACATAAAGAACCATAAATTATAAATTCCTGACCATTTGCAAACGAAACAAAAACAAATCACCAACTTCAAACTTCAGCGATAAAAAATAAAATATTTAATATAAATAAAATATAGGCTATATTTGGCAAAGTATAGGCTAATAATAAACAGTTTTCATTAGTAAATTTAAATATTATTTATTTTTATAAAAAGTAGGTATTAAAAAGGTTTAATATTTCTTTAGCGCTGCTCAAATGACAAACACTTTTGCATTGATTACTACAATTTTACAAATGACCAAGCGGTTGTCACGAATAAAGAATAAAAATCGGTGAGTACGTGAGAAATCTTACCTTTAATACCACCGGGTTTTGGCGAATAGGACTCGCTGAAAAACTGAATCACTATAAAGTAATGACTACGATATACAAATTTTATAAAAAAGTATTTTAATTTTGTTAAATATAATATTGTATTGTCCCGTGGTTTATTCAACTGCGTACATTGTATTTTCAGGACTATTGTATTATGAGTATTTTGTTTCTATTGTGTTATGAATTCACCATAAGCCTAAATGTACGTCTGCTGTTATTATTATCATCATTTTTATTATTTAAATATATTTATATTACACGTTATCTTAACGTACACACGTTTTATTATCATTTTTTTTAGTTAGGTGCTAATATAACCGATTGTTTTAAGCTGAAAAAGATCCGTTATTTAAGAAGCATAGTCCCTCTGTTTCCTGGTGTAAGCTATAGGCCTATGCATACATTTTCACAATCGCAGTAGAGTTTATCAACAAAGTACACTTTGGGGATACTGTAAAGGTATTATTGCTTTACTTTACGCGTTCAACAAACAATAAACAACCTCTTTGGTAATTCAGTCGACTGCTAAGCCAAAAACCAGCGTTTGAAAGTTGACTAAGGTCTAAAAGTAACTCAAATTAGGAACAGAAAAAATAGCTCAAACAAAATAAAATTGTAGGCCTAACGTTTATTTATTTTTAAATTCAGCAAACCTGGGAGCAGCGAAACATACCTTAAAAATATTTGCAGTGTTAGACAGAAAGCCATTGTGTTAGACAAGCCATTAGGCAGAAAGCTAATACATAACGGGAAACCTATATCCATACGGGCATAGATTGTTCAAAGTAGTTTTTCGTATTTACATCCGATACCCTTGCAGACGATGGAAGTTACAGATTAAAATTAGTGATGGAAAAATGTCAGAACTGATTGGAAGTCGAACCCCGGACCGTATGCCACATGACTGAGTTGCGCCAGCCATTATACCAACGGTCGGCACTTCTATGTAGTGTATCAGTGTTACAGTTCTACACATTATAGAACTATTATAATACTGCTAAGTCACTATTCTAAGCAGTTAAAACTTAGTATTAATTGTATGTAGAAGAATACACATGTTAAAGAAAATAATAATAAAATTAAGTTATAAGTAAAATTATTTTATATTTTTAACACTGGTTATTGGATACAGACGAGTGTTACAAAGAAACACAATTGAAACGTGAGAATAATTTGTAAAAGCACAAATAATATATTGGTCAAGGTACGTTAAAAGGTCAAATTAAACGGGATTGAAAAAAATATGATGCAAAAATATTGTCTATCATTAGAAACCAAAGGATATCACCCAGATAATGATATTACGTATGACTTAATATTGATTGATAAGGTAAGTTTTTCCCATAACAGGCAGGAGGAGTGTTAAAATTATTTGCACGTGATCTGCTAGTTCAAGGGCTACAAAAAATAGTTCTGTTTCTTATCACATGGTTAGTCAATTATATGACTGAAGTATTTAAGAACAGAAGAGGTAGGTGTGTAAATGACACTAGTCAGAGTTATTTCCTCTAAGAGTACGTAATGAATTTCATTAGCCAGACCCTGTGGTGAATGAAGTGAAGATGTCATTTCCAGGGTGGAAAGTAGGTGCTTTTCAAAGGGCGTGGCATGCTGATAAGCATACTTTTTCAACTCAGTGAAGAAGGCAATAGTAACCCACCTCACTCCTCGTTTTACTTAGTAAAACCTCTAGAGGTTCAAACCAGCCTTTTGGCAGATAAACTAAACAACAAGGTAAGGTGCGGAATAATATTGCTGAAGAAGGAGAGTATTTTAAAGGACACAAAGGTCATAATCTCTAATTCTATCGCCCGAAATTAAGTCCTTGCAAAGACAAATCCGGTTAAATGATCAGCTAATTAACAACGCATATTTAAATATTACGTTCTTCCCACTACTAAGGCCGAATTAGATCTTAGCTAGAATTAAATTTTAACTTGAGTTTGTTTTGCTGGAATTAGATTCCAACTGGTAAAATATTTCAGTTTATTTTCCCTCGCAAGTCATCTGATTTTTTTCTTATTCTTGGCTAGTAGAATACTACTATAGCATTCTTTTTTGATTTTGAAGTTCTTTAGGTCAATAACCTATTAAAGTAAATATGGACATTTCAGTGAAATTTTCGACGATTGATTTTCTAATTATACGTAGGTACACATAAAGTTTCTTTTAAGAAATGTCAAATAAATATTAAAACTTATATAAAAAAATATTAAAACTTAAAAAAAACTCATGTTTCATTTATTTAATCCACAACAGTCAATAACCTGCAGTTAGTTTCGAGTGACAAGTTTTATGGTTTTCCACGTTTGAATTGCTACACAAAATACGTTCCCTTTTAATTCCATCTCATTCAGATTTGTTATACAGATTAGAGAAATTTTTGGCTCAATTTTATCTTAATCTAAGATTTTATGAAAAAGAACAAAAATCACTGGTTGGACATTCAAAAATACAAATCGTCTCCCATTATATATAAAAGTAAAATACCTCTTGTAGTCAAGGTCATGTAGCAAGTTGATGTGACACAGAAACGATGATGTACAAATATAAACCGGTCTCCCAATTACCAAAACTTGTTATAAATATATATTTAAAAATACGGTAATTAAATTTTAAATTTCTAATTAAGACAACAGTTGTCAGGTTATTAATCATAACTTAAAAACTTTAAATTGTTTGAGTAACAGAACAAAAAATTTATATCTAAGTGGCTCATCGATTTATTCAATATTGGAAATCTATTACAATCCGATAGATGACTTTTCAAAGAGTAAATTTTATTAACTAATTAATTTAGCTAATTTAAACTGAATAAAATTATAAAAGAACAAAAAATATAATTAGATTTGAATGCATATCAAGTTCCATTTAATCTTAACGTGCAGTTTTGACCGATCATATTTATGTTAATACAAAACATCATAAAAAGTAAATGAAAATAGTTTACTTGGAGTACAGTTAGGGTGACCATGTTATTTTTAAGGAATCCGGGACGCTACTTACATACCGGGGGTTTGAGTCTGGAGTCTTAATGAACCCTGAAGGCAGGGGCGGGTTTTTGAAATTTCATAGTTTAAAAGTGGATTTTGAGACCTACCGAACAGTGAAATAAAAAGGTTTTTAAAAGAATTTTTCAGACTATTCAAAGTAAACAAACTTCTTGAAGAAATTAAATGAAATTATCATAATCGGTGTAACTGAGGGGGAATCTCTTTAAAATAAATATAACAATTTACTCTAAAACATTTTAAAAACTTTCTCAAAACATTATAAAAAATATTTTAAAAATTCAATTCTGGGACTAGGCCTACACAGAGTACAGAAACAGCCGTAAATAATAGTGAAAAACCAGGACAATCCCGAATTTTCGGGACGTTTTGTCACCCTAAGTACGGTGTAGAACTGAGATAATAACCAAATTTCACCAAACCTAAAATAAATTATCTCATTTTTAATTATTAAAGAAAATACAAACATATGTAAACAATTCTTTATACCACATCCATTACATGAAAATTTATAAGTGAATTTAAAATAAGGATTAAATAATGTAGAAACGCAAATAAAGATTAAACAGCCAATAAAAATTACAAATAAATATCCGTTGCATTTGTGGTACGTGTTATAGTCATCAAGAAGGATATATATATTGATGGACACATGCCATATACTGAGAAGGTTTATTATACCATAAAGTACAAGGTAAAACAAATAACAACAGCTATACGAGCATCAAAAGACGAACTTTATTGGTTTATATAAACATGACAATTATACATTGGATTAATTTTTGCGTAGATTACCAAGGGCACGCATCAGAAGGAAATGAAATGTGTTAACGTGCCACTAATTTCATTATTAGTAATTATAGAAGATAGCATACGAGATAGCTACTGCTACGAAGTAAACAATTGTACAAACAATTTTGTTTAACAATCTTATCGTTTTGATACTCAGGAACTTGAACAGAAAGATTACGGGAAGATACATCGAAGAGATTAAGAGGGATCTCAATGAAATTGGACTGGCAATTGAAGACACGTTTATCAAGGAAAAAATAAATAGTTCTCTCAAATCACACTGGTTTTATTGGGGGAAAGCAGAAAGACGCACGGTGGAGGTTACAGATGAGATAGGGAAACAAAGATCGGACCGTCTCAAAAAGTACAAGCAAAACCGAAAGGCTAGACCAATACGTTTTTCGAAAAACACTAAATTGATTGGCTTATTGGTCCAATGTGGCATAAAAAATAAACAAAAAAATCAATCCTATTGTTTTTAAATAAACTGACCGACCGCCTCCGTGACGTAGTGACTAGCGCTTTAGCATACAAAGGGGAAGGTCCCGGGTTCGATACTTGGCTAGGGTCTGGAAATTTAAATAGGTACGTTAAAAACCACCATCGCAGTACCAAAACCCACAGTAGTCACTAATGACCAAGCTGTCGATGTGACTTTAAATAAGCTAAATAAATAAACTGACTGAATACGAGGCGCACTTGACCATAGTGGGAAAACGCATTTTCTGGCGGGCATGGTACGCGAATTTTAATGTATTTAAATTTAAAAATTTAATTCAGTTTTCGAATTGACAAAAATGAATACACCAACTTCATGTAAAAGTTCAGAGTTCACATAATTTTTGGGGTATTACTGGTATCATACCTTATTTTTAGGCCTAATAACCAAAATTCGTAGAATAACTTTTCAGTTGATATTATGCTCTATAAAACTTGGAATTTTCATTATGTCCGAATATTTTAACCATTGGTGGTTAAACATTGGCGGTTTTAAAGGCGGTTAAAGGTGACAGATGATAATAATGAATGAAATAATAACCTGACCAGACAGGGGTTGAACCCAAGACCCTGAGCAGAGAAGATAATTATGCTGTTGCTGTTTAGGTTGTTTAGGTCATCAGCCAAAAGGCTCTGGTTTGAACCTCTAGAGGCTTTACAAAGTAAAATGAGAAGTGAGGTAGTTTACCATTGCCTTTCTCACTGAGTGGAAAAGTAACCTATGCTTATCACCAAGACATGCCCTCCGAAAAGCAACTACGCTGCACATCTTCACTTCATTCACCACAGGGTCTGGCTGTATAATGGAATTCACTACTTTCAGAGGAGATAACTCTGAATAGTATCTTTTACACCTCTACCTCTGCTTTTCTTAAATTTTTCAGTCATATAATTGGCTGACCCTGTGATAAGAAACAGAACTAAATTGTAGTTCTGAAACTAGTAGATCGAGTGCAAGTAATTTAACACTCTACTTGCCTGTTATATGCAGTCTTTGTTAACATTAATAGTTTGTCACAAATGACTTGTAATACAAGTAATAGTTACATGACAAGAAAGGTATGAGAGTTATGTGTTTCTAATTTCAAACACCAGGGTGTTAGAAGCAAATGTTTTATTCTATTGAAATATAATTTTTGCTGGTTTTCTGTTAATAATGGAAAGTACCAGAGAAAAGCATGGTATGTTTTTTTTTGAAAGAAACTGTTTGAAACAAATGTTTTAACGACACTTTTGTAAGTCTATCAAACCACAGCGCAGGCTGATCTAGTATTTGTATGTAGTAGAACTGATTCGAATTGATACTCCATTGTACCTACTGTGATATAGTCAATGAGATACTTAATTTATTTGGATGCTTAGAATATTGTAAGCTGCAATTACTCATAAACCTAACCAATATTTACTGTGGGTCTACCGGACCAATTGCGAGAATATTCTTCCTCAGGTGCCTTGTTCTTTGAGAACATTGGTTACTAGAACATTAAGGCCTCTTGAGTTTTGTCGCCTGCCCGACAAAAAGGGTAATTGAACTCATACCTTACCCCGGAGATTCCACAACCATGGTGTTTTACGTCAACCTAGACCGTGCTTACCCTCAATCATTCCCTGCATGATATTCCCTACGAAAATATTACTCTAGTAGAACTTGTTTGACGTCTCGAGTCGGCTGCATGAATAATAAGGCATAGCCTAATAACCTACTCATTAGAGTTCTAAAAGAGACTAAAATTTAGTCTCTTGTGATTTTATTAAAATCACTATAATAAAACCTTATTAAACAATTCTAGACTTCTAGACAATACAGGATTGATGAAAGAGGAAGTAATGGCGTTATCTTATTCACAACGCAGCCGACTCGAGCCGTCAGACAAGATTTACAAATATAGCCCATTTCCACCCTCAGTACTTTACTCTTGTGAAGATACGGACTGTATAACGCTGCGTGTTAAAGTTAATGAAAACCCAACGTTAATACATAAAGGATTAATAACAAAAAGTTTTTACAAAATAAATGTACAATATAGTAAACATATTCGAAGCCAATAAACCGGGCGACTTTACTTTGAAAATAAGAATTAATTTTGAATAAATTAACTTTTATATAAATACAACTTCAGCAAACCTGAAATTCAACTATTCATTATGTTTTTGATTTAAAGATACGTGTAAAATATACATGAACTCCAAAAAGTAATTAGGCCTACTATAAGGAAATATTTTGCAGCTGAAATTTAATTAAGTGATTAGTTATGATGCACTTGGATTTGCACTCAGTTCATCTAAGCTGGTACATTTGAGCAAGAGTTTAAATGATTAAGAGTTCTACTCCCAAAGTTAAAAAAATAATTGAATAAAATTTTTGATTTAAAATTGATTCTTTTAAATATTTCCATGATAAGATTGGTAAGAGGAAAAGAGTAAAGAGGGATTAGATTACAATAATTGCAATAGGTATTTTCAATGAAAGTCTTTTATAAAATCTTCAATAAATAAAAAAAATGTACTATTTTGTAAATAATTATGCTCTCTGAAATGTGAAATAAAGTAAATGAAATAGTAAGTACAAAGACAGTCGGAAAATCTATATTCCCTAAGTATTCAGGGTCTGAGTCACAAAATCATCATCATATTAATTAACTCCATTAAAATCATACCCATTTCAAAATTTATTTTTAACCATGTAACCTACTTTATAATGTAGCTATCAAATTGTAATGAATTTCCCTAATAACGAAATAATTTCCGCATCATATTTGTAATTAATCCAAATTACAAACGCAATTACGCCTGCTTACTTTTTGCCTCAGAGGCATGGGTTAATCGCAGAGGTTAGATGGATCAAACCCTAGAAAAACAGACGCTTTGCGCCCGCTCGCACTTAGCCAGTAGCTGTTTTAGTTTAGTGTTTACTTTTTATATAATTATTCCTGCATAACCATTTTGATAATCTATGAATTCTTCTTTTATATAAATAATTATTAAATATTAGTAATTTAATAAATTATTAATAATTAAACTATTATTGCATTAATAACATTTATTATAAAATGCATCAATTGTACTTTAAGTGGCATCAAAAAGAATGGGAGAATACATTATTAAAAATTTTACATATTTAATGTCGCAATAACTATTTGATAACGAGTGATTATTGCGGGTATTAAATAAACTTTTATTTAAACGGTGTGAAACATTTCCAGAAAATCGGTCGAACCCCAGACATTTAGAATTAGTCTAACACAGTAGCACTGTACAAAGGAGACGGTCAAAATAACTTTTGTTCAATAATATTGTTATAAAAATTGTTAATTTATCTTAAATGTGTGATTTCACGTCAGGCTATACTTGAAAGTGACTTTAATATACGTTCGTAGCAAATAAAAATCGGGCTATATTAGTTAATCTGTAAAATAAGGCAAGGAACTTAACTAATGAGTAAACTTAAACCATCAACTTTTAATTTTAATTTAGAAGAATGATTTTTACAGTATAAATTAAAAATATAAGCAGAAATATTTTTGCCAAAATATTAATAAAAAAAAGAATTGGAAAACTATATCATTATTTGTTCAAAACACCGGTAAAATTTTTATGCAATTTGTACCGGGACGAAAGAAATCCGTTACTTTATTAAAACACTTTCAAAGTTTTTTCAACTAAGAATTAATGAAATATTACCTTTTAATTGGAAGTTGTCAAATACGTTCACTCGTCTTGAAGGCCAATGCTGCTTGCTGTTCCAGCCTCAACAAGTTAATCTTGTCGAGCAGAAAGTTTCGTTATTGTTTGAATGCACTTCTGTAATGATCAAGAGCTGCTATGTTTATGTTTTGATTTGTAAGTGATCGCCAAACAGCCAATCTACTGATACTCACCCTTCCATTATCTATAACCCCCGCCGTCTTTCGTTGCAATACACAACAGTCCTTAGAAACAAGGATACACCCCCACAAGACTAACTAAATTACTTAACTACATCGTTTATTTGATTTTTAATTATTTGTATCCGTTTTCCACATAAATTGTAATTTGATATATTACGTGATTTATGCCAATATTGATTTATTATTTTAAATTATATTGTAATTTGTGCTATTTTTATGGAGTTTTGCCAATTCGCGATCAATTGATTTAATAACACAAATACGCGTTTGATATTTACGATAAGTTCCTCAATCACTACGATTTACTCCATTCATCTCAACAGCCGTGTTCCTAAAATGTAAATGTATCGTAACACCATTTAAGGGCAGCTAATGTATTTCGCATGTCATTATATTTTCACTCTTTCTTCCTCGGTAACCCCCATTCCATAAATATCTACTATAGTAAAAATAAAAAATTTGTTTTTTATAGTTTTTAGAGTAATTCTTTTTTAATATTCATGAAATGTATGTTTTAAAATTGAACTTCTGTTCACAAAATTCAACTTATTTAAACTACTATGGTTCAGATAATATTGGTAACACATTGAGCTGGAGATCTAAATTCTTCATTTAGAAAAGTACCGCAGGTGACCGCTGAAATAAGTAAAACGTTCCAAAAAACATAAATGAAATGAACACCGACTAATTTTAGCAAATAAAATGATTATTACGCAATTATATTAATTGCAAACTAATCATAAAAGGAAGCTCATCCATTGTAGATTACAAAGTGTTAAAGTATTTGATCCTTTTAGGAACGTAATAAAGTTAGAATATACCTGTAAAGTTGTAAGAATATACATAATTTTATACAACAACATAAAGGTGGGCGCATTAAGGATGTGTAATTAGTAAATTTTTGTTATTTGTTTTTATAGCGTTTCAAAACATTTAAGATTAGATTTTATTGCATTTAAAAATGAATAAAATTTGTATCATTCCTTTCAAACGATATCATTATCTTATGTTAAATATTAAAGGGGTTCGAAGGAGCCTATCTGCAATGTTAAATTTTGTATATTTGATAGTCCCTTTAAAAGTTCTGGTTGCAGATAGGACTTGGCAGTTTTTTATTTGCAAGAGTACACTTTTCTTTTTGCCCATAACGGGCAGGTGGAGTTTAAAATTATTTACACTTGATCTGTTGGTTCCAGGGCTACAAATCATAGTTCTGTTTCTTATCAAATAGTCAGCTAATTACATGACTGAACTATTTAAGAACAGAAGAGGTAAAGGTGTAAAAGACACTAGTCAGAGTTATTTCCTCTGAGAGTAATGCATTTTATTATACAGCCAGACCCTGTGGTGAATGAAGTAAAATTGTTATTTGCAGGGTGGAAAGTAGATACTTTTCAGAGGGCCTGGCATGCTAATAAGCACACTTTTCTACTCAGTGAGGAAGGCAATAGTAGGCCTAAACCACCTCACTCCTCGTTTTTATTTAGTAAAACCTCTAGAGGTTCAAACAAGCTTTTCGGCTATTGACCTAAACAACAACTTTTCTTTATAATTTGATGAAAAGATTTTATCATTTTAATTACATTTTTTGTTGGATATTTAATTTTTTTTTAATTTTTCGAATCCGTTTGATGAACATTTCTGAGAACAATTTCTAGAAGTAAAAAAAAAATGAAAAATTGTTCCATCAGTTTGTAGAACCATACAAAAAGCACATGTCTGCAAAGTTTCATCTCTCTATCTTTCACCGAAACCTCAAAAAGGAACACTGAATCTGAAAATAAACCACTTTCGATAAATTGGCCTCAAAGTAGGCCTATACGGTAATGATTTTTGTTGAACGGTTCTAACAGTGCTTGCACTCACACTAGTAACCACATTTTCACTAATTACTTTCTTAATTTTTTAAAAAATTCGTAGCCCTATTACACTTTTCCCTAACCTAAGCAAAACAAAATTTACGTACTAAAACTCCTTTTCTTCCACAAGAAATTCAAGGAAAAAGTTACGAAAGTATCAGTGTATGTAGGTTTCAGTCGATACAGTTGTTGTTTAGGTCAACAGCTGAAAGGCTGGTTTGAACCTCTAGAGGTTTTACTAAGTAAAAATAAGGAGTTAGGTGGTTTATTATTGCCTTCCTCACTGAGTAGAAAAGTGTACTTATCAGCATGCCAGGCCCTCTGAAAAATATCTAACTTCACTCTGCAAATGACGCCTTTACTTCATTCATCACTGGGTCTGGCTGTGTAATAAAATTCATTACTCTCAGAGGAGATAACTCTGACTAGTGTCTTTTACATCTATACCGCTTCTGTTCTTTAATGCTTCAATCATATAATTGGTTGACTATGTGATAAGAAACAGAACTATTTTTTGTAGTCCTGCAACCAACAGATCGAAGTTACATAAAAAAAGTATTACACAATTATTCCTATCCAACAGATTTTTATAAATTATAACTACATTATTTAAAGAGAAAGTTCTGGGTAATATAGTTTATTTTTCCGCAAAAATAAAGTTTATTTTATTCTGGGTAATATAGTTTGTTTTTAGTTGATTTTTTTACCTAAATGCCCTTTCGAATCCCCTGAAAGAGTAACTGATTATTCTAATATCTCTAAAGAGGTAAGATTAGTCTAATGACTTTTAAGTTTTTGAAAACTTAAGTAATACCACCTCAAACATAAATTGACCGGTAAATTTTCTTTTTCTTTTAAATCTGACCACACCAGCTCAGCTGTTAGATTATGGATTAAGCTACAGCTCTCGACTTGAATTGTCGGCTGATATCCAGATGCAACCGGAAGTTAAAAGCATCGGTACAAATTGAAAAGTTCCACGTTCGATTCTCAGGGTCTGAGAGTAGCTCATAGTCTTTACGCAGTGGCAAAGTTACAAAAGTAATAAACGACTTATTAACAAAATAGATCGTTAATTGTGTACAACTGATATTTTTAAGGCATGCAGTACCCAAAAGTTCTTATTTTCTTTCAGAGAAACTTAAAAATTGGTAGTAATTTAAACTTTTGAATCCTTATTTAAATTATTTTCTCTTTGTTTACTGCAGCATAAGAACAAAGTAAAAATAAAAAAAGTTATTTAGAAGGTGAAATAATTCAGATTGATAGCCAGTTACTATTAAGTTTTATACAAGTTGACTCCAAAAATAAACTGCAGTACCTTACATTTTAAAAGCGACAGTCACCAATGCTAAGAAATTATACTCTAGGTTATAGGAAAACAAGGACTAAAGTATTGTTAGCACGTTTTACCAATAAACCTTCTTACGAGCTTTGATATTATATGAGACTAAGGAAATTACGTATTCATTGTTTGGCTGCAAGTAGTAATATCCTAGGACATTGTAATCAATCTGTTATTTCCTTTAAATTTGATCAGTGGCCATTCAGCATATTTCCCAGAAATTGTACGCGTACAAAATTTTAAAATTCAATTGGAATTTTTGGTTGTTTTAATTAGATAAATGCGGGCAAAAACTAGTAAAAGTGTTACTGATTGATTCCTTGTGACTGGATGTCACTGTGTGTGGTCCGACCTTGCTTTGGATGTTAAATCAGTAACCACATCCTCTGTTGATACTGAAAGTGTAGTTTTTAGAATAATCTTAAATACTTTTAAAGGTTTAAATAATCTTTCGCCTCACATGGAAAAATCACAAGATAACAAACAAAAAATAACTTAATCTGGAAGTACGTAAATTGCGCTGGTAGTAGGAAAACAATCACCTTGGTCAAGCGAATGAAAAAATTATTTTATAAATACACCACTTTCAAAGATAGGAACTTATAGTGAGAACGAATAGTCCAATCAATCAATTTAATCGAATGGAAAAATCAATTAAAAATTAATCGATCGATCGAGTGATTGAATCGATCTGCATTCATTTGATTCAATTAATATCGAAACAAAAAAAGTTGGTAGTTGGTCAACCTTTTTGCATTCAATTTTTCAGTTGGCCTTCGGGCCAGCCCAGTCAGTCAGCCGGTAGAAAGTCGCTATAATTTGTTAAGCAACACTGGTTGGGCAGCGACTTTAAATGGTGATCAGCTGGCAGCCTTTTCTGAAAAAACTCCACTAGGGGTCCCTGTTCTAAAATTCATGCCGAATCACGCCAAAAAATACAGCGAAAGCAGCGATCAAATTGGGTGGCTGTCAATAAAGCACAGTTCCCAATAAGAACAAAATCAGTTAAACAATGGAATGAGCAAACCGATTTGTATAAACCAATGGGTTCGAAAACCGTATTAAAACATAGTTTATATATACAAAGATGCGCGAACAAATAATTTTTTTTGTTTTACGTCTAACTGTTTTGCGATTACAAACCCAACAACAACGCTTCACGAGTGATTGTTTGCAAACTTTTGTGATTTTGTAAAATATCCTGTACATCATTAATCAGAATTTCAGAAATTACATAAACGCCAGCACTAAACAATTCATTTGTCACCATCTGAGATGTCTCATTGACAAAACTAAAATGAACCACTGGCGTTCTGATTGACCATACCGTTCAATTTCAGTTGAACAAGCAAAGTTAATCCATCAAAATCGAATCAAAGACAAAAGCTAAATAAGAAAGTTACTCATAAAGAGGAATCGAATGACACTATATCTGCCTCCAATTCTGACTGATTTCTTGACTTCCGGTTTGGGCCACTTCCGGTCAAAACCGGAACTTTAAACCCAATCCAGGCCCACTAACTTTTTGTGCAGATTACGAATCCTAAAACCGTTTGCTGCCATCTTCTGTAATTTCTGACATCTGGATGTGACGGACGGACATCGGAAAAAGATAGATGGGAATTAAAAATTGCTATCAGAAAGTCAAAAATAATAACTGTGATAAAAGATTCTAAATGTTCTGATAGAGAAAACTATAGAAAAATAATTAATGAGTACAGCGATTTACAAGCAAGTCATACGACCAAAAGATAAGCTTGATCACAGAAAACTAAGAATAAAATATCAGGTGCAGCAAAAAACTGGAAGGAGGGAAATTTAAGAGTTTCGCTGGCATAAAACGAAGTAAGAAAAAAGGTGATTGTGATTTCTAATTGTGATCATGATTTGGTCCATTCATAAAAGAAAAAAATCTGCAATTAGTAGGTTAAGAAATAAAAAATTAAGAATTTTATAAAAGATTCTAACAACTTTTTACCATCCAGTTTTTTGTAAATTTTTATAGATCATTTACAATCTGTTAACACAATCTTTTAGTACTTTCTTGTAACACCTATTTCTACAAGTATTTTATAGCATTTTTTATGAATTGCTTTTAGCATACAGTGTATTTGTGTCGACCGAAAATGTATTATATTACAAACTATAATCGTTAATTTTTTGTAAACAAGGCATACTTTAAGTAAATTACTAAATTGACAATTTAAAGTGGCAATTTTATTACCAGACACGTTACTTTTCTCATTTGAGGTACGGGGTCAGTTAGTGTCTGGTAATTCTCAGAAGGTTGTTTTTAATATTTAATAATACTTTAAAAATAACTACTGGTGGTTCGTGTTTCGCATTCATTTATAAACTTCAAATTCTAATCGCATATTTTCAATTTATTTTTTTAAGGTCGCACAGACTACTAGATCATTAGCGACCATGTTACATGACTGTTTATAAATGACAATGAAAAACCTAAATTATATTAAAATACATATTAATTGAAAACAATACAATAATAAGATTAAATTGTAACAATGTTTTATATTGTAAATTCCTTATTTTGGTTAATAGTTTATTGGGGAATATTCAGTAAAAAACCACTGACACTAAGAGTTAGATGTTTCAATTTTATATACTTCAACAGATCATTAGTCAAATTAAGTTTCTGGTTTTGAAAAAATAGTTCCTAGCAATGTCAATTTTTTTAAAGTAGGCCTACTGTAGCTACTGGCTTTATAATTTCAATAAAATAAAGTTTACTGTTCAAATAAACAAATCTTCACGTTAAAACAAATGCCTTAATGCACTAAACACCCTGAATTTTTTTTCAAAAATCAAAACATTTCCTTTTTTCTTTTGAAAAAAGTGAAAATTACAAAAATTATTTGAGGTACAGTGTATTGACATTGTTACTTTAAAACACTTTCGCTTCGTTTTAAAGTTCATTGCCTCATTCTGGATGTTCTTTGTTTTCTATTCTCTCTTTCAAATTCATTTGTCGATTATTCCAAGGTCATTATTAATTAATTTTGTAGCTTGTTTAATAAAATCGTCGTTCTTAGAGAATTATTTGGGTACCTTAAAGCCCCTCTACGACCTATCAGCGATTTGAAAATTGTTTATTTAAAATTTGTCGTGCCCTTAGATAATTAATTACAATGTGTCCCATTTAAATTTTCCAAAAAGCTTATTGCAAATTGTTAACCAATAGAATTATATAAATAACCGAGAAAATGTTTGACAAGAATTAAATAATAACATATGGTTTCAGCAAAATGAAACACCTTCTCATTATTATCTCACGGCACAAAAACTCTCACTTACATAAAAACTTGTAAACAAATTTTAATAAAATTTATTTAGATATATGTAATTGTATGTATTACCTGCTAGAGGTGCCCCTGCTAAGTCGAGTAACCCAGCGGAAGGTTGGGTAACCAATCCCAGCGGGAAACTGGGTCGATGAACAGATTGGTGTTGGGGGAACCAGTGATAGCCTTAGATATCACTGGTTTCTATGGTCAACGGTCTGAGCGGCGGAAGAGGAAATTTCCCAACGGCGTGAGGAGCGGAGGAACCTAGGAGGTGGGTCTCCGAATGAAACCTGGGGCAGGTCCAGAGGCTCCAAGGTAGCAGCCCTACCACTGGTCTTACTCTACAAGACGTTAGTAGCGTTTTTAGGGGAAAACTAAATTACTTGCAAGTCTCAAAGGAAAAATACGGACAGGAATAATGGTAATAATAAACATGGAACGAACAAACTTAAAGACTTTGGAATAACGGAAATATTAAACTTGGCAGCTTGGAATGTGAGAGGACTGGCTCGCAAAGAGATTGAGCTATGTCAAAATTTAAAGGATAAAAAATAAATATAGCTGTGATAACCGAAACTAAAAAGAAACTTAAAGTAACAATAGATTTGGGAGACTATATGATGATGTATAGTGGAGTATCCCAAAATGTGAGAGCTCGCTCTGGTGTCGCGATTTTGGTGGACCGGCGATGGAAAACTCGGATTAAATCATATACTCTTGTTAATGAGAGGATGGTGGTGGTTAGATTTAGGATCAGTAGAGGGACCCTTTGCGTGATTGGTGTTTATTCTCTAGAAAACGGAAGGGAAGAAGATTCTGATACGTTTTACGACCAACTGCAGAAATATGTAAATATGTATAACAAGATAGATCATGTAGTTATAGCCGGTGATTTTAATGCAAGAGTTGGAAATCAACCCATTGAAAATGTAATTGGTACTTTTGGAGAACGTCATCTTAATGAAAATGGTATACGATTACGAGAATTTGCCAATATCAACGGACTTAAAGTGACCAACACATTTTTCAGAAAGAAAGATATAAACAAGTATTCATGGGCAGCAAGAGGCTTTCGTTCACTGATTGACTACGTAATAGTGAATGGACGAATGGCTTCGCAAGTGAGAGACACTCATGTGCTTAGAGGTCCAGATATCGGTAGCGACCATTACATGGTGAAGTCCAAGATTGAGATCTGGGCAAAATGGAGGAAGCAGAGACAGAAGATCGAAAGGAAAAAGGAAGAGGTGTATAAAATATATTTGCTCCAAGAGGAATGTATCCGGCAACTGTTTCAGACTCGGTTGACAGAGTATGTGAAATTGATAGCCACCAGCGATAATATAGAAAATGAATGGTATGACATCAAGAGTCTTTTGATTAAAGTAGCGAATGAAGTGCTAGGTAAGAAGCAACTAAATAAACGGAAGAAGGGTTTGAGAATATGGGACGAGGAAATAGAACAAGCCATAAACGATAAACAATTAGCTTATCATAAGTACCTTCAAGCAAAAACAATGGAGTCTTTTAATATTTATAAGCAGAAACGGAATGCTGCAAAGAGTATTATTCGCAAGGCACACGATTATTCATGGAATAGATTCGTTAGCAATATAGAAGATGATGCACATGGGCGACAGAATATCGCTTACAAAATGATGAAACATCTAAATCAAGAAGAAAGAGAGACTGTCCATTTGAACCTCGTTCCTAAAGATCAGTGGGTTGAACATTATAGGGGGCTATGGTATGATCCGAATGCTACCCAAGAAATTGTTAGAGGAGTGCGGGAAGAGACGAATGTGGACGAGATTAATATAGAGGAGTTGGACGGAGCTGTTTCGGAGTTGAAGAACCGGAAAGCGACTGGATTAGATGGGCTTAATTCTGAACTTTTTTAAATATTCGGGTTTACTTTTCAAGTTCAGATTATTAAATTTCATGAATATGTGCTGGAAACAATGCGTAATACCAGACGAATGGAGGATAGCGGAGGTTATCTCTCTTTTGAAGAAAGGAGATAGAACTAAAACGACTAACTATCGCGGGATAAGCTTGTTGAACACATGTTATAAGCTATATGGGAAGATTATCAACGGAAGGCTTCGTCCTATCTCGGATGTGTTATTGCTTGACGAACAGGCGGGATTTCGAGGTGGAAGGTCATGTACAGACAACGTATTTTCCTTGAAAATACTGATTGAAAGAAGAAGGGAATTTAATTTAGAGACGCACCTAGCCTTCATAGACTATGAAAAGGCTTTTGAGAGGGTTAAGAGAGCTCTCCTATGGGATATTCTAGCTAAAAGGGGATATCCTAAACACCTAATAGATGTCATTAAGAGTTTGTATTGCAATACAAGGATAATACTAAAAGTAGGTGAGGAACTGTCAGAAGAGATATGTATTAATCAAGGTGTACGTCAAGGATGTTGTGTATCCCCAACACTTTTTAATATATATATAGATAACATGATTAGGGAATGGAAATTTAAGATTAGCCCTGGATTTAAAATAGGGGATAAGTTTTCCTTAAATACAATGTTGTTCGCTGATGACCAAGTGATTATACAGAAAAGTGAGGATGAACTTCAGAGATCGGTTTTCCAACTACAACAAATCTGTTCAGATTATAATATGAAACTATCTGTACAAAAGACGAAGACCATGGCTTTCTTAGGCAAATATCCTATTCGCACGAGAATAATGGTATACAACACAAATATCGAACAGGTTTCTCATTTCAAGTATCTCGGTTGCGATATAACATATGAAGAGGATTTAGACATTAATAATAAGTTGAACAAGTTTCAGTCTTTATGTGGTACCATCCGACGCACCTTAAACAAGAAAACAAGGAAAGACACCCAATTGAAATTTTATAGGGTAATGGCTGTACCATCTTTGTTATATGGCTCTGAGACATGGACAACGAATAAGAGGCACCTTAGCAAAATACAAGCTTCAGAAATGGTATCCTCAGGTCCGTTAAAGGTTGTACATTGCTGGACAGGTTGTACAACGAAGATGTTCGCAAGGATCTGGCAGTATTTAAACTAGAAGACAAGATCTTTGAAAATAGACAACGGTGGATGGAACATCTGGAAAGGATGAATGATGAAAGAATTCCCAAAAAAGTTTGGCAATATAAGCCAGTTGGTCGAAGAGATGTTGGAAGACCAAGGAAGCGATGGTCATGTAACAACATTTAACAAATAAACCCTTTGAGATCGGAACAGGCGTTTCGCCTATGCCCTGAAGGAAGAAGAAGAAGAAGAAGAAGATATATTAGGAATGTAACAATAGGTTATGTATAAAATTAGTCTCCATGGGGTAGTTCATAGTGGGCTAGACTACAAATTGAAAGGTCTAAGGTTCGATTCCAGACTCAAGTCTGAAAATTTTAACAAGTTAAAACTACTGAAACCGTTCTATAACCAATAGTATTTGCTAATGACTAAGCTGTTAAACAACTTTAAATAAAAAAATTATTCACAAAGATTAGAACAGAATCTGGGTGGTCCGGTGATTTATAATCAGCTCACAAATAATAAAGTATTATTATAGTATTAAATCTACATTATTGGCGATAATTCATTTATAATTACTGTTAATATGAGTGCATGAAGTGAAACAGTTCTATTACTTTATTATGAAAGTAAACAAGATCTGGTTTTTAAACAGGACCATTTCTGACAGACAGGACCCAATGAATGAGATTTGTGAAATCCAATTCTTCAGGTAACATTGGCCGACATGTAAAAGTCTATAAATGACAACCTATAATTAGTTATTCATTACAATAAAAACTATTCAGTTTAAGAATTACTTCTATAGCATTCGAGTAATTATATTCTTTATTCTATTTAGGACATAATTAGATTATATATATAATTAAAGTACTATTTCAATAACTATTATTAAAGTTATAAAACTGCACAAGAATAGTAATTTTTGGAGTTAGTACTGCCTTATAATGAAATTAATAACAAATATTAATTGTGATTAGATTAGGAAAACGTCTAACAGGGGATCGTCATTCTCTTGAAAAATACGTTGAACGTATGGTTCATAGTTGTCATAATTTATTTTTAAACGCCCAACGGAAAAAGAGGGTGTTATAGGCCTAAGAGTAACGTGCGTATCTGTGTATCTGTCTGTGGCATCGTAGCTCCCAAACGGATGAAGCGATTTTGATTAGTGTTTTTTGTTTGTTTGAAAGGTGACTTGTTCGAGAGTGTTCTTTCTTAGCTATAAAAACGTAAAAAATGAATAAAACAAAAAATCACTAATTACCGCTAAACTAAGCGTTGTACAAACCAATTTTAGAACTAAGAATGTAAGCAGTTTAATTTATATTCTAATTGTGACAAATTATTTACTACAATCAAATGTTGCTAAAAGCATTATTCTAATAACTCCATTTTACGGCTAAACATTTATTTAGGTATCGTTGGAAAGAGGAATTAACCTAAGTCTGTCTACTAGAAAAACTGGAGACTCCTTTGAATATTTTAAGGCGCGTTTTATTGTGACCTTTTCTGCTATCTCCACAGGAAATTTATGAGTCTTATTCCGTTTATTAGCTCTTTTTTAAAGGTTCGGTAAATTGAGTTAGCATGTCAAAACTCCTAATGTGAGTATCCACATGTAAGTATTTACAGTAACTTGTGCAGTAATTAATTAAAAAGATTGTAACTAAAAAAAACATCATCGATCATTAAAGACAACTACGGGAAGCAGCGGATTGAAACGCGTTAAAATTTTCGGACCCCAGCAGAGAGTCGAATTCTGCGGTAAGGAGGTTGCTTTAAAATTTTCATTTACTTTTCTCCACTATTCCTATATCTCTGGGTTCCGCGTCAGCCAAGTTAACACCAGTCATGAATTGTAACAACTGTGGAGCGAGCAAGTTTAGTATGCTGAACAGGAGACAGCCACAAATGAACAAAAATAACACTAAATGTCTGTTGAATATCACGCCAAATGAAAAAAATAAACAGCAAAGCGACCAACTTCGCTTATTGGTTGAAATTAGAAAAATTCTTAATAACACATTTTAAGATGAAAATATCTGTCTTTAATGCATAAATGTATGTTTAATTAGGATAGTGTCTTATCTACGCTATTCTAGTCTTTATGTGAGAATCTTCCTTGTCATTAATAAAAAAACTCTTTGTATCGGTGATCTTTTTGTGAACGCTTTTACTGTAGGATACACTACGAAACTTTTAAGCCATCCGTATTTTTTATTAAATTTTTAACAAAGTTTTTTTAATACTTGTATAATTGAACCAGATATTACACCATGGTTTTTATACACACTATAAAAGATAACAGACATCCAATAACACATGGCTGCATCTTCTACATTACAACATATTGTAAACTTCGTACGAAAAAAATTGTTGATGACATTTTACGCATTACTTCACTAACTAACATCAGAATTCCATTTTCATTTCTCATCAGGTAAATTTTAAATATTTGGTCGTACAATGTTGGCTAATTAATTGATTTTCACTTACAAATAAATTACCGTTTTTTCACATTTTTCGTGTTTATAATGTTGCATCAACAGTTTGAACACCAGCGACTATAGTTAGTTGAGGAATTATATCGGTGGGGTTTAACGTGTAAAATATTCCAGTTTCTAGCCGATAATCTATTTCAAGACCCTCTGCTTCGCAGTTTACCACATCACCCTATTCACATTACATTTACTTGAAGTAATCTCAACAATTATTACATTAAGCGCAAGAGTACATTTATGTTTTAACTATTGTCCGTCCTCCGGGCCAGCCCAGTCAGTCAGCTGGTAGAAAGTTGCTATTATTTGTTAAGTAACACTGGTTGGGCAAGCGACTTTGTATGGTGACCAGCTGACAGCCATCCATAAACAAATTCTACTGGGGTCCCTGTTCAAACTCATGCCTAATCCACTTCAAAAATACAGCGAAAAGCAGCGATCAAATTGGGTAGTGGTCAATATCGTACAGTTCCCGATAACAAAAAAAGCTAAAAAAAGCTAAAAAAGCTATTGTCCGTCTGCAGGCGCTAATGTTGGTAGGGTAGTCGGCGACACTATAAATAGTATATAAAAATTCAGCAAGAAACCTCCTCTATGAAGACGTGGTAGTGTGATACACAGCAAATTTAATGGTCCTGAATGGTCAGACATATTATTTAATGGTCCTATTTCTGGAAATTTAATAAGTAAAAACTCAACGTTAATGTTCAGTAATCTACAATAGTCCCTAATTTCCAAGCAGTTAAATGTGACCTTGAGTGAACTAATAAAAGCAAGGAACTGGGTTTCATCAAGAAAAAACGAAGGTGTATTGAAAAGTAATGCCTCCATCGCTATAACTTTATTAGTAATGGATGTACATCCAAACTTCTACAAACGGACACTTCTGAATTGCGGAGATTTCCTAATAGCGGATAATTTTAAAAGTCCTGGCATTTTCCCGTAAGACACAATACTAAAATATTTCAATACAAAATCTTCAGATCAGAAAAATATGTGTTTAAAAATATTAAGAGTATAAGTGGTTAAATTTATAAATAGCATGCGTTCTTGAAAACAAAAAATGATTTTATTGCTATAGGTATTGTGTAAATTGTGTAGTCAACTTAGACTATGTATAATCCTGGAATACAAACATAAGGTATGGTGGATTAATTATAAGTACTGAATATGCATGCATATTTTTTATATTACGTAATAGATGATAAGTTTCTTTTTTTGGTAATTTTATATCCCTACATGTACTATACACTTCATACTTAAGTATTAAATAATTATTTTTTTCATTTCATTAAATTACATAGTATGTATTTTATATAGGTATTCTCGTTAAATGCGTTACATTACGCAATACATAATGTAAATACAGAAAATTGTACAGTACACATATTTCTCATTAGCGGACACTTCTTAATAGCGGACAAATTTTTCGGTACCGCAAGTGTTCGTTTTTCAGAACTTTGACTGTATTTTATACACAGCGTGAAATGATAGATTAAACTGTCCCCTACTCACTAATATAATCACTTTTCCACATATTCGCCGTAAACAGCGACACATTTACGCCAACGTGCTACGGTTTGGAAAAGTCCGTCACGAAAGTCTGAAGTATTCATACGGCACCATTACCTCACCACCGCTACAATCACCTCACCTCACCTCCGTTATATCACCTCTGCATCCGAAAAGAAGCGAGATGTGCCTTGAGATGTTCCTTAAGCTTCGGAAAGAGGAAAAGTCACAGTGCGCAAGATCTGGGTTATACGGTGGATGAGGTAAAACATCCTGAAACCCAAGCTTTTCTGGTGCTGTACGCGTTTTCAAACTTCTGTGAGGACAAACGTTGTCATGATGTAGAATTGGCTCTTTGTCTGGACGAACCCTACGCAGCCGCCGCTTCAGATTTGATAGGGTAGCAACATATTATTCGGAGTTGACAGCACAGCCACTTTCTAAAAACTCCATAAATTAACGATACAATCACAATCTCAGAAAACGGAATCATGACTTTCTCGGCAGATGGCATTGTTTTGAATGTTTCGGTTGCTGCTGTGAATCGCCGCTAGGTGCCTTGTTTACAAAGAGTTCCAGTACCCTACCCACTTTTGAGACTGTCTGGCCCATCATTATAATAGTTATAGCAATGGAGGCATTATTTTTTAATGCAGCCTCGTGGAAATAAATATAAATTTCACCGGCCCGTTGGTTTAGTAGTCAGCGCAACTGTCTTCTATTCCAGTGGTACCTAGTTCCATTCCCGGTCAGATCTTGCATTTTCCCATCTTATATCACCTTATATCGTTACCTAAGCACAAGCCAAGGGTTATTCCGAGCTTACTTTAAAGTTTATTTAAGACTTATTGGGGCATCATCACTCAATAAAAATAAGTATAAAATACTACTAAATTAACGTCTAACACCTACTTACTAGTAGGTATAAATGGGAAAACCAATTAACGAAGCAAGGCTGTTTCTACAGATTCCCTAAATAAGGTCTATACAATATCTGTAGAAAGGTTACAGTGATATTGTTTTACGTTACCGTACGAAAATTAGTACTAAGGCTACTACTTTATTCGCATAAAATCGGGGTAAAAAAAAAACAAAAAAACATAAGTAGATTTTTTTTTAGTTTAAGTCGCATCAACATCTTGGTTGTCAGCAACTGCGCTAGAGTGAGGAACGGTGGGTTTGAACTTGTAATAATTTTCCAGACCCACGCTGGGAATCGAACTTGGGACGTCCGCTTTGGAGCGGAGCTCGCTAACCACTGGACCACGAAGGTGGCCAGTAACTAGCATTGTTATTACTTATTCTGTTCGCATTTCACATAAATTCTGCCACTCTTATCTAAATTCCAATGTCACTAAGTCTCGACCGTATGACTTTGGATCATACAACTACTCTACTGAAGACCCGCTTTAGCTCAATTTTTTTCTCAGTGCATGTAGCCAATCTTCGGAATAGGCTTCCCGACAGTGTCGTGTGCCCACATTGTATGTCTTCAAGAAGAGATTAGATGAATCCTTGCAGAACTTATTTGTCGATCGTTTCAGAATGTTGTAAGTCAATGTTAACGTTTTTTGTGAGGAATGAGAATTGTAGTACCTATTTGCTCATTATGTTTACAGACATGTTGCACGGTAGGTTTTCGATAATTCATATTTTCTTAATACATTATAGTTTTATCCGCTTTGCTTCAGGCTAACAAAGTTTTGGTATATATAAAATAATAAAAGACTAGAAAAAATAATAATAATAACGAGTTAGACGTCTTGTATACAAACTTCTTGTGAAAAAATATGTGAAATTTTATTCAAGAGGAAGTAAGTGACGTGGACCATATTTTACTAATTTTTATCGATTTAAAATTTTCTAATTATTTTTGAAGATACTTTTTAACAAATTAATTTTTTTTTGTTAAAATATCAGGCGAACATAATTGATTTTAGAATCAATAAATTTATCTTTTTTTCTCTTGTTTCATCCAGACATAAGAATTTATAATATTACTGTAATACAACGTCCCATTAACATTTTAAGCATTTCATCAAATTTCTTTATAATAAAAACAATAATATGTGTAGTAATGACGTGTAATTATTTCAACAGTAAAAATTTTGTAACAATACTTTTTTTGAGAAAACAACTTCTTAAATTTGCAAGCGTATCATAGAAACCATCAAACGATATTATAATAATTTAAAACAAATAATGTTGTAGGTAGAACCCAGACAAGTTGACCAAGAAAGCGTGTTTTGTCAGAAAAGAAGGTAATTTGAGAGGAATATTTAACAAATTTGAGTGCTTTTGTCATATTATTTAAATCATCTACGCTCTACGCCCCACCCGATATGGGCTTTTGTTCGTCCTAATTTGATAATAACTACCATAAAAGAATCATTTAGCAATACCGTAACCAGTTATTTTGTAAGCAATTAGATTTTATACATATACGCCAAGTACTCGCTAGAACCTGTTGTTTTACAGAATGTTTTGTCATTTCTGTTTGATAATGTGTCTAAATACACACTAGCCGACCATTAAGAAATGTAATTAAATCTATTTTTTTCATTTTAGTGTAATTGTATTAACCAACATTTTTGTAAATACTATACTTTTTTACATGTCATTAATACATTAGTTTTTCGGTTTTTTCACCACGCGTGTACTGCCGTGATCGTTACAGATAAACTTTTATAACTTAATAAAATAATAACTTTCTCGCTACTAATTACCAGAAAATACCAAAACCAAAAATATGGGGTATTTTAGCTATATAGAGCGCGCAAGTATGCGTGAGGCAGAGAGAGAGAGAGAGAGAGAACGAGAGAGAGAGAGAGAGAGAGAGAGAGAGAGGAGGGGGTATTCGGCACCCACGTTTCAAATTTTTATAAGTTTCATCACTTCCAAAAGTATTTATTTCTGGAAGTGTACACGTAGCCTATATGATATGCAAACGCACGCGCTGTTTGTACAACGAAAATATGCTGCACCGGCTGAGCTGAAACTTGAAAATTAAGGTTATCTCCTCTTACTTCCGAGGGTTTTTGCAACTAGCCATGTACGTACAGTATTTACAAACTGGTTATTGCTTAAAGGGGTCCTTTATCTGGTTACTTAAACACATATTAAAATGGAACCTTATGGCAGGTTTTCTCAAAAACTCTTGAAGGCAGCCAACTGAAACTTTTCAGCCCTAACAGTACAAATATTTACAAGGATTGTGGTAAAATTAATCGTTTTCGTTGATTTATTTCAGACATTGATTTAGAATAGACGCATCATAATCCAACATTTTTAGCTGATACCTTGAACAGTTTCCAAAAATCTAAAAAAAGGATATAAGTTATTATTAGTAATTATATACTTAATACAAATTTTAATAATAAAAACACCATCTTGCAGAAAAGTTTATAAATATTTTACGTCTAAAGACAATTTTTTTTCAAACTTCCCATAACAGGTTCCCTTAACTACAACAATTAATACAAAAGTATTATTAAAAAAATAACGGTTCTACTGATTTTAATTAAATTTCTTTCATTTGTTGGGTTCCACGAGATTGCAAAAGTGATATTTCTAGGGTGGGGAGCTTAGTTCCTTTTCAAAAACAGGTTTTCTCAAAATAATTACAGCCGTACGGTGCATTAAAAGGAAAAATGCACTTAACAAAAGTTAAAGACAATTAAAAATGATGCAACTTTTGTACTTAACATCTGTTAACCAATGCTTAATTTAGTAGCATGTGATTTTATATGAAAACCTGTATCGAAATCTGGGTTCTTCACTACTACATGTGTCAAGTACATTTTAATGAAAAGGTTGTATATAAAACAATTTAATTATATTAAAAATTCTACAACTTCAGTAGGCCTACTTAATATGTTTTGCCAACTCTTAATTTATCACCAATTTAATATAACCTATTAAGAAACTGAACGAACTTAAATTATATTTTTGAGTCGTTCGATGTTGCTGAACTCATAATATAATAAATTGGTATGTAAACTTAGGTATTGAGGCCCACCCGTGGTGTAGTGTTCAGCATAACTGGTTTCTATGCCAGGGGTCTCAGGTTTGATTCTCGATCTTATGTGGTATTTTTTAATCACTAATTTTCAGGTTCATCATCTGCATCAGCAGGAATGGGAAAAACAGTTGGACCTAAAAAAGCTACGGTAAAGTACCTTTATAAGTATTTATTTCAGGTTTATCTTTTTGTATCATGTGCCGGTTTTTATTGTGTATAGACAGACCTACAACATCATAATTGGAAAAAATGTGTAAAATACAAAACTTCTTAAAGATTAATGAGAAAGGTAGTGCTGTTTGTCAACCATTCATTTTTGTTATCGATTAGTACCTAATTTTCATTTTGCATCAACCGTTTGGTTATTAGTAGTCATGGAGGCTATTAAGCAAAGAGTTAAAATGTTTGATGATTCTCCAGCCCTAACTGGTAATTTTACCAGAACTTTGTAGTTTCACACTCTAACTCTGTTTTACCAATGAATGTGGTCACTTTCTAATAAGTTTTTTTGTAGGCATTTAAAACGATAACCACAGTGCTTCTACTACTGTTCAAGTTTTTGAAAGAGTTTCAAATATAAAATATTTTGTTTCCCCAAACGATATTGGACTCACGTAATAATAACCTTGTTTTAAGTTCAACATTTTAGTTTTCTAGGATTAGATCGTTTATTTAAAATAATTTTTTAAAAAGTAATATTTTTATTGTTTTTTTGCAATTTTAATTATTTTTAATTTCCTTCTTTAAATTACTTTTGTGCTTAAATGCATTTATAACATAATCTATTTTACCGAACGTCGTTAAAGATATATATATATATATATGTATGGAGGGTGTGTTTATTGATTTAATTGTTTATTCCGTGGTTATTTTTACTTTCTCTTGCCTATATGAATATATAGGAAGGAAAGTATTGTTTTCATGTCGATTTTTCGAAATCGAGTTTTCACCGGATCTATACGTTTTCAGACCCCCTGAACCCAAAAAACATGTTTTTAGCGATTGGTCTGTGTGTGTGTCTGTGTGTGTGTGTGTCTGTGTGTGAACAGAATATCTCAAGAACGGAACATCGTACGAACTTGAAACTTGAAACTTAAGTTACATACCACTACCGGACGCGACACGAACATTTTCATCAAAATCGGTCAACCGGAAGTAGTAGTTTATTCGTATAATTTTTCAGTTTTTTGCGATTTTCTCAAAAACTGGTCCTACGATTTTTTTAAAAATCGCCTATTTTACTCAATTTTTTATTCTCTACAAGATAGGGTAGGCGCCATGTTTGCTGAAATTCTCGGTGAGACTGTTTTTACGTAAAAACGTTGTTTTTTTAAAATTACGGCTTTAATATAAATTTTAGCGCAAAAACTTATATAATAAAAGTTGTAGAGAATTTAAAGACCTACAACTTCTGTTTCAAACATTTTTTTGTATAACGCTTAGTTTAGCGGTAATTAGCGATTTTCTGTTTTTTTTCTCACGAAAACGTGAGAAAAATCGATTTTTTTAACATTTCGGTCTTAGTATGCATTTTACGACAAAAGTGTATATAATTAAATTTATAGAAAATTAAAAGATCTACAACTTTTGTTTAGAGCATTTTTCTCTACAGAGCCTAGTTTAGCGTGAAAGCGTGATTTTCCGTATTTTTAAGCCAAACTGAGTTCGATTGTCATTTTGCGTCATTCACTCATGATTAAAATAAGGTTATGTTTTTGAGGTTAGTTTTTGTTCATTTCTAATGTTTTAATACTAATGATAGGTTTATTGTTAATTATTTGCATTGGCAAGAGAAAGTTGTGTGAGTGTTTCACACCAGATTTTTAATACGTAGAAATATTGTACATTTTTATTTTGGTTTTTAATCGTGAAGGATTATCATTTAGAAATATTTACATTATACATTGCATTGTACAGTTGGAGGAATTTTAATAATTTAAAAAAGAAGTCCAAATAAAAATAAACATTGACTGCATATTTTTAGCGTACACAACATTAACAAAAAAAAACCGGATGGAACAAGTTTTTCTCTAAACTCAACTGTTGTTTGCTGAAATCTCGTGTATGTAAAATGTATTTATAAAGATCTTTGTTGTTTGATCAATGTAACCTCTAATCATCATTTATCTTATTCCGTCCTTAACTTCATATAATTTTTCTCTTTGTATACTTTCCTTTAAATTTAAAAAAGAAAACAATTTGTAACCTTTATTAAGATTTTACATTTACATTGTCTTTAATGTATTAATATTTTTCATATCTTGGTTAGGGTTTGAACCCA
This sequence comes from Catonia carolina, assembly GCA_035578175.1. Lineage (NCBI taxonomy): Eukaryota > Metazoa > Arthropoda > Insecta > Hemiptera > Achilidae > Catonia > Catonia carolina. Next base: position 335,054,210 of record JAQMRL010000001.1, read on the forward strand.
GTTCTTCAAAAATTTCTATTTAAAGTTTTCTGAGCATTATGTACTTTGTTATCTGGGAATATTTTAATTTTGAAACAATCACATCAATTGATGATGTTTTCTTGTCACTGATTTTTACATTTTAGCATGAATTTGACCAAGAACAAGTAGGGATGTTTGTTCATGTATGCCACTCCACTTACTTTCTCAGTAATTATTATGGGTAGCTACATGTTTCATAAGTTATGTTAAGGTCTTTTTTAGAATATATGTTTTAGATTTCCAGCCCAGTCAGTTATCCATTAGACTGTTAAAAAACACTAAAAGAATTTAATTAACACTAAATTGGGGAACCAACTTCGTAAGGTGACTAGCTGACAGCCAGCCATGAACACACGCAGTGGGCGTCTCTGTTCAAATTCAAGTTAGTAACAACAGAAAAGAAACAGTGTTTAAGTGTGGTGGTTGTCAACATAATATTGTTCTTGATACCAAATAAAAGCTAAAAAAAAAAAAATATCCTAGAAAATCTAAAATTGTTTATGCATATGACGTGACTGGTGTCTACATAGTAAAAATTCTATAAAGTGTTTAATAATTTTTATGTACATGTTTATATGCTAGATATCAGAAAAAAGTAATGGAATAACTGAATACTTTTTAAATGTGGGAGACGAAGTATCAAACTTTCAAGTTATGTTTCAGTAATCAAAATGATATTTCAAACAATGATAATTTTCCCGTTTTTAGGAATGGCACAGCGGGGCAATTAAAAATGTAAAAGGGCAATCCACACCAAGTAACGTCAATTTGATAAAGTACTTATTTTTTCTATAAAAATGGAGTGAAGAATGAATGGTACAACTCCTATTTAGTTCATTACATTATTTTTGGCCAGTCCATTGGCGTAGTGGTTAGCGCAACTGGCTTCTACGCCGGGGTCGCCGGTTCGATTCCTGGTTAGGTCTGGAATTTTTCATCATTCATCTTCATCTATCATCCTCCTCGCCATCTGCATTAGCAGCAATTGCAAAACAGTCTGGTAAAACCAATAAAAAAACCCCATTCTTTTCATCTAAAAACAACTTTTCAATCGAATATCGTGACATAAAGATAAATATCTCGAGTTGACTTCATGACTCTCTTAAAAATGGGTTAATATTTTATCATTTGAAAATATTTTCTGAAATATATAAATTCTTATCGTCAAAGGTTGAAAAATGTTGACACTGTTTAGATCAAGCTATAAATCAAATGGTTCAAATATCAAACCCATTGAGGTCATTATTATTTTTAAAATTTAATGCTACTACTACCATTAAAAGGAACCTAACCGTAAAACTTAAGGTACACATAAAAGGATAGAAGTAAGGAAGATAATGAGATTCTGCGTATGTCTGGTAAAAGTAACTCAAGAAAGACTTGTAAAATAAATATTAAAAAAGATAAAAAATGGATAGGAAAAGATGAAAAATGAAAAAGTCTTACATGTAAACAGTAAATGATGACACTAACCATTAAAAAGATGTAATAGAAGATATAAATCCAGAAAAACAAAATTGAAGAACTTAAAGATTTTCTAGAGAAAAAGCTAAAAACAATAACGTACCGAAATTAAGTGATGAAAGAGGAAAAGAAAGCATTTTTGGATCTGAAGAAAAATGGGAAGAAAAAAAACTAAAGCACCAAACTTATTTCAGAGAAAAAAATCTAAGTTTAATTTTTGCTTTCTTTCTTATAACAAAAGTAACGAACAGAATAAAAAGCAAAAGAGTAATACCTAGGTTCAGGCCAAAAAACTTTAACTCACTGTTAACTCATTTTAATTTTTTTCAGTTCCATCAACATCTTGACCATAGCAATCACTTTAAGGTTAAAAAATAAGTGGGTTTGAGCATGTAATATTTTTCCAGATCTTAGCCAGGAATCAAGTCTAGGACCTCTGCTTTGGAAAATAAATATTTATATTTATAGAAAGTAAAGTTTATTTTTGTTATCTTAAATTCTCATTCAAATTTTGAGACACTAACCTGTAATTAGTAGGGTATCCATAAAATTACTGTACATTTGACATAAAAATACAATAACTTTGTTGAAACTGATTCAAGGGTTAAAAGAATTTTTGGACTAGATTCTTTTGCAATTTAAATTGTAGCAGATGAATGACTACATTTTCACCATGATAATCTTCATAACATAATACATTTTTATAGATTACAAAAACCATACATAGCCTACATTAATTTTATTAGTGCAGTTTCTTATTGATGTTATAACATGTAGAAAACATAAAATATAAGTATGAAATAAAAAAAGCAGAAATTATTCATTCTGCAAATTTTAATAGAACAGTATTTTTTGTAGTAGGCCTACCTATCTTAAAAGCTTGCTAATGGGCACGCATGACATTTTGATATGCAAGACAGATACGAGTAAAAGGAATGACAAATACATTCAATAGCATAATTTTAAATAATAATTGATTACCTACAAAACAAATCATCAACAATTCTTTTAATATTTTGATTCATTCAATTTTATTTGTCTTATTTGTTTATTTATTAAGTTTTCATATACAAAAAGGTAAAATAACAAATACATGTGTACAAATTCATTATATTGTAAATTATATTTTCAAAAATAAAATATGTTTTTAAATCAAGGTAAACTGCCATTAAATTTTTATAAAGATACATACAATTTTTTAATTAAATTTAATGACATTATTAAATACAATTATCATTTTTTCAACTGCTTAGATTTTTTCCTTTTAAACTTAATTTTTCAAGATTTTTTTAGGAAAACCAAAGAAAGGGTGTACTAAAATGTTACAAAAAGTACTAAATAAATGGATGCACTGATATTTCAAGGTAAAATAAAACATTGTAATATTTATTTTAAGAAATATTTGCTTCAAGGTAATTAAACAATTTTTACCGGATTCAAAGTAGAATTTATTCGTAAAAATTTTAACAAAATAAAAAGAAAATTTAGTAGGCTACATGGTACAAAATATAAGAAAAGTAAAATAATTATTACTTACCAACTTCTTGTTTGGGCAACTAATACTAAATCAAGAAATTTTTGCCTTTGTTTACACATAATTTATTACAATACAGAAAATCTGGTATGAAACACTCACACGACTTTTATTTGACAATACAAATAATGAACAATATAACCTTAGTAAAGGCCAAGCCAATTGCTGTGAGCGCTGGTCTACGCATGCGCATACTTGACTTCGACCCTGCATACCCCTCCGACCAACAGTTAGATGTACAGTAGAGTGTTGTTGAAAATTGACGACAAACATTGTATTTTGCAGGCATGAGTTCTATTGTTGTTTACATACGCTACAGTACATACAAGACTATACTAATGCAGACCCACGTTTTGCCCAGCGCTCTCCTTACGAAAATCAGGCTATAATAAAACATTCGAAATAAACAAAATCAAAACAAACCTCAAAAAACATAACCTAATTTTAATCATGAGTGATGATGCAAAATAAAAACCAAACCTTACTTTGGCTAATACGGAAAAATCACACTTCAACGCTAAACAAGGCTCTGTAGAGATAAATGCGTGAAATAAAAATTGTAGATCGTAGAATTTTCTATAATTTGATTATAAACGCTTTTGTCGTAAAATGCGTACTAAGGCCAAAATCTTAGAAAAAATTGTAGATTTTAAAATTTTCTACAACTTTTATTGTATACACTTTTGTCCTAAAATGCATTTTAAGGCTGCTATCTTAAAAAAAAAACCATTTTTCTACGAGAGATTAGCCTCCCCAAGAGTTTCAGCAGACATGATGCAGACCCTGTCGTGTAGAGAATAGAAAATGTAGTAAATGAGGCGGCTTTTAAAAAAATCGTAGGAGCCGTTTTTGAGAAAATCTCAATAAGTGAAAAATGACATGAATAAACTACTACTTAGGTCCTAACGTATGTTTCAAGTTACAACTTCATACAATGTTCCGTTCTTGAGATATTTTGTTCACACATACACATGTACATGCACATGCACACACAAACACAGTCACAGGCACACAGACAGACAGACAAACATATAGTCAGACAATCAGGCAGTCAGACATACAAACAGTGAGATGGTGAGACAGTCAGACAGACAGGCTTGCAGGCAGGCTGGCAGTCAGCCAGTCAGACAGTCTGACAGTCTGTCGGTCTGTCAGTCTGACGATCTAAAGGTCTGACGGTCTGACCGTCGGACAGTCTGACATTCTGCCAGTCTGACACAGACACAGACAGACAGACAGACATACATATAGTCAGATACACCGACAGACAGACAGTCTGACATAAAGACAGGCAGACATACAGACAGTCAAACATACACATAGACAGCCAGACATACAAACAGTCAGACATACAGACAGTCGGATGGATGGATAGACAGATTGACAGACAGACAAACAGACAGACAGACGGACAGTCAGACAGTCTGACAGTTTGACACTGCCACAGCCACAGACAATTAGTTGTCTGTGTTATTAGATTAGTTGACAGTTAATTAATGTTTAGTTATAACGATTAAGAAACTTTTAAAGTCGATTTTTTTAAAATAAATTTTGTTGTTAGAATCTTATATACCTAAGTTAGTGAGTATAACAATTTTAACAAATGTACTTTTAAAGACTTTACATAAATTTATCTCTTAAAGGATCTACGATAACTTGATGAGAGTGATAAAAAAGACTAATATATTTTGTCAAATTTGGTACTTGCGTGGATGATAAAGTTTATAAGGTGCAATCTTGTACACAGAAGGGTGAGTAAGGAAGGGAGGTGTGTGAACCTTGTGAATTAAGTGTTATTTAAACTATATACACCATAAACTAAAACAGTGTGAAAAAGATAAATTAACTTCCAGGAAAATTTGAAATTTTGTGAAGTAGAACTAACAGCAGTGAGAGTACCGATTAGATTAAATTTTATTTCATGTGCATTCTTATTCTTATTATGTAACAAGTACCTATTTTTTAACACATATAGTTCTTTTTTATACTGGGTGTCTTTATAAGACAAACTTCAAACTCCAGGAAGTTGATTGTGCAGCTGAAAATAAGAAAATATGTTAATATAAACATAGGTCTGGACACCCTTTGTTAGAGAGTTAAGGCTGGCGAAAAATGTCAGCTGAAATTCAGTTACGCCAGTGAAATGAGACCATACTGAAATTTTTAAGGCTGTAATTAAGAAGCAAAGTAATATTCTAAAGTTTTTAACCTGAAAAGTCCATAAAACAGATCCAAGAACAGTAACTACTGTAGTTTTCACAATATCTGACATAAAACAGAAAAATTAGGGGTCAAGAATAATATTTTTTTTAGTTTTAGTAATGTAAAATAACTTTGTTAAATGCATAAGTCATAAATTTTAAAAATATCAACATGTGAGGAGGTAACATGCAAAACGTGTTTTGTCACAAAAAATTAAAAATTGAGTTAGGGGCGCCATTACATTCCCCTGCATGAAATACATTATATTTAGCTGTGTTTTCAATCAAAAAAAATTTTGTCCAATGTAAAAAGCATATTGAAAATTACTGTTTTGTGCAGAACATGTTTTGTCCATCATCAAGATTCAGTCAAAAAGTGTTTTGTCCATCTGACCAATAAGAGCGCTTCAGTCTACCAATCAGCTGTGTGGAATGCATTCTCATTATTTCACACTTTTACCATTCTATAATAGTGTTGAGGTATCATCCACACTATACAACCATTTCTCAACAGTTGATTTCAAAGGCAAGACTTTGTTTAAATTGTTTAGTGAAAAAAAAGTTATGTAGATTAATTATTGAAAAATATGTTTGGTGATGACTGGGTAACATCATCTGATCACCACCTTAAATGGTATTCATCATTGATATTCGAAGAGCTGTCAGCAGAGTGTGAAGCACAGGTCATCTTCTGTGACTGTCACGAAGAAGAAAGATGTGATCTTCGGATTTAAACTTTTAAATCATTATTACTTTTATTATGTTTATTATAAGACTTCGTATAATATGTTTAATAATTTTTTAATAGGTAGCCTACATTCAGTATATCATTTTTTAATATATCATATAAAAAATTATCATAAAAATCATTATATTATATAATATCATTTTTTAGTGTATCATTTTTTTATATTTATTATTAATTACTTTCAATATGTCTTCTTTTAATTTTTATGAATTATAAGTAACTTTAAATTTTTATACTGTCTTAAAATAATAAATAAGTCCATTACAAAAAACTTTGTCTACATAATTTCCATTCAAACCAAGTTATGTCCATTACTTTCATGCAGAACGTGTTTTGTCCAAATTTAAAATAATGTTTTTGAACACTTTTCCCATATCAATATTTTCAAAAATTGTTTAGTTAGCGTTTTTTATCATCCTTTAAATGCCGGTAGCTAAACACCGTATTAAATCTGCAGTAAATTCAAAATAACAGTTTTTTGGTCTTAGTGTAAAATGACATTATTGTGACAAAACACGGTTTGCATGTTACCTCCTCATGTATAATTTTGCAAATTATAGATTTTTAATGCAGTAAATTCCTGTTTTAAGTTGTCGTAAAGGGTGAATTTTCAATATTTTAAAATGTTTTTACATTAACTACTTTTCTTTTCCATTAGAAGAGTTTCATTTAATCATTTCCTCTTCTGAGGCTACGTTGCAATGATTTTGGGTAAACTTGATAAGGTATTCAAACAATTCTTTAATAGCAAGCATATTAAAACAAAATAATATAATAATATTTTTACATCAAAGCGTTATACGAGCCGGTGAGAATCATAGTGGTGAAGGTCAAAAAATTAGAATTTTGAAGTAAGTCAATACTTGACATCTCAATACATTGTTATGTTTAATTTGAGAGTGAATCAAGTCATTAGTACACTATGTGGTCTCAAGGAGCAGCACTCCATTGCCATTCCTAACCAAAATTTCATAGTGTTCATAATGAGAGTGGTGTAAGTCAGTTGATGGTTTGTTTTCATCGTGCTAACAAAAGTGTGCATCTGTTTAGTAAAAGATTTTTAATGTATTATGTGATTAAACATTTATATTGGTATGTAGAACATTATAATTAGGATTATGTCTTTATGAATGGATTAACATTCATTTAATTTAATGATTTTGTGCCTGCATGGTAAATTGGCGATGTCTGTTTATCAGCCAGGTGAAGTTTTGTAATACTGTTACCTGTAGTTTAGTTTCATGCTTTTATTATTATTATTATTATTATAGCGCCTGTTCTACAATAATAGGCCATATATCACAACCCACAACACCATTCATTCCTATCGAATACATCTTTACCCTCAGACCCCTCCTTTTCAAAGCTCTCATAACACCTTCTAATCACTTCTTTCTGGGTCACCTCATTCCCTACCTCTAGCTGGAAACCATCAGTAAATCTTATGTGGCGACCAGTCCTCCTCCTTTCTTCGCAGATGAATCCTCTTTTTTCAATTTTGTCAGTTAATAAATATTTAGTCCAATTTTTTAAAAATTTCTTTATTTGTAATTTGTTCTAGCGTAGTCAACTGACAACTTCTTCCCTAACCCTTTTCTGTTTTTAAATCTTGGTAGAAAAGTACAAACCTCTGAGCTATAAATGGAAGAGCTTTCATCAAAAGGATAACGTTCTACCATGCCAACATTTTTCAAAATATCTGGTGACCAGCTGATATTAAAATAATGCCAAGATAATTATAGTTGTGCACTAATTCAATGGTTTTTAGACCAAATGAAATCCTAATTGCCCTAGTTGGGTAATGATAGAAATTAGTAGACTTCTGAGTAAAGCTTTCCACAGCTACAGTTAGTATGGTCTGTAAATGAACACATACGAGGTGTGGCTATTAAATAATGAGACTGACATAAAAATTTTTATACATAATCATTTATTGTCAACTTCAATATACACTACTTCTTTATCCCTACAATGCTCCATGCGAATTTTCCATTGTTGGGAACAGTGCTGGAAGTCATCTTCTGTCAGCTCCTTCAGGACACGTGCCGCTTTCTCTTTTACAGCTTCCACAGACTCAAATCTTGTCCCTTTTAATGCAAATTTCACCTAAGGGAGTAGGTAGAAGAAAATAACATGTGATGAAACGTGGTTTTTTACTTATGATCCGGAAACAAAGTGCCAATCCATGCACTGGAAGAGCCGAACTTCACCGAGAGCCAAAAAAGCTCGAATGAGCAAGTAAAAATTTAAAGCAATGATAATTGTTTTTTTGATATCCATGGGATTGTGTACTTTCACTGGGTTCCTGAAGGTCAAATAATTAATTAATATTACTACCTTGAGGTACTTTCTAAACTACGTCAAAGAGCAATGAAAAAACACCCCGAAATGTGGAAGGACAAATCATGGGTTCTCCACCAAAACAACGCGCCAGCTCATTTCGCGTTATCTGTCAAGAGGTTCCTAGCCAAGTACAGTATCTCAGTGTTAGAACATCCTTCTTATTCACCAGATCTTGCACCATGTGACTTTTACCTGTTTTCTCAGGTGAAATCTGCATTAAAAGGGACAAGATTTGAGTCATCTGTGGAAGCTGTAAAATAGAACGCAGGACGTGTCCTGAAGGAGCTGACAGATCATGACTTCCAGCACTGTTCCCAACAATGGAAAATTCTCATGGAGCATTGTAGGGATAGAGAAGGAGTGTACATGGAAGGTGACAATAAGTGATTATGTATAAAATAAAAATAAAATTTTTTACACAGTCTCATTATTTAATAGCCACACCTCGTATATTTCAGTTATATGCTTCTTTTTCTGTCAGAGCATAGCTTTAACTCAAAGAGCATAACTTTTGTATCTGGTACACGAATTCTTAGTGGAGTAGTATTACTAGATTATTTTATTATTAGATTTTATTTTTAGATTATTTTATTATTAGATTTCATTTTTATTACTAGATTAGTATTATTAGATTAATTAAATATTGTAAGTAACCCACTCTAAGAATGGAAGTTAACACTTATTTAAAAATAAAAATCCTTAAAAAGCTGACAAAAATACTTTTATTTGACAAAAATACGAGTAAAAAACATCTATTATATAATACTGGTATAATGGTACACTGCTCTTAAAAATTAATGAGGAAATATTTTAGTAAAATATTTTTAATTTACATAGAAAAATAATAACATTAACTTTAAAATAAATAGTAAAATACATTATTTACAAATTTACATACGTACAATAATTATGTTAATATAAAAGTACCAGTTTAAAGAACTGCAAAATCAAATTTACTTTCACAAGTTCACTCCTGCACCTTATTTGTTCACAGGTGATAAAATAACTTCTGAGTTTAACTTCATGCCATAATTCTTTGCAAGTACACAAAATTTAAGAGAATAATATGGTATCCAATAATAAATGAACATCAATCGGGACAGGTTCTTCAGAGATTACTATTATTGGCTTAGGAAATACAGTTAGAAAACACTTAAACCACTATTAATCTACAGCTACAGTTTTTTTTTACCAAAATCAATTTAGCTGAACAGTTATAACAATATTTTTTACATCAATGAAATTTTTAATGTGTATATCAGTAATAGTGAGGCAATCTCTTTTAAAAAAATATATCATTAATTTCGTCAATGTTTCTCTTTTACTGTATTTAATTCCACATCGCAAAGCACCATTCTTGGAAATGAAACTTCGTTCCATTACTACTATTACTTGCTCATATAAATTTACGATTATGTTTATTTTATTTTCACTTTACAACAATAAAGATTCTTGTCTAAGAGATTAAACTGGTAATGACATTTTAATACATATATTTCTTACTTACAAAACACAAACAGAATTTAAATTATTCTGTAAATAATTATAGTCGTAAATAGGTAATGAAACAAGCTTATTTTGTCCATTTGAATCAAATAACGAATACAACTTAGTTTTCTAATAAAATCAAGTTAACATTTTGTAACACAATGTGTTAGTTATGCAGTTTATGTCTCGCAGTTAACGCAATATAAACAATGAAACGGGAGTACCTTAAAACAAAATAAACTTAAAGCTTAAAAAGCTAGGCAAGAAAGTGGAAATGTAAATATGACTTACTAGCATGGTTGGTAATTTCATAAATATCTAAGAATTACAAAATAATATAGTAGTGAAGTCATTCACAGTTGCAATTGTGTAATAAAAATATTACAAGATGGGCTTTTCTGGTAAAAAAAAGTTTCTGTATTTTAAGAGAAACCCAACTAGCATGGTTGGTAATTTCATTATATCTAAGAATTACAAAATAATATAGTAGTGAAGTCATTCACAGTTGCAATTGTGTAATAAAAATATTACAAGATGGGCTTTTCTGGTAAAAAAAAGTTTCTGTATTTTAAGAGAAACCCAACTAGCATGGTTGGTAATTTCATTATATCTAAGAATTACAAAATAATATAGTAGTGAAGTCATTCACAGTTGCAATTGTGTAATAAAAATATTACAAGATGGGCTTTTCTGGTAAAAAAAAGTTTCTGTATTTTAAGAGAAACCCAACATAAGATTATGTGATAAAGTGCAAGAAAAATTTTGAAGAAATTTTTAAATGATTTATACACCAAATAAAACAGTTACTCTTTTAAAATTAACAGAAACTAAATTACAATTTTCCAGACTTGTTTCTATATTAGAAGTTGACGGTAAAAGCAAGAGTATAAATATGGTTTATTATCATTCAAACTACACCATTCAGGTAACTCTTTAATGATAACATTCAAACATAAATAATTTTTTTGTAAATAAATAAGTGTACTGAATAATATATAGACAAATTTTCCCAAATTTAAAAAAAAATTTTAAGTTACCTTTTCTATTATCATGGTTTAAGTTTTATCTAGTTAATGTTTTCAAAAATTATAATTAATTTTCTTTTCTTTTCGAAGCAATACCATTGGGTATTGTCTTCGTCATGTGAACACTTCTATGTTATTTACTTATAGTTTTTGTTTTTAAACTGATTGCAAATAATCTCAGATGTTAGAAAAAAATGTTTCCTGACTTCCAAAACACTATAATTTAGCTTAAAAGTTTAGTCTGTTATTGGTAGGTGACAACTGTTATCACAGGGAGTTAAAGTATTAAATAAGTTACATATAATCTGTCAGTTCAAAGGCAATAAAAAATATTTATGTTTCTCCTCCCATGATCAGTCAATTGAGAGACAGAAGAAATCTGTGCAAGTGACATTCTTCTTCTTAATGCGCCAACCCATTAATGAATATTGCCTATAATTGCTCTCTTGTCATGAACCACCCTAAAAAGCGTTCGCAAACATCCAGTCTCCAAAATTTTTCAATCATGAATATTTTTTTTGCCCAAATTTGTACACAACCTAAATTTTGCCCTCAGACTAAAGTTACATCAATTATTTTCTTAGATTAATAATAAACCTAAGTCTTGTTAGGATAGAAGTGGAGATGCCCTTTACAGAGCGGAAATTTGGTAGTTTTTTTTTCATTAGATTTAGGACACTTTTTAACCCTGTGAGAAAAAAAAAGATAAAAATCACCTTACTCCCTGTCTGACTTAGTAAAACTTCTGTGGGTTCAAACCATACACTATTTACATAAAACAATAATTTTACAAAAAAGTTCAGCTGGTTTTTACAATTTATAAATTTATATTTATAAATTTTTTTACAGAAGTCCCTTTGATAGATGCTTAATCTAAATGTATAGTACAATAAGTTTACTAATCTACATTAACTACATGTCTGCAATAACACAAAATATGTTATTATGACATTAAGTGCAAAGAGTCAAAAATTAAAGTTTCGCTAAATGAATTTTTGTATGGAAATTAAAAATACTATACAAACTGTGCTAGTATTTCTCTGATTTGGAATACCTTGGAAAATATTCCAAGGTATTTTTCTGGGCAATGGTTAATGACTTAAGGAGTAGGTACCTTAACTCTACAAAAATACACTTTAAGCAATTGGATACAATGATAATGAGGTTGTTGTGGATAATCATGCTTTATGGCACCACATTTATTAGAATAATTAATTAATATATCAGTAATATAATATACAAAATATAATGTTTTTATAAACATCTCTATTTACATATGTAATACAACATTGGCAAGTTAAACACAACAATAAATAGATAAAATTTTTAAATAAATTAGTTATTTTGCAGTATATACATCTGGATTTACAAAAAAATTTAAGTTAATATACTACATCAAAGCAATATTTAAAAAGTTTGCAAAATATCTTTAAAACTAACTTCATTTATACAACTTGCTCAGTTTCATTTATTTACATTAATATTAATATTGAACTTATCAACCCTATTTATTTTTAAAGTTGATTATTTACAAACATAAAATTTTCTCATCTGAGTAAATTTACATAAACTAATTGAAGTGAATCAATGCAAATTCAAACATTTTTGTACATAGGTTTCATTATTAACATGATCAATTTTTTAATGAGTTTGGTTTATTAAGTACTGAGTGCCAAACAGGGTATTAAAGATGGGAACAGGTTTCAAACAATTTTTTTTTCAGTCTACTCTAAAAACAATTTTAAGAAACATGAGTCATTGACTCAGTAATGTGTATACGACTGAAGCAAGTGAAGCATTTGATCAGCAGAATTAAGAAGTGAATGTATAATCAAGGTGCAATGATATTATGACAGCTATTGTGCTAGATACTTGTATATTAATAAGATTCCAAAATAGACATAAAAAAATAAATCCCGATTATCCATCCAAAACCCACTTAACCATAACCCGCCTAGTAAAATCCAGAAAACTTGTTTAATAATTTGGTGGTTACTTAATTTCAATATTCTACATACACACAATACAGCAATTAAATATGTAGCGTCCTAAAAAACAGAACAGTGTCCAATGAAATTAATTATGAATATACAAACTTTCAGTATTCTTGGAATTCGTTTACTTAATCTTCGCCTCCAGGACATGCTTCTAATTAAATGGTGGTGTGATGTAGCCGGAAAAAAATGCTTTTATCAGAAATTTCATACTTTTTAAACAGATTGTAAATAATTATTAGTGTACAATATTATATTTTGTTCTCTTGAAATTTCTGTATTTAAAATACTGAACCTATAAATAAAATTGCAAATATTACTGTATCTTATAATGTAAAATGTTGAACCTAAAAATACTGTACCTATAAAATACTAACCTATTGTAAAAATACTGAACCTATAATCATTTTTACTATTTTTAAAGCGTAAAAGTATGACTGTGTTATTTGGAATTTTGCATACCTGACATTGGGTCCGGTCTCAATATTTTGGTTTAAATGTACTATATTGTAGCACATTTATTAAGAAACAATTTGCATATTGATGTAATGAATTTAAACATTAGATTAGGTTTTTAAAAAAAACAGTTCCTTTAGACAACATTTTTAATTTCTATACTTATATACATATACCAGTATAATAATTTATATGAGCAGAGGCAGGGCATTTAAGTGGACAAATCAAATTTAAAAAACATGAATTCAAATAATTGGACAGTTTTTTAAGTGACTGAAGATAAAAAAAATTTCTGAAAGGGCTTTAGTAAGATTAGTTAACATTTTTGCAGTTTTTATACTTTGATGATGATGGATGACGGTAGATGAAACATGTAAGTTTAGGAATAAAGAATAAAAGATGAAAGAAAAATTGAAGCAGCGATGAGTGAAAAATTTATATAATTTTCACATCGAAATTAATTACAGCCTAGGGGAAACATTTAAAAAATTTCTTTATAAATTTTAGAGAAGTATGCATAATATTTCATTGTACATCAAACTATTCTTAAGGATCTGGGTGTCAATAAGTGCTGATTTTTCAATCTCTTTCTATCGCCATTGTGTAAAAACAAAACCATGCTGCTAATGATCAAATTCTTTGCTTGGTTCAGTAGTACTTCAATTTAACTGTACTTTTAAAACAATGACTGAAAGTAAAGTAATATATAAAACTTAGCACAAATGAATGTTAGATTTAGTATAATTTATATAAGTAAACAAGCTTATTCAAGTCTCTCACATTATATTATGATAATCTGGTTTTAAAATACCATTTTAAAATGAGTACCTTAAAACCAGTTTGAACTTCATCTGGATGTTGCCGTTTTTCGTTGAGGAGAGATTAGATTCATTGCTTTCTGCGTTGCTAATATTGCCTGGGTAGCCGCCTGCAATCAAATATTAACAATAAAATTAATTTCTTCTTTTACACTATATGGTCAAATATTTATATAATTGTATTATGGTTACTTTGCAGTGGACTAAACTAAATCATATTTATTATAAATTCAAAGGGCAGGTAATAATGTTACCCTTAAACCCATAAGTTAATGCTGTGATAACCTCTAGTTAACAGTGACGTAACAGATTTTTATGAGTATCCACCTAACCACAAGTTTGTTAGAATGATGGTGGTTGCCCAGATCAATGTACCAATAAACATTTTTTTAGTATCAGTCCAATGGTTATTATTGTAAACATTAAATATTGGAATAAATACTGGTCGTGCCAATGCATATGGATATACTTTACATAGTCTACCTGTCTATATAGTCATTGTAAGTAACTACTGGTAAAACAAACTATCTATTCTATAAACATAATTAAAATTTGGCCAATAAACAGACTGTACACTTAAGGCAAGATGGAAGATGGTATGGACAGAATTATTCCTGCAGAATGAAGGGGGCATATGCGCTACATAAACTGGTATTATAATTATTAATGTAGGTTATCAAATACTCTTATATTAAAGAGAACTTTGGTGTACAAAGTTATTCTAACCCACAGGAAATACTAAACAAAAATATAAAAATACAGAATTTGTGATATGTAGCTAACTGATTTAAGAATTATATACTGTACGGTTAAGTACCACTCTTCATCCATAGTTCATATTCATATTTTGCCTTGTCACCGCAACCATGAGTTATTTCTAGTAATGATTATTTTTATGTTTATATGTTTATTAAATTCCTTATGTTTTATTGATCCTTCTGAATTCTGGTTCCTTGGCTGTCCCTTTCTTCTGTTTTTTTTTTATTTTATATCTGACTGTTTTGCTTGTTATTGCTGATGCATACAACAAATGGTAATAGATGAAAATGAGAGATGAAAAAGTGCCAGACCTGACTGGGAATCAAACCCATGTTCTCTGGCGTAGAAACCAATTTCATTGACCACTACTCCATGGCTGGTTTTTTTGTCTGCTGCCCAGCATCTTACAATCAAACACATTCACTAGAAAACCATTGTATTACATGATATGCCTAATGAATTCACCTTCTATTCAAGTCTGCCATGAGTTCTCTTTTCTCAATGAGTCGTTCTTATGTGCATAACAGCCAGATGTAAAACAAAAAGAAACAATAAGTTATTCTCTTCTCAATGATCTATCATTGCCATATTAGCTAAACTGTCAGTTACCATGAATGCATTTAGACCATCTAATACATTGCACTGTACCTCACTGATAGCTATCAGTAGGCTAGACGGAACAAAGCACTTTCCAAATAGAAAAATCCACAGTAACATACTGGGCTCATACACTCTAATAAGAAATTTACTCCTGTTTTCAACAGCCTACAGTTTTCAACAGTAGTTATTTCTTCCAGTCAGGATACATTCTAGAGACCATAATTCCTACTTTGAGCCAACAATGTTATGATCCATTGATGGATTCAAAATTTACCCATGGGTAAAGTAGATTTACCCGGCAACAACCTTCTACTGGCCTCATAATCTTTTTCAGAACCACCCTACAAGTCTCTCTACAGACAACTTTTGTAAAGTTTTAACTATTCCTTGTCAAATCACTAATCATTTTAGTCTTTTACAAAACCAATAAACCATTTTTTAAATATTCCTTGGGTTCCTTAAGTCTAAGTTATAAGATTTCCTACGATTGTTTATTGAAGCTTCTGAGTCCACTTAAATACAAGAAAAAGCAATAAAATAGAACGCAGACTTGTCGCAGCTCTTTGACAGCTTTGTTGACAACTCCTTTGATCTAACTTCATATCTAGCCCTGTTACTCAATATGTGAGCATTAACTGTAAATTACACCTAAATTCCCTTGAACAACAACATTTAATTCAATAAATCTTACTTTGAATTTTCGCCTTGCATTAAACTGCCGTAATCTGTCTTGAGTTGATGGTAAAGGACATGTGTTTGTTGTTTTTCCACAGACCCAAGGGTGGTTAAGAGCTTCAGCTGCTGACAGTCTTTTTTTTGGGTCACACACAACACACTGGCCGATAAGACTTTTCGCACTAGGTGATATTTCCTCCCATAATGTGTCTGGAAATTGTGGATAAAACTGTCCTTCATCAAATAATGGTTCAATACCACATAACCTACAATTCAAAAATAAAAAGAAGGATCAACATTATTCATTTTAAAGCACAGTAGTAGTACACTGAATTACATTTAAATTTGAGAAAATATATGTTAAAGTTTCTATTAATTAATTTAATCATGTAAGGCAATCAATCGTTGCACCTAGTTAGGACACACAGAATCTAATTATTCAAACTAGCAGCAGTGTAAAACAACCTCAAAATAATTTCATTGTTTCATTTTAGTACACAAAGCTCTGGCTATCCACAAACCAGTTTACATATACGTATTAAGAACATGAATCATTTATGATATAAATGAAATTATACCAATGAGAGTGAAACACATACCAAGAAATTCCTATTGTTTAATTTCAGAAAAATCATTTTATAAAATTTACCATCATTTAGAAAACTTTTACAGTTCTTCAAATCCAGCATTTAAACACTTGCATGTAAAACTGACCAATTACCATTCAATCAGTAGACTTATACATAAAAGTAGCAGCAATATTCCAGAGCAGGTGAGAAAATTTTGCTGGTAGTTGCTTCCTGAATAACATCAATGGTAATTGAACTAAACTACATGTCTTTCCATCGATGCATTAGAAACTCGATAGCTCATTGTAACTGACTAAGTAGAGAATAGAACATTTAATCTTTCAAAATTTTAGTTTTAGAAAATAAAATCATTTATTGTCGTACTATTTGTATTATTTAAAAAAATAGTCAAAGGGATAAATCCTTACTTTTTAGTGATACAGAAACCTGATTTTCATTATGTAACTCTTAGTAATAAAAAAATAAACAATATGGTACCAACTGCTATTACAGAATAATTAACAACATTATTAGAAATGTGAGTAAAGGCCAAGCCAATTGCCCTGCATACACCTCCGACCTACAGTTAGATGTACAGTCAGAGTGTTGTTGAAAATTGACAACAACCATTGTATTTGTATGTATGCTGTTAAATTGTTGATTATATATACTGCATTATTGCAGTACATACAAGACTATACTAATGCAGATGCACGTTTTGCCCAGCGCTCTCCTTACGAAACTCAGGCTATAACCAGTTGATCTACTTTTACTTATTCAATTTTAGGGTGTCTGTACTGTTGCTTAAAGCAGATCAGCCACATCAATTATTGTATTCAATGACCAATAATAATTATACAATGAAACAAAAGTTAAAAAAATCTGGTGTTTGAATAACACCATTATCTCTTACCAATGTTATTAACAAAACATATAATTTATGACCTATTAATCATGGCTTAATAATGTAAAATGAAAATCAACCACTGTAAAACATAAAAATACAGAAAACACTAACTGACGCTAAACGAAACTCAGTAGAATAAAATTTTTGAAGTAAATGCTGTAGATTTTTCAATTTCCTATAACATGAAAAATGTTTGAAAAATGTTGTAAGTCTTTTAATTTACTACAACTTTAATTATTACACTTTTACCCTAAACTACATATTAAGTAAGGCCGCAATCTTAAAAAACAATTTTTTGCCACTAAAGCACAGCCTCCCAAAGAATTTCGGCAGAAATAGCGCTTACCCTATCTTTTAGAGCATAAAAATGTAATATGTGAGGCAATTTAAAAAAAGACATTGTAGCAGCCGTTTTTGAGAAAATTTCAAAAAACTGAAAAATTTCACAAAAAAATTACTACTTCTGGTTGACCGATTTTAATGAAAATGTTCGTGTCAGGTCCCCTTTTAGTAGGCCTACCTATTTAAGTTCCAGGTTTCAACTTCATATAATGTTCTGTTTTTGAGATATTTTGTTCACACCCACACACATAGACCAGTCGCTAAAAATATGTTTGTTGGGTTAAGGGGGCATGAAAATATGGATTTCCAGTGAAAACTTGATTAATCAACATGAAAGCAATACTTTCCTTTCCTATATTTTCATATAGGGCAAGAGAAAGTAAAAAGGAGCAAGTAAGGCAACAGAATTAAATTAATTTTTGATTACTGTAAAAAATATTACTCACAATATATAGAGGACAATTCCAAGGCTCCACATATCAGATGCAGGAGTCATATCTTTTAATTCAAATAATTCTGGTGCTGTAAAACCAATGAAATCAATAAATAAAAAAGGTTAGAACTCCTAGCTGGATACTGAAAAATTCATGCACAGTAAAAATTCCTATCAATACTGTAGTCCTAAAATAAACGTGGTTGCTAACGACCACAATTTTGACATATCTTTTCAAAACTGTCAGCCAAATAAAATAAAATGTTGTTTTTATACATAAAAATTACATAACGCATTTCAATCAACTTAGTTTGATTTTATCAAAAACAAAAATATCCCTTTAGAAAAAGTATCAAATAACTAATCAACATTATAATAATATAATAGGTTATAATTTGAGATAGAAATACATAGCCAAATCAGCTATAAAATTTAGATAATGCTATCTTGTTATGTTGCTACGTTGTGTAGTACTTACTTAAAAAAAAAAAAAGCAACAGCTTTTTCTTTTATGTTGGATTACATTATGGTCCAATAAATTGCAATACTGTATTATAAAAACAATAAGTAATTCCTAAATTTACATCATATGAAAAAAGTTATTAGATAAAGGATGTTTAGAGTGAGGTTGTACAAGACTACTCCTCATTACTTGTCATACACAATCATCCTCACCCCTTTGGGTCATGGGCTTGCTTATTGTTCTAAAATTGAAAAGGTTGCAATGTAACACATTAGAGATAAGCATAAATAGATAAAGAAATATTACCAATTACATTTGTAAGTTCTCTTCATCAAATTAAAATAAATTCGTTTTTTTTCAAGTATATATTTACTTATTACCATTAATTCAAAGAACCTGCTGCAAACAATCTCTAGTTGTACAAATCCCAATACTCCTGACCAGTACATTTTAGTGTACTAAATCTTTTATTTTTTAATTTCATAATATACAGATCCAAGTAGAGGAGAAGAGTTATTAATATTTAAAAATTATATCCTATAATGTTTTTACATTAAATTATGCCAAAAGTTTTGGAAAAATTTTTATTTCAGTTAAAATGCTTTAGACAAGAGTTTGATTTATTTTGTAATTTATATCTACTTTGCCATATCAGGTTATTTTATTTTTAAGATAACTTATAAATCATAATAGTTTATAATGAATATTTGTAGAACTGTGTTATAACTTACCAGAGTAACATAGTTTTGGTGCATGTTGTATTTTCTTCAGTGGAACATTGGATAATTTCAGTCGAGCATTTGGATTAAATGTATCATACAAAAGATTTTCAGGGCTAACATCACCATGTGTGATATCTTCCGAGTGTAAATACTAAACAAAAATAAATGTGTTATGTTAACAGCGATTTAAACAATTGTAAAAGTAATTGGAATTTTCTGTAAAACATCCATGGTTGTTTTTTTGTAAACTTTAAAACCTATTTTTACTTTCTCCTGAATCTATTTATTTATTGTATAGAGTGACATAGTATTGTGATAGGAAAAAATTTCATTAATTAGATTTTAAGTGATCTTCACCTATCATGGCTCCCAGAAGCCAGAACATGCTTTTTGAAAGTATGTGAGGCACATCCTACAACGATGGTTTTCTTAAACAGTTTTCTAGGGTTTCTTGAAGTTAGCCACTGAGATCCAAAATTAAGGGTTTGTAATCCCATCAAAATAATTAGAAAAGAAAATTCCTAAAATAAGCCCCAACAATGCTTATTAATTTTCTGTATTTACTACCCCTGCTGGGCTCTTAAAAGGGTATAAAAATGTTTTTGGAAAAATTTGTGGAGGAACATTGATCTCCTATAAAAAAATCTTTGTTGAATAAAGATGTGTTTGATCTATAATGAAAGAGTTATAACAGAGAAAGTGGATCTGAAAACTATTTTTGAAAAACAGCATAGATGAATAACATCAAGGAAGGGCCCAGAAAAATCAAAACCAAATATGGAAAATGAAGAGTGAATAAATTTAAATATTTTGGGGAAGCAATTCAACCAAATACAAGTAAATTAGGTCAGGAAGCAATCTTAGAAAGAAAGTGAAAAACAGAAAGAACTTATCATCTACCAGTGGATACTTATGAAAAAAGTCACTTTCATGTAATGCAAAACTTGGAAATTTAAGATCTAACTGTTATGAGACCAGAATGGACTTGAGAATGGTGAGAAATAATCCAAAAAGACTCTCCAAAAGATTTTTCACTATTTTACAACAGATCCAAAACTGTTAAAAATAGAACGAAGAAAGTGAAGAACGATGTTCAAAATACGGAGTTAATACTTAAAAATATGTAAAAAGTAGAGAAGTATTGAAGATGAAAATTAAGTAGTTCAGAGGTTTTATTGATAATAAAATTGAATTCCATAAATCTACAAAATGGAGAGAGCAAGAGATAACACAAAAAAATAAAAGAATATTGGCTAGAAAAGAAAATATATTAATACAAATAAAGTTATTTTTTGTGGCCTTAAAAGGTCAGAACGAATAAAAAAATATTAATAAAGAATTTAGAATTTAGAAATTAAAGATGCTATAATTTTTTATTTAATGTTTTTTTATCCAACACTTTGTTTAAAATAAGTTTGTAATTTTTAGCATAAGCTTGATCAAAATTAGTTTTTTCTAAAATTACAAAACTGTGAAGTTCATTTAATAGTAGTAAAAGAGTAAATGACAAATTTTTTTAAAATAAAAAATGTTACAGTTTCTGTATTTTACATCTTTCTATTTGATGCTTAAATCAAAACTGATTTATTAGCTAAGAAACTTAGGATAGCTGACAATTAAAATGTTTAAATACAAAGTTCGTTTAGCAGATACTACTAAAAAAATTTTGTAATTACCATACCATTTATTAGTTCTTTTGTGGAACTAATTGCAAATAAACGAGATAGTTAAAAAGATTGCAAAAGAGTACGTGAATGCAATCTTATTAAATTGATCAATACATCATGCTTAGTACTGTAACATTGTTTATATTGACAAATAGCAAAACCATTTTCAATGTAATTAAGGTAAGTACACCATCCATCTTATTTTTATAGACTATCTTCTGGCTGTTGGTTGTCAGTGTTTGTAGTAAATTACTCAAACAAACTACTTGTTTGAAATTAAGGGAAATACAGAAACTTAATTTACTCTTTCCTTGTTACAAAGTCAAGTGACAAAGTGTATTTTATTATTTACTTTCATCAGCATGGTCGATCATATTAGGGGAAAAAATTCTCATTCTTTTCTGGTTTTAAAGTACCATGCTGTTATATTTTCATGCTAATTATCTTATATTTTTCATGCTCACTCAATATTCTGTCTCATACAGGTGGAGCTTTAAATTAATTACATTCGACCTGATAGAACCAGACCTTAAAACAGTTCTCACATTATCAAACATTACCGTTAATTGATTGACAGAAATATTGAAAAATAGACGAAGAAAAGGCATTAAGTAGAGTTACCTTCACTGAAAATAAATAATATCATTATTATACAGCTCAATGAATGAAGTCAAAGTGTCATTTATGTATTGAACTGGTAACCTGGTATTTAGGAAAATTAGCCTACCAATTAACGATTACAACAATAAGCTTTTGCGATAAGCTTTTGCATTCACTGATGGATCTAGAGTATGCCCAAATGGGGGTCGCGAGTGTCAGATATAAATCAGCTAAGGAGTCAGGAAATTTTTATAAGAAATTCATATTGTAACACTGCATATGAGAATAAAAAAAACTATAGATCTGTAATTCTAGGGTAGTACAATAATTTTGTATAGATAAATTTTTTGTAATTTATCATACTCCAGGAAGAGGTGCTTTGTACAACCCCCTGTTGGATACGCCACTTTTTGTAATTCAGTGAGCAAGGTAATAATAAACCACCTTATCTCTTTTTCTATTCAGTAAAAATTTTTCAGGATCAAAAGAGCCTTTTGGCTATTAGCCTAAACAACACCATTCATCATTTATTATTCTGTATGGCAAAAAATCCTTTAATTAGCCTGTACATTAACTTTACAACATTATTTTAAGTAAGGCTATAACAATTTTAAACTTACATGTAAAGCTGACAATAATTCCTTAATAGGCTTTGCTGCTTCTAATTCAGTGTAATTACCACATTCAACAATTCTTTCAAATAATTCTCCGCCTGTAACTAAATCACAAACTACTTGTACTTCATCCTTGTTCTCATACACATCTCTCACTTGTACCTGTGGAAGAAATATAAAGTTGTTATTAATAGTTCTGCAGAAGATTCTTTTCAGCTGCATGGTGGAAAGTTTTCTATTCTCTCTAAAATCATTATAAAATTAACAATTCAGGAAGAATGGTGAAAAGGTTCCATTAGAATGGAAGAAAGCATATATTTCCTCAGTATTTAAGAAAGGCAGTAGGCGAGACTGCAAAAATTACAGAGGAATTAGTGGGTTGAGCTCCATCGGAAGGCTTTATGGCAGGTTGATTAAAAGTAGGTTAGAAGAGGATGTAACAGAGTGGGAGGAACACAGTGGTTTTCAGGCTGGCTGATTGTGTATAGACGATGTTTTTACTTTGAAGCAGCTTGTTGACAAAAATAGAGCCAGAAATGGAACTGTTCATTTAACACTCATAGACCTGCACAAAGCCTATGATAGCATCCCATTGAGTTAAGCTATGGGGCAGTTTGAAAAAAGGGGGAGTCTGTGGAGAGTACATAGAAGCGATCAAGGCCCTTTTCATTAGGGCTACTAGTTCAATTAAAATGGGCTCTTGAGTGTCTCCCAAGTTTGAAGTAACAAAGGGACTATGTCAAGGTTGCTGCATTGCACCCACGCTTTTCAAAATTTATGTCAGTGAAGCTTTGGAAGGATGGCAAAGGAAATGCTGTTGTATGACAATCCCTGTTGCCGACAATATACTTTATACCTACTCTCTTCTTTGCGGATGATCAAGTTGTCATATCTGCAGATCACGATGATGCCAGCTATATGATGAGGAAGTTGCAAGAGGAGTATGAAAGATGGGGCTTCAGTATAAATGTAAACAAGACTGAACACCTTACTGTTGGTGAGCCAGGAAATGATATTCAGCTGGGTATGGGTGTAGTGAAAAGCTGTGAAAGTTTTAAATACCAGGGAGTCATCTCTGATAGGAGCGAAACAAGTACAGCGGAAGTAAACAGCAAGATTTTCCACGGGCGAAGGGTTATAGGGCAGTTAAATTCTGTCCTTTGGAATGATAAAATATGGAAGGAGACAAAGATAAATATTTATCATGCTATCCTGGAGAGTGTGTGTACCTATGCTGCGGAAGCGTGGTAATTGACAAAGAGACAGAAAGATCGACTAAAAGCTGTGAAGATGGATTTCTGGTGGCTCTGCTGCTTCATCTGTGGTGTGTCGAGATCGATCAAATTCCGAATTCTGAAATTAGGAGAAAAATTAGCGTTCAAGGAAATATCATGGATACCATATCCCGGAAGCAGTTAAAATGGTTTGGCCATTTGCAGAGGATGGAGGATGGTAGGTGGGGAAAGAGGGTATGGGAGTGGACGCCAGCCAGTAGAAGAAGGAGGGGTAGGCCAGAAGTGACATGGTTGAATGGGCAAGGTCTTTGTGGCGGCTCTCCAATGGGGACTGGTGAGACAGAGAGAGGTGGTGCTTAAGACGCGAGATACAGCTGGGGCTGTAAATTCTCGCATGAATATATATATATATATTGAAATATATATTTTAAATCACCAGAATACGGTAACATAAAACACTTACAATGTTACCATATTCTGGTGGTTTAAAATATACATTTCAATTTTAAATAATACGGCTGTTTAAAAATCCTACATAGGATGTTTGATAGAATATATATATATATATACATACAATTCAGGAAACTTATCATGTTGCTGTAATTAATCTGAACGTCTAAATGTAAATACAAATTTAGAAGTTAAGGATCAATAAAAAATGTCACCAAGAATTCTGTATATTTTATACAGAATTTTAAATGTAAAATACCTTTCAGTGACAGTTTTATTAAATAAAAACAAAATGAAAAAATGTTTTCTTAGAAAAAAAGGAAAAACAAATTTCAATTGAATCATTGTAGCCATCATCATTCTCTTTAACCTTCTTTCAAATTTCCTTGGATTGAGCCCAACACAACTCCTCTCCACCTCTCCCTATTGCTAAACAATCTCTCCTCCGTTACTCTCTTTGTTTCACATTTTTTCCCAATTCATTAATAACTAAACCTATTCACTTCACTCTTAGTCAGGCCTTGATTCTCTTCTCCTTGGTCTCTTTCCCTCCATCCCTAAGTGCAGCATTCTTATAGGCTGTATACCCTTTTCCAGCCTAATGACATAATGACATGATGAAACCATTATAGCTTTGCCGTTCCAATTCTCCTTACCTGTCCATACCCATTGTTCTCTAATAACATAATTCCTCATTCTATCTCTTTTTGGTTTTCTTAACATACTCTTCTTGAACCTAATTTTCTGCCTTATTACAAAATTGTGGTAATTTATTGATATATTTTCATCCTGCAAAAGTAGGTTTTTAAGAGTTCTATCTGCCTTCCTTTTTTTGCATAACAGTATTTTTTATTAATACTTTATAAAAATAGGATATTAATTATTTACAAAATGACACATCAACAGATATCTATTAATATTAGTCCGGGCATTATTAAAAATAATTTGTTTGTGTAAGTTTGGCTTTCAATTTGTTATACTTAAAACAAAAGTATCTGTACCTCATAAAGAAAAATATTTTACCAATGAAAATAAATCTCTAGTATCATTTGAAATAAAGTACATAGTTTAATTGATAAGTCAACAATTTATAGAAAGGTGTAGGTACAGTACTTTTATAAAAAACAAACAAAAGGAACTATCTAGCATTCACCTAAACAGAGCAAGGAATCCTCAGAAAAAATACTTGGTCAGAACAAGTATTTATGTAGTTCCTTAAAACAGCAAACAGAAAAAATTTCCAGCAAACAGAAAAACTTGTAACTGATGAAAAGAAAATTTCTAGATAAGTTGTTAAAAGCTATAAAGCTAATAACTTGTTGCAGAAAAGTCTTAAGTTGTAAAATATATTTTGAAATTGTTTTAAAAGATCAGAACTGAATATTGGCTAAGTATGTATTTGTAAAGCAATGGAAAAATTATCAGGTACTTAGTGAAAAGTTTTTATTTCACAATAGTGTGATATATAACAGTCACTAAATTAAGTATAGAATGATCTCAGAGTTAGAAAATGCTATTTCTTAATGTATTTTGCACCATATTAATGTGGTTTTGTCTCTTGTGGTTGGTTGTAGGTAATGGAATAATAACTCTGCAAATGAGTCTAATCCATTAACAGAGTTCAACTGTATGTGAAACAACAATTATAGTAACCAAGAAGAGATTTTAACATTAAATTAACATCCTGCAATGAAAAGCTCTCATGTTCTGCAAAATGTTATGTAACTCCATTTAGAACAAATTTATATCATAATTTTGTGTAACCATTTAAATAAATGGACGAATTCTATATGTCTGTGATACAAATTAACACAGAAACAAACGTTGAGAATGAAACACAACTTGTGTTAATTGCATTATTCTGTATCAAAGTATAATTTTATAAACAAATCTCTTGGCAAACAAAAAATTTCTTTCTTTCAAAACAAACTGAGTAGGTACCGTGTTTGTTGTTGAAAACAGGTAGCTTCTTTACTTATTTCTAGATGTGCAATTGATCTATACATTAACAAAATTTTAAAGTATAGATAAAATTCTTTAAAAAAATACTGTTTAAACTCAATAACAATAATTATTTTTTCGATTGTTTGCCTAAAAGAACATCAAGTATAAAATCTGAGAAGAGATAATGATAATATGTTATGTATTTTTTTTATTACCGGTAAAGATAATGCAACGAGTATCGACTGAACTTTAAATAAGATATCACTAATACTTTATTAAAAAAAAAAAAAACAAGTACATGAATTAAAATAATACATAAACTAATTTAAAATAAAATTATTATAAATTATAATAAATAATTAATAATAAATTATTATAATTTATAGATTACAATAATTTTATAAATTTAAAATTAAAAACGTAATACATAAACATAAATTAATACATGAATGCGTCCAGGAGACTGCCAAGGAAGATAAGGATATGCCAAAAACTTAAGAACTTATTTACTTAATACATTACCTAATTATAGACATTCCTTTAATTACACTCTAACTAACTACTGCATGGTTACTTATGTACTTACTGCAATAAGTGTGTCATCTTCTAATATTTACAAAATAGTACAGTTTTCTTCAGCATTTGCTTGGTTGTTTAATTAAGTTGATTTATTTTTTTAATAAATTATTATTTAGAGAGGAACTCTTGTACATAGTAAAATGTTTCATTGAAAAGGTAAATTTTAAGATCTTTTAAAACAAATACAAATAAGCACAACAATTGTTAAGGTAAGCGCGACCACCTATGTTGGACAATGTTAATTTAACGAAGTTTATGTTCCTTTTTCTCTAAAACTATTGGACCGATTTTAACAATTTTTTTACCAGGTTATTCCTTACATCTTTCTACATCACCCCTACCAGTTTCATGCATTTCTATGAGATTTTAGTTTTTTTTTTTTAATGACACCTAGGTGCAGGAAAACGGACAATTTTTAACGATAATTTTTTTTTTTATAATTATAATTATGTCAGTACACATACTATTCTGGTAGGGTATGTGTATCTTATACCTAAGAACCTCCATTAAAAATTTGGTTCTCCTATCTTCGATAGTTTTGGAGAAAAAGGAACATAAGTGCAAAAAAAATCAATTTTCGGTAAATCCAATTAGAAAAAAAAATTAAACACTCGCTCACTTTCAGAACAGTTCAGCACCATAATCAGGATATAATTCCTGTTTCAAATCTCCTTGCTTCTTCTTGTTTTGTCTACTGATTTTTCTTTTCTTCTTTACAAGCTCCATCACTGAAATTTCAGTTTTCTTTACTCATAACTTGTCTAGATTCCGCAACACTGACGTAACATTTTTTTCACTATATTTTAACTTTAACTGTTCTAGAACTTTTAATGTCCCGCAAAAACCATCATTAAATTGTAGCAAAGAATCATAGACACCAATTTTAAAAGTAAACACCACGATTACTTGTGACCAACATTGAAAAACAAAATGATAGAATAGGTTATAAGGACTTTAAAATAATAACTAATGGGGAAAATAATTGACAGTCCTCCGACTCGCAGTAAACATATTACACCTCTAAACATGGTTTTACAAAAATATTAATATCTCCCGTAATTTTAATCGTATAATCAAGATATTTATATCAAATTGTACAGAAATTAATGTACAATCGTATAGCGCCAAATTTGAAAAATCGATTTTTTTTCAAATTTTGATGGTCGTGCTTACCTTAAAAGATTGTTGTTATTTATTGATTTAGGTTTTTCATTCTGAATAAGTAGGTTTTTGTTCAAACAACGTAGTATTGTGGTTAGTAAGATAGTAATTGTTTCTGTTTCTTGTATTATGATGGTGGACATTATAATTTTACATAAGGGTTTTTGCTTAACATACATTGTCACCTCAAAAATGTAAAGTGAGGGAACTGTAAACAATTTAAGCTCCTTCAATAGTGGTCTGCATGAGGTGAGGTGGTTAGCTCCCACCATATACCTAAAAGCTTTAACATGCGACAAACTTTGTGTATAGAACTAGGGAAAATTTTCAAAGGAAAATACCCTCATTAAGTTTGTTTCCTTATCATGTTTTATACTTATGGTTAGTTTACTGATTTTGTATGGCTAAAGCAATTTAAAAAAATAGATGATAATCCAGTGCTGTAAAGTCTGAATTTATACGAATTAACTTTAAATTGCACACGAAGGAACTGAGAAAGAAACTGTTAAAAAAACGACGAATATAACCAGGCATTTCACCAGAGTTTTGAGTTCTTCAGCTAAAAGCTACAATAGACAGATCATACGACTTTTAACATTATTTTACGGGAAGTTTTAGAAAATGGAACACGTTGACTAAAGTAGTAAATCATCATATAATTACGAGAAATCAAACTGAAATTTACACGAGCTTCTTTCAACAAGCAGAAATACTACACAACATTAATAATACAATATTATATTAATATATTAATTTTAATTATTATAATACATTGCAATACCAGAAGTCATAATATGATGATTTGAAATAACAATATCTTGGTAAAAGGATTTTTATAGCCAGATGTTTCAAAGTACTGCCAAAAATCTTTTGCCCACTCGACATTTATACTCAAGTGCATTGCAATAGGTTGAAACTCATTTTAGAGTTTATTTCTTTAAAATCTAAAATAAGTTAATTTTTTTTATTATTTCATTTATTTAATGTTGCATCAACTGCAACGGTCATTAGCGACGATGTTTGGGTGTAACTGTGGAGGACGAAATGATTTTTTGTAATGTATGAAAATATGCCATACCTGAGTAGGATTCGAACCCACGAACACATGATGCAAGCACGTTACCAACTACGCCAATGTGGCAAGCAAGTTAATTTTATTTACCTCTTTGAAACCACTTAATATTAATTAGACATAAGTATTAAGTAGTAAAAACTATTGTTGAAGAAAAAAATATGACTTACAACATTTGAATGTGATAAAGACAACAATTTATTCACTTGCTGTGGGACCAAATCACGATCCAGAAGTTTCTGAAAACAGACGTACAATCATATTAAATTACACATACAACCAGTTTGACACATTTAATAAAGTATTGTATCCTGTTTTCCATGTTTCATTATCAAAATGAAATAGATCCAAGGGGATCAGGATTATGGTAGAGAAAGCGAGAAGCATATTTTGATTGACAGTGAAAAAAATTGTGCAATATGTCATTAGATCTTACAATCAGAACATGGTTACTTCGATGTTATGTCTTCTCAAAATTATATAATGGTATTGAGACATAGATCCTAAAATGCAACATTAGTGAGCACTAGTATCTATTTAATATGTAGATATTTAGAATGCTCAGAGTCTCCAGGCATTCATCAAACACTATAAAAGAATGTGGTGTTCACATTCTATTCCGGGCACAAAAAGAACTGATTATAAAAACAGATAATAATTATTATTTGTTGGGTTTTGAGCTACTGGTATTTTTTGTCCCAATCAAAGAAAGCACATCAACAAACAACATAATTTTAATTAATGTTAATTTTTAAACAATTTAACAATAGTAACAATTATTAATAAATGTGCACCAATTACTAGGTGAAAAATGATTTTCTGGGATACTCTGGACTTATGTTTATATATTAAAAGTTTGATTTCTAGCTGAAATTCAAACTTAGGACTTTGGTATAATCTCTGTTGTATTGTCAATGCTACTACAGGAAATGCGGTTACACTAGTAAGGTTTAACAAATAACCCAATATCATGTTGGTCCATTTTAGTTTGTGTTGATGTAGGTATTAATCTGGTACCACCTAACCCTAGATTCGTTTGGGATCTGGGTTTAATAAATAACAAAAAAATTCTTTCAATTTATAACAATTACTTGTTTGCACAATTAATTATTAAACTTAGCCTACAAACAAATAAAATTAGTTACAAAATTTAAAGCCTAAACTAACTTAACTAACAATAACAGTGATTTTACAATTGAAGAGCATGGTGCAACAACTGGCTATCTCGACAGAATGGGAATTTTTCAAAAGTTACAAAAAACTTCACCAAAAAATCCGATTCAAAAAGTTCAGAGAATGTTTACATATGCAGCCAACTTCCTTTCTCTTTATACCAACTAAACATATGATTGGATTTGACCGTTTGTTGCACTAAACAATAGAGCGTTTTTTTTTACTATAAGAATTGATCATAACCAAAAACTGGAGATGACGGGTTGTTGCATCAAGTTCTTCAATAATTGAAGAACTTGATTATGAATGAGTGAGTGCTATTAGCACGTGTTTGTATACATAGTAACAAGTTCATTAGAAAAAGGTCTTTGCACTGTAATAAGTGATTGGTGAGAGGCTATTATTAATATTAATAATTATTACAGTACAAAGACCTTTTTCTAATGAACTTGTTACTATGTATACAAACACGTGCTAATAGCACTCACTCATTCATAATCAAGTTGCAACTTGAACTGAAACTGAAATAAAAAGGGCTACCGCCTTTAAATACCTATAGTAATTGTCATCTCTAGGTCATAGATTTACTACATAATAATTACACAATGGGAGGATCCATCTATGCTTACCAGAAAAATCCAAAACAAAGTAGAAATGACCAATAACAGGCATAACAAAGACCTCTTCCAAGACTTCCCATTCAAAACATTTCATTCATCACAATCTACTATCCTTGTTCAACACACTCCACTCCATACAATAAACAATCTATTCCATCAACCATTTCTAGAATATCACAGTATAATGTTACGATTAAATAATACCGTTTAATGTATTAAGAAGGCACTGGTTTACATCACTGCAGTTAAACAGAAACAACTTAAATGAAAATACAGTAAGCCTAATTAATAAATGCTATTAAAATACCGTTTAAATTTTATTGACTGTGAAAATGAGTTGAAGTATTTGTTCTAGAGCAGAAATATTAATATTCAATACAAGCGAGTTTATTGTTTCATACTTTGTTAGTTAGCATGCAAACAATGGATGTAATTAATTCAAGTTAATGGTACCAGTCATTTGCATGATACAAGAGTTTGTTTATAAATAAAATTTATAGAAATGTGAAAAATGTAACGTATTGTTTTGTTACAAGACAAATAATACCTTTTTGTTCTGTTAGTAAAGAAAACAAATCGTAAAATGTACAGTAAATATAAACCCTGTATTATACCACCATAATAAGTTTTTTGCATTTTATACAAACAAAACTACAGTTTTTAATTTTTTTGAACTGTGTAATTTCTAATTGATCCCACAAATAAATTGTCAAATCACTATTTTTCTCATGTAATCAAAAATATGTAATCAATATATAAATTATTGTTTAAAAAAATCACATGACTTTCTCTTGCCAATGTAAATAATGAAACACTTAAACTACAATGTTTAATTTAACTTAAACTACAATTATATGTTTAATCATGAGTCTCTCTTCTTCATGTAGCATCTCCATTACGAAGGTGTGCTAGCATCATGGCAATCCTGACCTTGGAAACTGTAGCTCTAAATAGGTCGATGGATGACAAATTAAACCACTCTCGCAGGTTCCGTAGCCAGGAGGTTCTTCTTCTTCCAACCGATCGTTTGCCCATAATCTTTCCCTGGATGACAAGATGAAGGATTGTTCATGAGTAACAATGTAAAATTAAAATTATGGCCTAATTATAAAAATGAGTTAATGAAGGTAAAAGAAAATTAACCTCTATAGGACTTAAAAATATAAAATATCACTAAATGATGCTAAACTAGGCTTAGTAGAAACAATTTCTTGAAATAAAGGTAGTAGGTTTTTAAATTTTTTATTAACTATAGTTACGCATACTTTTGTCGTGAAATGCGTACTAAGGCTGTAATCTTCAAAAATCCCATTTTTTATCTATTTTGATGAACAACATACAGAAAATCACTAATTGACGTTAAGAAACGCGTTGCAGAAAGGAACGCTAAAAATTAAATTTGTAAGTGTTTTAATTTTCTACAAGTTTAATCACAAACACTTTTGCTCTAGATTGCATATTAAGGCTGCAATCTTAAAAACAAATCTCCAAGAGTACAGCCCCCACAAATTTCAGCACACATGGTGCTCATCCTATCTTGTAGAGCCTAAATTATGAAGCAAATAGGTGATTTTAAAGAAAATCATAGGAGCCATTTTTGAGAAAATTGTAAAAAAGTGAAACATTTCACGAATAAACTACTACTTCTAGTTTACAGATTTTGATGAAAATATTTTGATCGGGTAACTAATGAGTGGTAGGTACCTAATTTAGGTTTCAAGTTTCAATTTTGTTCACACACAGGCCAATCGCTAAAAACATGTTTTTTGGGGTTCAGGGGGCCTGAAAATGTGTATTTCTGGTGAAAACTCTAATTTCAAAATTTGACATGAAAACAACTTTCCATCCCTAAATAATCATAAGACAGAAAAAAACAAGAAAGTAAGAGAAAGGAAAAATATTAGGCTAGTAATGAATTGTGCATTTCCAGAAACAACTGACCATAAATAAACCTACAATACCTTACATTCATACGTACCGTAAAAAAAATTTTTTTTAAATATCAACAGTTTTTCCCCAGTATAATCCAACGTAGGGCTACTAAAAAAGTATAAGTAATGCTTTAATTTTGAAAAATTTAGCAATAGTATAAGTATTTTAGTTTTTTTAAACAGCTACTCAGACCATAAATGAATCCTTTGATTAACAGTGATATAATAATAAAGTACTTCGAGATCATATCTATAAATTGACCCATGGCCTTTGGTACTTCAATTAATCTCTTCAAGAATGCACCACTAAAGTGGCCAACATAGATATACACCTTCTAAATTAAGTGTTTCCCTGTGAACTTAATTTTTGATCCAATCGTATTTCTTACAGATCATACCTTCTGATTTTGTTGAATATTTAGTAAACAAATATTCATGTTTCTATTAAAATTAAGTAATAAAATTTCATTTATGAAATCTCAAATGCAATACGTAATATTACATCCAGCAAAGAATATTACCTTATTTTCAATCAATCTTTTAGTAGAAACAAATGAACACATTTTCTTACCCTATAAAAAACTTAAAACCTTTCAAAAGTTTAATAAAGTGTAGCAGTAAAGAGCCTGATTTAATTTAATGGTCTTTAATTTTTTGTTTGATGCCTTTGTGAAATCAAGAATATGTAAATGTGAAAATCTCTGCAGATGGGTAGGAATAAGGATGATTTCATACCATAAGATAGGTTATTACTACACGTGGGCATAACCAAAATTATATTTTTTCATTTTCAGATGACAAAAGTTGTTTAAAAAAGCTTCATACTTCATTTACATCTATATAATTTGTATTTAATTTTTTGAGTCTAATGAATTGTACAGGTATTTTATAGGACGTTACTTCTTTACAGTGAATCCTTGAAAACATTAAGAAAAAAATACTTTGAAAATTTAAATAAATAGAACAATTAATTGTTATTGGGAAATTAATTCCTTTAGTACAAAGGATTATAAATAATTTTTAACTTGTAAAAACAACATTGAAGTACTATATTCATAGTTATGTAGCTGTTGCCTTTAGGAAGGAATGTTATTTATTTCTTAGAGGAAAACTTATTAGAAGTTTCAAAGCAACTGTAAATCACTCTGAATTGATTCATCCGATAGCAATCTGAACTAATGAATACAATTATCTGCTAACATTAAAGACTAACTATTTGCACCAATTTCAATATAGATTTACATCTCAGAATACTGGAAAGTTGTGCTATTCAAATCAAAGTTACAAACAATTTTATTCATGGTTAGTAGTACTAAAATTTTCATTGATTTTCTGTTACTTGTATATCATGTGAGTATGTGCTGCTATAACACAATGTATATACGTCACAATTTTTCTGTTGAATTCAATTAAATAATGGAAAAATATAAATTTTTTTTTAAAGATAATCTTAAGTGCCATGAAATATTATGTAATCATATCGATACACAAAAGAAATTATGGTAATAAAAAAAGAATACACATAAACCTACAATCAATATTGCGATTACTTCATTAAAGTTAATGCTTAGGACTATTGTTAATGCACATACAATGTCAGTGACTGTAACTGTCACATGAGTATTGGATTTTAAGCATCAACTGAGTACATTACAATGTAAACCATTAAATCATTAAACAATAGACATAGAATAATGGTAGGTAGTAGTTTTAGTAGTAGGCAGTTTGGCAGGTCAAAGTAGACATAGAATTTCAGGAATGTTGAACAGTAGTGTAGGCACTGTAGTAGTGTATGTACTTTATAGATAGTACTGTATAGTATACCTTATGACATTGTGAAATATGTACTTGCATGGTGATGTTTATCAACCAACTGATAGAAATCAGATTCATGATCTTATTTACTTTTGTGCAATAAAACAATATTCCACTACCAGAAATATTACTTTTAGGTTCAATTGACGTAAAATAATATTTATTTAGAAAGACACATGCAGTACATTATTACGTTGGGTTGGCTAAAAATTTATAATTGATTTTTAAAATAATTAGGCTATATTGTTGTTAGTAAATGGTTTTTAATAATAGTGTAGCAGGTAGGTACTTATTCTATTGACAATAATCTCTATCAAAACTATTTTGTTACTAAATACAGTACAATGTCACAAATTCAATCTGAATTCCAATTCAATCTTCTCATAAATATTCGGTTTGCATTATTTTTAAACCTTTTATGGATTCTAGAATATTCTACAATTTTCTAGTAATTTCTGAAATAGAAGTTAAAAACCTATCGTAAAAAATTCAAAACTTCTTTTAAAATACAAAATAACATTATTAAAAAAAATAAAATGAAAAAAAAATTTATTAAGCAGCAATTATTTACAAATTTTTGGAAAACTGACCAGTGGTCATCGACTAAATTTGATCAAAGTCTTTTTAAAATTTTTATGAGACTGCCACAGTCCAACCATCTTTTTACCTAGGTCTACCTTGTTGAATCTAAAAATTTATATATATAATAATCATCGTAAACTCAGTAATAATACCAGTTTTTGATTTCAAATAGGTTTGAGTAACAAAATATAACAACAGTCTAAAACTACAGTAGGCCCATGTAAAAAAGTTGTAGTTATTTCTATTTCATAGCGCGTGCTATTACGAGTTGCTTTTGTTCTGAATGCTGCCATAAACTTGTACAGCTAACTTCAACTTTCTTCAAAGAAACTTGGGTATTTGTCGTGTTGACATCACCAATTGCTCTCAGTATTCGCTTAGCCTAAATGTAAAAGATTTAATATCACTCATGAAAATAAAATCCACATAGAAAAAAATTATTCTCTAGATCTTGCGGTCCACAAAAAATGAGTTGGTGGTCTGGACGCGGACCAGTTTGCCAGTTGATCACTCTACTAGGGAATAGAATTGGATGTCTTTAACATGGTTTAAGGATGTAAGGAATGACTTTGAAAAGATAAGAATGAACTAAAAAAACATACTGGATTTAATTTAAACATATTGTACCTATAATTAAGTAATAGCTTATTGCACAAAAGGGATTGACAAAAAGCTGAACTACATCAATAGAAAAAAAGAAAAACTGACAATGAAAGAAATCTGTGAATGTGAATTGAAAAAACTTCTGAGAATGTACAGTTACTGAGTGTAATCAGAAGTTAAAGATACAAAACAAAATCAGTAAATAAATTTTTTATTACAAGTACCAGAGTACAGAGCAACAGAAATGCATTCTTGAAATTGTCTATAATTAGTGACAAATAGAAATTTTGAAAATAAATGCTTCAATTGTATTGCAGTTATATATCAAGCTATTCAATTTTTATTATTTTAGCTACAGTAGAAGGCCTAACAAAAAATTTTACAAGCCAAGTAAGATCAATTTCAAAATGTAAGAAAGAACATGCCAATAAATAATAAGCATCATTCAATCAATTTGTGTTATTACCTATTATTTTGTGTTGTTAATTTCTTAGTTGATTTAAAGTCACACCACTGATTTGGTTATTAATGACAATGATTGGTTATGGTACGAAATCAGTGGGTTTTAACATGTAATTCCCAGAAACAAGCTAGGAATCAAACTTGAGACCTTTCACTTTGGAGTGTACAAAGCTTTCTATTGTTTTAATGACTGCGTCATAGAGACAGCTAACTCTTAATTTCTGAGAATACTTCATTTCTAATATGAAGAAGATTTAAACTTATAAAATATTTATTTAGCTATTATCCTATTAAATTATGGGAGAAAACATATTTTTAATGATGGCTGGAAATCGACTACAGGACCTTAAAATTAAATCTTAAATAATCAAGACCTAAAAGAATTGGTACTTAACACTAAGTGTTAAGTACCAATTCTTTTAGGTTTACTCTTAAGTCTTAAGAGTAAAAATCTGGTGTAAAACACTCACACAACTTTCTCTTGCCAATGCAAATAATTAACAATATAACCTAACATTAATAATAAAACATTAGAAATAAACAAAAAACTAACCTCTATAAATATAACCTTATTTTAATCATGACTGAAAGACGCAAAATGAAAATCGAACTCGGTTCTGCTTAAAAATACGAAAAATCACTCTTTTACACAAAACTAGGCTCTGCAGAGAAAAATGCTTTAAATAAAAGTTGTAGATCTTTTTATTTTCTATAAAATTAATTATATACAATTTTGTCGTAAAATGCATACTAAGGCCAAAATCTTAAAAAAATTAATTTTTCACACGTTTTCGTGAGAAAAAAAACAGAAAATCGCTAATTACTGTTAAACTAAGCGTTATACAAAAAAATGTTTGAAATAAGAGTTTTAGGTTTTTAAATTCTCTACAACTTTTATTATATAAGTTTTTGCGCTAAAATTTATAATGAAGCCGTAATCTTAAAAAAACTATTTCTTTACGTGAAAACAGTCTCACCGAGAATTTCAGCAAACATGGCGCCTAACCTATCGTGTAGAGCATAAAATAATGAGTAAACCAGGCGAATTATAAAAAAAATCGTAGGACCAGTTTTTGAGAAAATCGCAAAAAAGTGAAAAATTACACGAATAAACTACTACTTCCGGTTGACCGATTTTGATGAAAATGTTCGTGTCGGGTCCGGTAGTGGTATGTAACTCAAGTTTCAAGTTCGTACGATGTTCCGTTCTTGAGATATTTTGTATACACACACACACACACAGACACACGGACACACACAGACCAATCGCTAAAAACATGTTTTTTGGGTTCAGGGGGTCTGAAAACGTATAGATCCGGTGAAAACTCAATTTCGAAAAATCGACATGAAAACAATACTTTCCTTCCTATATATTCATATAGGCAAGAGAAAGTAAAAATACGTAGGTGTATTATACAATTACGTTATGCATTAGATGGTATATAAATATTAAGTATTGAATAATTTTGAAATTAAGTATGGATTATGACTTTCACACTGCAGTACACACTTAATACTTTTATGAGCCTCAGTAATGTTTACTTTAAGTATAGGCAGGTTCATTACAAAGAACAACAAGAATGGTGATAAATATGTTCAATGAAGTATACTCGTATTTTAAATTATGTCCCTTCAAACATAATATTCTTTGCCTTTCTCACTCTCACATTGTGAAAGCTCTGTAACATACTGATTATACATTAAAATACTCCAAATATTTCAACCATTTTCAATAAATTGTGTAATCAATATCATTAAATTTTGTAGGCACGATAAAAAGATTTTTATATCGAGATAAATGTGATAAAAACATAGTATAACATTTTCTAGAGAATTACTATTACCCAACTATTTATTTATCTCTATTCAGAATTTCATGATCCACTTCCTGGCAAAAAATAAGTATAAACAAAATATCTCAAGTATATATTTTTACTTTATAGTCAGAGCTCTGACAAATTATGATGCATTTTAGAGGATATGCACAATATGTGATTCTAAAGAGCTAAACACTGAAAAGTTTTTAACAAATCTATTTTTAATATTTCTACTTTTTGTTATAAGAAAAAAACCAAGATATTTTTGATCAAATAATTAGACAAAATTATAATGTATTGTGCAAAAAAAAGTATTTATACAAAGAAAAACATAAAAACATTGAACTAAAAATAAGAGAAACATTGTAAAATTTATTGGTTATCAACTTATGAGAATATTATCTTTACAGTGAAGTGCAATTTGAACAAGCTAAAATATAGTCATTACATAACTTCAGAAAGTACTTATCTGTGTAACTAATGGACAGGCTATTATTATGCTTAACAGATAATACACTTAATCAATTTAACTGATTTTTTGAATTCAAGAAAACAATAATATTGCTCTATCAAAAAATGTTATCATAATAGACTGAAAAGCAAAAGATCCTTATTCGATTACCAGCCAGGAAATTTTATCCCATTAAGATCCAGTGATGCTGTTTCATAACTTATCGTAGTCATCAACGATCAAGTAGTTGATACGAATTTAAATAGAATTTTTTTTTTAGCAAACCAACTTGCTGTGGTTCACGACAATCTTTAAGTTTACATTGTCACTAAGTTTAGTGTTTAACTTCTCACACAACCTTACTTATTGAAATACCAATCTCAACTTTACAAATAAAACAAATTAGTACTGGAAACAGGAATTTTGTTGATATCAGTATTCAATAGCAGAAGGGGAGAAATACAACCTAAGATAAACTGAATAAATATTAGCCGAAAAAGTAGGTAAGATCTGCCTCATATAAAAAATGGTACGATCTCTTTGACTTTTGTAAGATTTAAATAACTTCCTACACAGAAATCGGATTTGATATTACCTTTTGGGTTCTACTTCTATCCCATTAATCATTTTCAAAAATTTAGAAAAAGGATGGTGTCATATTGTGGGGTAGTACTGCACCATACCTGATATCTGACTGCATAATACAATAGATACTCATAGTATGATACTGATAGTTAAAGAACTAACTACTCAAATGATCCTAAACCAAACAAATAAAATAAAAATTATTTACTGCCATATAGCCTATGTTACTGCCCATAACAGACAGGTGGAGTGTCAAATTATTTACACTCAATCTGTTTGTTGCAGGGCTAAAATAATAGTTCTGTTTCTTATCACATGGTCAGCCAATATAATGACTGAATCATTTAAGAACAGAAGAGGTGGAGGTGTAAAAGACACTAATCAGAGTTATCTCTTCTGAAAATAATCAATTTCATTTGCAGAGTGTCATTTGCAGAGTGGAAAATATGTGCTTTTTAGAGGGCCTGCGTGCTGATAAGCATACTTTTCCATTCAGTGAGGAAGGCTGGAAAACCACCTCATGCCTCGTTTTACTTAGTGATAAACCTCTACAGGTTCAAACAGCCTTTCGGCTGATGACCTAAACAACATAGCCTATGTTACTGAGGAAGCTTCCAACAGGAAAATAATTTTTGAAATTGGTTGATTAGTTTCTGAGATTACCTCATACAAACAAACAAATGTCACTCATTAATAATATTACTATAGAAATAATGAACACTACGTCACATTGACAAAATCAACATTCAAATCAAAAATTGCAAGTATTCTCTAAAATCTCATTTATTATATCTATTATAATAAAATTTGAATGGTAAAGTACATTAGTCATTTTAATATTTTGCCATGGAAAACTAAAAGAGTTTGGAGTGTTTGTGTAGTGCAGTGAACTTAAGATTAAGCAAATTTTTATTAAATAAAATTATATCACTAAAGTTCTAATAGAAATCATAACATTATCTGAAAGTTCTAAAACATAAATACTCATGTATTTAACTAAATGATAACATGATACACTCGAAATATTACATGTATAGAAAAGAAAAAAAGAAAAAAGTCATGCTCACTTGACAAGTTTAAAAGCATGAACACCATGATCACAGCAATGAAGAGATTTATTGATTAAAAATCTACCAAAAGGATTTAATAGTTAACTCAACACTCCAAATTTTAAGATGCTAGTGAAGTCTTTTCTTTTATCTGTATGTCTTCTTCTTCTTCTTCTTCTTCTTCCAACCAAGTGTTAACCCATAGGTTCGTAATAAAGAAAAATCCAAAAAAGGCTTTATGTTATCGAAAATTCAACTTCTTTAATTAAAAATCGCTATTAGATATTTAAAATATTTAAAAACAATTAAAAATCTTAAAACTCTTTAAAACTTCTTAAAATCGTTGAATCTTCTTAAAAATAAATTGAAAATTCTAAATCTTCTAAAATCTATTTTTTAAATTCAATATAAACTTTTAAATGAATAAATTCTTTAAATTATTTTTGTGTTATTATAAAAAATTGTATACGGTGACCTTTTCCTTTAAAAGTTTTAAAAACGAATGATCCAACAATCCAAATTTTATTAGCTTAATAAAATTTTCTTTTTTCTTTTTTTTTGTTATTCTCACATCTGTATGTGAGGTCATCTGGTTGATGTTGATGTTGATGCTGTAAAGTTATGTTTATGTTTACGTTTGAGGATTGTTAATGTGTGTACTGTCCGTTGTGTGTCTGTGTAGGTGTCTCATATTACAATCTTCCCCCCCCCCCCCCCGGAGAGTAGACAGAAGCACAAGGCACGTGTAAGCAAAATAAAGGGGGTGAGTGTTTAAATGGAAAAAGAGAAGGTGAGTATGTAGCAGTTGTCGGCCTGAGATGGTAATATTCATT
This sequence comes from Catonia carolina, assembly GCA_035578175.1. Classification (NCBI taxonomy): domain Eukaryota; kingdom Metazoa; phylum Arthropoda; class Insecta; order Hemiptera; family Achilidae; genus Catonia; species Catonia carolina. The sequence goes on from JAQMRL010000001.1 coordinate 335,095,015, forward strand.
CATTCGGGGCCCCTTTCAATAAAACATTCAAATAGCATGCAAACAGCATAGTTTTCGGTTTGTTACAATCATCTCAAGCTCGAGTATCGCGACAGACATCACCTAAAAATAAATTATGTAAATTATGAGTAAATTATGTAACTTTTTTAAGGTTAGAAATATGTTCTTTAGTTATTTCTCCTCCAATAGACTTACGAAGTAAGGCTGTAACTGGAGTAGAGAAGCCGATGATATAAAAAGGTTCAGACCATCGGTATGCCATTTTTGCACAAATATTTTTCCGTTTCGAACTTACGGGATGAGTTTTAAGCAAAACTTTATCTCCCACCGAAAACGGATTGGGATGGCGTGTAGCATTATATCGGCGTGCCATATCATGATGGGATTTAATTAGTTTTCTTCTAATGTCACACATCATGTTACTGGAACGTATAGGATTTCTATGGAGGATATCTTGGATATTCCATGCTCTATCCAACGGTGTGTGAGCTGGAAAAGTATGCAATATGTCAAATGGGCATTTCCCATGAGCATTATGTCGAGCCATATTGAAAGCTAATTGAAACCAAAATAGAGATTTGTCCCAGGTTGCTTGAGTCGTTGCATGATATGCAATAAGGATAGACCTAAGATTTCGATTTAATCGTTCGGCGTGAGATGGTTGAGGATGATAGGGTGAGAGGGTAGTTCGTTTTATGCCTAGATTGAAACAAAAGTTTTTAAACATTATGGAATTAAAATTTTTAGCGTTATCTGTGACAATTAACCTCGGGATGGAGTAATTTTGGAAAATACGTTTTAATTCGTCTATAATGGAGGATGTATTAGTGTTTTTTAATGGGGCTAACCATGTGAATTTTGAAAAACTATCCACTATCACTAGAATATATTTATAACCTTGATTGGTTTTTGGCAGGCTGCCTACAGTATCAACAAACAGTGTGTCAAATGGCGCTGTCGGAACTCTGGAACTGAGATTTCCCCATTTATAATTTATTCCAGGTTTGCTGCGTTGGCAGGTTGTACAAGCATTCACCTTTAAGGGAATTTCTCGATATATAGCTGGCCAATAAAAATATCGTGTGATTTTGTGTATGGTTTTATCAACACCTAAATGTCCGCCGATTTCCGAATCATGAAAATATTTAAATACTAAATCTTTTAAGGAGTTGGGGAGAACGATTTTGGTTGGATTATTGTTTTTATCTTTTAAACATAAGACTCCTTTGGATAAACAAAATTTACTATCTCTTTGTTGTTTTTGTTGTAGGATAAAAGTATCCTGTTCCTGATGTAGTTTGATATCTGTAAAAGATAGGGGGAACTGCGATAATAAAGTATTAATATAAGTTATATCCTGTGGGATATCTTCATTATTTAAATCATACATCCTCGATAATGCGTCGGCTACATTATTATCTGAACCACGGATATGATTAATTTTAAATTTAAAGACAGATAATCGAAGTAACCATCTAGCCAATCTCCCTAACTGTTTTGGTCTGGAAAGAAGCCAGGCTAAAGCTTGATTATCAGTTTCTAAAAGAAATTCACGATGCGTTAAATAGGTCCTAAAATGATCTGTTGCAAAAACAACTGCAAGACACTCTCGCTCATATGCAAAAAACTTCCTTTCTGCTTCCGTTAATGTTTTAGAAGCGTACGCTATGGGTCTTCTAGATCCTTCCTGTTCCTGAAGTAGGACAGCTCCTAGACCTGTATCAGACGCATCCGTCTGTAAAATGAAATTTTTGGAGAAGTCTGGTATCGCCAATACCGGGGGATTAGCAATTGCTTGTTTGAGATCTTCAAACGCAATTTTTTGTGAGTCTCCCCAGATAAACTGAGTGTTTTTACGACGTAACTTATTTAGGGGTTCGATTCTATCAGCATAATTTTTGATAAATTTAGAAAAATAATTAATCATACCACAATATCGATGTACTTGTTTCACTGTCATAGGCTGTGGGTACTGCAATATTTTTTGTGTCCTAGTTGAGTCTATAGAAACTCCTTTGTACGACAATGTGTGTCCAAGAAACGGTATTTCATTTACAGCAAATGTCACTTTATCAGGATTAACTGTAATGCCAGCTTTTCCGTAAAATTGACAATACTATTTTGATGTGTTTGACATGCTCTGTAAAACTTTTAGAATATATATTAATATATCGTCCATGTAATTAAATACAAATTTATATTTAATATTCTTGAATAATGTATTCATAAAGGCGTGTTAAAACTTGTGCTCCCAGTCGACAAACCAAAAGGTAATCTTTCATATTCGTATAAGCCGTCCGGTGTGCAAAATGCGGTTATTTGACGAGATTTTTCTGTCAATGGTATTTGATGGTACGCTTGCGCTAAGTCTAATGTGCTGAACCATCGTGCATTGGAAAAACCATTGAAAAGCGTGATTTATATTTGGTAAAGGTTGGGCTTCCGAGTCAATTATTAGGTTGACTTGGCGATAGTCTACGACTAGACGACTAGTGCCATTTGGTTTCGGAATTAAAAATGCGGGGGATGAATAAGGTGAAACACTTTCTCTAATTACCTTATCTTTTAATAATTTATCAATTTGTTGTTTCATTTGGAGTGTTTTTATTGGATTTAAAGGATAGGGCCTAGATTTTATAATTTCACTATTTTTAAGTTTAATATCATATTTCAATACATGGGTAACAACCTAATTTAGTAGTGAGTACCATCAGGAAAATTCCTTGCATAAATTATTAATTGTATTTTTAATATACTCACTTTGTTCTATGTTGTTTATCTGCTCTGGATATAGATTCGTTAGATGAAATTGTTTATTTTTTGCCCAATCAAAGGTTATGAAAGATCTTGTAGCATTAAATATTGCTTGAGTTTTTTGTAAAAAGTTCATTCCGAGTATCATTCGGTGTTGTATTTTCGGTAATATTTTAAAATTTATTTTCCACGATATTTTTGGAAGAGTAATTTTAACCCATATCTGTTTATTTATTTTTAGAGGAAATCGATCAGCTGTAAGACAAATTGTGTTAATGTTTTCTTCCTTTATAATCGCTTTTTTAGTTTTTAAAAATTTATAAAGTTGTTGATTAATAATGTTATGGGTGGAACCAGAATCGATGAGGGCATTAAATATATTATTTTTGATTTTTATTGATAAGGTCTTTAAGGTATAATTACAATTCGACCTGTTTTCTTTTAACTTTAAATGTTTACTTGAATCATGTTTACAAATACACATCATATGTTTATGCTCAGTGTATTTGTAAAGATTTAGTTTTTTGAAACATCATTATTTCCTTTTTGATGTAAAAGTTTACAATTCCTTTTGATATGACCTAATTTATGGCAATAAAAACATTTTAAAGTGGTTGCAGGCATTTGTGATCTGATTTTGTTGTAAGTTGCATCTTTCAATGTATTTTGTTTACCTTGGGAAGGTACTATGCCATTTACATCTTTTATTACACTTGTATTATTTATTTTAGATAAACCGATGTCATTCAGAGTCCTAGCGTAAACTCTTTCATAGACATAGGCATCTAATTTATTGAAATCTTGTAAGTTATTAGGTTTGCCAATTATACCTATGTGCGTGGCGTATATCTCATTTAAACCGGTTAAAATTATATTAATTAACTCACCTTCTGTCAGATCTAATCTTAACACCTCATGGTTTTCTAAAATTTCTCTTATATATTCAGTAAGGGTCTCCATTTGTGACTGATTTCGGTATAACAATTTGAGTTTTAATATTTCTTTCATTTTGGGCGTGATTAGTTTGTTTACTAAATCTCTATGAAATTGATCGAAATTATGATTATTTCTAATAGAATTTTCAAAAATTTGTTCAGTGAACCCAGTCATAAACGGAGTCAACAATACCAAAGGTAAATCTACTGCATAACGTTTCTGAATTTGTTTAATAATTTTGATATTTCGTACTAACATGTCAATATCACGTCCATCAGTTATAGTTAATTGTTTTAATTCGTTTTCAATTGGATTTGCAATTTTTGTCCAATTGAAATTTAACTCACGATGAAAATAGGCGGGATTATGATTACCTACAGGATTCGGTATTAATATGTCAGGAGTTTCATTTCTAAGAACTGGATTTTGCATTACTGGGTGATGTAAAACATTAACATGACCAACACCAAGATTTCCTTGTTGATCAGGTAAGAAATTATTTCCTAAATGTGCATTTTCAAGATTTACATTGTTTTGCTCGAAATTAGGTTCGATTTCAAAATTTTGTAACCTATTAAGTTTCCAAATATCAAATCCTTCCTTTAAATTTTGAAATCCTACAAGTTTATCTGGTTTGTTGGGTAATATGAATGTTAATAGTTTGTTAAGTCGATCATCAAATATTTCAGCATTATACCTTTCTAATTCAGTTACATTTTCTATGTTTTGTAACTTTACTAAATAGTTTTGACATTCAGCCAGTTGTTTGTCTATGTCAAATCTATGTAGTGTAGTTAAATCAATTTGTCGTCCATTATCTAAAAGTTTTTGTAATCTTTGCCTTTTTTGTCTTACGTTTCCTGTCGTTGTGCTTTTTCGTATTCGTAGTTGGAAGTTAATGTTTGTTTCGTCTAGTTTAGTGGGGTCAAGAATTGGTGCTACTTGCCTATTCATGTTTCTACTTGTTTTTGTTCGGTGTTGATGATGGTGGTGAGATGATTTATGTGTGTGTAATAGATGACTTACCAGATGACTTCAATATACTTGCCAGATGTGAGTTGTTTATAATTTGTAACCGTTATTTATAATTTGTTTTTTGTGTAAATTTTAGAAGATTTATTTTGTTTTGTTATTAATGAATTTTGTGTGATGAATTTTGTTCCGGTTCGTCCTTTGTTCTTGTTGTGTTATCCTTCCAAAGTTTATTGTTGCGTTAATTTATTAATATTTTTCTCGAAATTGTCCTGAAATCCTGGTTTATCCTGGTTTATCCTGGTTATTGTGACTTTTGTATCCTGGTAAATCTCGGTAAATCCTTTTAAATAGTTAAATATCCTGGTATTAAATCTCCTGAAATTAAATATCCTGGTCACGGCACCATTTTGTTAACCCATAGGTTCGTAATAAAGAAAAATCCAAAAAAGGCTTTATGTTATCGAAAATTCAACTTCTTTAATTAAAAATCGCTATTAGATATTTAAAATATTTAAAAACAATTAAAAATCTTAAAACTCTTTAAAACTTCTTAAAATCGTTGAATCTTCTTAAAAATAAATTGAAAATTCTAAATCTTCTAAAATCTATTTTTTAAATTCAATATAAACTTTTAAATGAATAAATTCTTTAAATTATTTTTGTGTTATTATAAAAAATTGTATACGGTGACCTTTTCCTTTAAAAGTTTTAAAAACGAATGATCCAACAATCCAAATTTTATTAGCTTAATAAAATTTTCTTTTTTCTTTTTTTTTGTTATTCTCACATCTGTATGTGAGGTCATCTGGTTGATGTTGATGTTGATGCTGTAAAGTTATGTTTATGTTTACGTTTGAGGATTGTTAATGTGTGTACTGTCCGTTGTGTGTCTGTGTAGGTGTCTCATATTACACAAGGATAAGGCCACAGCCTGTTCTGAACTCACAAACTATATCATCTACCTCTATCTTCTCCTAGGTCTATCGACATCCCTTTAACCTTCTGGAGCATACCAGTGTGTCTACTTAGGTATCCTCTGATCTGACATCCTTGCCATTTGCTGTCTCCAACTTTGGCGATAATCCTTTATCTTTTCGTTTAAGTTGTAAGTACCCAATCTGACCTGATTTCCTCATTCATTATTCTGCTCAAGCATGTACACCCCTTTAGTTCTTTAAATAAATCTCATCTTTGCTGTCTGGATTCTCCACTCTTGGGTTTTTGTTGTTGTCCACGCCTCACTTCCGTACAGAATAACTGGAGCTACCAAAACTGTGTAGAACTTAAGTTTTGTAACCTTTCTTGCTCTATTACCCACAGTTCTGCTTATAGTCCCGCATATCCTCTGAAATTGGCTTAATTTCTGCTCTATATCCAAATCAGAATCAAATCCCACATTACACCCTAAATAACGAAACTGAGATACTCTCTCCATACCGGTATTATCCACAACTATTTTTGAACGAACAGGATATTTGCCCTTAAAAGCCATTATATTGGTCTTTGTATGTATTGCATGTATAATTTCAAGTGTTTTATCATAAATCAGTTATCATATATTATTACTGAAAAAAGACTCATTTATAAAATAATATAAATGGAGAATCAAATCAAAAGGAGAATCTGTTTATCTACAAATACAGTGTTTTACCAAACAAATTTTTAAAATATCATCTCATATCACTGGCTGCAAAAAGGCTAAGGATTACATACATAAGTCTTATGTAGGCATTATCTCGCAATAAGATGTCACAAAAATAAATAATACAACATGCATTGTAATATGGAATATAATTTATGTATTATCAATCTGACTATTCAACCAAATTATTATTATTCTATACAGAAAATAGATTATGGTAAATTTATTATCGTGTAGCAACTAAACGACTGATATAACCGAGATACCAGGATAACCCACCAGGGTTAAGAACCTCACCAAAGAGAGGATGGGAGAAAAGGAAAGAATAGCGGAAAACATGTAAACTGGAGTTGAATAATTCTAACGGAACTTGTGGTTGTGTACTTAACTAACCACAAAATAAATTTTTATCGATAACGTTTTCTTCCATTTAATATCAAAGTTAATTTAATATAGTTAAAACGGTAAATAAAGTCAGCAAACTGGTTGCCTCCGTGGAATAGTGCTTAGTATACTGGCTAACAAAGTAGAAGGTTCTGGGTTGGATTCCTGGTTAGCGTCTTGAACCCAGCAGGTTTTCAACAGGTTAAACCGCACAGTTACTACCAATACAATACCTGCAGGCGTTTCCAATGATCAAGCTGTCGATGCGACTTTTACATAAACACTAAAAAAATAAATTTGGTGTGAAATACTCACACGATTTTCTCTTACCATTGTCATTGATGAAAAACATAACTTATTTTTAATCATAAGAAAAAAATGAAAAACATAATTTTAATCATATATGAATTACATAAAATGAAAATCAACCTCTAAAGAACTTAAAAGTACGGAAAATAATTGGTTGATGCTAAACTAAGCGTTGTAGAAAAAAATGAGGCGATTTTAAAAAAATTGTAGAAAGCGTTTTTGAGAAAATCGCAAGAAAAAGAAAAATTTCACGATAAAACTAGGTACTACTAATTCCGATTGACCGAGTTTGATGAAAATGTCCGGGTCGGGTCCCCTTGTGGTAGCCTACCTAACTTAAGTTCTATGTTTCAACTTCGTACGCTATTACGTTCTTGATAATTTGTCGTTTCCCCCCCCCCCCCACACACACACACACATCATTCGCTAAAAACATTGTTTTTTTTTGGGTTCAGAGGGCCTGGAAACGTGTATTTCCGGTGAAAATTCGATTTCGAACAATCGACATGAAAACAATACTTTCCTTTTTAATTATATTCCAGGGCAAGAGAAAGTATCCAGCAAACTACTTTTCGAAACAAATTTTCTTGAAGTAGTAACCAGTGATACAAAAGGTAATCATAAGTACCCTAAGCAATTAGTAGGGCTACATAGTTTGTATATGAAATGTCTGTGAATTATGGTTATTAATACCCGTACTAATGTAACTCGAATAAAATTACTAAAGGATAATTTAAAAATTGTATCATTTTATCTTGGAATTTATGGTACATATTTTTAAAATTTTCCTAATTACTTTAGTGCATAGTTTACCTTTTTGTAGATCTTACAGGCTCTTTCTGACTTTCCTTTATGGAGGCATTTATAAATGACAGAGAAGTCTCCCCTGAAAACAGAGATATTCGATAATTAAAAAACTTTCATAAAATGTTAAATATTAAGCTACAGCATTCTCCACAAACATAGTATAGATTAGACCTAATTTGCTACTAATCTGATAAGCATATCTAAAATATGAAACAATACAACTAAAAAATTAAGAACTAAACAATAAACCCCGATTGCGCAAAAATGGCGCTTTAATTACCACGATTGTTCGGTTAGCTTCGTTATTTTTATTCTTCGTCGTTCACTCATGATTACACCTCTAGGCTATCTCGCTAGTCGTAAAAGGCTTCTACACGAGAATCGCACTTTAACTGTCTTGAAACAGATTTTTGCACAAACATTTGGATAATGTGCACATTAATGTACCGCTAGATGACAGTATGTATAGCTTTTACATACAACATACCATCAGAATGCATTTTCTATATAAAATGTACCCAGAAAGCAACGGGAACCGACTGGAATCCATTTAATTGAAGAACAGCAGTATTGGTTTAAGAAAAAACACTTAATGTGCTTGGGATAAGAACCAAAGGCCTGACTCCGTTATGTCTCGCGCACGGCTACTCAGATTATCATCCTGCAAAACCAGTGCCCAAAGGAGAAGAGAAATAGAAAGATTAAAATGGTAGATAGGTTGGAATCTTAGAAATATATCACTGGAAGGGAATTAAGGAAGGAGTATAAATTAGAAAACATAAAAAATATAACTCGGAAAGAAAAACGATTTGCTAGTACTACTGTGTAAAGGAAGACGGAGGGTCTCAGATGTCACTACAGATGGAATAGAGTGGTAAGTTCAGGTAATGAGAAAGGAAGTCTTAATTGCTGGCAGTAATTTTAGAAAGGAGTGTACCGATGCAGCTAAAATTATAAATCATGTAATTAGGTGATAGGCTGTTTATTAAGATAAACAGGTAAGATTGAAAGCAGGGTTGATAGATCTTGTAATAATTCAGGTTATTCCCGATAATAAACTGCAAAAATTAAAAGAATTGGTTAAAAAAAATTAAAGTTTGATAAAGCGGTGTTATGGAAATAATGTTGTTGCGAGTGATTTAAATGCTATTGTGGGTTGCAAAGAAACTGTAGAGGATGGGGAAATTTGAACTGGAGGGTACGAAAGAAAGAGGGGTAAGACGGATAAAATTCTGTAAAGAACAAAATATCATTATCAGTAATACCGGTTTTGAAAATTCTTAACCGAAGAAGATGTTCGTAGACAACACCAGGAAGCAAGAAAAGATGACAAAATTAATACTGATAAGAAACCTAAACAGAAACCGAATCTAATTCTGCCAAACAAAAATTGCAGCTGAAGAATGTACAGAGTCGTAGTCAAGTTAGAGGATAATGGAATGGGCTAGAGAATAAGAGAAAAAAGTGTTGAAAAATGTAAGAAAGTAGGGAATAGGTATTGCATTAGAAAACATTAAAATGGCGGCAGAAGAAAATAATGCATTTAAAAACGTAACCTAGAAAAATTGTGGTCAAAAACTGACAGCAAAAGACTTACATCTGATTCAGGAACAAAAGACGTACAAAAGAAATGAAGAAAGTAAAAAGATGTACAAAAATAAATATTTTGTTTTAAATGTAAGAAACCAACAGAGAACTGGATGTAGTCAGGGAAAGGAATGATAAGGCACATGGGAAAATTAAAAAAGAATAAAGGTAACAGAAAACAAAAAAGTACAGTGATTAACGATAAACAAGGAAATCTTCTAGTGGAATCTGTCAAAATAAGCAATTATTTGTAGTACTGGATGAAGTAATTTGACTTTAACTTTTAAAATATGGAGAAGAAGAAATTACGTGAGAAGAGAGAGAACACAGAGCAGTACGGGTACAAGGAAATGATAAAGGACCCTAAATTATAGAATCCGATATTGAAATAGCATTGAAAGACCATGCAAAAATAAAATGCCTGGTTTTCATGGTATTTCTGCCAAACTGTTAAAAATTATGGGTTGAAAAAATGAGGCAGCAGTTTTTGTAAAGCAATAAATATTAATTGTTTTGAGGAAGAAGAGGAGCCACTCGATTTTAACCAAAGGAACGACAATAGACATCCCCAAAAAAATTAAAGCATGGGTTGTGAATTCGGATTTAGAACAAGAATGAATTCGGAAGAGGGACAAAAACATAGTAAGAAAATTAAGAAAATTTTGTAGAAGAATAGGAACTAATAAAAAACGTTGAAATTGAGTAAAAACCTTAGGTCAAGGTAGATAACTAATTCAGAAAGTTTTTAACACTGCACAAAAGAAGTGAGTTGATATCTTGTTCTTTTAAATAATCGGGTTCCGAACTGCTGATACATACAGGACCATAAATACATACTATGGCCCTACACTCTGGGACATTCTGAGGTAATTGGAAAGTAATCAGTAGCCTAACGACAGAAACAGGTAAAGTAAAAACGTGTAGCCCATTAGTTCTAAGCAACTGTAAATGTTATAGTTTGAATTTCCTCTAAAGGAGACAAGAAAAACCACTAACGTCTGTTTACCGATATATCTGTAAAACCTTAGCATGTTTATCAAGGTCAAAATTAACCGAACTTCCACGTTTTTACATTTGAACTAAGCATAAAAAATATTTTAAAAGAACGACTTTTAAATAAATGTGTGGGTGCAATTTTTGTAGAAATGGGTATAAAGTTACACAAATTAAAGAAAAGAATGCAGTTACACTATACAAGTTTTCACAGTATATTATTTTCACACAGTATTTCCTTATAGGTAGGTATGTTGCGTATGAATAGGTTGATTAAAACTCTTCTAGGCCTACCGCGAAGAGTACCTTCTACGGAAGGTTACTTTAAAAAGTTGTGTACAATTTATCCTTTATTTTGGAAATAAATACAATAAAAAACTATTGTGAAACACTCACACACTTTCTTTTCTCAATGTAAATAATGAAAAATATAAAATATGTTTAATCACGAGTAAACAATATAAAATGAAACATGCATAATGAAGCAGGATTGTGCTACTGCCATTTTAATAAAAGGATTCAGTCCGTTTCTTATTAACCCATTTTCTGTTAAAAGTTAAATATAGCATTATAAAACAAAGTTTTGCTTAACTTAATAACCGAAGTAGAAGTAGGCTAATAATGTCAGTATTAAGAGTAGACTACTTAGTAGCTATAAGTTCTACTTCTGATAAATCTGATTTTATTAAAAATGTTAATAAATTATTCTTATGCATATTTTTTTTAAATATTCAGTGACGTACAAAATTTTTAAAAATATAAAAAGGTAGCCTGAGGCCTTCTCTATTTTTATAATATACATCATCTAATGAAAAATGTATGTTTGTGATAAAGTTACATAAACTTCATTGTAATTCTTTAGTTTACTACTATAGAAAAAAGAATGACAATGATAGTCATTATGTTAAAGTACATTATACGTAAAATAACCGGTTTTATTCAACTTCACTTAAAATTAAATTAAAAACTTGTCTAGTAAGCAAAAAAGTAGTTGAATAATTAAATATTTAGGATTTACAAAAATTGCGCCCTTAGTTTTGTGTATTATACATCGATGTTTATTTCATATTTTCGTTTTAAATCAGTAAACTATAAATTGAATTTCTTATTTGTTTATACGTAAATATTTAATAAATAACAACCATTTGGAATAATAAAATCGTTATTTACAAATTCGTGTAACATAAATTGCACAATTTTGAACAAGCGAATTCACAAATTTTGAACCACCTGGAAAACTCGCCAAGCGCTCGCAAAAATGACATGGTAGTGACGTGACAGTTATACGATATTGACATAATGTCATCTTCAAGTTAGACAAAGGTTAAAATATAAGTTGGCGCTCACGAAATTTACAACACATCAATGATAGATAACAATCATATCACAGTCATTTAAGTGCAGGATGCTCCACTTTTATTGCGCGTTGCTTGTTCGGCACTGAAGAAAAATCTGTTTCATCGTACTGTCAGACTGTTTATGCTGAACCATATTTTCGGTTTTTAAACTGAATTCATTTCTGTGTTGTAAAATGAGAGATAACCTAAAATCTAACATAAAATTTTTATCTGTAGTTAAAAAAATTCCGTGTTCATATGACTGATATTACATACAGGCTACATAAAAAAAAGACGGTGGATAATGTGTGGGGAAAAATAAATTTCAAAAGTCTTTCTTCAGTCGTTAAGAAACCCTGAAGTCGTATATTTTTCCCCAATGAATTAAACTTTTCTTTGCGCATTCAGTAAAATGACTGAAATCATTTAGGATGAATGTTTAGCAATTTAACTTCTAAAAGCACTCTGTTTATTCATGCTTTCTCTCCAGTACCAGTGCTAAATCATCTTCATCATGAAAGACAACGGCTACGACGTTCTTGTCACAGAAAAAAATTACTTTAAAATGTTGATTTCGTAGGCTTTGACTATAAAGAATGATATATCACTACCAATACGCTGTCATGTTATTGTCAGATCACTTCACGTGCTATTTTGGTGAGCACTCTACAAGGAAACGTCAGTCAAAGTGATTTTAATGTTCTGGCTAAAATATCAATGAAATTTTTTAAAACTGTTTGTTAAAAAAAATAAAGTCTTTAGTCGTAATGTTTAAAAATACTTCAAAATATTTTGATTTACGTTTTTCCTTTTATTTTTTTAATGTTCTTCTGATCTCAGTGTTTGAAAAAATGCGTCAATACTTTGCTAAGCGTATGGTTACTATGAAGCCCACTGTGCATCAAAAATATTTATAACAAGAAATATCTAAAGAAAGTGTAATAATCAATAAAACTCTTAGACTATATAAATAAAACCTGTCGATACGTTTCAGCCTATTATGCAATAAAATAGTCTGTAAATCTTGCCAATGAAGGCCGTGCGGTAAAATTCACAATAAATATCATGTATCGAGCATTTCCAATTTATTTGTCTTTTTCTCGTATTTTAAAACTTATTAACGAGAAATAATCTTTGATTTAAATCATTTGAACAAGTTTTAATTTTGCTAAGAGGAAACAAACTTATTGTTTACTAGTACAATTTTTCTCTGTAAAATCAAATGTGCTTGGATAGTTTATTATAATTTTGTTGTAATCAGGCAAAATTATAAAGTAAAAGGAACACATGATGCTAAAGTTAGGCAAGGAGAGCATAACAAACATAACCTTAACAAAAATTTCAGTATTTTAAAACTTATTAACGAGAAATAATCTTTGATTTAAATCATTTGAACAAGTTTTAATTTTGCTAAGAGGAAACAAACTTATTGTTTACTAGTACAATTTTTCTCTGTAAAATCAAATGTGCTTGGATAGTTTATTATAATTTTGTTGTAATCAGGCAAAATTATGAAGTAAAAGGAACACATGATGATAAAGTTAGGCAAGGAGAGCATAACAAACATAACCTTAACAAAAATTTCAGTATTTTAAAACTTATTAACGAGAAATAATCTTTGATTTAAATCATTTGAACAAGTTTTAATTTTGCTAAGAGGAAACAAACTTATTGTTTACTAGTACAATTTTTCTCTGTAAAATCAAATGTGCTTGGATAGTTTATTATAATTTTGTTGTAATCAGGCAAAATTATGAAGTAAAAGGAACACATGATGATAAAGTTAGGCAAGGAGAGCATAACAAACATAACCTTAACAAAAATTTCAGTGAAATGGTCCGATTTAATTGTCTAAGGATTTCTTAGCTCAGTTTTTTCAGTTGTATGAATTATTTTGTATTTAGATGTATTTGATTGTTTCCAATTTTTATAATTTACATAGTAAGTAATGTATACTTCAAAAGATTTTTTTATAACAATTTTTTTAAATAACTAAGTCTTAATTAATGAATATTTATTTATAAAAACTCTTTACTATTTTAACTCGTTGTCTAGCTGCAATAATTATTACTTAACTATATAAATCATGAAGGTTATACAAATTTATTTTTATTATTATACGAAATTTACTACCGAATAATATCTAAAAATACAATCGGAAATATCAATCTTCTTTATAATAAAATACGTATTGTATTGTGTTTTCACTTGAAGAGATTAAAAATTTAGTAGATTACTGGCGCAGTATTTCAAAAAAATAAGACCTAATTTACGTCGATTTTACAATATACTCTGGTATAATATTTTTAAGAGATTCCGTGAAATATTGCCGTGTTTACAAACATTTTCCTTACCAAAAAACTTTAAAGAATAACATTAGGATATTTTTTCGCGTACGGTCATTTTAGACCACGTAAAGTTCTTTAGACAATTTTGGAAGAGCTTTTAGCAGCCTACATTCTCAGTTTTCTTTCACTGTAGGGTTTCCTCCTTTCTTCTGTTATCCGGAGTCTGTATTTGTTCTTAAAATCAGTAATCAGTTTTGTCTAAATTTGGTTCGGTTCATTGCGTTTTCTCCGTTTATTCGAGTTTTCTTAATATCCTTTTCAACTTTCTTAAATCAATTATGTGACACCTTAGGTCTACAATTCAGTGTCTAAAGAAATTGTTTAGTTACCGTTCGTCGTCCATTTTTTAAGGTGTCCATAAAATATTAGTCTTCGTTTCCTGATCATTTCCATTAATCGTTAGTTTTTCTTGTACAGTTTTTATTTTACTTGTAACCTGCAGACTCTACCTGCAGACTCTAACCTGCGTCTACTAACGTTGGACTCAATATCTTGCGTAGGATCTTTTACTCAAAATTCTCTACATCTCTTATGCCAGCCTTCTCTAACAGATTTACCGATAATTTTCAACAGTCAGTATTTATTTACATGTAAGTTTATTAGTAGGTATATTATAATAATTAGAATGCATTATTTAGTATTTTCCTTAGATTTATTTATAATAAAGTATACACGCGTTACAAATTGAAAAACCAGTAAATACTACTACTACTACTACATACTACAAACATTACTATGAACATAGTAATACTATAACATAATTACTATAAACATAGGTGAATGTAAGTATAAATGAGTGCTTGGATAGCACTAACCGCTAACATGTCTTCGTCTCGTTTTATATTTAAATAAACAAATTTACAGCTAGTTCATTCTCCTCTCCAATATTCTCCAAGTAACAATCACAGATAAGAACTAATTAACTAACTATTCAGAGATGCGAAAGTAAAGAAAAATTAACAGATGATTTATATTACCAATAACAAAAGAATTAATACAATTGTTTCAACATACCTCTTCTCTTTACAAAACACTCATACAGTTCTTCTTAAGGATGTTATTCTTATAGTCTGTTTTGTACTGAAGGCCTATATTATTCAAAATTAACAATACGTCATCGAAGTTCTCAGTACGTGCTAGCAAAACTATTTGCATGCAGGGTTTATAAGTTTGTCATCTCAAAGAATAAAGACTAAGTTAAATATAACCTATAATATTCTATTTTATTTTTTCATTGATAAAAGTATAGGTAGTGATTTAAAATAATAATGATCGCCTTCTTGGCTTAGTAGTTATTGCGCTGGCCTCTGAACAGGAAGGTACCGGGTTAAACTCCCGGCTATAGGCTGGAAATCATTACGAATTAAAAAACACCAATTCACACAAACCATAGTAGTCGATAATGATCAAGATTTTGATGTAACTTGAAAAAAATATGTTAATTGCTTCTTAAATTAGTTAACATGAAGTCACCTCCTTCAGAATTTGAATAATGTCGTTAATTTAGTATAAGGAAATAAATGAAAGTACACTTGGATAATTCGTAATGTTGAGGACAATGACCGATTAATTATCTTATTCAATTAACACATACGCGTAGTTTGAGAATTTTAATATTAGCCTCCAGGCTAGACGTTTCTATAATTTCTCTGAAAAATCCAATGATTTTTTAATAGATTTTGTGATTACAAAGTACTCGTAACAAAACTAAAACAATTTCTAATATAAGTTATCACGTTTCAATTATCGCAATTCTGCATTCTGTAAATTAAATTACAATTGAACAAAACTTATTTTATAACCGTTAATTTTTTTATAAAATTCTGAAACATAAAAGGCAGCCATATTGTACTACATGAGTACGGTACGATATTCTAAATCCCTCGAAAATGTCTTAAAACCGGGATAGTCTTTTAATATTAGGGGCATTAAAAAAAATAAATTTATTCAATGCCAATGAACATCAATGAAAAATGAAAAACATTCGGAGTTTTAAATTTTAAACCAGGTCTGCTAAAAGCAGTAAAAAAAACTGGAATTCAAAAATTTGGAATAGCTGAAATTATAATTTTACAATAATGAACAAGCAAAATCTAAGGAGAAACCTTGAAGAGCGAAGAAAGTTATCCAGTTACCCAAAATGAATGTAGAATTTATAAAATACTAGTCTAATACTAAAAGACGTGAAATTTCCCCAATGATTATGCGTAGGCTACTACCGAAATTTAAAATAAAAACAAATTGAGTCTCTGATGTTGAAACTAAACTTAAATTAGTAATAATTATTTTTAAATATAGTGTTAAGAAAAACGGTAATTCGAGAAAGGCTAATTCGGTGAAAAATTTATTTTATAGGCTAATATTAAAAATATCTTAAAATATACAACACAGACTCTGAATACTTTCCTTAGAGGTAAAAGAAAAGAAACGTCAGGAATTGAATAACGCGAACGGCAGTGGCACTCTAAATATTGATTTTTAATCAACATTACCAGCTTGAAACGGCGCCTTTGAATATTATTCAAAATAACGTTTGTTCTCCCCATTTACCGCAAAAAGGTAACAGCTATAACACCCACAGAACAAATCCACTTACTCAGCAAATGCAATTTGTGCCGAATTTGATTCCAATAACTCTGTCTGCCTTCACTGTTCAGGAAAAATAATATTTTTACACGAGAACGAATCTATTTAAATTTTAGTAATATTTTTGTGTAGTTTTTCTTTCAAATAAGTAATTCTAACAATGAACAAATAAAAATTTTGTAGGTTCATGAGAATTTTCTTTAACAAAAAGTAACTCTATTTACAGAATGTTAGTTAAGAAAAACAATGAAATTATTCAAAAGTAAAGAAGACGTAATGTTATAAACAGAGTCAACAAGCCAATGGTGAATTCTTGACTCTAATAGTGCTTAATTCTGTTTTCTACCAAATAATTTATTAAAAATCTTTTTTTCATTCGAAAATATTTTAAATATTCTAACAAATCTTCATGAAACAATTCCGCATGTCTAATAAAATAAAAACTAATTCAGTAACTTTGTTAACTTAAACTTCTCAGAATTCAGCACTGTAAATTTGTCTTTTCTTCAAAAGTGAATAATATAATATAATATTATACAAGATAAATATAATATTTTAAACTTTTCCTGTATTAATTGCAATCAACGTATTTTTAAAATAAATATAGTACTATGAAAATCTCATTCACGAACTTTCTTGTTATTAATCTCTAAGCGTGTTCACTTAGCCAAGTTTAAAGGAGTGGTGTCTAAAACAACTACAGTAAAGCCTCAATTATGTGAGCAGTATTAAAATTGTAATTAGAAAATAAAATATAAGATGCACACTTAGAATTCTTTATTTGTTCGTTAGAAACCGAAATTCGGAAATTAAATATTCAAATTTTTTTACAGTAATACTAAAATATTGCAAATATTTGTAGGTAAACTGTATTTGAAACTAGTGTATAAAATTTAAATTGTACGATGATCTTCAATGTTTTTCTTGTGAATTTTCTATAAATATTATTGCAATTCACACGTTTACTAATTTTTTACCGATTCATAATCTATAACAAAATAAATTTTAACTATTTCATTACATTAGTTGTAATAATCAGTAGTGTAAATAATTTATTCAAAAAGGAACCGCCAGGTTTTAAGGCGGTTTAAAAAAAATTAAACTGAAAATAGCTGTTAAAAAATATCAAAGTTTTCTTTCAAATTTTAATTATGCTCATTGTTATTTTAATACATATCATAAATATTTTATGTGCAGCCGCACTGATATATTTTGACGTTGTTGTTTATTGTATTAGCTGATGGAATATCCTAGAAGGCTAGCTTAGAAATCTATAAATAGGTGTGTACTAGTCAATCCATAATTAGTCTTGTTCGAGAACTTGTGGTGCAAAGTTGAATAAAGACTGTTGTCATTCAGAGTTCAATATCTTGTTATTTTTGATAACGTACTACTTTGACGTTAGTTTTAAATAGTAATTTGACTATGACGTTAGTTTTAAATAGTAATTTAAGACTAACTTTGTAAAAAACCCGATTTAATGTGAATTTTTAAAGTAAATTACGAATTACCAATCGGTAGTTGGAAGAGAGACTTCAGGGTTAAAATTTCGGCTAAGTAGGTTTTTGCGGACACACCTGCACGCGGGTATGAGCATACTTTAGTACGTCCCTGGGGTCATAAAACGTAAATATCATTTAAAATCTGGGTATCAGTTTTTCACAATAGCGATAATTTGTCACTCTACGCTATAGAGTCGCGGGAAAGTAAAACATGATTGCATCAGCAAAGCAGTGGTAGAATATAAGATTGCAAAGCAGAAGGTCCTGGGTTCAATTTCCAGCTAGAATTATATAAGACCTTCGTTATTGTACAGTTAAAATATAGAAGAAAATACTTAAATAATCTTGTGAATAAAGTTTAACTCTTCACCTAGTAAAATGTACTATTAGTTAGTGGTATTATCGTATTTTATCTTCAAAAATTTACGTATGCAATACATGCACACACATATATAAAGATCAGAAATAATTATTATCCAATTATATAATTTTTAATATTTTGTTTAATGTTCACCTTGAACCAATGATTACCTTTCTCTTTCTAACATGGATGATTGTAGGCTAGCCTAATAATGACCTAATTTTTATTCGACCTGCAAAAGAAGTTCAAGATTATCCAAACTGCTGTATAACAACACAGATGAATCAATCGGTATAAGATACTGATTACAAAAGCATTAAAGCTAATCTTGATAAAGCCTAAATAAAACATTTAAAAATAAAAATAGATTCACTATGTTTGATGCATTGTATTATAATTTCTCTTCTGGCATAGCAGTGAGAGAAAATTAATTCTTTTTGTATTAATAATAAACAAATCTTTATTGGAAAATTAAATAAGTTTTTATATATGTCTTATATTATATGTTTATATATATATTTTTTCTTCTACCTTCTGTCAATTTAATTTGAATTTTGTAAACTTGGTCTCTGGTATTCACTGATGTTTTCACATAAATTATTTAAACGTTAACAATATTAAGTTTGTTAACCTAAATATAAAATTATTTTGTTTATGCTCTACTTGAGTTTTTGAGTATAAAAACAATATTTTTATATAAGTTATAAAGCAAATACTTTAGTGGAACTATTAATTTTCTTAATTCTTCAGAAAACACAAAACCCAGTTATCTTTCCCCGTAGTTTCTCTAGCAAGGATTTTAATGTAACCTCATTTTACCATTAAAAGATAATTAAGAACAAACTTTTTCAATCAATTATTTTTTTTAACAAATTATAAAGATTACCACAACTTTCTTAAGCGTGTGGTAATCTACTGATTACTTTTTACCTGCATTTGTGGGTTTTTATTCAAACAATTTAGTGTTTTGAGTAGTAACATAGTTATCAATTATGTTTCTTGTATTGTGGTTGTGGATATTATATTATGTGCTTAGTACGAAACGTTTCTAGAAATATGATCAGAAGAAAGTTTTTTCATTTACTGCAAAGTAGAAGACTTCCCAAAGTAGAAGAGTACGACGGAATTGAAAATACTCCGGCACACAGATTAAATTACAGTAGACTTACAGTACGTAATTATTTACGTACAAATAACGTAGTTATTTGACTTCGTATGATTGCTGCAGTTTTAATCAAATATGCTGCCTAAAAAGACAACTTAAAGCTTTACCGACCGAGTAAACGTATTTCATTCTTATCAGAGAAACTAAGTAGCTAAAAGTACGCGCTATATATTTTTATTTATAATATTGCCACGTACTTTTCCACATAATCACTTGAAGGTTCTGTGTGTGGATGCCGCTTTATGTACTAAACAGGTTTGAATAAGCAAAACACGGTTGATTTATCTATAGCGGATAATTTTATTCGATTCATTGGACATAAGTTATCTTGGAAGTTCACTTTATTGAGAATTAAAGCATATAATAGACTAATTTTACTTAAACATCTTCATAAATTACGAATGTCGTACATATATACATACCTATATCTTGTCCGGGTTTATTGGTGTAGTGGTGAGCACAACTAGTTTTTGTGCTACGGGACCAGGGTTTGATTCCGGGTCAGG
This sequence comes from Catonia carolina, assembly GCA_035578175.1. NCBI lineage: Eukaryota > Metazoa > Arthropoda > Insecta > Hemiptera > Achilidae > Catonia > Catonia carolina. Next base: position 335,115,207 of record JAQMRL010000001.1, read on the forward strand.
TCTGGAATTTTTCATCATTATTTTCATCAGTAACCCTTCATCGCCTACATTAGCAGTTATGAACAAAACGGTTGGACTTAAAATAAAAATAAATTATCTATCATTCAGTGAATTCCTAGTTAACAGACAATACCAAATAATTATTTAGGTAGTATGATTCACGAAAGAAAACACCTGTCTTTAAACTACATTATCTTTTGAACCATTGTACGTAAAAACAATTACGATACATCAAGTTAAAGCTTGTTTTATTGTTGGTTACAGGATGTACATTAACAATTTCGGAAATTTATAGTACATTAAATGTAGGTAACGAATTATGAATAAAAAGTACCCTGTTTTTAACCACTTTTCCAGTTTACCCAACTTCAAGGTACTATTACTTTGTTCACACGTACTTTAAAATGTATAGGGCTACAAAGTATTACATGTTAATGTAATCGCGTAACAAACAATAAAACAAGCTTTAATTTGATGTATCTTAATTGTTTTTGCGTACAACGGTTCAAAAGATATTGCTGTTTAAAGACAGGAGTTTTCTTTCGTGAATCGGACTATAGTTTACAATTAAACATTCCCATAGGACACTTAGAATGGAGTGAAAACTGAATTATTTAACGAAGTTTAAAATTAGAGTTACTATGAACAATTTTTAACTTTATAATAACGAACTATAGAAGAACTTGAGAAGGTGAAAGACATTATGTAAAGTGTGTTTAAATAAGAAAGACATACCAACACAAAGGAAAGCAGAATCTGAAAATTTGATAAAGCATGTTCCGAATAATGGTGAGAGAAATGTTTTTAAAAAAGGGGATACTATATGGACTTCAAAGTAAAATTTTGTTGATGGAATAGATTATGGAAATTAGCTTGTATGAAAAGGTACTAACGCAGGACGGGAGAAGAACGTGTAGCAAGGCATAACCTGAATACGTTCATAAAATACGATCGAAGTACGATGTTTAATATTCTTGAACAGTCTTCCCCATGAGCTTTACAGAAAAAAATAATAAAAAATCTGAAAATATCTTATTCCCAATAAAGGGCATGCCACTGATTTACTAGATGTAAACAAATTGTCGGCTCCATTATTCTTTAGTAAATAAGTAGAAAATGTTTTTATTCTGTAAAACCTGTATTAATAATTCACGTAAAACGCAACTCCTGACGAAATTACTTTACTACGATAAATCTGCTATATATATATATATATATATATATATATATATATATATAACGATAGTAAAACTAATACTGATCATTAAATAAATTTATTTCACTCACAGACGTATAAGTATATCTGTCACCCAATATATTTATTTACGCACGATCTAAAGAGATATTATAAGAAGAATATATTAATAATCAGGACATCACTATAAATTTATTTCAAGATGTATTTTTAGCTTCGTACACAATGACTGATAGCAATGGTGTCAAATTTGACAAACGCTATCGACACTAAGTGTAATAGTATACATCATTAGAGTCCTTCCTATCGGAATATTATTACTGATGTAGGTTAGGATTATTGGCGAAGGGTTGGGTAGAACCCTTAAGTAAAACATGAGTAATCCTTTAGAATCCCTAAAATAAAACATACGTAATTCCTAAGTAAACTTAGATTCGAAACATAAATTCAAATTACAAACCATTGATTAATAAAGATTTACTTAGTTGAAACCATGATCGCTTATCAATACACCGGCCTCCTTAAGAGTATTCAATTTTGGTATTAAATTTTCCACCCTAAAAATGCCACCTTCATTTCATTTGAACAGGATCTGGCTGCGTATTTAATCCATTTTTCAAAGGAAATAATTGTGATTAACTGAATGCCGCTTTCGTCTATAAATTTCCCTATGTAAACGATTATATTTATAATTTGAATGACCATGAGAAAAGAAAACGAATTAATTTATTGCCTTAGAAGCAGTAAATAAAATGAAATTAGTTCAAAACTCCATATGGAGTGATTATTTCATAGTAATTCTGTATTATTGTTGTGTACTGTGGTATTCAAACAGGTAATGGACATAAAATTTCATTAATTTTAGAATTGCAACCCTTTAACTATCTACACAAACTGTGTTTAAAATAACGTATTTCTTTTTAAAAAAAATTAATAGCGTATTGCTCTGTTCTGACAAACAACTTGAATGATCCATTAGTTCGTTATTTGCTTAACTTCACCTGCTAATGGACTACGAATTCTGAAAGCCAGAAATATAATCGATGTTTAAATTGACCAAGCCATGTTCTCCATCACTCTGTATGTAGTAGAAGAGACAGAGTCCGATAAATTTTATGATGTAAATACAACTGGGATATGTATCTCGTACGTATGCGGTATAATTTACGTACCTAAAAGCAAAATGGCAACACAACAACAATGTCAATCTACAACTGTCAATAAATTGAGTCAACCAGTTACTAAACAAGCAGTAGGCCTACTACCATTTATAAAACAATGCACGTCAAGTTTACGAGTTACGTAATTTAGTAATTATAACCGAACAAGGCAAGAACAAGAGACCACAACCAGCAAAAGAAACCAGAGTAGACAGAAATATAATATACATAAACCTTTTTAACGAAATCTTGAGAAAGTTACGAAGGTATCTACTTTACAGATACGTATTAGTATTTAAAAACAATTAAAAATTTAAATCACAAAAAGAAGGCTGGAAACTGAACATTAGTGAAAAAGTAAAGTAGAAACCTCCATATCCGGATTAATTGAAACCGAGACGGTGGTCCGGATTTGGGAAGAACAAATTGTAAATTTGGACGAAGTGAAAAAGAAAAACTACACTCTACATTACGTAAGTGGATATTTACTTACATAACGATAAATTCACTTTTTCTTTCTGTTGTTTTACGTCTGACTGTTTTGCACATTATTGCTAATACAGACTGATAAAGACACCAGCTGATTCAAAAATAAAAAACGTTCCAATACGTAATAAAAATTACGCACCTTAAAAATTTTTTGTTTTGTTTTTGCTTTCCAAACCATTTGTATGGTATTTTCTAGAACTAAAAATAATTCCGAACTAGGCGGACCAGGGTCTGGTTCAGTCAACAAACTAAGGTAAATCCCTTCATCATCAGTTTTTCGTCGTTTTCTTTTAATAATTCCAGAACAATATCTTCGTCATCATTTGAAAACCATCATAACATCGCTATTTACCCATTCAACCACGATGCAATTATAACAATTGTCGTCGATTTTTAAAGTGACAAAAATTTTTGGTACGCCACTGATGCAATTTTGAAATTCACAAGCCTTTTCCGTAACAAAGAACCAGATTAACCGGTAACCCGTTTTCGTACGATCCATGCATAATAAAGAGTTTTGTCTACGGTTTCATGTTTCAGCTTCTCCATCATCTTTCGCAAGGTACTTCCATCGTCATTATGTCGATTATGTGCAAACTGAATCAACGACTCGGAATTCCTCTAATACCTGGAATTGTGAAATTTCCTACATCGTATCTATCGACTAACACACAACCACCCCATGATTTCGTGATGATCTGGCATCGAGCGCGTGCCAACTTTTCGTCCTAATCGCATCCAGGTACGGGTAGATTCGGATACAATAGATTCGGATTAGGGGGTGTCGACTGTACTTCAAAATAAAGAAAAATATTAAAAGCAATCAGGAAAAAGAAGACATATCCTTTGACACTCTTACAGCATAAAAATGTTCTAATTAAACAAATTAATCAAACAATAAGTTCATGTATGGGGAAAACAGTAAAACCATGAACTCATGATTTTTATTGGAATCTAAATAGGCTAAATAAAAACAACATAAAATGAATACAAATCTAAAAAAAATGTAATTATAACCAAAGCACTAAAATAAGGATACGAAGTACGAAGTAACCAAGAAGATAGAAACAAAAAAATCTCGTTTAAAGAAAGAAGCGACTTAAAGAAGTGATGAAACTACAAAGGAAGTACAGAAAACCACAAAAAAAGAAGGAAATGAAGTTGGTACGTGATTCCAATTGCTGAAAACAACGTCAAAAAATTATTTTTCGTCGTCGACTCCATCGAGAAAAGATTAAGTCAAAAGCACAATTTTTATAAACTATTAGGTAGCTCGTATTCAAGATACGGATCACAAAAATAATATTAGGGCTAATACAACACAAATACTTCTTACAAATCATTAAAACGTATATTAAATTTTTTTTTGGTACGTTTTAAAAAATACAATCCTTTCATTTCTCACTTATTAAAGATTGCTGATTTTATTAAGGTTAGTAATTTTAGAACTTTATTATGATGTTTTGTTAAATCTATTTCTAAATTAAGCTAATGGATAAAAAAGAGCAAATATAAATCCGTAAAGGGTTGATATAATAAAGAACGGCCGTTTGCTAACGAATAGCTTGTAATTTTTCGCTGCCACTGATATGTGTGTTACCCTTATCCAATTAATCCCTCAGAGTACGGCAAATAAATTTATGTAAGGTCTAAATTGAAGTAATAAAGTTAATTTTAATTAAGCTTTGAATCCTGAACCGTGAAAGGATTTTCGAATTAAATAAAAAAAAATATTTTGTCAGTGACCAAATATGAGAACGGATTCAGGCTAATGTTTATAGAAAGGAATATACACTGTAAAATGTAAAAATTATTTAATCAGAAACATTTTATGTGTATAAGCAGATATTGACTTGAAGAAAAATATATAAACGAGGGATGTTCATTAATTGACAAGACATATTGATGTAGAGAAAAACTATGTATTTAACGGCAGGTAAATTATACTACGTTTTAACATAGTTTTCACCGACATTTAGACACTAGTCCCACCGTTTTGTGAGCTTTCTGATTTCAGCAGCGTAAAAGCCCTTGCAGTTTGAATCATTCGTGTACTGCTTTGTTTTCATTAAACTTTTGCCACATAAAATGTCTTTGAGTGGCCCGAAACAAGATCGAACTAAACGAGGTCTGGGCTATATGGAGGATTTAACAAATACCTCGTAACCCGACATTTTTAGCATGTTTTAGAGAGCATCCTGACGTTCTCGCCTAAGCGCGGGTTTCAATTTCTGTTGGGTAATGTTAGAATACTATTAACTGTTCACGGTAAGTTTTTATTATAAATAATCACAAAAAATTGTGCCTTGGAAATCCCAGAAGACCGTCAAAATCACTTTACCAGCAGACGCGTAAGTTTTGAATTTATTCTTGATGGGTGAATCCGGATATTCCAACTTAAGACTTTGCCGTTTGTATTCGGGCTCAAAATGCTGAATGGAGTTTTCTTTACAGATTATTACACGATCCAGAAAATCAGGTTCCGATAACGAATCATATTGCTGAACTTGATTTTTCGGCGTAGGCTACACGTTTCAAGCTGATCTAACATTTTAAAACGACAAGAGGTTATACGAGGTCTGTCCAATAAATACGCGAACTTGTGCAAGCTAGCGCCCATGACGCGGACTATAGTCCCACCCACTAGCGGTGCTAGTTGCCTGATTCCCAATAAGCCGTCAGTGCTTGGCGGATCGTCAAACGGTGCCTATAGAAGACCCAAATTTTAACCAAATTCAGACCCAAATTTAATACATCGACGTTTTAATTTAAAATTTGACCCAAATTTTATTAGTTATGTTAGTTTCTGTTATCCTTGTTTTTACTGTTTGTCGAAAATGGAAACTGATGAAATCACGGAGCAACGAATCAATATCAAGTTTTTGGTGAAGTGTGGTAAAAGTTATAAAGAAATTACTGAAATGTTGACAGCTGTTTACGGTGATAATGCTCTGAAGAAAACATCAGTTTTCAAGTGGATTAAGCGCTTTAAAGATGGCCGACAAGACGCCACGGATGATGCAAGGCCGGAACGACCTTCAACCACCTGCGTTGGACGACAACATTGATCATGTGCGGTCTCTTGTCCATACTGATCGTCAAAAAACTGTCCGAATGATAGCTGATGAACTGAATCTAGGAAAATCAACAGTGCAAAATCAACTATTTTAACTGAACATTTGTCAAGGTGATGGATGGATCCTTCACCATGACAATGCACCTGCACATTCAGAATTGATTGTCCGCCAGTTTCTGGCAAAAATTCAATCACCATCCTTGATCATCCTTCTTCTTCGCCAGATATCACCCCCTGCGACTTTTTCCTATTCCCAAAATGCAAAAATGTGATGAGGGGACATCACTGGGAAGATTTGGACACAATAAAGCAAGAAACGACGAGAACACTAAAAAGCCTAACTGCTGAGGACTTCCAAGGGTGCTTTAAACAGTGAAAAAGAAAATGGAATAAGTGCATAACAACAAATAGAGAGTACTTTGAAGGGGACAAAATTGATGTAGACTAAATTTTGCAAAATAAAGTTTTTATGGGCTCAGTTCGCGTATTTATTGGACAGACCTCGTATTCATATTAATTATGATTAAATTAACACTGTTCCAAAGGTCGTTAATGTGACTATCCAAAAGTTTTGCCATTCAATGAACCATTTTTCGCTTTATCAATTTGTCTAGTTAAATTATTGAACGTCCCTCGTATTACTACAAATTACTGAGGTAAACACACTTTAGTAAATCTGAGACAAAACCTTTTTTGCCAAAAACTGTTTATAAAAACAATATTGTCTACTTTTAAAGTATCGATTAATTTTGATTTCTGTAAACTTGTTTTATTTTGTACGGCCACTCAGTTACTCCATTAAAATATGTCCATCAAATTTAAACATAAACTAAATAACCTTAACCTATTGTGCTTAACTCCCGTAATAATTGGAATTAAAATTTTCTCTCTTTAAATAAGAATATAATTGATCTGAAAATTATTCCTGTAATGAAACTAAATTAAGCAATAAGAAGGAAAACAAATAAATCATTATAAGTTAGCTAATTTGATAATAAATAAAAATTACAATTACACTACCCACTTTTAACTTTTAAAAGATAAATAGTTTAAATTTTCAGGAGTAATCAAATATAATTTTAATTGCTGTTTCAATGGTAATTAATTTACCGTGACATAAGTAGCTTAAACGAAGTTGATTAATATGAATGAAATTATAGGTATTACGAGGCGTAATGAAATAATAATATCTGAAGAGTAATATTAGTAAAACATACAGCAAATTTATGTGCCTTAAATACATAGGCCTAATAGGTAAAATTAATTAAACGGTTACTATAGGGAAAATCCTATACTTTGTAACAATAAGTAATTAGGGAATTTTTTTAACAAAGAATTATGAAAATGAGATAGTTACGTGATGTTTAAATGATATACCTAATCTAATCGGCATTTTAACGGTTATTAAATGTTGTTAGAGGTAGTCCAACACGTACGGAAAGTGAAATTTTAATAAACCTCAAAGTTAGCCAACAGAATGATCAAATTTTGATAGGGGAACTACCATTTCGTTATCAGTGGGTTCTCGATTTACCTGTCTCGCATTTATCGTGGCTCGGATTTAACGTCATTTGAGAAAAGAAACATTTCATCCCCGCCAGTTAAGTCACTTTTTTTCATGTAAGTTTTGATTGGATAATTTATACTCGTACTTTAATGCATAAATACGGTAACAATTGCTCTTACATTCACTTTGGCCATTTCGTTTAGTCAAGTGGAAATTATTCTCCTGAGACTACGGATAAAAATGTAATAAATAACGTAAAAGGACTACCTTCGAAGATAAAAGTGTTTAAGATGTCTAAATTGTGATTAAAGTCCAATTGGAAGTCCTAATGCATAGTCCTAGGATCATTGTACATGTTCGAATACATCAATTCCCCCACCTCCTTTTTTGTAGGTTTGGATTTAACTTCGGTATCCGACCAGACTTTAACACGGTAAATCGAGGACCTACTGTAATGAAAAATTGTCTTATGAATAAAATCCGCTGGTAGACGTATTAATACTTGGTCAGAGAAATTGTTATTATTATTATTAATATGATCAATTATAGAAAGTTTTTACTGTATTTCAGTAATCATCGGAGGATGAATCAACATTATGGGGTAATCTCTCATAAAATAGCCTCTCTCCATTCATTTTACAACCGTAAATAATACGTCATAGCCTCTGTTTGCTACATAGTGTGAAATACGGTAAATAGAAGAGACGGTAAGGGTCACGCGTATTATGACCGCCCGTCGTGTACATACCGTCATTAGCAAATGACGTCACCGGTGCTAAAAGCACGTTTTCAACTTCTTCCTTCTACATTAAAGACTAAAATGTATAGGGATAAAATAAGTATGTTTTATCTACTATAATAATAAACAGCGTCAATAATAATGATAATAAAGAATTGAAATGAATTGTAAATAAAATATATAAAATTAACAACTACCATTTTTGTTTGATGATTTAAGTAAATAGATTGTGTTTAGATGATCGCATTATATAATAAAAAATTGCAAACAAGTCTGTAATTGTTATAAATAAATACATGATATTCTCTTAAATAAATGTTTAGATATTTTCTCTTCTATTAACCCGTGGTGTGAAATATTAAATACGAAATAATTATTATAATTCAATAAATAAAATATTAAATTTAATGTTATCAATAACAAAATGTGAACTTATTAAAATAGGTAAACAGGCTTCCAGCTTGGTCTTGAATCTACGATTTTACAGGTGGTCTTTGGTACCGGTTGTGCATATAGCTGTACTATTCTAATTTAACGCCCGATTAAAATGTTAGCTGTGTAGCTGTACTACGCTAGGCATTAGTAACAGGTACATCACCTTTCGTAAATGAAAGAATCACGTCCAGCTAGGGGTGGCCCGCAACTGTAGACTAGATTATTCTACCTAAAGAAATCCTACGCACGAATTAAATAATATAAACCGCAGTATTGTGTTACGTAATACATACATGTATTACATTACGTACATGTATTACATGTGTATTTGTGATACATAATATGTATCACATGTATATGTATGTATATGTATATGTATATGTATATCACATGTATTATGTATACATAATATGTATCACAAAATGCTACAGCTACATTTATTACGGTACATTTTCAGATATGATGCATTAATGGTTCATTACAGATTTCCTAGACACTCTTGAATACATTTCCTCTTTATTGCCTCTTCTATATTTCCTCATTTAAAAAGCAGCCGTACAATCTTTTAGGTCATTAGTGACTCTAGTGGGTTCAGAGACAACCCGGCCGTAGGAAGACGTCTTGGATCAAGAACCTCAGAGAGTGGTATGGGAGTATTACAAGTGAACTGTTTAGAGCAGCCGTCTCCAGGGTGCAGATAGCCATGATGATTGCTAATCTTCGTTAGAAGAATGCAACTACAAGAAGAAGAAGAGTGAGTTCAGAAGCATACAAAGTGTTTTAATACTTTAAAATTTTTAGAACTTAGCCGGAAATTGAACTCAGAAACTCTCGCTTTGCAGACTCTGGTCTACAAAATTAACCTCTCAAATATTATTGAATCTGAGAAGAAACAAATTTTTTGAACCATGGATCTGTCTTTAAATTCTTAATCGGTGCAATAAAAAAAGGTGTAAGAGAATATCTGGGTACAAAAAGGATGTTACAAATACTAGTGCGTAGGCCTAATATGTTTTCAGAAAGTACTACGTACTCTTTCATTAAAAAAATAACGAGTAAAGTCTCATTATAGAACACAATGAGATCAATTACAGTTATTTGAGACTTGAACTGTGCACTGACACATTAATTTGTATTATTCACTAGAAACAGCATGAATTAAAAAAGTAGGTCAGTTTATTTAAAGGTGTGGGCAATGGGCATGCAGTGCAGACCTACGTATCCTGTCATATTATCGCAGTTCGGTTTTCGTTTTCAAGGCTACAGTCAAGAACAAAATATGATATATCATTTTCATATTCAAATCAACTAACCAAATCCAGTATTATACTCAGTTCGTGACCGTACTGATACTTTTGCAATCTGCAATGTAACAGGACATTTATTTCAAGCAATGTTACAAAATAAATAACGCAGATACGAATCATTTACTTTTCGATATTTATTAACCGTCAAAATTCATTGCTCTTTTAATATCTACTATGAAGGTTAAGCGTAAAGAATTGCTATTAAACGACTACTAATGTTAATTAATTCTATTACGAGTAATATTATTAGAATACTAACCAAACCAAACTTCAAATAAATAAAATCGTAAATTTGAATACGTATACATGTAATGCTTAAATACGTTAGTGGGCAGAACTATAATATTAAATAATGCATTTTTTAACTACAATGCATCGTGAAATTAGGTTTTATTTCGTATTGATTTAGGAACTACTATTCATACCACCTACTATAGTACGTTCAATGAAAGATGAAACTTGTGTTGGGAACCGCGTACCTCATCAAGTAAGAAACTTAAAAATTTCAGGTTCGGCTTGTTTTAAAGCTTGGTTTTTGTTATTTTATTCGTATATATTATGAAACATAGAAGTGTATCCGGAATTTTCTAGTGATTTGGAAAGAAAATAAGCACCTGGTTTTTATTAGCGCATTTTTCACTTAGTACATGTTTCAGAACAAGTGTACGATCGATTTTAAGAGGAACGTTTTAGAGGAATGATCCTGCATGATGTCTAATTAATGTCATTTCAATTATTTGAAATTCACCGTGGACAGATTTTTTAATTAATTTCTAAAATTCACCCTTTTAGTACAAAGGGTAAAGGAATTACAGCGTTTTTTTTTTGTAAATGTTTTTTCGTTCCCGATGGACGTAAAGAGTTCGAACCAACGCTACCCCTTTATTAATAAGGGAATGAAATTGCACTACAAATAATTACTTATTTTGAATTTAACGAATTTTCTACAGGAAAGGTAGATTTTTAGAAGGATTTTATTAATTCAAAGCGTTCAGTGGGCTACGTAGTGGGTAAGCGGGTAGTGAAGTGGTGTCCATTGCACGTTCCGTTTCGTGTCAAACATGAGCCAGATACTGTGTACTACATAAAAATGAAAGATTTTCGTGTAAGTACTTCTATTTAGTTCAAAACCAGACTGTGCAGCGTTCCTCTGCTGCATAACAAAACGTTAACTACTCACTGCCGAACGCATATTTTTAATGCATGTTTTTAAAATATTTCCCAAGCAATTGAAAAAAACCTTCACATTTACAACATTTATTTGTAGTGCACGTTCATTTCCATATTAATTAAAGGGATACAGCGTTGGTTCTAACTCGTTACGTCTATCAAGAATGAAAATATCAATTTAAAAAAAAACGCTGTAATTCCTTTACGCTTTGTACTAAAAGGGTGAATTTTTGCTGAAATTAATTACCAAACATGCAGGAACATTCCTATAAAACGCCATATTATTTTCTCTTAAAATTGATCGTCTTACTTGTTCTGAAATATGGACTAAGTGAAAAATGCGCTAAAAACCGGGCACATATTTTGTTCCCAATTTGCTAAAAAATACCTAATACACTTCCGTGTTTCGTAATTTATACAAATAAAATAATAAATAATCAAGCTTTAAAACAAGCCGTATCAGAAATTTTCATGTTTCTTACTTGATGAGGTACGCGGTTCATCTTACATTTAACGTACAATAGTACTACTACGTACTCGTACGTAAAACTGAAGAAGAGTTTCGGAAACTGAAATCTCATTATAAACTGGAAAAATCCTTTGTTAATAATTTAAAATTTCTGTCCATACCAGACAGGTGGAGTGTCAAATTATTTACACTCAATCTGTTTGTTGCAGGGCTAAAATAAATAGTTCTGTTTCTTATCACATGGTCAGCCAATTAAATGACTGAATCATTTAAGAACAGACGAGGTAGAGGTGCAAAATACACTAATCAGAGTTGTCTCCTCTGAAAGTAATGAATTTCATTATACAGCCAGACCCTGTGGTGAATGAAGTGAAGGTGTCATTTGCAGAGGGGAAAATATTGCTTTTCAGAGGGTCCGGTATGCTGATAAGCGTACTTTTCCACTCAGTGAGGAAGGCATTGGTAGACCACCTCACTCCTCATTTTACTAAGTAAAACCTCTACAGGTTTAAACAGCCTTTCGGCTGATGACCTAAACAACAATTTAAAATTGGTCATATTAATTTTTTCTTTTTTAGCTTTTGTTATAGGGAACTGCTGTTTAAACAGCTGATTTTGGCGACGACTTTACCTCTAGACCAACCCGGTGAGTCATTAAAATAATATATTGAACGAAAAACCTTCGTGATCGGTTTACAAAGATTCAGGCAGATCCAAATGGATGGTACAGCAGACAATGTTAATTAATAAACTCCAGGTATCAAGAAACCGTACAAGAAATACGTATTAGCTCACTAGAAGAATAAATATAAATTACTGTTTTTATAAACCAAATGGAGCACTCAAAAGCATACTCAAGAACAAAGTGAGATGAGTTACAATCATACAATTTTATAGAATGATGTTCCTAGTTGCCTTTTTGAAAGTAAGACGTGGACAGTTACTTAGATAAAGACTGCAGCGTGCAGAGACACGGTTTTAGTGGTCTGTGGCGGGTTACTCCAGACCGGACAGACAGCGGAATGTAGAGATAAGAGAGCAAATGAACATTTTTTCACTAGTGAAATGATTGTAGACCGAATTCTAAAGTGATTGAGCAGAATAACCACAGAGGAAGACGGAACTTAGGAAGGTAAAGGAAAGGATGGAAGGACCAATCTCCGAAGTTGAATGCCTTATTTTTAACGCTAAGAAGAAAATATGAAAATTTAATGTTAAAAAAAACTAACAAATTATTTACTCAAAAAATGTATTACAATCTTTTGTTAAAAATAACAAGCTAACCAGAATTCTGGTTAATAAAACACTCGGAGTGTTTGGATACACGTCAGGAAATATATCTTTCTTATATATATGTCATTATGAAATGGAAATGGTACGTGGGTGTAATTTTTATACAATACTTTTGAGGAAAAATTGATAAGGAGACAATGCACCTTGCATAACTTTATAAAAGAATTCACAAGATAACGCGTTTATTACATCAATGGAAGATGCTTAGGAAGTGTACGGGTGTACAGTGTGATATGTTGCATAAAATTCACAAAATGCCTACTTCAGGTTTTATCTACTAAGCACCAACTACCATCAAGGAGAAAAATGAAAAATTCTAAGACTTACTTCAAATATCTTTCTTTTGTAGACAAAAAAACAAAATAAAAAAAATTGCTTTTAATTTTTGTAGGCTGAAAAATTACTATAAAAACTGTTCGATAAGGAATGACGTTTTAAAGTACTAATTTTGAACAACATAGTTAAAAATATTAAAGCAAATGAGTTTGTTTAACGGATCAAATAGAAAAAAGTGTTAGAGATAACCAGGGAAAGTCGCAATTACAAACACAGTCAAACGTCGATTATCCAATCGTCTATCAATCGGGTGACCGGTTATTCGGATGCTCTTCACGGAAAAATATCCTAAATATGTATATAATTATATGTACTAATTTTTTTGCTAAATTTTGTAGATAAACAAATTTGAAATACCGTTTATTGGATTGAAACGTGGTATGATAATATATAAATGCTTTGCTTAATACACATATGTACTAGACAACATAAAATTATTTCCTATAGAATCTGGCTGCTAGCAAGAAAGTGGCTTCCCTCAAACAAAAGAAAATTTCCGATTGCTTTAAAAATTAATTTTGGGTAATATACTGTACATAATTCTGATTCTTTAATGTTTTTACTTATACTACACATACATTTTGTTTTGTAAATTATATAGTGAATTGTATGAGAACGTACATATTTATGTATTTTTACATTTACATATTTAATAAAGATTGAGTGACAAGTGCAATAGTGTCGTGTATATTATAGCACAATTTTCAGTCTAGTTTCTGTAGAGTAAGTTCGGAAAATCAATTATCTGGAAAATTCATTTACCGGACTATCAAATCCCTAATTAATCCGGATAATCGACGACACACGTATACTTATTAACGAACCAAGGTGTGATCAAACATCAAAACTGTCTCCTTCGGTATGTTATCAACTAATGTTTTTCTGATAGTGTAGGTAAATCTTTGAAACTTTTCCAGTTCGGTTTCTACATTTCACGATTACGTACATTTCACGATTACTCGTATCTGTCACGTAAATAAATGCACCATTTTCAAAGTTTTGTTATAATTTAAATAAAGCATCATAACATTTTTGACTATAAGGGTGTATCAGTATTTGAATTTGTATTCACAGCTGTATATAAAACAACTTTCGAATCATTAATTATGCTAGTGATTTCGGTTACAATTTCCGGTCAGCTCCGGCATATCTCATTACTAAAGTTCATCTTTCATTCTTCAGCTTCTGCATTAGCCTTTATGAGCACAACAGTCCGACTTAAAACAAACAAAAATTATTAATTTGTTATTCCATTTATCCATTCCTCTAAAAAAATAAACAGAAAAAATCTCCTCCCGTCAAGTGAGCTTAAAAAGTCACCTAGCAGAAGAATACATTACACAGCTCACAGAACATCAAAGAACGTTCTCTTGCCCCACTTGTAGGTGCCTTTTTCTAATAAATGTTATTTGTACATGACTTAATTTATTGTGTTTTATATAATGTATAACAAAACAAAGGAAATAGGCTTATTTTTTAGAAGCGTTATATAGTGTCAGTGGATTTGAATGCTAGACAGTGGTTACCGGTGTACTTTGATGGTTGGGGTTCAATTAACCATACTCTCTCAGGAATGGTCGACCTGAGTCTGTACAAGACTACACCTCGTTTACACGTCATACACTTCATCCTCATCTCATTGGGTCATGGGGTTGCTTATTGTTCTGAATTGAACAGATTGCAACGTACACACATTAGAGATTACAAAAAAAATATATAGTGTAAAATATGTCAACAATATTTTATTTTTGTTTGAAACAGGATAAACTTGGATAAATACAATGTTATCAGTAACATGATATATGTTTGCTTGTGTACGAACTTCTGCTATCAGTGAAATAGTTAAAATAAATCGAACTAGTAAACGAAGAGAAATAATTCGCTATTATAGTTGCAGTAAACATAAATAGTTTTTATTTTTAACTATTTTATTTAAGTTGCACCAAGTTCAGTGTCATTGTCACTACAATTCAGTAGAAAAAGAGAAAACATTGAACAAATACAAGTACTATAACAATTAAGCAATCATAATTTTTATTGTTGCTTGCCAGTAGCCTATTGTATATAGTTATTGCAATATACATACAAGAGGTGTCATTTGCAGGGTAAAATGGTAATGTTTATAGAAGCCCTGCGTTTAGGTGCTACTGACGAGCATTCATATCTTCAACCTAATGAGAGTAAAAATGATAAAATACTGCGCTCCTTGTTTTTTTTATGAAGACCTTTAGAAAACCTTTGAGCCGTTTATCTAAACATTTAACAATTTATAACGCGTTTCTATGTTCCTTCGAAACGCGATGTAGAACTTCATGAACTGTCAGAATTAATAAGACTTACCACAAAAACCAGAAAGATAGAATTGTGCGTGACAAACTTATGTTTACACAATAAAAGGTTGTTGGAAGAAACGTTAGGCCTACACATATTATGGTATTACTATTAATTACTGTGTAAGCGTTCAATGCGAGTTTATTTTGTGGGAATAATAACAAGTGTTTTAGGAAGATAACGCGGCTTCGATAACAAAGAAGATTTCCCATAACAGGCAGGCGGAGTGTTAAATTATTTGCACATGATCTGCTAGTTCCAGGGCTACAAAAATAGTTCTGTTTCTTATCACGTTGTCAGCCAATTATATGACTGAAGCACTTAAGTACAGAACAGATAGAGGTGTAAAAGACACTAGTCAAAGTTATCTCCTCTGAGAGTAATAATTTTAATTATACAGCCAGACCCCGTGGTGAATGAAATGAAGGTGTCATTTGAAGGGTGGAAAGCAGATACTTCTTGGAGGGTCTGGCGTGCTGATAAGAATACTTTTCCACTCAGTGAGGAAGGTAATAGTAAACCACCTCACTCCTCGTTTTACTTAGTAAAGCCTCTAGAAGTTCAAACCAGCCTTTCGGCTGATGATCTAAACAAACAAAAACGACAAAGAAGACAAAAGGATAGCATAATAGTGCTATTACTTATAAGACATAGAAAGTGTTCCTGTTTATTTTTTTTTGTCTTTCAACATCAGAAGAAAATTTCAGATACGACCAAACTAGAAGCAGGGAGCAGTTAAGAATTAGTAATCAGTTCACGTAATATTAACAAATTCTCGGCCGTCTCCGTCACCCAGTGCTTACACTGCAAAGCAGAAGTTTTGGATTCAATTCCCGCTAGGGTCTGGAAAATTACAACAAGTCCAAACTCACCATTCCTTAACCCAAAGTAGTCGCTAATGACCACAATTTTAATGCGAATTTAAACATATTAACAAAAAGCAAGTCTCACAAACATAATCAACAGGAGTATTGTGTTTGTAGGAGGCAACTTAAACGATCACACAACAGTAATGGATTAGTGCATACGAAGGTAAACGCTGTTATGCTCAACCTTAGCTTACTTACGCGAATTCAGTGTAATGGTTGCTAAAATATTTAGCAAAACGCATATTTTTTCATTTACTTACTATGATCCAAAATCCCTTAATAACAATAAACAAGAATTCGTTTAAGCAAGATAATAAGTGTGACATTGATGAATAGTGTTTATGATGTTATTGTGCTATTCATGTTAGCATGTTGTGTTTTGACTATTGCTTTTCATGGATAGTTACTATTTGCTTCTTTTAATAATACTTGGTCCATTTCATTCAATTGATGCATATTCAGAAAAGGTAGAATCCGATTATTATTATTATTTAGTTCTACCTGTTATTGTTAATTCATTTATAAGGTCCTTTCTCTGTCTTTCTATAAACTCTATGGAAGTTTATATAAAAGTTGGCTCTTTTATCGGGCAATACTACTGAACTGCGTAACCCGGGTGATCAATCAAAGCGATTAGAGTGTTAATTTGTTAAATCTAGTTTGTGTATTGTAACACGTGCGTATTGAAACACAGGTATGCGTATGGGAAATATTACATACAATTGGTTGTTGGTAAGTAGGAATCAATTGAAGAGGTTGTTTCCAAAATTCACTAAGTCACGTTTATTAAAATATTGACTTTTTACGTACACATTATTCAAAAGGCACAGACCCATTGATTTGTACAATAGTTTTTTTCCTAAACCCACTAATCGCTACACAATAACATTTATGAAAATCGATTTTTTTCCAAAAGCTACCAAGTCCATTTTCATTGTTTTCCAAACTCTATTATCTCACCCACGCATGCGCACAATGTGTGACCGCTAAATTATTCTCGTGATGAGTGTCAAGAGGTTATGTTGTTGTTGTTGTCGTACAAGTTAAGTGCGTGTTTAAGTATTAAAGTAAATAGTTTATCGAGATGAGTAACTTTAATCTAGAAGATTTGATTAACCCAGATATAGATTTTGGACGAAGTCGAAAGAGGAAGAGAAATGAAAACAACTGGGACAAAAATAAAAGAAAGCATGCCAGGAACAGTTCCAGTGCTCATGTAGGACCTCGTTTACATTGCAATCATGTTAAAAGTCAAAAGTCAACATGTAAGGTAGGACTTTTGAACTCATAGGACATTTGTGCTTTTCGTGAAAAATTGTTTAAATATAAAACCAAAACTGAACAAGACAATTTCTTAATTAAATATATGATTATTTGAAAACCAAAACGCCGTAGGCCTAGAAAAGTAGACAACCCACGAGGTAGACTGTTAACAGATTATTTTATAAGGAAAATAAACGGACAACTTGTGGCTGTTTGTGCTCAAACATTTGTAACTGTCACTGGAATAAGTCGGTTTAGATTAAATGGTGTTTCAAAGCACTTTCATAATAACGGAGACGAAAGGAAAGAGAATAGAGGTGGAGCCCGCATCAAAGTAAAAGATGTGGAAACAGAAACTTCAATAATTGAATTTATTAAAAAATTACCATGCAGAGAAAGCCACTACGGCAGATCTAAGAGTGCCAGAGTTTACTTAGGGTCAGATCTATCAGTTAAAAAACTTTGGAAAATATGGAAAACAAAAAGGATGGCTGCATCAGAACCTGTTGCATCATACAGTACATTTTATAGGATATTTCAAATGCGATTTAATATTGGATTTTGTAGTCCAAAGACAGAGTATGTTCATTCTGCGAGGAATACAAAATTAAAATTAAGAACTCCAAAACTCCTGGCGAAAAAAGTGAAATAATGGGAAGATACAGATTACACAAAATACGTGCTCGGAAATTTTACGACATTTTGAAAGAAGAGGACAATAGAGTTGTCAAAATAGCATTTGACATGCATGCAAATAAATTAATTATTAATTATTTAATTGCGAATGGAAATTGTTTCTTTTTAGTTAAGTTTAAGTTCAATGGCATTTTGTAATAAATGTAGTCTGCTACTAAGTTTCTAGCAGTTTAACAGTAACTATGTATTGTGATTTATTAATTTGTGAACAAATAGAAGTCTAATGAGGAAGTTTTATCATTTATTACTAACTAGATTCCGAAAAATCTGGAATAAGTGTAACAATATCATAAATTGTAGATACAGTGCAGTAACACAACTTCTACATTTATTTTAAATATAGAAATCCAAATAAAATTTACTGATTTCAGATGCATAATTGACAATTTTAAATTAAAATTAAATAAGAAACCAGTTAGTGTAACTGAAAATATGTGTAAAGTAACTGAAAAAACAAGTTTACAAATTGACCAGGTGACAAAACCAAGAAAACAATTTTTACGAAAATACAATTAAACTGACGGTCTCGCTACGATTTTTGTAACCAGCTGCAAATGAAAAGATACTTCACCAGAAAAACTTTCGTTATTATAAAAAACAAAATTATATGAAATCGTATTACACAATGAACAACCATTAACTAAAATAGTTGCTAATAATCTTCCGTAATAATCACAAGTAAATCAACAAAGAAAAATAATTAAATACGTACAGTAAATAATTTCAAAATAACACACCAATGACATTAATATTTATTCTACTAGTATAAACTTTTTACAGTCATTATAAACGTTTTAAAATCGGTTATTTTTAAATTAGAAAGACTTAATAAAACGTTAAGTACTACTATTGATAACAATGTTGATCTGGCACAATTCCAAAAGCCTTGCAGAGAATTGTTTGGAGGGCAGCGTAATTGCACCATCAGGAAATTTTCATCAAAACTTTTATAACATTTTCCAAGTACTGTATAACCACAATAAAAGTACATGATATTTTTGCTATAGTTTTATACAAACAAAAAATACGTATAAAATCGTTAACTAACATGCTCTTGAATAAACAAATAAACAAAATATAACATAGTTCGAGAGTAGTATTTAAATGGTTAATGTAATAGGTTGTTATGTTTGTATAGGTTTCCTTCATTGTTAAGAAATTGTGTATTGTATGGCGTGGAGTGTGTTGAAAAAGGACAGTGAACTGCGATAATGAAATGTTTTGTAATGGAATTCTAAGAAATCGAATGTAGTAGAAAAGAGTGTTTTTATTTTGATTTTTTCTAAGAGAAAAGTGCCAAAATAGCGGCGAAGGGTCTTAAATGTTTGGGAAACTATTAGATCACAGTTATAAAAGAATTAGCGCCTTGAAGTCTGTTATCAACAGTGAACTTGCGAATGAAAGTGCCGGACCGTTTGAAATAGTGTTGTTACGGGACAGGTTCTGAGTTACGTTAATTGTAGCAAGTGTTTGTGGACAAGTAATCGTTTTGGTTGTTAAGAATAATAATCTATTGTTAGACAAGTTGGTTTAAGTTTTGTAATCCATTTAATTAATTTTATACAATTGTATTTGTAGTAGGCCTACGCTAATTAAATCATTAATTTTACTAACCTTCTGGAATTATTAATTACCTTTTGGAGTGAGCATGTTATGTTTCTTAACAAATACATGTTTTCAGCTGTAAGGACTTTTTATTATTTAAGGAATTTGTGTCTTGTTAATGTATTGATGTTGATTTATTTTTCAATTGTCCAAAGTAAGCTCCAATACGGTATTACATGTTGGGGAGGTATTTATTTCTCCAATATTAAATCTCTAACCATAGCACAAAAGAAAGTTATAAGAATAATGGTTTGTGCGCCGAAAACCGAGCCACATTGAAATTTTTAAACATTTAGACATCGTTCCCTTAAGATATCAGTATGTGTACCGAGTACTCAGAATATTTTTTATTAGAGATGGGAACATACTGAGTAATTCTAAAGTGTATTAAAGTCGATTAAGATTGAAAAATCGGCTTGTTTTAATAAAACCAATTGAAGCATACCGTAGATTTTCTCCTTTTGTTCATTGAAGTTTTTTAATTATTTGCCTTTAATGTAACTTTATGTGTAAAAATTGTTAACTTTTTAAAAGAATTGAAATCCTGGTTATTTTTAAAAGATGATGTAGAATTTTTGTTCCATTGGTACACAACATATTCGGATAATAACATTATTTTAAATTTAAATATTGTATCTGTTATATAATGTAGTCCTTATGCATCTAAATTTAAAAAAGTACTCTTATTTGTTTTTCGTTTTATCTATTCATTTAAGACTAAAATTAAAAGTTTATATTGGTTTTTTTTAGATTGGCTCTAGGGTTTTCTTTCTTTTTTCGAGCTTGATGATGCCTCAACAAGATTTTAAATCAGGTACCTAACCACATTTTTTCCCAGTTAGTGATGCATTGCACATACATTTTTTCCCAGTTAACAATGTTGCATTAAATTTGGTTAATTATTGTGTTATAAAATTAGTTTAATTAGAAAATTTATTGTGTGTGGATAAGTAATTAACTTATTTTATTGTTTCAAAAACCAATGTAAAATTTGTAACTTGGAAATTATGTGTGTGAATAAAAAC
This sequence comes from Catonia carolina, assembly GCA_035578175.1. NCBI lineage: Eukaryota > Metazoa > Arthropoda > Insecta > Hemiptera > Achilidae > Catonia > Catonia carolina. The sequence goes on from JAQMRL010000001.1 coordinate 335,136,172, forward strand.
ACAATTGTAATTATTAATTTTGTTAATAAATAATACTGTAATAGGTTATTATAAACTTGTTTATTATTTAATTAACACAGTTTCCGAATGAACCTAGGTTTAGTTGTTACAATAATTTAGTGTAGGCCTACTACACACCTCCGGCTGGTCACCTCCGGCTAAAATCTGAACAGGTTGAAACCCACAGTTATAGCACCAAAACCAATAGTATTTATTAATGATGAAGCTATCAATGCGATTTTAAATAAGGAAAAATAAAACAAATTTTGTCTATTTAAAAACCAATGGTGGAAAAGCTATAGGATTCAAGAGGGTCAACGTATAGTGAGTAATTCATTATTAAGACAATGATTCGTAAAGTAATTCGTTAATCAGACGAATATTGTTAATACTACGAATACAGCCTTTGTAAATAACCCTTCACAGTAGGTTGTTATTACTGATTAATTAGACATATTGTGAGTTGAAGAGAAACTTATATGGCTCTTTTACAAAAACAAAAATCAAGCTACAAGTTATTGTAAAAATATGTTTGCAATAATTAATTACTTACAATAATGGCCATGTTAATTCGTTACATTATGTAATAAAAAAGTGGTTGCCAATAACCTAACAGTTGGTGCGACAATGATGATAATCAATGATAATGATAAATAAACCAATTAAGAAAACATAAATATGTAAGTAATTCTAAAATAATACATAAAGCTTATAATTATGGAATGATGTATAGGCCTAATATTATGATCAATGGTTTTTAGTATAATTTAGTTAATATTATGCTGTAATGTGATGTTCCACATACTCGTTTAGTATGCTTAGCACAAAAATGTTTTTGGTCAAATATTAATTTAAAAAATTTGATTGGGTGACCGCCTTTGATTCCTAGCTAGATCTGGAAAATTATTTCACGTTCAAACCCATTGTTCCTTAACCCAAAGTAGTCGTTAATGGCAAAGCTGTTGATACGAATTTAAATAAACTAAAAAATTGAGTGGGCCTAATATTTATGTGAATCGCAAATTGTGTAAATGGGGACCTAAGTTATTGTTAATTTAACACGGCTTCGCCGTACTTTATTTCATCGCCAATTCGTTAACAGTAGTACCTTTTATGGAGTAGATACCCAATAAATTTATAAAAGAATAGAACAACTTATACAATTATCAAATATGATAAAGTTTACATTTTTTGTTACGTTCAACGATAATGAAGATTATAAAAACACTACATCCAAAAATTTGATGTTCCGAAAATCAATGCTTGGAAATTGATAAAATGTTCTAGATTACAAGAAAACTTAGGTTACGAATACTGGTACTCGTCAAGGCACTTTACATGGTATAAAATCTGGTTTCTAGATTTAGAAACTCAGTTATTATACTTTACAGAGAATAAAAGAGTGTTGCTTTTGCAGATAATACTAGTTGTAGAAACAAAGAAACTAGGCGAATTACTCATCATGAAATCGATAACACACAATTTTGTGCCAGGCTTGGTTGGTGTGTACGGTTTCGTTATGGACATAGGTGTCTTGATTAAAGGAAGTAGTATACAGTAGTGCAACGTAGCAACACTACACAGTGATGCAGCGATTTATTTATATCAGAATACGAAATAAAAATTTATTACACTATAAGTTAATATAATATGCAAATTAAAAAAATTGTACTTAGTTTTCAATTAGTTCAATCTCAACGTCAATATCTACAAGTTTTTAGTGAAAGATTTACGGGAAATATTGGTGCGAATTATAAGCGTGTATATTTACGCCTACGGTTTTTTCTACAAAAATTTTGTTACCGTAAATTAAGTTTACAATAAATGAAACAAACACTTTAAAAACCACTGACGTAATAAATTTACTTAGAATTAATGTGCATACGTGTAGATTTGCTTATCAAACATTTCAAAACAATAATATTGCATTTTATTAAGCCTAAGATTGCTGATATTTAATATTGTGTTTGATTCATAACATTTCCAGAAAAACAATTCTTGAGTAGTGCTTGAAATTTGAACGTAGGAAATATCAAATTAAAATATTTCAATTCACTTATGGAAAAGTATTTATAATTACAAATTAATTTTAACGAACTTCTATTATAGGTATCAAATCTAAAAAAAAAATAATTCTGGTGTGAAACATTCACACAACTTTCTCTTGCCAATGCAAATAATTAACAATATAATCTAACATTAGTAATAAAACATTAGAAAAACCTAACCACAAAAACCATAATCTTATTTTAATCATGAGTGAAAGACGCAAAATGAAAATCAACCTCAGTTTTGCTTAAAAATACGAAAAAACACTCTTTCACGCTAAACTAAACTCTGCAGAAAAAATGCTTTAAATAAAAGTTTTAGATCTTTTAATTTCCTATAAATTTTATTATACATTTTTGTCGTAAAATGCAAAAGCTGAAATCTTAAATCGATTTTTCACACGTTTTCGTGAGAAAAAACAGAAAATCGCTAATTACCGCTAAACTAAGCATTATACAAAAAAATGTATGAAATAAAAGTTGTAGTTTTTTAAATTGTCTACAACTTTTATTATATACATTTTTGCGCTAAAATGCATATTAAAGCAGCAATCTTAAAAAAAACAATTTTTTTACGTAAAACCAGCCTTTTCAAGAAATTCAGCAGACATGACGCCTACCCTATCTTGTAAGACATAAAAAATTTAGTAAACGTGGCGATTTAAAAAAAATCGTAGGACTAGTTTTTGAGAAAATCGCAGAAAAGTTAAAAATTACACGAATAAACTACTAATTCCGGTTGACAGATTTTTATGAAAATGTTTATGTCGGGTTCGGTTGTGTCTAACTTAAGTTTCAAGTTTTAAGTTCGTACGAGGTTCCGTTCTTGAGATATTCTGTTCACACACACCCACACACATGCGCGCGCGCACTTACGCACGCACACGCGCGCACGCGCGCGCGCACACACACACACACACACGCACACACACACGCCCACACAGACCAATCGCTAAAAACATGTTTTTTGGGTTCAGGGGGTCTGAAAACGTGTAGATCCGGTGAAAACGTGATTTCGAAAAATCGATATGAAAACAATACTTTCCTTCCTATGTACTCGTATTCATATAGGCAAGAGAAAGTAATAATTTTAAGTAACTATTACAGCTTTAGACAATTTTTAAGTAAAATTACAAATAGATACTCGTTAGTGTACGTTGAACGATTAGCGAAACAATTGCTGATTAGTATACTACAGAAACGGTCACCTAGAAATATCTTCTGATATTGGCGTTCAGATAGACCAGCCCCCGACTGTCATCAGATTAGATTACTCAGTTCATCATCTACTGAGCAATCTGCCAAAAAAGGAACATTTAAAAATTTTGTTTTGTTAACATACGGTTCTGTTATGATGTTTATGATGTATATATTAACGAAGTTAGTGTTCATGAGTCACTACCAATTTCAGTGGTAAAAGAGTGAAGCAACTATGGTGAAAATTCTTAGCCCCCTCTATACGAGTATTCATGTCAATATCTTTCATGAAGCTTTAAATCTTCTACGAAAACTCATGGCAGCAGTCATTTAGTTTTCATTCTACATCATTTTTTCCTCACCAGTTTAAAATCATATTCTACTGTGTACGACTGCAACTTCGTTAATTGAAATATTGCATAACATTTTGGTCCCATTTTTGAGTCCTGGCTCATATGGGCTTGACAAGAATTCGTCTACAAATTTATAAAAACCCAAATCTCCGAATGGGTCAACGAACTGTTGAAGATTTCAAAATTTTTCAAAACTTTTTAATTTTATTTAAAACAAAGAAATCTTCCGTAAAACTCCAACAGTTAGTCTTCTTAGAGACCACAATTAGGATTGAGCACGGCATCGATGCAGTAAATCTTTGAAAATCCGGGAATAAAAAAAGGCTAATTTTCTATTTTTTGCGTTAATTGAACATTTGTAAACAATAGCAATGGATGATGGCAAATTGCATGAGCGAAGAAAGCTTCAATTTTAAACAAACTGACGGGAATCAGTCCAGTGGAAGCTAAAATCGAACTCAACAAAACCCGTTATTGTTTTAAATAAAAGTATGTGATTAAATTTTAAACTTGTTTGTTGAATAAGCTAATATGGCATTTTGTTTACTCTCTTATGTTACTTACAATAGTACCTATGTAATGTTGCTTCCACGAAACAAAAGAAAATTTAAAATATTTTCTGGTAATTTATTCCATTTCGAATGGTGTTAAAAATTTTCGACAGAGAGGAATTTCGTAACCTGAAGTAAAAAAAGGAAACAATGTCAAGTTTATTTTGCTTGTAAAGTAATTTAAGACATGTAAATTACCCTATTTAAATTCAAATATTCTAAAGACGGCATTTAAAACTTCCTAATTAAATGTTCATTTGTTTCATAAATCTACAATTTAGCAATATAACAAGGCATTTAACTTCACTGCCAATTACTTTAAGAAAACTAATAAACGTAGGTAGTACCTTTATCCCTAAAGAAATACAAAATAAACACAGGATATTGGCATAGGAGAAACTCAAATGAAACTACTGTACTATAGAAATGTCATGCTACGTTGCCATAGAAACGACAAGTCCCTGAAATATATCTTTGCTATCGTCTCATTTTATGACCCCCTTTTTATTATTATTTATTAATCCAGTCTGAGGAATTGCTGCTGACCGCATTCATCTATGTTACGAATATTTCTTTAAATTACTTCTTTTCTACAAATTGCCATTTTTTACTGCTATGAATAAATCCAAGAACTCTTAACTTAACAAAGCTATAAAATTTCAAAATATTACTTAAGAATGTTTTATTATATTTTCTAATATTCAATTAAAATTTGGCAAGTAATACATATGACAACAATATTTTCAGAAATTTTGCTAAAATAAATACGATTTCCCAGTGTTTTAATTGAAATGTATAAATTCTAATTACTTACTCGAAACTGTAAATATCATCATATACAACGAATGGAGAGACAATGTGAAAAAATATTATTTTTCATTAATAGTAGGAAATATATGCATCTAGTTTGTTTATGAATCACATGATATCAAAAAAACCGTACGTGCAATAACGCGTTTTTTTAACACCAGCATTCAAAAAATAGTTAACAGAAAAATAAACAAAAAACGAAAAAGGAAAGAAAATTATAATTTACAAGTTACTGTAATGCTAAATTACAAATTAAAGTTAAAATTACGTTTATGCTAAGTTAAAGAAAACGGTTTTTCTTATTTAGCTTAACAGACTCGATCATCTTCGGAGTCATCAAAAACGTTGTTTTGGTCTTCTAAACGTTGAAACGGAAAGAAATTGAAATTTCATTAGTAGAAAAAACTAACAGTAAAGTTTTTCAATAAACCCTAATTTGCGTTCTTTGCAATTTCTTCAATTTAGAACAAATGCAACCCTATTACCCAATGAGATGAGAATGATATGCATGACGTGTAAATGTGTGTAGTCTTGTACAGCCTAACGCCGAACATTCCTGTGAGAGTATGGTAAATTCAACATCAACTATCAAAGTACACCGGTAACCATTGTCTAGTTTTTAAATCCGTCTAAAAGTAACTGAAAAAACTAGGGTTTGAACCACAGAACGCACAGAACCACAGAACTTTCTTCCAAAATCAGCTGTTTATCAGCTGACTTCGGTGATGACTAAACCAACCCGGTGAGTTATTAGGTAAAGTAAAATATATTTTTAAATCTGAAAGTAATTTACAGGAACAAAGAAGACACGCTATTTGGTGAGAAACAAAAGAACAATTGTTCAGGTTTTCATCTGGAGAGACTAGACATTCACGGAAGAATCTTGGTAAAAACAAAAAAATCTGGTGTGAAACACACAACTTTCTCTTACCAGCGAAAATAATTAACAATAAACCTAACATTAATAATAAAAAATTAGAAATAAACAAAAAACTAACCTCAAAAACATAACCTTATTTTAATCATGAGTGAAAGACGCAAAATGAAAATCGAACTCAGTTTGGCTTAAAAATACGGAAAATCACTCTTTCACGCTAAACTAGGCTCTGTAGAGAAAAATGTTCTAAATAAAAGTTGCAGATCTTTTAATTTTATATAAATTTTATTATATACACTTTTATTATAAAATGCATACTAAGGCCGAAATCTTAAAAAAATCGATTTTTCACACGTTTTCGTGAGAAAAAAACAGAAAGTTGCTAATTACTGCTAAACTAAGCATTATACAAAAAAATGTTTGAAATAAAAGTTGTAGGTTTTTAAATTCTCTACAACTTTTATTATATAAATTTTTTCGCTAAATTGCATATTAAAGCCGTAATCTTAAAAAACTTTTCTTTTACGTGAAAACAGCCTCCACCAAGAATTTCAGCAAACATGACGCCTACCCTATCTTGTAGAGAATAAAAAATAGAGTAAACCAGGCGATTTTTAAAAAAATCGTAGGACGAGTTTTTGAGAAAATCGCAAAAAAGTGAAAAATTACACGAATAAACTACTACTTCCGGTTGATCGATTTTGATGAAAATGTTCGTGTCGGGTCCGGTAGTGGTATGAAACTTAAGTTTCAAGTTTCAAGTTCGTACGATGTTTCGTTCTTGAGATATTCTGTACCACACACACACACACACACACACACACACACGCACACGCACGCACGCACACACACACACACACAGACCAATGGCTAAAAACATGTTTTTTGGGTTCAGGGGGTCTGAAAACATATAGATCCGGTGAAAACTCGATTTCGAAAAATCAACATGAAAACAATACTTTCCTTCCTATATATTCATATAGGCAAGAGAAAGTAAAAATCCGTAAGACTTAATAAAACTGTCCCTAGCCAGGAATGGAATCTGATATCTCCAGCTTAACAGACACAGTCATAGTTTTGAGCAGAATACTATTGCATCTGTTAACATAACAAATGCTTTTTAATTTAGTTAAAACATTCTTAACTCAAAAAAAAGTTCAATACCGGTTGAAAACAGAAACAAGCCATTCCATGATCGTGGTAAGGGATTTAAAAATAGAAGTTAAAAGAACTATAAAAGACCGGCTACAATTAACTAAGAGTCAATTATTCTGAGGAACATGAGAATGGTAGTTTAATAAGCAATGCGTACGAATGCATAGATATAAATTGAATGTAATTGATGGTGTAATTACCAAGATGTATTAAAATTAAACAAATTCATGTCTCTAATGTTAGGTTTATGTAGACAGATAATAAAACTACCACTGAAAAGGACAATGAGTCAGAAACCGACAATAAATTAAAAACTATGATAATAATCGGGCCAAAGCATTTAAGAATTCTGACCAACTAAACTAAACTATACGTGTTTTATTTTCAATAATTCCCAAACTGATTTTATGACCTCTATGAAATTTGGTGTTAAACTAAAACATTATTGGTAGAAAATAAATTCTTTGAAAATTGAATAAAATTTGTAATTAAATTTCATGGGAAAAATGCAAATACATTTATATTGTTAATTAAAATCAATTACCAGTTTTTGTGTAAATGAAGCGGCACAAGACAAACCCAGTCCTTGTAAAGAACTATAACAATAATGTACTATGTCAGTTCAATTAGCTACTGGGATTGAAAGTTGTTTAAAAGATTAATCGTATTTTTAATTACAATAAAACCACAATTATTTTACGACAATATCAGGAAGATATTTTTTCAAATAATCCACTTGCTTTAGTGATTTAGTCTATAAAAAATATATATTAAGAGTTTAATATAAATGAGTAGCTTATAAATGAGTAGTGACGTCATGCTTTTTTATGCTTAAGAACTGTACAACAATAACACTGTGACTGTACAACAATAGTAAGTGGATAATTTTTTAGTTTCTAAAATCAGAAACCCAATATAACTTAGATCTGCAGTATTTAACCTAGATTTAATTTTTGTTTTTAAAATACAATTGCAGATCCCTAATACAGAGCCCGATTCCTCCTCTTACAGATCTCTATTGGAGGAGGAACTGCCGTTTGCTCAGTATTAAGCTTTCACTTTGTTGCACAATCTTAAAAGAATTTATTAACGATTTCATTCTGTTCAAGAATGTAGTTAAACCGAAAGGATTACAATGATTTAAAAAAAATTATAAAGATACTCTATATTTTTCTGTTTGTTAAGAATAAGAACGCTGTGAAGATTTAGAAATGACTAAATACAGTAGAATTTTATTTAATGAGGTTCTATTTAGTAAAATTTTCTCTTCAGCTATTTTTCACAACATCCGTAATACTGGTGTCATTATTCTCGAGGAATTTACTTCTATTCACCAAATTTTAATTTGCATTTTACGAATTTATCTTGGTAAACTAAATAAAAAATAAAATATAACGAATCCCACAATCCCTACGATTGTATTAATGTTTGAAATAAAAGTTATGCGTTATGCATAATAACTTTAGAAAAGGAAGCTTTAACTGTATGCATTTTGTGTGTAGAACATTTTCGGGAAATGAATCACCACCTAGCAATAAACACTTTAAAAGAATTGTATAGATGATAACACAAGTTTTACCACAATGAATTTAAGAGAGTGCCCTAGGGAGATTTTAATGATTCATAGAAAGAATACAGAGTTTGCTGAATGACGTGACTTCCGGGACAATATCACGAAGTTTTCAAAAGGCTGGTTTTAAAGCATTCTCAACTGACGAAAAGACTAAAGAGATTCCAAATATTCTTTCTGAAAGTTGGAACATTTTCGAAATACAGTGGTTGTAGGCCAAGACGTTGCACGCAAAGGCACTGATCAAATACTTGAATGTTGAAAACAAAATTTCAGTTGAATACCCAGGGAACCAAGAAATTATCACCGAAGTACAGCAGCGAAGAGCCAAAATATGCTTTAAGATGACGAAAAAGAAGATAAAAATGAAAAAAACTGTGACCAAAGTGACGAACGGTAATTTTTTTGCAGCGTTTAGCACAATCAGGAATAGATTGTATTAATTTTAAAATGTGCTCTATTTTTATTTAAATAAACTGTAAACTTTAAAAAATAGAACGAATTTTGGAAGAAAAACACATCCTTTTTTTGTTCAATTATCTGTGTTCAGCAGCTTATAAAAAGGTGACTTCTTTTCAAAATTATAATTTAATGTTCTTCTGTAAACAAAAACGCAAATTAAGTTGGTGAATTATACATTCTTGTTTTGTTTTAATGTCAATACAATAAACAACGTTAATAATACGGAATGGAGATTTTAAAAAAAACCAAAGTTATTAATACAATTAATCTATACTATACGGTAAACTAAAACCCTAACTTACCTACATTTTGAAAACTAACTTTCCATATAACGAATTTATTTCCGGGTTCGATGACAATTCGCTATGTAGAAATTCGATTCTAATCTTTATCCTAACAATATGATAATAGTTTAGTTTACAGTTTAGTTTTGCAGTTTTAGTTTCATCAGAAAATTATTAGGTAGGGAAAGTATTGGCCTAAGACACAGCCCACTCCACAGATATATCAAAAGTCATTAGTAGGTACTTCTTATTCTTTGAAGTAATTTAAGAAAGTGAAAAAACTCTAATCGCAATTATGAATTAATTATAAAAACTTATATAAAATGCAATTTTGTTGCACTAAAATTATAAAAAACTAGTATTCAATATCACTAACAAACAGAAATTAATATGAAACTAAGTACATTACGAACTGTTGGAGGAATAAGCACATAAAAATATGTCTGGTGTGCACACTCACACGACTTTCTCTTGTCAATGCAAATAATAAACAATATAAACTAACATTAGTTATTGCATTAGAAATAAACAAAAAAACTAACTTCAAAAACTTAACATTATTTTAATAATGAGTGATGATACAAAATGAAAATCAACCTTAGTTTGGCTTAATAATAAGAAAAATCACTCTCACGCTAAATTAGGCTCTGTAGAGAAAAATCCTTGAACTAAAAGGTGTAGATCTTTTAATTTTCAATATATTTGATTTTAATATTCCAACACTTTTGGCGTAAATACTAAGGTCGAAATCTTAGAAAATCCATTTTTTAAGATGAAAATTTTTTTCAACAGAAATCATAAATTTTACCACTTAACTAAGCGTTGTACAAAGAAATGCTTGAAATAAAAGTTGTAGATTTTCAAATTATGCACAACTTTTATTCTATAGAGTAGGTACTATTTTCCGCTAAAATGCATATTGGCCGCAATCTTAGAAAAACCATTTTTTTACGAGAGAACAGCCTCCCCAAAATTTCAGCAGACACGGCGCCTACCATACCTTGTGGCATAAAAAATGTTGTAAATGAGGCGATTTAAAAATAATCGTAGGAGCCGTTTTTGAGAAAATCTTAAAAAGTGAAAAATGGCACGAATAAACTACTACTTCCGGTTGACCGATTTTGATAACAATGTTTGTGTCGAGTCCTCTAGTGGTATCTACTTACGTTTCAAATTTCAACTTCGTACGATGTTCCGTTTTGAGATATTTTGTTTACACACAGACATACACACGACCAATCGCTAAAAATATGTTTTTGGGTTCACGGGATCTGAAAACGTGTACATCGGGTGAAAACTCAATGTCGAAAAATCGACATGAAAACAATACTTTTCTTCCTAGATATTGATATAGGCAAGAGAAAGTAATTACTTAATACGCAGAGAAATTATTAAATTGACGGAACAAGATTTCAAAATAGTATTTGAATCATTACGAACAAGTTAATTTTTTCCTAGAAACATTTTTTAGGTATTTTATTGAACGTAACATTAATTGACCGTGTATTTATTTGAAATGTCTATGTCAATTTAATGTCGTTTATAGGTATAGCCATAATAATTAATATACGCCTGTATAAATTGTTAGCATAACAATAATAAATACATTCTCATATGCAAATAATTTCCCGCAATGTCAAGAACCATGTTTTCATCTACATGAACTATCTTCGCAACACTATCTATTACTAACACTATCAGATGGGACAAGGCATTTAGATTTTAATAACTGAAGGCAACAGTGTTCCTTCAGTTAATATGCAAGCGATTTTCACGATTTTTAAATCCTGATCAACTTGTTTTAAAAACTAAAATTAGTTTCCCTAATTTTTTTATAGAAGGTAAAATCACTATTACAAAAACTTATGAAAGTTTATTAAGTTTATTACACGTAATTACAACTCGAAGTAGAGAAGTTTTAATAAACTTCTCTTAACAAAACTCACTTATTTTAAAACAATTACTCGTATTAAAAATAATTATTCCCGCTTCCGTGGAGTAGAGGTTAGTGCGTCAGGTTACAAATAGGAAGTTCTCGCGTCGATTCCCGGCTAGGGTCTAAAACCTTCAACAGGTTAAATCCCACAGTTACATTAACAAAATCCACAGTATTCGCTAAAGACCAACCTGTCTTAACAACTTTAAATTAACTAAAAAATAAAATAAATTCAAGAAATACGTGAGTAATAATAATTATTAAATATTTCATTAGTTTTCTAATTTCGTTTTTATGATGTGTCAATTTCATATTTTTCTTCGACAGTTTGTTATTAATTTTGCAACTCGTAATAAACTGCCAGTAAACATGGTAAAACATACTAAAAGATATGAACATTTACGTGACATGAAAATGACATGTAAAACAATGTCTCAGCAGCATTGGTCCCACAGGATGCATTGAAATTCGCTTTTATACTTTTCTATATTACATATCATATTCAGACATTTTAAAAATTATCACTAACGTTGCTATTATTAAAAACCATTATACCATTTGTTGGAAAATCGGCTGTGTAACATTTAATTTTGTATTTACAAAAATTATAAGAAAATCTTTCAGACCATAAAATCAATGACAGTATAATCACCGATTCATTAAAATGAATGAATTAATTTATAATAAATTTCTTTCATTGACGAGATAGATTTGACTTCTTATATTTATTTATATTGTTAATAATGAATTTTAGAAATTACTTAAAATAAACTCCACCACATTTAAATCCACTACCTAAATTGAAAAAGCAGCAAGAAAAAGAGTAGGCCAATTTTAATGACTTTAATAAACGAATTTTTCAGGTTTCGTTTATTTGATAGCTCTTAAAAATATTTAAAAAATAATTTGAACATTCTAGGCTTAATTATTTATTCGGGATTTGTAAGTAAAATAAAAAATAAAAAAGTTTTTAGAAATCCCCTACAATAAATAGGCTATTACAGACACGTATTTGTCAGAAAAAACAGAAAGAATTAACCTATTTGAAAAACAAAAAACTAATCAAAACTTTCATACATTTCAGTACCCCCAGCCTTGTAAAGGTAAACCGATAGAATATGCATAGACAACAAATCGAATAAATTTTCTGTGCGTATCGATTTATACTGTTTCAAAATTTCTTTTTATAAATATAGTTTGTTGTTACCCTAATAAAAAAAAACAATTCAGATGACTAATATAATTAATACACACTGACTGAGAATTTTATTTTTTTTTTTTTTTTTTTTTTTTTTTTTTTTTTTTTTTTTTTTTTAACTTTAATAACTTTATTTGCAACTATATACTACGATACAACGAGCAAATTAGATGACAGTAAACAAAGGATGACAAGGAAAAAAAAATAAAAAAAAAATAAATAAAAATAAATAAATGAAAAAGAACAGTGATACCCAGTGGTATATGTTCTATGAAATAAAGTTCATGATACATTAATGATAAATAACAACAGAAGAAAAAAAAGAAGAAAGAAAAATAAAATAAATCACTTTATAGAAGATCTCTGGCCCATTGACGTTTCAACCTGCGCTGCGGATTTCCTGGTAGTGATGCATCCGATAGTTTGGTGATTAATTCGTTGGGGTGATCATGCAATTTTCTGTGAAAAACACTGTAGCTGGACTTAACTACTTCACTTATGAACGGAATATTAAGGTCGTCATGTAGAATTTTGTTGTTGACATAAAAAGGTGCGCAGGTGATTAAACGTAGGCATTTTGACTGAAAGGCTTGTAATTTTTGTAGATTGCTCGGTTTAGCTGTGCCATAAATTTGTAGTCCATAGGTCCATATTGGTTTGAGATAAACTTTGTATAGTAATAGTTTAGATTTTAGAGTCAGTGAAGAGCGGCGTCCAAGAAGTCGAAATAGTTCTTTCAATTTGGAGTTCAAAGTCAGTCTTTTGGTTTTTATATGAGTCGCCCAGGTGAGTCTCTTGTCAAAGTGAAGTCCAAGGTATTTAACTTTTTGTCGTTGTGGTATCGGTTTATTGTCGAGGAATAGTTGAGGACATTCGCCTTTCCGGAGAGAAAAGGTGACATGCACTGATTTTGAAGCATTGAATTGGATCCTCCAGATTTTTAACCAATAATTTAAAAAGTTAATGTGACTTTGTAAATTATTACTTGCTGCTTCTGGCTTTACATCAGAAGAAAGGACGACTGTATCGTCAGCATAAGTCGCTAAGGTGGTGTTAGCAGATGCAGGTAGATCTGATGTATAGATGCTGTAAAGCAGTGGCGACAAGATTGATCCTTGTGGAACACCAGCGACGATTTGTTTGTAGTCAGACAGAGCCGTGTTATGTTTTACTTGAAAAAATCTGTCCGTTAAAAAGGAGCTGATGATTAAGAAATAGGCATCTGGCAAGAATTTTCTTAATTTATATCGCAGACCTTGATGCCAAACTTTATCAAACGCTGCGCAAACATCAAAGAAGACGGCACTTACATATTTTTTTTGTTCAAAGCCAGAGGCAATTTGATCAACGATTCTGTGTAGTTGATGAATTGTGCTGTGCCGTCGACGGAACCCAAATTGATGATTAGGGATTATACCTTGGTCTTCTACAAATATAAGCAGTCTTGGGAGTAAAAGTTTTTCGAATAATTTTGAAACTGTTGAAAGTAAACTGATGGGCCTGTAAGAAGATGGTTCGTGGATTGGTTTATTTTCTTTATGAAACATGATAACTTGTGAAAATTTCCACTGTATAGGAAAGTGGGTGGTCCGCAAAATAGCATTAAAAATTTGCGTAATTAGAGTTATTCCTGCTTGTGGCAGTTCACGTAGTACTTCAGCCGTTATCAAATCATATCCAGGAGATTTTTTTAGTGGCAATTGAGTAATTGCAGTCTTTATTTCTTGGTCAGTAAAATTGAGTGGAGGTAGACACAACTGTAAAGGTGAAGATACTTTATCTTCTATTAATTTTGTAAAAGCTGGTAAAGTATCACCATGTGGTTGGAACGTCTTTTCCAAGTGTTCAGCAAATAGGATGGCTTTTTCATTGTCAGATTTTGCCCATGTGTTGTCCAGTTTCCGAAGAGGAGGGCAGTGAGGAGTATAGCGTAGGAGTTTACCGGTTTCTTTCCATAGACTTCCATCTTTCGTATTCAGGTTCCTAACACGATTTTCCAGATTTTCATTTTTCACTGTACGTATGATAGATTTCAAGGTATTCGTAAGTTGATTGAGTCGTGTTTTATCAGTAGGTAGTCTTGAGTTTTGCCATTGTCTTCTAGCTTGAAAATAAAAACAAGAAGCTCCATCAATGAGTGGCCTGCTTTTGCATGTCCTTAATGTTATCATTTGTATTAATGTTACCTTTAGCACATCTGTTATTGTAATTCATTGTACAGCCATAAATAAATAATATATTAACAAATAAATTAATGCAGTAGCGACGATTAATAGCATTAGTTTAATCACATCAGCTGATCGCGTTAAATTTCACCTCAAATTTCTCTTGGGGTTACTTGAGGAAGTAAATACAGTAGAACGCGAGGCATGTTGGCTACAGGTGTAACCACAAGCCCAAATCATTAATCGACGGTTTTTGTCCTTAGATGGGACATTGATCCCATCTGACATTATCCACAAGATAGGCCTATCTTGATCCTCCGACGAGGTGAAAAGGATGCAGTGAAAATCCTCTAGCTGTATGGCAGAATATTGAACTTATGTATTTTTATGTATTTTTTTTTAGTATTGGCCTATGTATTTTGTTCACGATTTTTGAAATTAATTTCAATCAGCCGAACTATTGATTCAATGTAATAAATTTAACTTATGAAAATAACAATATATTCTGCTGATAATGAATGTTATACCTGGCAACTATATCCCCAAGAATGTAAGAATCTTCTAACATGTTCCTCCTTTGAGGAAACCACTTCCAATCCTCCTGTTCAGACATCTGAAAAAAATGAAAAAATTATTTTACATATAATTTAAAAAAACGTTATGTTAGGTATCCATTTATAACGATATTTTATTTTTAAATATATAAGAGTACTACAAGAATTATATCGTACTGAAATTTGTTTTTGAACTACAGTAATATCTAAAATATGTTACAATGAAATTTATAAATGAAAAATTAATTTTTAACTGCAAAATACGCTAACTAGATTTATTATGTAATATAATTCATTACGGTACCTCTAAAATGTTACAAAAATGTAATAGCAGCCAACTTAAACTAAAAAATGATATAATCACTGTTTGTCATTATAAGCAATAAGGATTAGGCCTCCTGGTCTGTTACAACTTCAAACTTAGTAATCAGTAATTTCTTAAACAAGTTAGGATGCTCATCTCTTCCAAGGTCATCCAATATCACGTTGTTCAGTTGACTTGTAAGTAAACCTTTCTTTTGGCTTTCGACCATCTGGCAACAATGATTATATCACTGTTACTGAATTTCTGTATAGTTGATATCACTCGTGGCACTTTAAGTTCATGCTTAATAGTTTCATTTTTTTTATGGTCCAGTAATCGATACCCTACTAATTTCTAAATAATTTAATCTCAGCAGCCTCTATTTGTAATATCTACTAGGCAGTCAGGGTCTAACACTCTGAATAATAAATTAAAACTGGCAGAACAAAGGTTTTATAAAAAATTAAAACAGTCTTCTTCCACACTTTACAGATAGTATTTTCCTTACAGTGTATATAAGCCTTTGAAACTTTACCAATTTAAATTCTGCATCCCATGATTGTAGTACGTAAGAGACACCATATCTCACGTAAACAAACAAATGTACCACATCCAAGGTAGTGTCATCCGTAACCACCTTGCTTCTGAGATAATCAGTACCCCCTGAAACCCGTCACCTATGTCTTCTCTACAGAAATTGGCAAGTCATATCGCTCAGCAGTTAAATTAAATATCTATAATAATCTCTGTAAATCATCCTCAAACTCTGAAAACAGCATCAAATCACTGAATCTTCCTAATGCATTTATTCTTTTAAATTTATATTTTATCATCTATGCCTTGGGTGATATTTGATAAAACGATTTTCATGACAAACAACAATCGAACGATTTAATTAAACTAATTAAACACAAAGATAGGCTACTAGTGTTTCCGTAGTACAATCAAATGTGAAGTTGCATTATGTACGTTACTAAACATGTAATAATTGTATGTTCAATAGAGCTATAAAACGCACGAATTATTGGTTTGGTTTTAATCAAAATAGTTCAGTAGACTAAGCTTTCTGCGCAAAGAAAGATATCAGCTCCATTTATTTATTTTAAGAAAATATAACGCACTGAGAGTTAAGTAAAAGCAGGAGGGTAAAAAAATAAGGTGTAATGAATTGTCACATTTATTCGAGAAAAAGTTTTAGATCAAGGTAGCGCAATAACGTAAAGGAAATGAGTATAGGGCTAATTACATAGGACGCGACGCCATGCGTGCGACATACGTCGTCACTGATAAATGGGTTTTCCATTTTAGATTTTCCCCTAACCAAGTCCGATGCAATGACGGATGGAAAGCTCAGATCGATGTATTGTTGACGTCAAACCGGATAAGACCACACACGTCCGTTCGACATAGCATGGCATCACGGTAGAAGTCTTCTGTAATATTGTAAAACTACAGTCACGATATATACATACGATGCAATGTCAACCATGCATGACATCGTCAAAGCAAAAATGATGACTGTTTATGTTCATTCAGAGAAGATTAATCTTCTCAAAAGAACGGAATACTACTCATAATATGGTTTTAATATTATGAACATCGAGAAGAAAAGTTCGGCCCAATAATGATCGTAGTAGTAGAAGTTGTAGTCCGTAGTCTGATTACAGAGTCCTTTGATATCTACAATGAATTCATAGGGAAAATAAATATTTATAAAATCGAAAAGTATCATTCTTTACAAAATTGGATACTCCTTGAATTAAAATATACAATCAACTAGTGCAGCCTCCTCGTTGCTTACCCGGAGGTCTCGTGTTCGAATCCTCGGGTCTGGAAAATATTCCTGCAATTTTACGATATATTTAATCGTATTTAATGATATCCTATAAAACCCTATATAATTTAACTTAAAGAAGTCCGGATTGTCTTAAATTTAAAATGACAACTATGATGTAGCATTTCGTAACACAATTGGGCTACTTACAATTTCAATAAAAGAATTTGAAATTTCACCCTTTCCCATTCTTACATAACTTTCCAAAAAGCAATGCAGTTTTTTATAGCTAAGCGGTTGATATGGTTTAAGCAGCGGGTAAAAATGGAAAACAGACTATAGAAAATAATACTTGTACAGCGTTTAAAAACACAAATGACGCATTTCTCAATTAGTCACAGTTTAATGTAATTGGTTTCCAATTTGTCACGTCCCTTAACCTAGTGATTTGTGCTGCATACATATTGTAAAGCCCCAACATGCGCACTAGGATCTCGAGTATTTATATGATAAAATTTTTCATTGCATTTGTTTAGTAGATTAGTTTTATATATTATATACTTCAATGTATAATTTTTTACTCGATAATCGTAACACAGACCTAATAACTCTTTAATAATGCTCGAATTGTTAATCTGTATTAATTAATTATCTTTAGAAATCTACATTTACAAAAACCAAAAAAATTAGTTATACATAAATGACAGTTTGGCGTGTACGCAGTGGCAAAACTATAAGGGCAAAACTGCCCAAAAATCTAATCTCAAATAGATTTAAATAACTTTGCTTTAACATATCATTAAAAATTTGTATAACATTTATTAGATATCCGTTATTGAACACAAAGTATTATTTAATTGAATAGGTTTATAAGTGATAATCAAATTTTTAACAAATCCTATTTTCACTATCAACACATTGCTGACTTTCGATGTAAACATTTCTTTTCAGTAAATTGATTATTTTGATGTAGGTCATGGTAGTAGATAATGATATTTAGTCATTATCACCGAATAAAAGTTAACAATTTTAAGGGCTTTAAATTTAAATTTACAACTGTAAGTTATTTATTTAGCGAGAATACAAATACAAATTTTACAATAATTGATAAGTAAACAAAAGAGTAATACAAATCTATTTTTTACCTTATAAAAATCATCACGCCAAATCTTTTTCCTTTTTGTTTGTTTACAAACAAATGTTTGTTATACATTTTATATGTATTATATAATAATATAATTTTTTATACTACATGTAATTCCACTAATTAATTTTCCGCAAATGTACGTTAGTGTTTTAAGCAAAGTAAACATTTCTTAATATATCTCATTTTTTATATTTAATGTTAAACCAAGCCGTATTACAAAAATATTGCTTGAGTACAAAGGGATGTTGTTAATTGTAGGTTGTAATTTATCTAAATTGAAATCTTACTGAACTGACAGCTTCTTTTCATTATAATATGTTTTAGAATTTATTTTCCATACGTCCGAACTTGTATGGTGTAGGCTACCACAAGGTTTCGTTTTACCTCCGCTTCTCTAAACTTGTACACATCAGTTTTCACAACTGTTCCGGATTGTTTGACGGCTACTTACGCGGACGATAAAGCTATTATGAGCAACATTGATGATTAAAACTCTGTTTTGTTAACTTTGCAACAATATTTAAATTAAATTTTTCACTGGTATAAAATATGGAAAATTAAATTCAATGAACAAAAAATCACACCACATTACGTTTGCAATTCGTCGAAAAACTTGTCCACTTGCATATTAAGACAATAATCCAATACGTCAGACAGACACATTTAAGTATTTAGGCCTTACACTATACTACTTTTCTAAGCTGATGAGCTCTGAACGTACGCATTGCCCCTACCTACTTTATAGTTGGCCAATGACTTGCCAGCAACGTTGCCAATACTTGCTCTCGTAACTCTGTTATATATTTCGTCAGCCATTTTTTTTGGTACTTCAATAACAATGACCTACCAACTTAAAACCAGCTGATTATATTGCAAAGTATTGCATATTAACGCGCTCTATAATCGATGCGTTCAGTACGAGATGCAAGACACGAGTGAACTACTGCGGCTCTTATATGCAAGCGTGTATAATGTTAGTCAGGCTGAAACATTCGTACAATCTGACAACACTGGTAAACGACCTGATTGGTCTAAACGCGTGGAACAGCAGAGCTCATCAAGCATTATAGATAGGAAACTAACATGGAACCAACACAACCGACAAAAAAGAATTTTGCTGAATCACAGATGAAATAATTTATCCGCTATACTTCACCGTAAATTACAGTTATATATTAAACAAGAACTAAATAGTTACAACTACTTAATAAGTCCGATGTGAACGTATGGAGTTTTGATCTATGGTTCGGCTAAAAATCCAAATGTAAACAGAACACAAACTTTTCCAAACAATTTTGTTAAGTTTAATCACGTGCAGTTTTTAGTACGTACAAAAATCTATCATACATCGAGACCTCATCGTAGACATAGTATACACGACTATTTACAAATTATACTAGTTTAGCTACATTCAAAATTTAAAAAAATCACACGAATCTAGAGATACGAGCATTGTCACACCCACATCTGCCACAAAGGAGATTAAAAAGATGATGGAGTATAGATCTTATGTAAATGAGTGACGTGGGTTGCCACTGGGTGATTACCTCAATCAAGACGAACACAGGACATTACACGCGTACATCATAAATACTACTGGTTGTATCAATAGACAGTAGGCTAGTAGTTGTTACTAAATAGTAAAGATAACAAATTAAGTTTCTGTAGTACATAAAACCTGCAGATCATGAAATACAATTTTTGTTATTAAACACAGAACCAAATATTTATAAATTTTTTTCATAAGAAGACCCGTGAAAATATTTTTCAATGTTTTATTGAGCAAATCCAATAGATGTGCATACATACTTTTCAGTTGTTAGAAGCGTAAACGTGGAACGTCTTAAAGGGAAGATATTTACGTGTCAGGAAGATTATGTAGTTTTTCTGATCAATACCGGGCATTGTTGTTAAATATTTTATTGCCCATTCATGACACGAGATGGAACAGTTAGAAAACGGTTGAATTTTGTATACGAGGTCGAAAAGAATTTAGTACTAGTCGTTCCTTGAAACTTACATATCCAAATTAATTTTTATCATACAAATATGAAAAGAAAAGGATATTGGAGGTAATTTATTTCTTTTACAGTCATATAACAGACCACTTTAATTCTAGTAGCTATAGTTGAGTTGTACCCTTCGAAAACCTTGAGGAAGGAGGTGTTTGTACAAGGTACATCCAAAACTCAATGTCCTCTGTTGAGATTCTGAAAAGTTAATTGAGGGAAACCATAATTATTTAATCGCATTGAAACCGACTACTAAGTAATTGATTTATTAAATTTAGAAACTAAGATAAAGAAATAGAGTAATAAATTGAGTACTATTAAGTACAGAGTAATTGATTCTGAAATCAAACGTAGAGGGTAGTCTATATTTAATTTTTTTAATGGAAGATAATTACTTCTACTAGTACTAGACCTATTGTGAAACACTACATCACTATCAGCCGAGAAGAATGTTACACATTAAATCTGTCAAATGCTTCAAATCTAATAAAGTAAATAATAATGAATGAAATATAAATTAACTGGTCTTTTAACGAACGAAAAAACCAATCAAGAGAAACAACGGCAATTAAATTTCTGAAATTACAGTTTTCCATTTTATGTCACAGGGTATTTTCATACAGAGACCCCTGTGGATTTTCATATGAAATATTTCAGTCAACTCACCCCCTGTTCAGCAAAAGACGGTAAAAGCTTTTTACAAATGAAAATCATGTGATAGATAAAAGATCGTGTTCCGATCGGCAACAGTTTTGACAAAAGATAACAAACAAGTTAATTTATTTTGAAAATAATCACCTTGTTTTGCAAAGAGATTATATAAATATATACACCTTTTTTTTTGTAAAAGCTATAACAAATTCTTTGATCAATTTACAAGGATTATCCGTTTTGAAAAAAAAACATGTATTTGACTGCATAATTATTTTTTAACAATTGCACAAATAGATAAAAACCATAAGTCGTAGTTTAGTTCATACGTTTGAAAGAAACTGCTTTAATCAGAATAAGTTAGGATTTTGTACCGTTACTATGCCAATTTAAAGTTCTGAAAACCTACTACTTGAGAATTTACTGACATGTATCTACAAACTAAAGTGAACAAGCAATTATCTCTAGCAACAACTTATTGGGTCTAAATCACTATCAAATTAACTTTTTTAATCTGTCCACCATGCCCTCCTTGTAGAGAGATAGTTTTTAATTAAATATATATTGATTTTAGTACACTTAAATATTTAAAAAAATAAAAATAAAAAGGACAATTCTAGTGTAGGCCTACTCATCTACTGAGGCAAAGTTTCTGGTGAAACTTCTTTTATGTTAACAGTAAACGCGAATTCAAAAATTCAATCTAATAAAAAATTAAAGTTACTTGTAATATTCACATCTTTCCCCGACATATTATTCACTTTTAAACAATTTCCTCTTGAAATCGGATTCCTGTAGGGTATTTCAGTAGATGGGTTGGTTCAACTTCAACTGCTGTAACCAGAGGATTACTGGTTACATCAGTTGAAGTTTACGCAAGGTTATTGTTACCTTGCTTATGCTTGAGATGATCGAAACAGGAATACATTTGCAAATCGTATTTAAATAAAAAAAGAGAAAATTCATAACATACTGTTTGTATTGCAATGTACTTATAAGTCATAAAACCATAAGATAAAATTATAAGAATTTAATATATAGGTTTTCTTTGTTTGAAGCTATGTAGATGTGTAACAGATTATTTTCAGAGACGAAGGTTTCGTAGTTTAAATCCTAGTAAAGGTAGTTACTTTTCTACGGATTTGAATACTAGAGAGCGGTTACTGGTGTACTTTGATGGTAAGGGTTCTGTTAACGCCAGTTATTGCGCTGACAATGTATTCTAATTATCCCGCTACTTGATCCTGCCCAATCTGTATCTGCTTCCTGGTGACATCATTCAATTACGTATGTCCCCCCTCTACCTAAGCCCTTTGTTCCCTTCGTTTCCTGCTTCTTGAACACACTCTTGTAATGCATGCGGTATGTAGAGGTACGTTTCGCCTGTCCGTCGCTCGAATGGCGTCGTTACGCTATCCGAAGTTGCAAGTTGTCGCTCACTCTATATGTATACGTTTTACGCCTAGTTCTATTCGTTTGCTCATGTTTGTTATGTGAACTGTTTCGTGTTGGCTCATGTACTATGTTTGTGTATTCCTCGCTGGTTTGCAGTTTCGTTTGTATCCAGTGCATTTCATCCACGTGGTCGTGCCAGTTTGTATCTACAATCAAGTCTCAGGTAAGCGTTACTTAAGCATATTTCATGTGTTACATTTGTGTGTTTCCCTTTGTATTTCTGTTTCCTAAGTCATTCGTTACTTATTTACATTGTCAGTTTCAATTCATTGTTTTAAACCGTCGTGTTTGCTATTTCATTCGTTCCGCTTTGGCTGAAAGCGCCTTTAAAATCAGCCTGGTCCTCTGGCTCCAGTCGTTTTTGCTTTTGTTTTACGGTAAAGGATTATTTGTCGTGAATAATCAGTTAATGTGCCAAGTTTATTCCGTGCCTGCTACTCAACTTACGGTATTCCGTACTACGGAATTCATTTTCAAGGTATTCTTACTTAGCTGCCTTAACAGGTTCGATTAACAACACTCTCTCAGGAATGGTTGGCCTGAGCCTGTACAAAACTACAACTTTTTTACAGGTCATACATATCATCCTCATCTCATTGCGTTATTTAACGAAGAGCTTCTCAAGAATTTCAAGTAACTGCTAAGAGCTACAACAAAGAAACAGCTGTTAAACTGCAACATAAATCATTGAATATTTATTTCAAAGAGAAAAATGATTCAACGAAAATAAAGTTCAAAAAATATTTGTTTATTTATTTTTACTTTCTCTTTCCCATAATTATATAGGAAGGAAAGTATTGTTTTCATGTCGATTTTTTGAAATGAGTATTCACCGGATCTATACGTTTTCAGACCCCCTGAACCCAAAAAAAACATGTTTTTAGCGATTGATCTGTGCGTTCGTGCGCGCGTGTGAACAGAATATCTCAAGAACGGAACATCATACGAACTTGAAACTTAAGTTACATATAGACTATACTACCGGATCCGACACGAACATTTTCATGAAAATCGGTCAACCGGAAGTAGTAGTTTATTCGTGTCATTTTTCACTTTTTTGCGATTTTCTCAAAAACGGCTACTACGATTTTTTTTAAAAATCGCCTCATTTACTTAAGTTTTTATGCTCTACAAGTTAGGGTACCTGAATGTCTGCTGAAATTCTTGGGGAGGCTGTTTTCTCGTAAAAAAATTGTTTTTTCAAGATTGCAACTTTAATATGCAGCTTACCATAAAAATGTATAATAAAAGGTTGTAGAAAATTTAAAATCCTACAACTTTTATTTGAACCAAGTTTTTGTATAACACGTAGTTTAGCGGTACCTAATTAACAATTTTCTAATTTTTCTCACGAAACGTGTAAAAAATCGATTTTTTAAGATTTCAGCCTTTTACGACAAAATTATATAAAAATATAATCAAATTTATAGGAAATTAAAAGATCTACAACTTTTATTTAAGCATTTTTCTCTACAGAGCCTAGTTTAAGGTGAAAGAGTGATTTTCTGCATTTTAAAGTCAAACTGAAGTTAATTTTCATTTTGCGTCTTTCACTCATGATTAAAATTAGGTTATGTTAATTGAGGTTAGTTTTTGTTTATTTCAAATGTTTTATTACTTATATTACGTTATATTTGGCATTATTTGCATTGGCAAGAGAAAGTTGTGTGAGTGTTTCACACCAGATTTTTTAATGTTTAAAAGTGTACATGGACTAACGGAGCCTGGAACATTCATTTGTTTCCAAATATGTACTCCACAAATTCTTCACATGATTTTGTTTGTCGAGGGGATGTTTAGGAATGAAGGGTTAGGATAGAAGCACTAATCGATTAAAGCCGCGCGATATCATCGTCCTCCTCTCGGCCGATGCTTCACAACCCCTCTTTTACATGCAATATGCTACTGCCCGTTGTTGTTAGCTTAGTTTGCTTCTCTTCAGTGCTCATTGCTCATTGCTCAGCCAATCCGACCGCTGACAAACACCGATTACTCGTTCACACATGATATAATATACAGGCAGTTGTAGTCCACCCGTCCATACGTATTATAGTCTTTACACATTTATAAACAGTGACCTATTTAACAAAATGTCTCTCATGAACATACTGTTTTATATTAAATAATACACATCAAAATTGATTTTAAATAAAGTCCGTTAAAATTATTACTTTACAATGCCAGAATTATATTTAATTTCATCCATCGACTACTCATATTATAAAGACAAAGCGTGTTTTTTGTGCAGACTAACATCCAAAAATACTCAATGAATTTTCATGAAATTTTGACAGCATATTCGTATTTATACTCACAACACCATTTACTTTTTAAATTTTCAAAAATGATACCCAAAGGGCCCTAATGAAGATTTTAATAAATATTTGTGTGTGTGTGTGTGTGTGTGTGTGTGTGTGTGTGTGTGTGTGTATGTTTTTGTAGAAGGGTTTGATGATGAAGAGAGACGTACGCAGAAGAAATTATCAAAACGTCGTATGTATGTGTGTATATGTTTGTTGTTGAAGTAGATAGTTGTAAGGGGAGAGATGAGCGAAAGAAGTACGGGGAGGAATTTATCAAAACTGTGTGGTGCACGTTGGAGTCTATATACAGTCGATCTAGCAGCTAGACAAATCTGTTACATATTTATTTTAAAAAAATTGATTAGGTCCTACATAAGTAGGTATTTAAATAGGTGTTTCAACTCAGAAAAGGGGTTTGGATTTGTTTGGGGTTGGTTTTCTTTGGTCAGATTATGATAGTTGTGGTTTTCTTTATTTGTGTTTGGTGTTGTGTGTGTGTGTGTGTGTGTGTGTGTGTTGTGTGTGTGTGGGTGGGTTTGTGGGTGGGTGTGTGTGTGTGTGTGTGGTTGGGTGGGTGTGTGTGTGTGTGTGTGTGTGTGTGTGTGTGTGTGTGTGTGTGTGGGTTTTTTTTTTTTTTTTTTTTTTTTTGAGTGTTAGATTGTAGTCAGGTAGTCAGATTTTTTTTTTATGGTCTTGTAGTCAGATTGTATAGTGAAAGATAGTCAGATTTTTTTTTAAGTCAGATAGTCGGATTGTATGGTTAGATAGTCAGATTTTTTTTTAGTCATGTAGTCAGATTGTGTGTGTGTGTGTGTGTGTGGTGGTGGTGGTCAGGTAATCAGATTGTATAGTGAGAGAGATAGTCAGATTTTTTTTTTATTCAGGTAGTCAGATTGTGTGTGTGGTCAGATTGTGTGTGTGTGGTCAGGTAGTCAGATTTTTTTTTTTTGTGAGGTATGCAGATCGTATAAAGATAGAGTTAGATTGTATGGTCGAGTAGTCGGATTGTGTGTGTGTGTGTGTGTTTGGTGGTCAGATAGTCAGATTGTATAGTCACGTAGTCAGAAGTCTATGGTAGTGATTTGAATTCACTATTTTTTTTTTAAGTTGTAGAGTTAAGCAGATCTTGTAGATCTCCTCTGAGAGTAATGAATTTCATTATACAACCAGACCTTGTGGTGAATGAAGTGAAGGTGTTATTTGCAGGGTGGAACGTAGATGCTTTACGGAAGGGGGGGGGGGCCTAATATATAGCGGCTACTGGTTAAATTCCGGATTGTTTGGGATAAAATATATGTATTGTAGTGTAACTTAAGAGATAAATGGTTTTAATTATTTTTTTTTTAGCAGTATTCTATCTATATTAATTTTTTTTTTAATATCAACCTAATACTTTTGAATTAAAGTAATGAAAACAGATCTTACGCGAATAATTGATTAACTACAGTGTTACACACTTTTTTTTTGCTTGTTCTTTCTTCTGTAAAAAAAAAGAGAACGCAAATTAGTGTAGTATGTGCAAGTTGAAAAAAAAAACAAGCAAATATTTTACAAGATTTGTTACAAAAAAAAACCGAATGTTATCATTTTATAATAAATGCGTGAGGCTAACAAAACAAATAAATATGATTTATTTTTTTTTTACTCTCTTGGTTTGGTTTAAATTGTGAATTGGGTATAAAGAAACTAATAGAACGGGAGAGATAAAACTAACCAACCGCTTTTTTCAAGGTCGTCTAATAAGAAATAGACATGCCAATATATTATTGTGCGGTTAAAGTGGTTACATAATGCTGTAAGGTCCCGGTATGTATTTCAACTGCAGATACCAGGAAAATTAATCCAGCCAAAGAAATCTATATTGGCAGAGTTCCAACTTTTTTTTTACAAAATCATCATAGATTTATAAATTAGAATAATTGATCAGGTTATAAAAGTTTATAAAAGCCTTTATAAAAGTTAATAAAAGCAATGGGGAAATAATCGCAACCAAACCGAATAACTCTTTAAGGATATAATTACCAAACCAAACTTTACATCCGATATTCTTTTCAAGCCTAAACGCCAACAGACGAACCAACAGCCCTACGTCTTCGAGAAAGCAGAAATGCTTGCTCAGCACTTGCATAACACATTCCAACTGCACTATTCTACTATACTATTTCATACATTTTTTTTGTCACCAAATAAATTATTTTTTTAGAACTTCCATTGTTTTGTTAACTAATAGGCCGACTATGAACAGTGGATTGTCAATCAGCCTTCAGCCTTGGCGAAGGTTATAGTCGATTATTATTACCTACCACAAAATTCATTTCACCAATTAAATTAAATAGTTCTGTTTCTTATCACATGGTAAGCCAATTTAATGACTGAATCATTTAAGAACAGAAGAGGTATAGGTGTAAAAGACACTAATCAGAGTTATCTCCTCTGAAAGTAATGAATTTCATTATACAGCCAGACCCTGTGGTGAATGAAGTGAAGGTGTCATTTGCAGAGTGGAAAATATGTGCTTTTCAGAGGGCCCGGCATGCTGATAAGCGTACTTTTCCACTCAGTGAGGAAGGCAATGGTAAACCACCTCACTCCTCGTTTTACTTAGTAAAACCTCTACAGGTTCAAACCAGCCTTTCGGCTAATGACCAAAAAAAAAATACCTTACAGTACAGTATTATAATAGCAAGGACAAGTTCAAAACGTAAGCAAAAAACATTAAATCTATCCATGACAAATGAAATTATTATTAAAAGTTATGATTGTGATGAAATTTCTACACCAATATGTTAATCGCACAACATAATAGTGAAGCTACAAAATATTTTGAAAAATAGAGAAACAATTTGTTAATTTCTGAAGATTTTCTAAATGTACTGTAAAAATAAATGGTTTTTTTTAAACATAAATCCATTAATATTTTCTTAACTTCTTCGTGCTCATTTTGTAAAATTATTTATACTTCACTCTCTCATACCAACACATCACTCGTAATATATGTGTATAGTAAAATTTTACAAAATCAAATTAATGTGGACTGACGGGGTTTGGAATTATACGGAAAATAAATGAAAATCATTAACAACTCTTTATTTAATAACATAAACATGTTTTTTTTCAACTGAAACTGTATAAATATGTATATATTTTCATGATTATTCATAACAGATTGATATAATAGAAGTAATATTATAAAAAATAAAATAAATGCGGCGCCGGCCGCATTGGCGCAGTTGGTAACGTGCTCGCCTCTCATCATGCGATCTTGGGTTCGAATCCCATTCAGGCATGGCATATTTTCATACGTTACAAAAATCATTTCATCCTTCACCGTCTGCATTAGCAGTAATTGCATAACAGTCGGACGTTAAACCAAAAAAAAATCAAAAAATTATAAAATACCAGACAAATATTGTTTCTCTTGCATAGGGGTAATTTAGGCAACATGAGGTGACTTTAGATGTTTCTGGAAGCTCTTTTTGCCACCCACATTCTCAGTATTCACTCACTGTAGGGTTTTCTCCTTTCTGACCACCTAGTGTTCTGTTTTTATAATTTTCCAATTAATTCGTCTTCGTGTAATTCATCAGAATCCGATTCTGAACTTAGTAATGAATTAATATACGAGTACAGACACGCAGTGACTACTGAACTGCGCCTCAACTTTCGCTCTCCCTGCACGCAGTCGACTCTGTCCTGCGTTACCCTGCGTCCGGCCTTAAGTTAGATATCATTAAGAGACCCGATATAAACATAACCTCTAAGATCAGCTAATAAAAGTCACTCTGAATTCCTTACGTTTGGCAAACGACTTAGTATAGTAACTAGTTGACAGCTGTATATTTGAACAGACACACAATGTCCTTGTCTACAACGGACGTAAAGTCAAAATTCCAGCAGAAAGTAGTGTCATTCATAATTAATCGTGTTGTCGTTTTTTATGCCTCATTGGACCACTTGAATCAAATTTAGAAATCCTTCTTGGTTTGATTTTTCGCAATAATTCTTCATGCTTTGGGATCTGATCTGTCTGATTTTATCTGTACAAATCATTGACAACAGAGCTCGAGTTTTATCGACGAATCTTTTGCCTTTATCTTTAAGCAACTTAAGCTGTTCAGCTTTTTCTGTAAAATCTTGTTCTGCAATGTTAAGTTCTTGCATATCTAGCTTTATTTCGGCCAACCACCTTGGACTCTCCTTTTTTTATATTTTTGGTTCATATTTAAGTATTTGCCCACCGGTAAAGTTGAAGGTGGTGCAAGTTTTAAAGTCCATTTGAATTGTTAGTTTGGTTTACTGAAAGAAATATTAAGTCTTTAATTACTAAGAATTCTTCAGTATTTCAGGTTGAATATTTTTTGTGGATTTTATATTTATTCCGTAAATTTCACTTGTAATATAATTTTTTCTTGGATTTTACTGTAATAAAACCAATCTTAAATTGACTTTTAAATGACCAAATTGACTCTTGACTGTTAATTTTAACAAACAATGGAAACAAATTTTACATAGTCAATGACTGCATCACTGCACAGGCAGTGGTGCATAGCACCAAGTTGATGGTGTAGGATGTAGGTTTTTTTTTTGGAGAGTCAGATAGTCAAATTGTGTGTGGTCAGATAGTCCGATTTTTTTGTTAGGTAGTGAGATTTTTTGGGCAGTCAGATTGTGTGTGGTCAGAAAGTCAGATTTTTTGGCAGTCAGATAGTCAGATTTTTTTTATGGTTAGACAGTCAGATTTTTTTGGCAGTCAGATAGTCAGATTGTAAGGTCAGGTAGTCAGATTTTTTTTAGTCAGTGAGTCAGATTTTTTTAGTCAGACTTTTTTTAATCAGAGTTATCTCCTTTGAGAGTAATAAATTTCACTATACAGCCAGACCCAGCCAGAGTACAGCTATACAGCCAGAGTGAATGAAATGAAGGTGTCATTTGCAGAGTGGAAAATAGGTGCTTTTTTGAGGGCCTGGCATGCTGATAAGCATATTTTTCACTCAGTGAGTTGTGGCAATGGTAAACCACCTCACTCCTCGTATTACTTAGTAAAACCTCTACAGGTTCAAACCAGCCTTTCAGTTGATGACCTAAACAACATTATTATAAATATGTAGGGAAGAGAAGTATTACTTTCATGACGATTTTTCGAAATTGAGTTTTTACCAAAAGTGGCCGATGTCAAATCATTGCTGCCTTACTTTATACAGGAAAACAGAAAATTTTATACCGATTTGTTCGGAGAAGAGAATAACCTGGTTGGATTAAAATTATAACATTCTATCTCTGTTGTTTTATAATTTAACCTTGAACATTTACTATTCCTACTTTACTATTCCTACCACTACCCTACGTTATTGGTAGTGGTAGGGCTACGTTATTCCTACCAGTTATTGGTCTGGTACGCCAATGGTCGACTACACAGCCGGCTCGGCATGCCGGCTGTGTAGTCGACCATTTATTTACTGATTATAAAAGTTTCAGCTTGAAACTTTTAATAGATAATTTTAGTAATATATTTCATTTTAAAAACCTGTTTGTATCCGGGTAATTTATTCAGTACTGGTTATAAGAATTCCGGTAGTAGTAGTTGTGGTAATGTATGTATGCAAAAGTGGTAATTTATGCAAAAAATCCAACATTCATTTATAATAATTTCAAACATATCTGTTCATAAGATCGTATTAGTTGTTTGATATTCCAACCGCTTCTTAAGTTTGTATTCCAACCGTAAATAAATAACAAGCTTGGATAAATACCTATATAATTTTCCAGTATTTTAGCCTAAGAATATATATTCCTATTCCTAATTTGTGTGTACGTTGCAATCTGTTCAATTTAGAACAATAAGCAACCCCATGACCCAATGAAATGAGGATGATGTATATGGCATGTAAATGAGGTGTAGTCTTGTACAAAACCAGGCCGACCATTCCTGAGAGAGTATGGTTAATTAAACCCCAACCATCAAAGTACACCGGTAACCACTGTCTAGTATTCAAATCCGAATAAAAGTAACTACCTTTACTAGGATTTGAACCAGGAACCTTCGTCTCCGAAAATCAGCTGTTAAACAGCTGATTTTGGCGACGACTTTACCTCTAGACCAACCCGGTGGGTTAAAGAATATATATAACACAAGAAAAATTGTTTCATCATTTAGTTTCAATTATTTGTTTCTTTATTTTACAATGTTTTTATGAAATACTTGGTGAAGCTGTTTTCACGTAAAAAAATTGTTTTTTTGTAAGATTGCGGCTTTATTATGCATTTTAACGCAAAAATGTATATCATTGAAGTTGTAGAGAATTTAAAATTCTACAACTGTTATTTATAAAGTTTTTTGTATAACGCTTAGTTTGATTTAAGAAACAACCTAAGTCCACTTTTTTCTCATTTTCACATTTTATGTATTTCTGTAATAATATACATAGATGCATCATTTGCTTAAGAAACAACTCAAGTCCCATTCATTTAACCTACAAAACTGAATGAACAAAAATTTGTTTACTTAAGAAACAACCTATGTCCTGCACATAGGTTGTTTCATAACTAAACTTTGATCATCAGCTGACTTTTAGCTTAGGTTATTTTGAGGTTATGTTGTTCGTGAATATGCACATGGTGCAAAATTGAACATCGAAATTATGCATCAGTTGTTTCAACAAAAATATCAGGACTCTCCTATCAAATATAGTTTCTATAGACAATATTTTAAGGGTCATTTTTATTATCAATTTGGTAGGCCTCAGATTGATATGTGTGGAACCTGTGAGGACCTAATGGTGAAGATAAAAAGTCAAACTTTAAATTACTCTGGAAAACAAATTGCTGCAGCTGAATTACTTGTGCATAGAAGGCGAGCCAAGAAATTTTATAGTGAACTTAAAACTATACAAGAAAAATGCAAATCTGACAAAAGTGTTTTAGGGATTTCATTTGATTACATGGCAAACCTGCCTCTTCCTAATATTCCTGTACAGGAATTACTTTATTATAATCAAGTAACAGTGAATGTGTTTTGAATCCACAATTTTTATGATGAATCAGCAATGTTTTATCTATACCATGATAGTGTAGCAAAAAAGGGGGCCATGAAGTGTGTTCCTTTCTATGGGATTACATAAAAAATTATGTTTCTGATTCTACTTCTGAAATCAGTACTACCCATTCCGAGGACATTCTT
The DNA here is from genome assembly GCA_035578175.1 of Catonia carolina. Taxonomy (NCBI): domain Eukaryota; kingdom Metazoa; phylum Arthropoda; class Insecta; order Hemiptera; family Achilidae; genus Catonia; species Catonia carolina. The sequence continues at coordinate 335,168,155 of JAQMRL010000001.1, forward strand.
GGTTACCATGTGACCTGGATTTTGCATGTGCAAAAAGATTAATTCGTCGCACTGATAGCATATATTCCATTAAACAATATTGTGAGCTGTTAATATCTTCACCAGTAAACAGATGATTCATGGTTACTCTGGTTTCTTTAGAAATTATTTTTAATTTCAAAGTTTGGGGTAACCATTATTATAAGAAAAATGCCATTTCTGTTGAAATACAGTTCAAAAACATTCCAAGAAATCAAAAAATGACTTTTACAGTTTCTACATACAAATAGTTTTTATATCTCTCTGGCCAAAGAGCTGGCACTGTTCGAGTCAAACCTTTTATTAAAATAGGTAGTGTTGTTACACATACATTCCTCCTACGAAGCAGTCCATTTGGAAATAAAGTATCTTTACCAGATGCAAATCCATACCCTGATGGAAAAGTGGCTATTTATAAGAAGAAGATTGAAGATTTGAATAAACTAATGCATTAAATACCACATGAATACAAAGAATTTTACCAAAACATTTTGCTTTCGCCAGTTTATGAAAGATGAGTATTAATCAAGAGCGAAAATATTTTTTATTTTGCGTATTATTTCATTAAAATCATTATTATAACATAAGAAGTAGTTTTATAAAAAAATAAATCGTGTATTATAACAATTTTTTTTAAAATAAGATATGTTTACTAATATCAGCTGTGATTTTTTTGGTGTTTAGTCAAGAAACAACCTAAGTCCAAATTTAAATATTAAAATATTTCTTGCAGTTTTAATTTCAACTTTTCAAAAACAATTTCTGCTAATGAAACTAGTCATTGCACATATCGCACTCCTAATGCAAGACTATTGTAACTCAAAAATTTTCATTTTTCTGTTTATTCATGAATTGGCTGTTATTTCTCATTATCTTCCTAGTGCCAGACTATCATAACTCTAAATAGACTATAATTGTTTATTTTGAACATTGTGATAGTAATTTTTTTTCTAAAAATGTTCTCTCATCACATGCAAGACTAACACAACTTCAGTTAGTATAGTCTTGCACATGGCTGGTAACATTTCTGTCATTCAAGACTATCGTAAGTCGAGATACGATAGTCTAGCATTGAGTAATATTCTTCGAAACGTTTAGAAGCATAGTGGAAGACAATCGCAACTCGGCAAACACAATGCCCTCTATACTAAAAACGAAAGATTTAGGCACTGTTTTTACGTGTTAGAATAAATAGAAGTAGTTTATTCACTATACCTACTATTTATTTACTGCAGTATTATTATTAATGTAAGAATAATTCTATTATTCTACAATTATTGTAGTACACCAGGTATTCCGATGAGATAATCATGATATATAAATAAAAATTAATTAGCCCTTTATAAAAGTTAATAAAAGTAATGAGGAAATAATCACAACCAAACCGAATAACTCTTAAGGATAAAATTACCAAACTAAACTTTACATCCAATATTCTTTTCAAGCCTAAACGCCAACAGCCCTACAGCTTCTTGTTGGCTATAATCAATTGTTTTGTTTTCTGTTATAATATTTTTGATTATTTTATAGTACCGAAAATCTATGAAGTATAATACCGTACATAATAAAGAAATTGTAGCATATAGAAGCACAGAAGACAATAAATTATTGATGTAGACAAAACTTATCATGTCTGGGCGACTGGAAAATAATAAACAGCCTTCCGTATTTTATTTTCATTTTGATATTTTTTCCTGATGGTTCTTGGGCGACTACCAATAAAGAGAAAGCAGAAATGCTTGCTCAGCACTTGCATAACACATTCCAACCACACAACCTACAACACGAAGATCATTCAAACATAGAAAATTTCATTAATGGTGCTCTGCAACTTAGCCTTCCTCCAAAGCCAGTTTCCCCCGGGGAACTCTTCCAAGCAATTCACGATCTGCCATTAAGTTAAGCCCCGGGATATGATCTTATTACTTCAATACTTTTTTGCCATCTTTCTAGGAAAAATCCATTGTACTCTTAACTCACATCCATAATTCCATACTCCGAGTCGCTCACTTCCCTATTCAGTGGAAGTATTCTTATCATAATTCATTCCTTAAAACCAGACAAGCTACCTCACCAACTAACTGCTTACAGACCAATTAGCGTACTCTCTATTCTCTCTAAACTACTTGAGAAAGTCCTTCTACCACGCCTATCCTGATCATCAGTTCGGATTTCATTTATCTCATTCCACACTTCAGCGATGTCACCGCATTATTGATATAATCTCTTCAGCTCTTGAACACTCAATACTGTTCAGCCGTGTTTCTTTATGTAGCTCAAGCCTTTGATCGGGTCTGGCATGATGGACTCCTATACAAATTGAAACTAATACTTCCAGATAGCCTGTACCTAGTAAAAAAGTATTTTCTAGTGGAACGTTACCGTAGGGTATGAAACAAAATGTAATTTAAATCTTGTTTTAATTTCTGTACGAAATATGAAGTCTAAAGGTAATAAAATATTTATACGTGCAGTAGTTCTGTACAACCAAATACGATAAGCTAATTTGTAAACACGAAAAAATAGAACAGGTCAAACTTTTCACTTTTTAATTTGAATTCTTTCTTCATTTTTTGAGCGTAAAAGGCGAAGTAAACTTTAAAATAAGGTATAAGATTCTCAGTCAATAGGAGCAGTAAGAGAGAAGAAATTCCAATACTGTATTTTCATTTTACAATCCTATTTATGATGTATGAAATGTATTGATTCACTGTTTTGTTTCAATGCGAGACAATCGCATATGCAATTTTAATGTCAATTTTTGTTTAAAAAGGAAACTTGACCAATTAACTTACATTCTTACGGTAAAATAAATAATATCCCCAAATTTCATATCTGTAACTTATTTGAGCGAAAAGTTAGAATCAATTAAAATTTGAGATAAAAATTTGATTGTCGTTTTCTAAAAATATAGGTTTTTTGACTTAGGATAGTCTTGCATTAGGGGTTCGATGTGTTAATTCACTGTTTTGTTTCAATGCAAGACTAACACATATGCAATTTTAATGACAATTTCTGTAAAAAAAGCAAAATTGACTAGTTCACTTATATTCTTAGGGTATAAGAAATAATGTCCCCAAATTTCATATCTGTAACTTATTTGAGGGAGAAGTTAGAATCATTTAAAGTTTTGGATAAAACTTTGATTGCTGTTTTCTCAAAATATAGGTTTTTTGACTTGTGATAGTCTTGCATTAAGGGTGCGATATGTCTAAAAAATTTCAGAAAAAAAAATTAATTTTTAAGGCTTGAGATAGTTTTTTGTCGTTTACCGTAAAATACAGAAAGTGGACATAGGTTGTTTCTTAAATAACCGATTCATATATAACACAAGAAACATTGGTTCATAATTTAGTTTCAATTATTTGTTTCTTATTGAATGTTCTACAAGAATATTCATTTTCTTACAGATTAGAAAAATTTCTTAAAACATTGGAGTGTAGCACTATACGGAAGTGAAACGTGGGTGATAGGGGTTGTAGAAAAGAAGAGGATAGAAGCTTTTTTTTGAAATGTGGTGTTATAGGAAAATGTTAAAGATTAGGTGGGTGGACAAAATAAGTAATTTAGAGGTTCTTAGGCGAGTGAATATAAAAATGTATATGGAAAGATCTTACCAGAAAAAGGAATAGGCTAGTAAGGCATATCTTAAGATATCCAGATATTGCTCTATCAATAATGGAGAGTAATATTGATCACGATAACCCACGGAATCACGATAACGCTTACTGCTCCACAGTTAAAGCACGCGCGCTAAACTTTTTTTTATCGTGAAGATGTTAATAATTATTAAATATTTTTTATTGATTTAAAAAAAACATCTTAGGATGTGGCCCCTTTTCTTCTGTGGCCCGGGGTAATCTGCCCCATTTGCCCCCCTCTCGGCGGCCCTGATCCTGTACCGTAAAGCGGCCACATTTTTACAAATTATTTCCCATCAGAGACGGCGTGTGATCTCATTTTAGAATTTTTTAACCAGTATATTTTGAATAATATAATATTATAACATAATTATCTCAATTACAGGGCACACCATTCTACCCAGTAAGAAACCAAAAGTAAATTGTTTAGTCTTTTAAATATATTCATTTTTAAACTATACATAGTGAATAAATTGAGCTTTGATCAGTAAGAGGCAAAAGAATCGATGTCCTAAGACGCTGGTGCAAAAGGCGCCGCCTACTATCAAAAAATATTTTGCTCTGTCTGAAATAAAATGAATCATAATAAAACGCCGGTTGATTATGAATATGGTGGAGGTTGATAGGCGAAAGAAAACGATAGGTAATGACCCTGAAACACTTAACATAATAAATGCCACCCACGCTTACGACGTGGCGTAATGTGTACACAACTAAAGATGTTCGCCTGTTCTTGCATGGAGAAATAAAATTCATTATGGTCGGTAATAAATAGTATGTTACTTTTGTTTAACTGGAATTAGAGGTTAAAAAAAATTAATGATTACATCTGGAAACGATTATCAAAATAAAATTAACGTTTACGAACACCTGTGTAGAATGGACGACAACCGGTAGAAAAAACAAATTTTTAAGACGCTAAACAATAGAACAAATGTGTCGGATAAATGATTTAAACAAGCCAGAAAGGATATTGGGAATATCTACAGATAGATATTTACAGATTCTAGCCAGGAATTAAACCAAGAAACTTCGACTTAGAAGCTCAAATTGGTACAGAAATTAGGTAATATTTTTCCTTCAATATAAAACTATAGTGGATATGAAACTATTTGCTAGAAGATTAATAGTATTTGTAAATTACATTTATACACATTGAATCTACACGTTTTCAGACCCCCTGACCCCAAAAACATATTTTTAGCGATTGGTCGATGTGTGTTTGTGTGTGAATAGAATATCTCAAGAACGGAATATCGCACAAACTTCAAACTTGAAACTTAAGTTACAAATTACGAAACTTAAATTACCGGACCCGACACGAACATTTTAATCTAAATCGATCAACCGGAAGTATTTGTTTATTCGTGTCATTTTTCACTTTTTTGCGATTTTCTCAAAAACTGCTCCTACGATTTTTTTAAAAATCGCCTGGTTTACTAAATGTTTTATGCTCTACAAGAAAGGATTGGTGCAATGTCTGCTGAAATTCTTGGAGAGTCTGTTTTTACGTAAAAACGTAGTTTTTTTAAGAATACGGCTTTAATGAGCAATTCAGCGCAAAAATGTATATAATAAAAGTTGTAGAAAATTAAAAATCCTACAAGTTTTATTTAAAACATTTTTTGGTATAACGCTTAGTTTAGCGGTAATCAGTGATTTTCTGTCTTCTTCTCACGAAAACGTGTAAAAAATCAATTGTTTTAAGATTTTGGCCTTATTAATGCATTTTACGACAAAAGTGGCGGTAATAAAATTTATAGGAAACTACAATATCTACAACTTTTATTTAGATTATTTTTTTCTAAAGAGCCTAGTTTAGAGTAAAAGAGTGATTTTCCGTATTTTAAAGCCAAACTGAGGTCGATTTTCATTTTGCGTCTTTCACTCATGATTAAATAAGATTATGTTTATTGAGGTTAGTTTTTTGTTTATTTGTAATTACTAATGTTGTGATTATTGTTAACTATTTACATTGACAAGAGAAAGTCGTGTGAGTGTTTCACACCAGATTTTTATTTATTAATTTTTTGTATTGATAAACAAGAAAAAAGGTTTATATATAGATACGAATATAACTGCGATGGCTGTGTTGGTGTGGATAATCGAGTTACATTTATCGATAGATACATAGATGGAGTGGACGGCGTACTGTAGACCGGTCGCTCCAGCAGGAGACTAAGTCTAAGGCATCTGTAAGTTGAGTATGTATTTATTTGTAAGTATATGTACGATTGTTTGTAAGTGTTGGTTTTATTTCTTATATTAACTGGTGGGGGAACTGGCTGGTGTTTTGTACCGAGCAAGATGTTACCGGTTGATCCTACCTAGACCATAGGTGGTAACAATTATTGTTGTGCTCTGGGTATGTTTATATCTTTAGTTAAGATCAAATGTTAATTTGACCTTAACCAAACTATTTATCTCTGTTGAAAGTAATTTATATTATTTATCCAAGGCCACATCACTATAATTAACTTAAAATCTACATTATTTTATTATGTTATAAACGGATAGTTGCCATTATTTAACGAGAATATGGTTTAACATAAATTTTTCCTGTATTGTGTTTTCCGCATTTAGTACATAAATGTTAGTCAATAAATACATTGGTCGCTATTAAGTCTTTCTAACCAACCAAATTCATTTTGGTTAAATTTATTTATTGTAAACAAAACAGTATTTAAACTAAACCAAATTATAATATATCTCTATAAATTGAGGTCAGTTTAGTTTATAGTTCAGTATTTATTGAAGAGGCTATAAAGGGCTTCTGTCGTCAACTGGAAGGAGACCCCTTAATTCCTTTTACAAAAGGATTAAGGGAACCAGCCGGGATAGAAGGCTAGTGTCCTATCCATACATTCACAATACGTTGTGTGCCCTGTTAGTAACCATATGACCGCTCATTAGCACGATAACCGGCTCATGGTGATCGGAACTGGAAGGGTTGCCCATTCCACCCTGGCAGACGGTGGCTTGGGGCACTCAGTCTACCAACCAAAAAGCTGAAAGCAACAGTAAACTACAGTTTTTTCTGTCTGACTAGAATTATCGTAAAGAAGCCAAAATGATTTGGTTAGAATATATAATAAGTTATTATTATTTCTTCGTATAAATAGAGTAAAATGTTTAGACATCTACCCACTCCTGAAGTAATTCTCAAGGTGATACATTCCTATATATTTAACTTTATAAAGTTACATTCACACTCCGCTTTAAACAAGGTAGGCAGTCATAATTTAATTTAATATATTTTTAATATGTTATATTTATTAGTTGGAACCATTGTATATCTTTTTAAGAATCGACACCGGTTAATGAAGTGTGGAACCCCACCATGTGTTAGAGAGTGGTGGAGAATCTTGTGTGAGAATTTTGTTCCTCCTTTTTCAGTTGGTTCTTTTCTGCAAGAAAAAACAGTCTTATCAGTCCACGATTTCTTAACCGTGTGACCGGAATTAACCCACGTCTCATCAATGAACATAATTTTGTTGAAATCTCAGGTTCTGCGTCTATGTATTTAATAGCGCGCGTCCATTTATTTAATAGCGTGCGTACACTTATTTAATAGCGCGCGTATACTTATTTAATAGCGCGCGTCCATTTATATAATAGCGCGTGTCCATTTATTTAATAGCGCGCGTCCATTTATTTAATAGCGCGCGTCCGTTTATTTAATAGCGCGCGTCCATTTATTTAATAGCGTGTACATTTATTTAATAGCGCGCGTATATTTATTTAATAGCGCGCGTACATTTATTCGGAACGGTTAGAATGGTCTCCTCATAGAATGGTACCCTAGAAGGGTTCAGAATCCCGCTGTGTGTTTAGGCATGTTGTGGTTACGTGCTCGCCTCTCATCATGCAACTAAATAAAGCTCTACAACTACGCCAATGCGGCTGGCAATGTTCTGTTTATTCTGTATGTTAATATTCTAAAAATAGGTATTGATGTTTATTGTTTCTTAATTGGTAATATCTCCGTTATTGTGCATGAAAATGAAAAACTTTACATAATCAAACTTATTTGTCTTTAAACGTTTCGTAATTTCGATTATATAACATTTTTTGATACATTGACTTTTAACAGAGATATTCGTAGTTTTTTGTTCATCCCTCCTTTTGTACTACCTCATCCCTTTGTGATATTAAAAAAATGTAATGTCTATTTTCATTTCGGTTACGTCCAGAACATAAATACCAAAATTCTTTGAATTTGGTTAAGCGGTTCTTGCGTGATGCCGTAACGTACAAACAGACATCAGACAAACAGATAGACAGACAGACAAAAATTTAGCTTAACTTATTTTCGGTGTTTACTTGATAGATCTGTCGTAGAAACAAAATTTGGGTTATTTTGAAAAATTGTACAGACAAAATCACAATTTTATTTATGTAGATGAGATAAATAATATATCAAATAAAATATTATTAATGATACACAAATTTCAATTGATCTTCAAATCTCATGGCCCCCTAAAGCCAAAAAGTAGTGTTAAGCGGGTATGATATCTTTTTGTGTTCAGCCCTAAAGCCAAAACTATTCGTATAGTCTATTAGCTATACAGTTTCAAATTTGAGGATAAGATCTGTCAAAATTTTCTTCATGGCTAATTATTTTGAACACGTTGTCCGTTTCATGCTGGTGCACGGGACGGGTAAGAGAAGTGGAATGGATACACAACTATAACTATATATTTGTTAATAAAGAAACATATTTGTGTATGTTTGTACACATTTATATAAAAAAAAACAAGGAAGCAGCTCCACCATCATTTTTGTTGAATAGGTCAATAGCTAAAGGGCTGGTTTGAAACTCTAAAGGTTTTACTAAGTAAACCTAGGAGTGAGGTGGTTTACAATTGCCTTTCTCACTGAGTACAAAAGTAACTTATGCTTATCAGCATGCCAGGCCCCCAGAAAAGCATCTACTTTACACCCTGCAAATGACACCTTCACTTAATTCACCAAAGGGTCTGACTGTATTGAAATTCATTACTTTTAGAGGAGATAACTCTGACTAGTGTCTTTTACACCTCTACCTCTTCTGTTTTTAAATAGGTTAGTCATATAATTGGCTGACCACGTGATATGAAACAGAACTATTTTTTGTAGCTCTGAAACTAGCAGATCGAGTGCAAATAATTTAACACTCCATCTGCCTGTTATGGGTGTCCATTATCATTATTACACTATTAATGAAACAGTTAAAAAGTTGAGGTTTTATTCAAAGGCACACATGGTATAAGGACCATGGTAACATGGACTACTAGAGGGCAGATAACCACATCACAATGGTGGTGATGATTTACAAATAAACATTAAATCCTCGCTATATCTATTAATTGATCTTTTCGACAGTTCGTATTCAAGTTGTTTATTTGACTCACTTAAAATGTTTCGTAAATAATGAAGATATTTATTATTATGCCATAAAAATGTGCAACGCAATTTTCAATTTTTGATATAAGCATTTCTGGTTTTTGGTCTTCCTTTTCTTGAAAACGTTCATTACATAAAAAAAATAAAAAATAAATATTGGTTTATCTACCATGGATATACCAAGGGATTACTGTCAGTTTTCGAAAACTTTTTTCTATGAACTATAATTTTTTTAGTCTTGTACCGAATAATTAATTAATGCATATTCCATCATAGCGGGTTGGTAACTATTGAATATTTAGCTATATAGTTTTTAAGCGTTCTAATAGTGGATTACTTCCAGAGTAGCTGAGAATAGAATCCATCAAGGTTTTTCAATCAGTAACCTGGCGACCAATTTTTAATTCCCTTCAGTATTTTTTTTAATTTATGCCTGAAAACGTTAAAAACTGTAATCAGAGAGTTCTTGAACTTTTTCACTGAAATATGTACAAAAATTAATTATAATATATTTTTTTAAAAAGTAACTCATTGTATCATACAAATAATGGAGTATTATTTACTGTTTATAGCATTACTCAATAAAAATAGAATGTTTTTAAGGATCTAGTAGTATATGTTGGTATATAATTAATTATGCACATGTGCAAGTTTTAAGAATAGTTCAACTAAAGTTTTAATACTTTTATTTGAAAAAAAAGGTTTCATCTTTTTTTCGAGGAGTCTTTTAGGCGTGGATATATCTCGATTAAATATTGTGTAATCGACCCAAAATGTTATATACAGTGAGTAATTATCTTAGACCAATCGATTTTTGATCAATTAATTAAGAAAAAAGTAGTTTATATCTTCAAATGTTATGATTTGTACTATTGAGCCTTCATAGTAACTGTTAGGCAATAAGTTAAACAGAACGGTTTGACAATTGCAGCAGTTGTATTGTAGGCGCTATGGAATTATTATTACGAGAAATTTTTTTTGTTATAATATTGCATAATTTATTACAAGAGTATTTACCAGAGTTTTTTTTCATTTATCTTTATCTAATTTAAAAATGATTTTTGTTCTCAAAAAATGTTCAAATGTAGCCTAAATTTTTTTTATTAAAGACACCCAAAAATAAAACCTCCAAAATTTTTGAAATGCTATTGGAGAAAATACACCCTTAATACTATAATAATAACGTAGTGTGCGAAATTTCACTCTCATATGTGAAATGGTCCCTGAAATAAGCGTACCTAAAGTCAAAAAATACAACATGCGAAAAATGCAGATATAGTAAAAGCATAATACCGCAACTGAAACATTTATTGGCAACTGGAATTAATTTCCAAACAAAAACACACCAATACATCTTGCGTTAAAACTGATTACTATGCGTTTTAGATATTATGGTTTTTATGTGAACGCGATCTCCATAATATAAGAGCAGTAACATCATTATATTAATCCCAAATTACATGAATGAAAAACGTGAACAATTTTGTAGTATACAACAGTACGTACCCAAACAATGTAAAAACATAATTTTTTCTGAACAGAAAAAGCAATTAACGCCGTGTTATAACACGACAATAATTGCTTTTTCAATTAATTATATATAAATTTAAATAAGGAAAACGATCTATCAATACATGGTAAAATTGAAAAATCAATATATTTTATTAAAATCAGTCTGCTCTCCTTAATGCGATCAACTAAATTATAATGTGTGAAACAGAAAACTGAAAAATACTATTCCAATGTTGTTTAAGTCATCAGCCGAAAGGCTGGTTTGAACCTCTAGAGGCTAAGTATAATGAGGAGTGAGGTGGTTTACCAGTACTTTTCTTTCTAAGTGGAAAATTATACTTATGAGCATGCCAGACCTTCCAATAAAATTATGTAGGTCAAAATCCGTTAATTTTCCTTGAGGTTAAATACAGAATAATTTTCATAGTTTGCAATACTAATGCATAAACCACTAAAGTAAAACGATTGTTTATGCTAACGCTAATAATTAACTGAGAGTGACAGCTCTAATATAAAAAAATGACATAGTTTTGATTTTAGTCGACGTGTCTACCGTAAATTCGTTAATTTATAAAATAAAATATATATTTTCTTACTCTCATTAACCATTTCTTCAGTTGTTATTTAAATAAATGGGTTTTGTTATTATTTTAAAATTACTGACTTAAATCAACCGGTAAAATTGAGTATTTAGATCATGTAAGGTTATGGCACTGTTTACGCTGTACTACCGCTCACTATAGGCAGGTACCGAGAGGATTGTACCTTGACAGGACCCGCCTTTCTGACCGGGTAGTTCGACTGTGTTTTAAAAATGGTTTAAAGAATTCACGATAAATAACCAAAAATAATTGAACAATGTGGCTCTGAGACAAAAAACTAATACAAGTTTTAGTTCCATCTTCTTACAGTTATGTCACTTCATATAAATAACATTAACCGCTCTAAATAAATATCTTTATAAGTTTAAAGATGCTAGTAATGTTTATTAAGTAAGCCTACATCAGAATGTACCAGTTAGCGTAGTAATTATTCTTTGATAAAAAAAAATAGGGCATCATATCCTGATTAGGGTTTATTTAAAATGGTCAGTGCATGCAAAACACACCGAAATGAAAGCCTTCACTTTTCCTAAATCCACTGTTCATCGAGGCACAGATAGTTAATACTAAATTGATTTACAATGTTTAAAAGCTCTATGTAGGCCCTACTCACTTTCACCAGTTATCACTGACAAACGGCGTTCAGATAACTGTTGTAAAGCCATGATTATGTTCCTCTGCTGAACTTAGCGGAAACGATCGCTAATACAATATCACAGCTAACAAATACAAACAGAAATTAGAAATTTATTGACAACTAGTTGAAGTACTTTTAAGAGTTTGTAAACAACTTCATTCAAAAATTCCCTGTTTACCGATACTAACATATGCTTCAGATACTAACATATTCTGGACCATAGAACAAATTCATTTGTTAAGTTAATTTCTAACACGACGAAATAAAATAAAATGTATTAATTAACTATTATAACTGACATTCTGATGTTATCCATATCACCAAAACATTTGCACTCTTACCTAATTCCCACGGAAATTGGTCAATCGGAAGTAGTAGTTTAACACTTATATGGAAACATGTTTTTTATAACGTTAATAGAAACACCCGGTCTGACAGACCGCAATTTCATTTTTGGCAATTTATTTGGGAATCAAAGGCAACGAAACTCAACTAGATCTGTTTAACAAAAATTATTTTATTTTACTATAGTATAATGATTGAAATGACATTGGTATAAGATCTGGTTTTCGAAAAACAATTGTTTAAATAAATGAAAAAAGCCAAATTATTTATGGTATTAACGACTTAATATTTAAAATTGATAACATACTTATAATGTTTGTTTTTCACTCAGGTTAAATGTATTATTTTAATACATATTTAATCACATACTTAAATTTAAAAAAAGCAAAAATTTGTATAAAAGAAACATAACTCAAAAGTGACTACTTACATATTAGGGTTTTTTTCTACTGACATTTGTTTTTTGTACAATCAAGACACAGTTTTCTACTGCATTCTAGGCAAATAGCTTTCTTGCAAGTGATACATCCGAGTCATCAATTTCATCACAAATAGAACCTTCCGAGTCACTGTCATCATTTTCCAATAATCTACGAATTCTGTCACCATAATCGGGATCGCTTGTACTAAGTGGTCGAACCATTTCAGAAATGTACAATTAAGTAATAAAAAAAATAATTAAAATATATACAAATAATAAAAATATAAACCTGTAAAGGAAACACCCGTCTTACAGACCGTTAAATACAGTAAGGGAAACACACGGTTCCACAGACCGCTACATGAAATACACAAAAAGAAACACGCGGTATCACAGACCGGTATGATTTTTAAGAACGATTTACATTACCGCAACGATTCACGTGAACTGAACCATATTTTACTATGAAGTAGATAGGAATGAGGGAGGAAGCTATTGTGAAGGTCAGCACCAACCCTAGCTCAGGGAACCCAGTATTATGTAAACAAATCACCCTTAGTGCCTGTGAGACCGATGTTTCCATATAAGTGTTAATCGTGCAATTTCTCATTCTCTCCAATTTTCTCAAAAACAGAACCTACGATATTTTAAAACGCCTCATTTATTACATTATTAATGATCTACAAGACAGGGTAAGCGCCATGTCTGCAATAATTCTTGGGTATATAAACTATACTTCGTGATAAAAAAATGTTTTTATTTCAAGATGCAGACTTAATATGCATTTTAGGAGGAATTGTATGTAATTAGAGTATAGTAGAAAATTAAAAAACCTTCACCTTTAAATTCATAATTTCTTTCTGAAACGCTTAGTTAATCGCCAATTAGTGACTTTCTGAATTTCGCTCATAAAATCGGTAAAAATGGGATTTTTAAGATTACGGCCTGAGCATATGCATTTTACGACGTATTTTATAATCAAATTTACAGGAAGTAAAAAACCTACAACTTTTAATTCAAGCATTTTTTCTACAGAACTTAGTTAACGTCAGTTAATGATTTCCCGTATTTTCAAGTCGAGTCGGAGGTTGATTATTATTTTGTCATTCATTGATGATTATAATTGGTTATGTTTTAGGTATTGCATTGTTCACTCATGAATAAAAAAAATAGTTTATAGGCATTAGTTACATTGGCAAGATAAAGTCTTGTGAGGTTTCATACCAGATTTTTACAACTAGTTAATTTGTAAATAATATTTGTATTCTAAATCTATTAGGCAAGACGACTTAAATTATGTTATGTAATTGAATTTTTCCTCTTGAGTACCTATGTCAAGTGATTTTAAGTAATTGTTTCTCAGATAAAGTTCATTACCCTTGTATAGTATTAAGTTTTACGGACATAATATTATCTAACTCCTTAACCTAAAAATTATTTTACCCAGTTGACTCAGTTTGAATAGACATTATTATTAAGGCATTGATTATTATTATTATTATAAAGGCATTATTTTGGGGAACATGAGGTAGAAATAGTAATTTTTCCTAATAATAAATCTGGTGTGAAACACTCACGCATTCTCTTGCTAATGTAAATAATGAACAATGAGCTGTAATCTGTTTAATCATTTTAGTAAAAAATGTAAAACATAACCCAATTTTAATCATGAGTGAATGATGCAAATGAAAATCAATATCCGTTTGACTTAAAAATGTGGAAAATCACTAATTGATGTCAAATTGGTCTCTGCTTGAAATAATATGAATATCTGCTATTGAAATATGATGATATCTGCTTGAATAAACATGCTTGAAATAAAAGTAGTAGCTTTTTAATTTTCTGTAATTTTGATTACATACAATTTTGTCGTAAAATGCATACTAAGGCTGCAATCTTTAAGAAAATTGCTTAGAAGATTATCATCGCAAGCTGGGCTAACATTAACTACTGTTTTCAGAGTTACGAAAAAGTTACCTTTGCATCCTTAGTTAATGCAATTTTTTAGGTGATTAAGTCAAACGATTTTTCAAATCTTCGAGGACTTCTGCGGTTAACTTTGTTGGCTGACGAGGTGGTTTCTCATCAAGTACCTCCCAGTTCTATGGAATTTATTTATCAAACGCAATATTGATGATTTATTCGGAACGGTAGAACAGGGAAATTTCAACTGGAACTTATCTTGCACACATTTGTAAGATTTACTCACTATGTCAGTCTCTACAATAAACATGCGTTCTTCCTCGGAAAAAACCATTGCTGACCCAATATAACAAAACGACTGCAGTCACCACACTAATGCTTGACTGGAACATTTAACTGTCTTATTAGTTGGCCTTGAGTACACTGTTGCCAACATACCAATTGGGGGATAGAAAATTTACTGATGTATTACTTCTATCTTCTTATAATCAGGGTTGCGTCCTTAATAAAACACCTGTTATATAAGACGTCAGAGTTGTCTCCTCTGGAAGTAATGATTTTCATTTTACAGTCAGACCCTATGGTGAATGAAATGAAGGTATCATTTGAAGCGTGAAAGTAAATGTTTTTCAGAGGGCTTGGTATACTGATAAGCATACTTTCCCACTCAGTGAGGAAGGCATGATAAACCACTTCACTCCTCGTTTTACTTAGTAAAGCGAGTTTCAAACTTAGTAATGTTCAAACTAGCTGTTGACCTAAACAACAACAGTTATATTTATGTAATTGAAATAAATAAATAATTCATTTAAAAATAGTTTTGTGTATTTTAATAGTTTATTATCTTTGTCAGGTGATTAATGACAATACTTTTACTGCGATATTATGTTATCTAAAAAAAACTAATATTATACAATTATGTCGTAACTAATGCGGGAAAAAGGTTAATAACTAATGAGAAACTATTATTTCTTTTTTTACCTTTTATTGATAAGGAATTTAAACTGATAAAAATGTAGTAAAATAAATCTTAACAAAAATTACTTGCTCTTTAAGATGCATTAAAGAAACAATTATATTCACTAATACTTTTTAAAATACAGTAGTTATGTTCTTTTGCTCGGAAAATCTTGGTAAGGTAAAAATACATAAAACTACTTATGTAGTTTTACTCAAGTCACATTTCACTTTCATCACATTTTTTGGTTGTGTTAAAGTGCATAAGTACACATACGTAGTTTTACTCATGTCACATTTCACTCTCATCACAAAATTTTTCGTTGGGTAAAAATACATAAGTATACATACGTAGTTTTACTCATGTCATGTGTAAACATTTTCTTCACATCTCGAATTCATCACAACATTTTAGGATGGTAAAAGTACATAAGTATACAAATGTATTTTTGCTAACGTTTGTAACTTATGTTTTCTGGTTAGGTCTGATTTAGAGAATGTGCACAAGTTTATATTCTATAACTTAATTTTTATTTGGTAATTGTATAATTTTTATTGAGTAAGTTTACAATTATTGTTAACTTAACTAATCGGTTTTTTTATTAATACAAAACTGGATGATATGCAAGTAGTAAAACATTCAGAAATACAAAATGATTGTTATAAAGTTTATAAAATATCATATTTTCTGTTCAAAGCTGCTTTATCAGCAAGGTTTCTACTCAAGTGCCAGACCCGTCAAACCGTCGTTTCTCCAATATTTTCTCCATGATGTTCCTTGGATAATTCATTCCTTGGGTTTAATTTTTTTTCTGTGACTGGAGTAGGCACCCATGCAGCCTTTTGAATAACTTTGGTAATGTGTTCAGCTGCAAACTCAATTTTTTCTTCTGATTTTAGAAATAAATTTGTAATAATATTTTCTACAGAACGTTGAAAACTTTTCCAATCAGTATTTTTATTACAAAGAGTTTGAGATTTCTTTTTTAATAATATTTGTACTGATTATAGCAATAACTGGGGTGTGATCGGATGAAGAATCACAACAATTTTCAATATCAATAGAAAATTTGGAAATATTTATAGCAAAAAAATCTAACAGGTCTGGATGTTTCTTTGCATCTGTTGGCCAGTGTGTTGGTTGACCACCAGACAGTGTGTCTAAATTGATATTATTAATACACTTTTTAACGTTCTTCCTCGTAAGGTTGTTAAACGAGAACCCCAAAAAATATTTTTGGCATTCCAGTCTCCTCCTGCTATGAAACGGTAACCCAATGTTTCAAAGTATTCAGTAAATTTATTGTCTGCAACAGAATGTCTTGGTGGACAATACACTGAGGGTACTACTATGGGATCACACCAATCCAATATTTGGACATTAGTAGCTTGTAAGTGAGAAGTGTAATACTGCGGAAGTTCATGGTGTTTAATTGAATTTTTTATGATCACGGCTGTACCACCATGGGCTCTCCTATGTGGATGTTGGGAATTGTAAAAAGAGTAATTTTAAATTTTAAAGAAATTACGATCAGTGAAATGGGTCTCTGATATTAACAGAATATCGAGTTTATATTTATCAAAATTAAAGTTTCTATTTCCTAGTATCACTGCGCTAAACCATTGATATTCCAAGAAGCAATTCTCAAAAATTTTATGCACATAATTTATTTATCACAGTTGTCAGAAGGTTCATTAATGTAACAATTTGATTAACCAATAATTCAATTTGATCTGATAATTTACTAAATTTATTGTCATTACTATGCAAATCATTCTCGTCGATTTTTTGTTCAGCATGATGATATGACCGATAGTGCCTTGTTTCTTGTTGAGAACCTAAGATTTTGCTGTGTGAGTTCTGGAAAATGTTAATTACTGAGATCATTATTTAAGTTAAATTCTCTTATTTGCAATGGATTAGTAGGTAAATTCCTCGTTGCTAATCGCCCTTTCATTTTTCTCTCTAAAATTTCTTTGTAAACCCTACATCCCCTGAAGTTGGCTGGGTGGTCATCCAGGTACAACGCACACATGTATAATTTTATCTTTCGGACAATGTTCCGTTTTATGAACTTGTGCGTATTTTACACATCTATAAGGACGCATAGAATTATTACGAGTATGGCTGTATTGTTGGTAGCTCATGCACTGAACAATGCCAGTGGTTTTCCTCGGCGGTTCAAAGGAAACAGCGCAAATACATACATATTTTATGTATGTTATATATTAGAAATATCCTTATTTTCTTTTGGCTCTAAATTTATAAAAAAACAGAAAAATTAGCCTTAGTGATTCTTATAACTTAACAATATCTGCAATACCATACAATATTACGGGTGGTGGTTTTGGGATTTTTTTTTTACAATTTAAATTTCTTCCATAGAAAGTTAGCTAAATCTATTTTTTAGTTCAATTTCAGTTGTATTTGTTTTTGCTTGGTTAGAATTCAACCGAAATTTATTTGTTGTGGTTCTTAATACAGGCACTGTACGTCTGAGATATATCAGAATTATCATGTTCTCATTGACAACTGATGACAATGCCTTCGTTATTATTTTGTCTGTAAACCTTTATGGTGTCCTTTGTTGACGATAAGGAAGAAGAAGAAAGTCGTTTCAACTGAGGGGCAGAGCGTGTTGCCTGTACCAAGATTTTGATCTCACTGTAAGTTTTCATTGATGACAACAGGGATATTTCCATATGATTGAAAACAAGCTGAGTCGTTAAACATACTGATATTTTTATTCTATCCCTTTGAAGGTTAATTTTGTTTAAAGAAAAATAAATTATAAAAAATACTAAATTTAAACCTGAAAGATGGCTCCCCAGGCACAAAAAATTTGTTATTATTAAAAACTGCATAATGCAAGCTGAGTTCACGTATAAATAACTTAAGAAATAAGTCAACATTCCAGACAATAAAATCCAACAAACTTATAGTTATGACAATAATGACTCGAGTATTGAAAATAGTGTATAAAAATAAATAAACTGTTATAATTCACTTTCAAAAACTTCACACTTATTTTCATGTGCTAATTGGAAAGCAGTAATGATATTTAGAATCAATGAGGAAAATGCATATTATACACTTATGACTTATTTTTACTACACGCGTTCGACTATGAAAGCCACATAGTTGGGTAAAACTACATAAGTATACTTGAGAATATTTACTCAAAAGACGGTTTCGAAGCAGTCAATCAACATTACAGGGAAGAAATACATATGTTGACTTAAGTATATTTACCCAAACATTAACTGAATAGTAACTAGTATTTCGCATTTGAGTAAACATAGTTATGTATACATGTGCAGTTTTACATAACCTAAAAATTTAATTTTCAAACATGCGTAAAAATAAATAAGTGAACATAAAAATGTTTACCCTAACAGGCAGACTGCTCAACTGTGAGTTATGCATATTGTACCAACCTATATCTTCCTTAATATAGACGATAGAGTTATGTCGTTTTACCCAAAGATAGAGAAAAAAAAATACTATACATTCAACCCAAAACCTAAAAATACGAAAAAATGGACTTATGCACTTTTACCCGGTTACCACTGAATTAAAGTTTGACATGCCATTTAAAGCTTAAAATACGCTCCATTTACCAGTTAAATTTTTTTGTATGAGCATTAAGTTTAAGCTTTAAAAAAATTAAAGTAAATCTCTTAAAGTTGTAAAGTTTTCTAAAATAATTTCTAAAGATAGGAAAGTATTTGTCGCAAATTAGTCTGTATCAGTAAAAAGAATATCATTTTTAGATTCTAAAACTATAAACTTTAACGTGTTTACTTATTTGTCAGCGGGGATGTCTTGCAATCCAAAAAACCTTTACAAGCACAAATTTTCCAGCCGTTGATGGCGTTCCGAGCTGACAGTTACGGAACTACTACACATTACATTATCTGCTAATCAAGGACATTTCCCCTCAGTTTGATTTCGCTCTAGGTCATACAACGTTGCCGGATAGAGTAATACGTTTGTCTCCTGTAGACTGTTTACTCCCGTTAGTATTTGTTTTGACAGAAGTAAAATTAATCGCTCACCCAACCAACACAAAGATTAACTTTAATTGATTATGAAAAGGATAATTGTTCGTTTAGGAAAATATTATACTGTTAGACCTACTGATTGTTATTTCTGTAATTAATTGGTAGCCTACTGTTCGGGATAAAACAAATATTTTTTTATTTCTAATTTTTTCTAATAATAATTTTAAAATTAAATTTTTTAAATTTAAAAACATGTTTTTTTATATTCTTTTGTTCTATGTGAATATAGCCTATAGGAAGGAGAGTATCGTTTTCATGTTGATTTTTTTAAACGAGTTTTCACGGGCTATATATAAGTTTTCAGGCCCCTCTGCAGCCAAAGAACATGTTTTCAGCGATTGGTCTTTGAATGTGTGTGTGAACAAAATATCTAAAGAACGTAATAACGTACGAAGTTGAAACTTGGAATTTAAGTTACATACTACTAAAGGGGGCCCGACACGACCATTTTCATCAAAATCGGTCAACCGGAAGTAGCAGTTTCTCGTAAAATTTTTCACACTTTTGCAGTTTTCTCAAAACCGGTCCCTACGATATTTTTATTAATTGCCTCATTTACCACATTTTTATGCTTTACAAGATAGCGTAAGCGCCATGTCTGCTGACATTCTTGGGGAAACTATAAACTAAATTTACTATTTATATATTATTAGCTGTATTTAGTTTTACTATGTTAGCGGTAATGTCATTTACTACATAATGCTATGTAAAAATTTACTAATGTATAATGTAGGCAGTAGTGTAATTTACTATTTTTGTGGTATTTAGTTTTGTTTCATTTATTATCGTAGGTCTACTAGGTTTTTAATTGTTAGTTTCAGTTTATAGATTGTAATAGCTGTGTCTGTTTTTGATAATATGTACGTGTACCATTTTTTGTTAAATGGTAAATATTTATTGTCTGTAATAGGTATTAAATGTGGAATGATTATTGTTTTTAATTTGGTTAATTAATGTTTGTTATTTGGAGAGATACTGATTTATGTTGTTAAATTAAAAACGTGATGCAGATATTTTAAAAAAATCCCTTTGCACTAAAACGACCAGTATAAAATTATGAAAAATATTCGTTCTTGATGATTCGATAATTTTTCTGGGTAAACATAATGAAAACTTAATTTTTTTCACTGAAGTAATTTTTTTACGTAACTTTGCTATTCTGCTATTTCTTGTATTTTTTACTGGTATTTACGAGTACTTTTGCATTGCGCATCGCTTCATCAAGTTAAAAATACATAAAATTTAAAAATGTATGAAGAAAAATTATTATTCATAAATGGCAATTGGAACTAAAATTTATTTACTATAGATAACTTTTACTTATGCAGTAGACCCTCTGTTAATCGACTTCTGTTATCCGACTCTCCGGGTTAACTGTTGAACCCCCTGCCGACCACTAAAACTCCGGTTTTGTTTTTTAAGGTAAAAAAGTTTTTTAATTCATGAGCTGATGTAAACTATTTTTCTTATAATTTTGTACGATACTTACATTACTGCATTAATCTTATTTATTATTATTATTACTTGAGTACAAAACTTGATTTAATACAACAATAAAATATTTAAATAGACAAATGACAATCAGATCTTTGATTTTAAACTACGATAATACTGGTCTTTTATATTTTTATTAGTAAATGTTTAAATATAATTTTGAAATGAAATATTATTTAAATGTATATAAAAAATGTGTTGATCAGTTAATTTATGTAAAATTGTTCGTCGTTTATACCGGTTATTAATTTATAAGATGAATTGCTGAATTGATTATGTTTCGTTGTTTGTATTAGTATGGCGTCTCTGCTAGCGTTTTAATTCTTGAACTTTTAGATAGGTTTTATTAAATAAATTTGAATATTTCGTATTAGTAAATTTACAATAATGATTCCTTACTTGTTGCTCTTTTTGATTATCTATAATATATTATACCTCCTTTTAATTTTCTTGAATAATTTTAAAGTTTTACTGGAACTTATTATTGTGCTACCTTCTTGTTGATCGTCACTCCAACAACGACGCTTAGAACGGATCTTTGGTTCATCATGTTGAGATTTTAAAATTTGATTATGAAATTTGGATTGTTCGTAAAAATTCAAATTATCGTTTTAAAAGACGTTGTATATTTTATTATGATTATTCATATCATTCATTCAATTGTTCATCTCCGTTTTTGATTTTTAATTATCTTTTTATGACACACAATTTAGTTACACTTTTGACTCACGCACATTCGATTTTAATTTTGCTGCCGTTTAAATATAATTACACAAATTTTAAAAATACCGACGATTAACTGGTATCAACTATTAAATATAAAATGTTTATTTATATTATGCCAGTATTTATGATTTACAATTTTATTTATACTGTTAAAAGAAATATTACAAATATATGCCAAGTATTACTTGTTGATAGTTTTTTACGTTATGATAAGTGTAGTGACTAACCTGACCATGTGACCGTGACCACTAACACTAAAATATAGGTCAATGTCTTGCTACATTATTTCCCCTACTATATAAAAAAAATAAAAATTAGTCTTATTTTTATTTTTTAATTTTAAACTAATAAAACATAAAAGAAATATATATTTAATTCAAATTACGTACTTAATATCTATATTTTGTTTATTGAGCATCATTTATTATTTATAAACTAACTCTTAAGATTAATTACAGAAATTATAAATTGTGAACATAAAATTTGTATCTTAGTGTTGTTATATGTATATACAGGGTGAGTGTTGTTATATGTATATACAGGGTGATTCATGAAGTTCTCCCCCCACTTCTACAGCACATTGTACTAGTAAAAATAATGAAAAAATGTTATATAAACATAGGTCCGAAAACGCTTCGTTAGCGAGTTACAGCTAGCGAAAGTTTCGCCTGGATTTCAGTTCACCAGGTGAAATGAGGTCTTCCTGGAATTGTGGTAAGGTAGATTAAGGGGCAAATTCAATCATTTCTTATGGTTTTTGATCTGATAAATTGAATAAAACAGGTCCCAGATCTGTAAGTTAAATAGTTTTTAAGAAAACCAGTGTCAAATGCAAAAAATGGAGTGAAAATCACATTTTTTCATCTTTGGGCAAGGATAACTGTGTTATTTCACCAAGAAACAGTTAAAATTTTTCAATAAAACATGTAGAAAATTTTATTCTAGTCAGATAGTCAGATTGTGTGGTCAGGTAGTTTTTTTTTAGTCAGGTAGTGAGATTGTATAGTCAATCAGATTTTTTTTATGGTCAGGTAGTCAGATTGTATGGTCAGACAGTCAGATTTTTTTTAGTCAGGTAGTCAGATTTTATGGTCAGTAGTCAGATTTTTTTTAGTCAGACAGTCAGATTTCAGACAATCAGATTTTTATGGTCAGGTAGTGAGATTGTATGGTCAGACAGGCAGATTTTTTTTAGTCAGGTAGTCAGATTATATATATAGTCAGGTAGTCAGATTTTTTTTTAGTCAGACAGTCAGATTTTACGGTCAGATAGTCATATTGTGTGGTGAGATAGTGAGATTGTATAGTCAGGTAGTCATATTTTTTTCAGTCAGGTAATCAGATTGTATAGTCAGGTAGTCAGATTTTATAGTCAGGTAGTCAGATTGTGTGGTCAGATAGTCTGGCCACTGGTTGACAAGACTGATTGGACTTGACTTGGCAGAATCTTAAATGGGAACTAACTAAAATATATTGGGTTTTGTTTTGATGTAATTGGCCAGGTGGCGAATGAATTTATTCTTGATTGTAGGGAACAAATTGATTTTATTCAACCAGTTTGAGACCGGTGTCGCCGATAAACTCTAATAATAGATCTGGATGTATAAGAATATTTATATAAAACCAGTATATGGTTTTGGATAAATAATCCCTGGCTACGGGATATTTTATTAGGTTTCTTTATGTATAAATACAATTGTTCGACTCTTATATAATCAGATAATATATCAGTCGCATTCAGAAGCTTAGGGCATTTTCCTTTCTTCCTTCTCGGTCTGTAGAGCCATACACGGTCACCAGGTTGAAATCCCGCGGATTTAGCTATCAAGTCGTATCTTGCCTTCATTCGATCACTTGCTACTTGCAGATGTCGCCGTGTATACTCATGGATTTCGTGGATACTTGCTGCCAATTCCGCGGTGTACTGTTGCGCTGGTTGTTCCTTGTCAGGCGGGGCGCCGAACAGCAGATCACAGGGCAACCGTAGTTCACGGCCAAACATCATCTTGGCGGGTGTCAAGCCGGTGGTTTCATGTATCGCCGCTCTGTAGGCCATCAAGAAAAGAGGAAGCTTCTGGTCCCAGTCTCGTTGGTTCTTGGAGACTACCTTGCGTAGATGCTCTTCAACTGTCTTGATGTAGCGCTCGACCATTCCATCCGACTGCGGGTGTAATGCTGTTGTCCTTGTCTTGTGGACGCCCAATCGTTCCAGTACTTCTTGAAGTAGCTGCGATTCGAAGTTCCGCCCTTGATCACTGTGTAGCTCTCTCGGTACTCCGAATCGGGAGAACAGCTCGTTCACTAAGGTTTCCGCCACCGTAGCCGCCTCTTGGTTTGGAATGGCGTATACTTCCGGCCACTTAGTGAAGTAATCCATGGTCACTAACAGATACTTGTTTCCGCCGTCTGTCACGGGAAACGGACCAGCAATGTCAATGGCGATGCGCTTGATCGGAGCTCCCACATTGTACTGCCGCATTTGTCCTTTACTTCGAGTCCGGGGCCCTCGACTAGCCGCACAGGTGTCACACAACTTGCAGGAATTCTCGACGTCGTCCCGTAGGTGGAGCCAGTAGTAGCGCTGACGAATTTTCTCCATAGTCTTCTTGACGCCGAGGTGTCCGCCTGAAGTGCCGCCGTGTAGTTCTGACATAACGTCCTTGGTCTTTGTGCGTGGAAGTACTAGCTGCGGGACGCGCTTACTGCCATCCACTGACTGCCACTCTCTATACAGCAAGCCGTCCCTCACGAAGAATGAGTCCCACTGCGCCCAGTAGCTTTTATATTCCGGGCTTCTTAAGCTTATATCTTCCCATGATGGTCGTTGGCCTGACTCCTTCTCGTTGATCAGGGGTCCTATGTCCGGGTCCTGCCGCTGCTCCTCGCAAAGATCGTCGTCGCTCCAGCCATCTGCTGCCACCGTCGTAATTATTTGTACCTCAGCCTCGTCACATCGCTGCTCGATTTTCTGGCAGTGCTTACAGTCCTGAGCACACGGCCTTCTTGACAAGGCGTCCGCGTTAGAGTGTTTTTTTCCAGGGCGATGCTCGGCTTTGTAGCTGTACTCCTGCAGGCGCTCGACGCAGCGCGCGGTTTGGCCTTCCAAGTTCTTAAAGTTAAGAAGCCATATCAGCGCTGAATGATCAGTCCGAAGTGTGAACTCTCTCCCGTACAGGTATTTCCGGAAGTGTTCAATCGTCTTGACGACCGCTAACAGCTCACGTCTCGTCACGCAGTAGTTTCTCTCCGGTCGCGACAGAGTTCTGCTAAAATAGCCGATAACCTTCTCTTCGCCTCCTTGGACTTGAGAGAACACACCACCGATTCCGACGTTGCTGGTATCGTGTCGACGATGAAACGGTCTTCTGAGTTCGGGTAGCTCAGGATTGGCGCGGAGCATAGTTTTTCTTTCAGCCGCTTAAAAGACTCTTCTTCTTCTCGTCCCCACTGATAGTTCTTCTTGTCCTCCGTCAGGCGTGTCAAAGGCTTCGCAATGTTGGAGAAGCCTTGAATAAACCGGCGGTAGTACGCGCACAGTCCTAGGAAACTTCGAACATCATGCTTGTTTTGTGGTGTAGGCCACTCCTTTACGGCTTTCAGTTTGTCGGGGTCTGCGGCGACGCCTGCTGCTGATACGATATGGCCCAGGTACTGTACTTCTCGCCGAAACAGATTACATTTCTTCGGATTCAGCTTCAACGCGACGCCTCGCAGCCGCTGGAACACTTTCCTTAGGTTTTGCAGATGTTCTTCTTCCGTGCGCCCTAGCACAATGATGTCGTCTAAATAAACGAGGCAGGATTCAAACGTCAATCCTCGTAGAACTGACTCCATCAACCTCTCGAAAGTGGCCGGCGCGTTGCATAGTCCGAACGGCATCACTGTGAACTGCCAAAGCCCTCGTCCAGTCGAAAACGCAGTCTTCTCCTTGTCTTCTGGATGAACCGCAACCTGCCAGTATCCACTTTTCAAGTCGAGTGTAGAGAACCATTTCGCTCCTTTAAGGGTGTCTAGTGTATCGTCAATCCGGGGAAGAGGAAAGCAGTCCTTCTTGGTTACATTGTTTAACTTCCGGTAGTCAACGCAGAATCGTAACTCGCCGTTCTTCTTCTTTACTAATACTACAGGTGACGACCAAGGGCTGTCGGACTCTTCGATGACGCCTTGCCTTCTCATGTCTTCCACCATCTTATCAACCTCTCCCTGTTTTGCTAGTGGTAGTCGTCTCGGCGGCTGGTGTATCGGTTGAGCATCTCCAGTGTCGATTCGATGGTACACTTGATTAGTACGGCCGTATCCTTCTTCTTCCGTCGCGAATATGTCTTGGAAGTCTCTGATTAGGTTGTCAAGTCCCTTCCGTGTATTATCGCTGAGCTCCACGCCGGCTGCCGCCGTCAGTTGCTGTAGTTCCGGGTTCTTCCGGCGCCTTCCCTGATTTAGTGCTCTTGGCGGTTCAGATGTCCAAGTTACTGGTTCGCAGTGACCAAGAACGGTTCCCTTCGGTAGTACCTTATCTGAGGAATCCAATTTCGCTACCCGGACGGAGATCGTCTTGCTGTTCGGTACTACAGCTCGCCCGATGATCACTCCTTCCTTTCCGGTTATTTCACCAGCTTCCGTAACGCCGCTGTTGGTGCCCAGATTTTTCGACAGTGTAACCGTTACAATTCTCTCGCATCGGGCAGGTATCACTTCGTCCGCCTGTAGCAGAACTTCAGCACTGCTGGGCTTGAGGCGAGGACTCCATAATGCTACTTCACACCGCCCCATCTTCAGCAAGTGGCGTCCGATATCTACTGCAGCGTCGTGCGATCTCAGTATGTCAAGCCCTAATATAAATTCGTTCACGATGTCGGCGACAAACACCCAGGCTTGTAGTTTGTAACACCCGAGTGTTATATTAACTAAGGCTTCGTCCTTAATAGGCAGTGTGCTGCCCGAAGCGGTCTGCACGGCGTACTTCTGGTTTACTTTCCTTCTCTTGCAGCGGGTCGCCTTGTCCGGCCGAATTACTGAAATAGGGGCCCCCGTGTCTACGGTAATAGAGCATGGCCTGTTATTTAATAATCCGTCGGCGATGAGGCTGTCTGACCCTCCTCGTACGGTGGCTAGACTAAAGATGGCTGGAGGGGAAGAGATCTTCGGCGCCGGCGGTCCCCTCTTTACGCCGGCGTTTCGTCGTTTCCCTGGTCGGATGTCGGCTTATTTTCTCCGCAGTTCCTTCTAAAGTGGCCTGGCTTTCCACATTGCCAGCTGCTTTTCGCTGGTCGGTGTCCGTCGGTGGTTCTGACCCGGCGTGCTTCGGTTAGGCCGGGCTTCAAATCTATTTGAGCCGTTGTATTCGTCGGCAGTCACCCTCCGTACTTTCGCCGGTGTGTCGGTAGATGCGGTGACAGCTTCTATACGCAGGGCCTGAGTGAGAGCCTCACTGAGTGTCTTATGACCCTGGAGAATAAGGTGTTTCTTCATTTCGGCGTCTCGAACCCCATTGCCGAAACACTGCGCCGCTTCTTCCTGGATAAACCCGACCGGCTGTTCAGGAAAAGCCTTCTGCGCGAGTTGTTCAATATCCAGGGCGAATTCTTGTAAAATTTCGCCCGGCTTCTGTCTTCGTCCCCGTAACTCGCACTTATAGATGGCCGCCAAGTTATGCTCGCCGTATCGCCCTTCTAGTGCTGCGACGATTTCTTCGTACCCTGTGGTCGCCGGTACAGCGCGTAGAACTTCCGCTGCCTGGCCCTGTAGCGAAGTCATCAGTACCGTTGTTTTCTCCGCCGGTGACCATGTGTTGAAGTCGGCCGCTGCCTCGAACTGTCGTCGAAAGACCTGCCAAGAAGAACTCCCGTCAAATTTTGGTGCTTTTACACTAATTACACGCCCGGACGATGTGTTGTCGGCGAGAATTACCGAGCCGCGATTTTCACTTAATTTTACTGTTTTAACAATGTCCTTAAACCTAATATCCATAGCCTTATCTATTTCTTCTAACCTAGTGTCCATTAACTCACTATTTTCTTTTAACCTAGATTCTACAAATTTTACAACATTATTTCTTACTTCCTTAACATTTTCTTCTAACTTAAACTCTACTGAATCTACCCTATTATTTAAACTATCTACATTATCTCTAATTTTTCCTAACTCTACTTTTAATTCTGTTTTTATCTCATCATTATTTGACTGAATTGCCTGTATTTTATCATTAATTTCCTCATTTCCATCTTTAATAGCTTGTATTTTGTTATTGGTTTCTTGTATGTTATTATTGGTTTTTTCATTACTTGCCTTAATTTCATTTAGCATTTGCATTAATACGGTCATGTCTACCAAACTCCCCATTTTAACTAATAATTTACAATTAATTACAAAACAAATTAGCAAATTTTACAGATACAAAAATTAATTATAGAAGCAAGATAGAACTATTACAAACAAACGTTATGCGCAGTTATTACAAGCAATGATAAGCGATTCTACAAACTAAATACACTTACAACATACACAAAACTTTAAACGCTAAATTTAGAAAAACACAACACTAATTTACTTTACGATAATTTTAAAACACTTAACTGAATTGAGATTTTACTTAAAATTATCCAAAAACACTAGATCCCGCACTTCTGACACCAATGTGACACTTATTGCTAAGGTCCGTTTCGGGATCTAGGTTATTAAATAATTAATACGCTAAAGTTTACAAATTACAAATATTTATTAGGCTAAAAGATTACAAAATAATGATTAAACTAATTATAATTAAATAACACGATAAATTATTTAATGATTCACTTAAGCTAGATAAACAATAAATAACTTACAACTTACTTAGCCTACTTACAATCACTTTTATAAACTACACCAACATACAACACAAACGGAATTCACACAATTACACCTTAACAACTTTACAATTCACAAACACAAAGAAACGGTATAACGATCTTGCATGGATACGATACTCGGATGTATAGCCTGCAAATACACACCCGTCACTGTTCGGCAAAGATCACACGAATACTGACTCGACCGCCGCACGGGTCGTCCTTTTATTACCATTCACAAAGATCTTTCGAGAACAATTTAGAGAAATCTACTCAAGTACAACAATAACTCTTTATTAATGAATGCTAGAAAAATCCCTTTTGTTAATAGGTCAACTATTGTAAATAGAAAACGTAAACAACTTCATAAAAATACCCTTTTTATAACACACAATACCTTTTTATAATAGGCGTACCCTTTATGGTTAAAACTGTCATTTACCAAACTGATCTATTGTGTATTGTTATTTCTGTCTTTATTACTCCCTCTTGTTACTATTATCAATAGTAAATGTACTATTATTATTTATTAAGTATTTTTATGAATAGAATTTCTGGAACCTTCGTGAGGAATCTCGTCTTTTTTTGTTACAATATAAATGACAATTTATTCTACTTTACCTAATGTTATTAATAAACCAAATACTATCTATATGAATATTGAAGGAAACTATCGTTTCTCTCCACAAGGATATGCCAAATTTGAGGAGTAACTTTACTCCACACAAGTTTGAGTTCCAAATTTGTTAAATACGAATTTTATTCCCCGCTAGGAATCGACAAATTTGCTGTGATTAAATAAGCTAAATATTGTTGAACAAATTCTCTTTCATAATTTTGATTATTCATAAGATAATTCATTAGTGTTTGTTTTCATTTCACATGTTTTAAATTTTGTTACTTTTACATTTTAAATACTTTAACAAAAACGTGTCCCATATGTAATAAATTTTACTGTTTCTTTAAACTATCATTTTAAATTATAATGTCCCGTCTATATTGTATATTTTAAGTAAACTTTTATTTGTTCTGTGGCCCGTCCATCTTCTTCGATGTTCGGAACCAGACTCCTTTTTCTTTACAAAATTGTAAGTTCTTATTTTTCATAGTTTCCTAGCAACCATATAAATAACTCTTTTCAATATTTTCTGGTAATATAAATTAAATAATTTTTAAAGTATTTATTTTCCAATCACCTGGAGTTTGTTTATATTCTCAACTAGAGCAAACATAAACAGTTTTAACTGTGACTCGTTTGAATCGTTACAATATATACAAAACGGAGATATTTGTTTTTATAATAATTTTTAAAATGTGATTTTTTATGAATACATAAGACTTATTTGGATAATGTTTCTTCAATGTTTTTCTCGTTGGTTTATCTGAATAAAACCCAATTGTAATTAATGTTAATCTGTGTAGGAAATTTTGTTATTGTGGTTTCAAACATTTTAACTGTTTATCTGAATTCCTCTTAATTTCTCACTCTATTTCAATTATGTTTAATTGTATCAGAATAAAATTGTTTATTTTACTTTTAAATTTTTTTTCGAGACACCAAATGCATAGAACACTAAAAAAATAAAAAAATAAGGTATTTAATTAAATTTGATTACAATGTATTTTTTCTCGTTAACCACAGATCCTTACAAACGAACTTTTTCAATTAAAATTGAAGACGAAGAAAAAAGACCTAAGGGGTCTTAGGAGATGATCTAAGACCTTAAGGTACCTCAAGGTACCTTAAGGTACCTTGAATTTAAGTGTAATTAGGTCCTTTGAGGTACCTACCTTGAGATCTCCTTTAAGGTACCCATCTTGAGAAAAGATTTTGAAATTTTTAAAAAATTATTCTATTAATTGACCAGTCCTACAATCCGTTAATTTTGGCGCAGTGGCGAGATAATATAGTGTATGTTTTTTAAACGGCAATGTTTTCATATCCCCACAAATCTCCCGGATAACCGGCATAAAGTCTAAATTGAGAGTCGGATATATAAGTGTACAGAAAATTCGGTTAAAATCGTGAAATGACTTCAGATTTCTCACACCGTAAAAATTATTTTCCAACACTTTTTCCAGTTGGCAAACGCTTACTCTTGGTAAAAAGACATCCACAGAATGGGTCGGCACTATATTCCGGCAATCCAACCAAACTCGATTGTCTATAGTGGATGGTCGAAAATATAATAGAAAATCATTTTCTGTAAATTGCCACCGTAAATTTAAAATATCAATTTGATTTCTAAACACTAATTCGCTTTCAACCTTTGCGTAAAACTGAATAGGTGTCAATTCTATGTCAAAATATGCCGTCCCGAGCCGACTTGTATAGCCAAGAAATTTTAATTGTATATTCATTTTTTGAAACAACATCTTCCAATATGTAACGATAAAATTATAAATATGTACATCTATTGTTCGCCGCTGGCCAATTTATTTAATTTATATTGTGTAAATTAAATAAAATAAATTATTATCAGATTATACGGTCAGATATTTAAATCAGGTACTCAGATTATACGGTCATATTTTCAAATAAGACAGTCAGATTATTTAGTCGGATAATCAGAATATATTATCAGTTCAGTCAGGTAGGCAGAATATATAGTCAGGTAGTCAGATTTCCAGTCATATAGTCAGTTTTTGTTTTCAGTCAGGTAGTCAGATATTTTCAGTCTGAAAGTCAGATTATTCAGTCAGGTAGGCATAATATATATAGTCAGTTAGTCAGAATATATTGTAGTCAGATTTTTCAGTAATGTACTCAGATTATATGATGAGATATTCAAGTCAGGTAGTCAGATTTTACGATCAGATAGTCAGATTTTTCAGTCAGATAGTCAGAATATATGGTCAGGTAGTTAGATTTCTTCAGTCAGATAGTCAGGTAGTCAGAATGTATGGTCAGATAGTCAGATTTTGAGGCAGAAAGTCAGATATTCAGATTATATAATCAGGTTTTTAGTCACATAGTTAGATTGTATGGTGAGATAATCAGTTTTTTCCGTAAGGTGTAACTACTTACATACATCTTATTATATATAAATATTTCTTAATATTCACTTCTTTATTAGTTCGTGTAACATTTATTTTTCAATGTTACAATTTATTTATTAATTAATTTTCCTTGCATTGTTCTAATAGTTTTAATTTTCGTTAACTGCTCTGTCGACGTTAATTAGTTATCTCTTAATTGATTTGCTCTTCTTGGCTTTTGCTTTACCGTTCGCTGCCATCTGATTTATCTGCCGTATCGGTTCTCCCTCTTCTTTCTATCATGTTTTCCTTTCATGATTCCCTTGTTGGAGGGGACCCGTGACGTCAGGCCCGAGTTTTCCTTTTAAGTAATTTTTGCGTCTCTCGTTCCTCTTGCTGCAAATGGTCATGTCGCCGGACGTGTTTTTGGTATTGGTGCCGTAATTAATTTTAAGTTTTTTCGGGGTGCGTTATGTTGCTGCTTGTCTTGACCATTTTGCTTTCCCGAGTTCCGGTAAGTTTCTCTCTTTCTATTTGTAGTTAAAACCCATTGAAGCCGAAAATGTTAAATTTAAATTTTGTAAATTTTGTAAACCCTTTGGGTATTTTAAATTTTATTTTAAATTTTTTTAAATGCTTTTCTTAAAGCGAACTTTTCTAGTTGAGCCTATGGGATTTAGCTACCTTTTTATTTTTGTGTTTTGGGGTAGCCCTCATTTTTCTAAGTCCTGGTTTTTCTGCTCTTTGCAGGGACCCAGTGTGGGACGGATTTAAATCTGTTTGAGATGGATCCTATTTCAAGTCCAGACAAATGCTAACTTGTTCGAAAATTAATGTAATCCTGTTTGGGGCAAATGGTATCCGCTACGAATTTGCATTTCGTAACCCGAAAACTTCTTGTCGGCGATATGATTCGATCTTTCTCTAAAAATCCATCTAGAAGCATCCGTTATATAAAATTATATTTTTACAATAAAACAAAATCTCATCTTTAATTTATAACTTGTGATAATATGTTTTTTTTTACTTAATTCTATTTAAGTATGCTGCTAAGCATGGTATAGTGTGGACTTAAACAGTTTCTATACTCCTTACTTTTAATGTTTTTTTACATAAATTTTTTTTTGGATAAAACATTATTTATAAAAATTATGTTTTGTAATTTTGAAATTTTGTATTTGGTTTTTATCTAACTGGCTTTGTTAATAAAAAAAATCAATTCTCATTAAAAAAATAATAATTTATTTTATTATCTGTATTTTCGTCTTAAAGCCAATTTAATTATGATTGCTTATAAAATTAAATTATTTTCAACTTTATCAATTGGTTATTTAAAAGGCCTATTCAAATTAAATATTCAATCTATTGTTTCATTTCTATAATAATATTTATTATTAATTATCAATATTCTTTTATAAAATTATTTTTTTCTCTGGATCCAGTATTAAGTATTATACATATATTTATATTTTTTTGAGGAGTTTTGTCTTTTCTTAAATTTTGGCTTTTTATGTTTTTAAAATCATTTTTGTGTTTGTGTAACTTTCTCCGTTAAATAATAATTTAATTGTAACTGTAATTCTTTAAGTATTTCATTTCATTCAACATTTTATTAAATATTTTTACTATTTTATTTTTCTCGATTTAGTTTAACATCACATCACCGCAGTCTCTCCTGTTGGAGTTTATTTGTTTCCCCGTGCCAATTTTGTTTCGTGGCGTTTTGGTTTCGCTCGAACAAAAGGGGTTACAAATATTGGTAGGCAGAACGGTGGTTGTGTTTTTTAACACAAATGTGGGTGTCTGAACTGTGTGGTTCTTTTGGGATCCTGCCACTTTTCTGGCAGCTCCTGTTTTGTCTGGTTGGCACAGACTCTGTTCGCTGGTTTTTACTTGTTCCAAGTTTGTTAACTTTTGTCTTGTTTCATTTATACTGCTGTGGTGTGGTATTAAAATATTTCTATACTATATTGTACCGTTTTCGGCTGCACGGGGTTACCTTTGATTTTGATAAAAAAAAGAGGTGGTGTTCTTTGAATTTCTTTTGGAAATTTTTTTTTATTACCCTGGTTCTTCGCTGCCTAATGTCATCTGTATATGTCCTTGTAAATTTTTTTTATTTTTTTTTCTGGTTTTTCGTATGCAAATTTTTTTTGGTCTTCTTGTTTCTCTAAATTTATTTTATTATACTTTAATGTGTCCTGTTAGACAACTTTATTTTCTAATGCTGTTCGACCCAATTTCTGTCACGGTGTTTTGGACATGTGTTTTCTTTATCGCTGTTTGCTGTTGTAAATTTTACTGTTGTTTTTTTTTGATTTGGATTACTTAAATTTTGTTGCTAAAACTTTGTGTAGTTGTTTTTGACTTGCTGTCTTGGGCAATATTTTGTTTTTTGTTGCCATGTTACAATGACTTTTGATTTTGTCTTGTTTCGGTTGTACAACACATCAAGCCTGATGTGGAAGGTTGGTGTTGTTGTTCGACATTGTGTCTGTTGGTTGGTGCTCGTGGTTCATCCGTTTTGGTCTTGTGATGTTTTGTTTTGGTTTTCTTACAGCTTTCTGTAAGTTGCCTTTGGTTGAGGTCCGGTGGCGTTGTTGCGGTTGTCGCCATGTGCGAGTTTGTTTTTTTTTTATTTCCCATGTTTTTGGTGGCACGTATGTGGTCGACCAAGTCCCACCTCCCCTTTGATGAGTCTTTATGACTTCCCTCCCTTTTCCCCTTTATCCCTCTTCGTCCACCTGGTACCCTACTCTGTTTGTTGGCCTTGTTGTTTTGATTTTGAGCTTTTTCTGCTTCAGTTCGCTGGTTCTCCTTCTGGTGTTGCACGAGCCACCACTTCTGTTTTGTGATCACAACTTCTTATTTGGCGGCTATTTGTATTTTCTGTTTATTGGCGACAGAATTGATTATTCACCTAATATCTTATCCATTAACGGTAATACAATCTTCTTATAACTCACGACGTAAATCAACAGAAGAAAAAAACATACGATTAACACCACAAATATATTCACCTCTAATATACGAAGACATGTGCCAACAAAAACCAGGGTAATATTTGAAGCGACAGAAGCAAACAAAGATTTCGTGATTGTAGAATTTTTGGTTTCGTTATCGACTTTTTCGCTCGCTTCACTCTTTGAATCCAACTCGGCGGATCTTTTCAAAATTATTCTCGGCAATAGCATTTTTTATATTAATAAAATGTTTTTTCGTAATCAAGCCAGCTGGTACATAAATAATTTCAATCCCATGTTTTAAACAGAGCAGAAATTTCTCTACATCTCTTTTAATGTTCTGAAAATTTATATAATGCGTTGGACCCTGAATTTCAATTGCAGTTTTAAATACTGGTAAATAAAAATCTAATTCCAATCGGGAAGATGGAATTTTTTTATTCACCAGAATTTTCACGTTTGTTCCGAAAATATTTTTCAAAATTTTATAGGCTCGCAGTTCGCAATAGCTATTAAATCTGTTATTTTCATAATAAAATTTTTTACAGCAGATTTTCATTCTGTTTTTTCTATTTAAAATAAAATATATATTGAAATAATAGGAGTTTTAAATCGGAGTATGTGGTTATTTTCTTTCGGTTTTGATGTTTAATTTTGGTTTTCCGGTATCGGTTATAATATATGGCGTTTGGTTTATTATAAATGCGATATAGTTTAACGACTATACAACTTGAAAGAAAATGGTTTTTTTATTAAAGACTATTTCCACCATTTTCCTTATTCTGACGTTATAAAGACAACACCCCCGATGGTTATATTATCATTCTATATAAAAATAACAGAGTTTATACATCCTCAATACTATATTGATCGAAAAGAATTAATCGAGTCGTATTCAAATACAATCGAAATGAATTACGAGACAATGCTTTCCATGTCATACAGCAATGAAAACTGGACAAATCTCCTATATACTGCACGTTTTCTAACCCATGAGATTCTGGTCATAGTTTATTTTGGTATGAAGGAGAAAATACCTGTTGAAAAAATCGCGAATGACGTGGAAGATGTGATCTTTATTCGACGCTTTCAGAATAGTTCGAAAATCATTCAAAGGTTGAAGAAAACCACGCGAATATTCTTGGATGTCTTGGCGCAAAGAATGCAGTATAATTTTGAAAAACTGAACATTAAAGTGAAAGATACCAACGGTCAGCTCTTCGAGCAATTGTTTCTGGATGTCAATATTAAAAACTCACACAAAAAGATGCACGAGATGTTACAAACCTCTTCGTTCGACTTCACCGATAGGTTGGCCATAACTACTTATGCAATCAAAAACGCCATCCCAACACGGGTCCTTAAATGGCATCTTAGAAAAACGCTGGCCGAGCGAAAAAACGAACTGAGGAAAAATACAGAAGATTCAGTATTGAAACAAATCTCTTGTTCCGTGATCGATAGAACTGAGTTTTTAACACTCGCTTTATACAGAAAAGTGATTGTATACCATACTGCAATATCAAATATTCTAAATAATTCTAGACTCAGTAGTATATAAGTAAGGGTTTTGTAACATCCAATACCATTATTCAAGAACATGTCGGCAGATGACAGCGCAACAACTATTGAAATCGCGGAGGAAGCCATGTATAACTTGAACCTTCAACACGAATCCAACGACACTAACGCTTCGCTAACTTTTACGAATTTTGTCGACCAATTAAAAGAAAAAACAAACCAATTTGATTTCAAATCTTATCCGAGGTATTTAGTCTGGATGCTTTCTTCTATTATATACTTCGCTGTTAAAGACAATGTGAATAAGAAAACGCTTTTTCAAACCTTTGCCGGAATACTGGCACAACTCTTCGAAGATAAGACTAAAGCGGACGACATTTTACTAAGGACTAAATCATTTTACGACGAATTGATTTACTACGGTTCAAACTGTGAGAATTTAGACACGAAAGTGTTTATCGGCAGTGACGAAAAATGTGAAGAATTAAACTTTTATCGCGTCAACCTGACGAAAAGCCGTAGAGAACTGAACAACCTGTTGTTTGAAATGGCCCATGAATCTACCTTTAACTTTCACAGCCGTCTACTACTGAGCGCTTTTGCTTTTCTACACGATATTTCAATCGGGGATTTCAGAGAGGTTATACGCATTCATATATCGAACAAGAAAAACGATTTACCGCAATATGACGACCGGTTTCTAGCCAACATTGCCGACAGGATTCTACAGAATACGTACAAACGCACTATGCAAGCCTATCTGACTTTATGGCATTTCTATGTTGTCATAGAAGATCTGTTGGATTAAAACGATTTAGCTCGACATATGAAACATTTAACATCACAGTTTAATTTACATTCGGGACAGAGGATGTGACCACAATATAACATATGTGTGAGAATTGAATTTTTTTTGTAACAAATCAAACATTCACCTATTATTTTATTGCTGAAAAACACTTTTTCTTTTTTAATTTTTATTATGACAACGCCGGATAGTAACATTGTTGTGATGTTTATTATGTTTGTAGTAATTTTAATTGAATATGCAACAAATATGATTTTTTTTAATATGTTTAATGTTATATTATTATAGATTTTTAATTATTATTTATCTATGCTGTGTAGTATATATTATTCTTTGACGAAAAATAAAATTTTTATACACATTAATATCATAATTTTATTTATAATATAATTTATGTTCTAGTAGTTTTTTTTATGAATATACATATCTAATACAGCTGTTGTGTTGTCTGGTGAATATTGTTAAAAGAAATGGCCGGATATACCGATTTTATATACTCGTATTTCAACCAATGGCGAATATTGAGTGTATGTATTTAATAAAAATGTTAAATAAATTAGAAATACAACCTAAGTGTAGTTGGATAACAAGTGGAACCGGAAAATGTGGGTATAAATATTTGTGGTAATATCCTACGTTGTCATTTTCCTGAAATATTTTGCTGTTGTAAGTTGTAGTTCGAAAATATCGGGTGAGACATTTTAGAAAAACTCTATTTACACCCACATATTGTTTTTTATATCACATATCAACTGGCTCTTTCTTACCCATCGTTATTCGTCTTTACATTTTATTCAATTTTTTTAATTAGCAGTGACAAACATTTAAAACGGTGGGTATCAATTTTCAGAAAAGAATTCTTCCTTTACTCATGGATATATCGGACATTTTAGAGCTAAGTGTAAAAAACAATTTATTTTGCTGCCAATGACAACAAAATATGTCAGGTTTATCCAGTAATAAATAAGATTTAGTTGATATGATAATAATTGTTTTATTTCTCTTTATTCTCTAAAATTATAACAGGATATAATATGACCAAATGATCTTTTTTTTTTTTTTTTTTTTTGGTTTAACGTCCGACTGTTCTGCAGACCAAATGATCTGATCTACTGTATTAATTAATAACTATCAGAATGTTTTTGTTGTTGGTTGTTTGTTGGTATTTAAAAAAAATTATCGGTGTAGATTTTTAGGGTTTGAAGCGTTATAGGCTATTTATTCATGCGGTCTAACAGGTAAAGAATCATTTCATTCATGCAATCTGAACGCGCTCAACTATTCCGGGCAGATATACGGGCCAACTACGAGTCGTGTCTGTTGGCCTGTAAAAAGATGTCTTTTCATTACGGGGGTCTGGAAGTGTTGCCTTTAGATGTCGACGGATTAATCGAGCAGTTAGACAGCATAAACAATCTGAATATCGTCGGCCCCGAATGCAAACTGTCCCCACCGTCCCCATCTTCTGGTGATACTGGATACTAGGTCATCGAAAATAATCTCATGCTGCGAAGCAATTTAGCTAATGTCGCGATCGCGAACAGACAGCGTATGTACACAGTACCGTTTTGGGTTCCGTTTATCGAGTCGATTTTGCGCTATTTCAAGATGATGCAGAAACACAAAGGTAAAGTGTCTTTCCTCCGGTATTAAAAAAATGGAACATATAAATTTCGTAGAAGGTATTTGTCATTACAAAAATGTTCCTGTACTTGTAGATGAGACCACCACGAGCTACGTGTTGAAAAACAAAAACAACCCGGTGATAGTCGAAGCATATATAGATTATGCGACGCTACTGACAAATTCTCAACTAATCAGAATTCAAGGCGTAAATTTTTCGTTTGATAACATCTTGAAAATGGCTTTAGTGTCCAGCGGTAAAAGTTTCGTCCCGACAATATGTTTGCTGGACCCCGCATTATACAACAACAGTGACGTCAAGTCTTTCACCTCTCTTAAGCGACTGGCCAAA
This sequence comes from Catonia carolina, assembly GCA_035578175.1. Classification (NCBI taxonomy): domain Eukaryota; kingdom Metazoa; phylum Arthropoda; class Insecta; order Hemiptera; family Achilidae; genus Catonia; species Catonia carolina. Next base: position 335,206,951 of record JAQMRL010000001.1, read on the forward strand.
TGGTATCATTTTGTTTCATGGAGGTGTCACGGAAAAGACATATATTTCGAACCGGAAGAAAATTTTCCCCTACACAACCTGTTCAAGACGTTGAACGTTAATATCGATCGCTTGAATCCGGACGATAAAAACCACATAAACGAAACTTCCAGTCTGTTTGATTTCTCCGAGAATCTCCAAAGTATTACCTGGTGGAATTTGGTGGTGGATAAACATAAATTTCCACTACCAACATACGAATCGTGGGAACATTGTTATATAGACATGCAGCGACCAGCGGAATGTTTCGCCGTCTTGAATAGCGTCATGCGAATCGTCTGCGCTTGGGAAACCGCTTACACAGATTTCCGCTCATTACTGTCCGCCTCTGTCGTCTTTATATATTTTCTACAAGACACTGGCGCTTCTTTGAATGAGTACACTGGTATTCTACCAGTTTTACAATTCGTTACGGTGGCAGCGCATAAGCCGACGGCCAACCTGGAACCGACAGGAGAACTGTTCAAATATGCCGAGCAGAAATACCAGAGAGCGTTGAAGAGTAAAAACCGCAGCAACCACATTCTACATCTGAAAGTGTCCCAGTTGAGTGAAAATTTAGTCGTATCCGAATTCACAGACCTTATACATTTTATCTTACACAACATGAATAACCTATACTCTGATTGTGAAACATTTGACCATCTCCTAGTTTATATGAGGAAAGTGTTCTCACATAGGAACAAATCCGAGCTGCATTATTATATAAGCGTGTATGCATTCGCTATGCTTACCATCAGGTTGGGTAAAATCAAATCGTATTCGGCGTTAGAAAATCTAGAGCTGCAGCGAATAAAGATTAGAAACGAGGAAACGGTAAAAGAGAAAATCAAAGATGATATAAAAATCCTACACGATTTTATCAATCCGTTTTTGGACTACCTGCATATATTGCAATCGAATCCCAATTTTGATATGTTTGCGTTGACCGATGAAATTGTGTATTACTTTTTAAAATCAAACAACACGTTTTCACTGGTTATCGAGTATATATTAAAATCTATACTTCCAATTATAACGAGCTACGTGAAAGATATGGAGACGTGAGGTTTTTTACCAATCTATAGATCGCCACTTCACGAACGGTCTGATATGGTAAAATCGTACTGCAAAATGTGCGGAGATTCGTATGAACCACGCGATTTTTCTGGTATACTAAAGTCTTGTTTTTGTACGTGATCTCGGGCATCACAAAACTGAATTTGTGAGTACTGTATCCGGTCAATTGTAACGTGGATTTGGACAGCGACATTCTACCAGTTTTGGCATCCTCGATGAAAGCCAGTTTATCCATTCCTTTCAGATAGCCGACCATTTGGTATACATGTTCGAGCTGGAGCCGGTTACACTGTGATTTGACATACGCATTCAAGATCGAGTCGCCGAATTTCGTGTTCCAAATTTTTACAAAAGCGTCTAGATTTATTATGTTTTTTCCATCGCCGAATTCTCGGAGTATTAGGTAAAACAGGTTGCTGGAAATTGTAGGTTTATGTGTCTCTTCCAGCCTCCGCATGGCCGCCCGTTTTTTTTCGAAGAATTTAAACGCATATCTCGATCCTCTAAAATAATACAGATCTGTTAACACGTTTTTCATAGACGTTGTTGTGAGATTACTGTCGATAAGATGCATCAACAGGACGTGGTCGTGTGCCAGCGCCAGTCGCGGATCGTTCAGACACAAAAACGAATATTCTGGGTTGATGAGAACTAGCGCCTCGGCTATTGCGTCCATTGAATGCAGCGGATAGATATGAACACAGTCGCCGTCAAAATCAGCGTACATACCGGCCAAAATGGACGTCGGTATACCCGTGACTACAAAATCCCACACTCGTTTCACCTTGTGAAACGTGAAACATCTATAATCAATTACCGGGTATCTGACCAATATCACAAATTCCGGTTCTCTCATATTACCATAAACGTCTCGGTTTAGTATGATTTCATTGGACGCAATCTCAGGACAAGGCACTATTACCGACCGAGCGGTGAAAAACGATCGCCGGCTAAACACGGTTTTTCTGAAACAATTCAGGCGGCCGTTGCTAATATACTCGACTGGAGATGGGTTGAAATCTACACATTTTAAACGTGGCACACCCGCATCGTTGATGTTGTTTATCAAAGAAATAAGTTTGTTACATTGGCCAATCGTGTTGGTAGTTAATAGAGGCGGAGGAAGAATTTGTCCAGACACGTTTATGCTGTATCTATGAAATTGGAGATCGTTTTTAAATTTTTTAATAACACCATCGTAATATCTGAATTTGGCGAAATATTTTTCCAACTTCTGTTGGTTCCGTTTTTTACATTTTATACAAGTCCACAGGATTTGAGAAAAATTTAATATTCTAGAGATTCTGTAGTCGTTCAGATTACCAACAAAGGTAACGTCGCAATTTTCACACAAAATCTTGTCATCCTCTCGATCGCAGTGAGCGGTGCAAGCGACGGTACCACATCTTGGACAGATATTTTTTAAGATACCGCGCAAAGATTTTGTCACAAACGAAGTGGAATTCCACGCAATGTTCAGCTTCAGATTGTTTAACAGTTCCAAATACTCGTCGGCGCGCACTTGTAACAATGACCGTTCATAGTTTGTTTTGTGTTTGAAATCAGCATCTTTACCTATCGTAACCGACTGCAACATTTAAAAAAAGCATTACGGTCGGCGACTGTCCTTTTTATACACGCCAATAGTTAAGTTATTAGTCTGTGAAATATCCACTCCATATTATCACGTTCTTTGTCGTTTAGTGAAACTGTTTCCCCTTTTAAATTAATTTTATATATGTTTCTCTTAAAAGTTAAATGTTTACTGTCGGGTAATAAAAGCCGCGAGTCATCATTGCATTTATATTCATAACCATATATATTATGGTTATGTACTATTTCCGATGAATTCATGCATATTGACGTCTTTAAGGATTTAATGGAAATTTTGTCACTGATGGTATCGAGTTGCATAGACCTGTCACATCGTACATATTTGTTGAGATAATTCACACCAACCGCGTGTGTGTCTGTTTCGTTTATTTCTTTGTGGCAATACGGAAGCGTGAACATAAAACTGTTTTTAGTTGGTAAAGGAAACATCGTGCGCGTACACGAGTTATCGGCGCATAAACCTGTGACAAATCTATGACCAGTTCTACCGGATTTGCATTTACCCACACTTTCTATTCTTGAAGTTTGGTTTTCTCGAATAATACGCTTGTAATCAAAATCAAAGTTTATAGGCAGTCCCATTAGACAAGTGATTATACTTAAATTATAGATTAAGTGTGTCAATAATAGACTTTCAGTTTTAAATTTACCACAGAATTTTTCGAAATTAATACGACTTCTTGTAACAGGATCACTATCGAACATTTTTATATTTATATCGTTTCCAGAAATATCATACATTCTGCTATAAGCACCGCGATAATAAGGACAATCGTCTTGGGTTGGTAGGACAAAATCACCGATTTCCGGTTTCAATATTGCAAATTGTTTATAAATTGGGTCTTTAATCCGATCTTCTTCTTCTATTTCACTATTCAAAAGATTTAATTTCTTCAGTGGTAAATGGAAGTATCGATCGAATGGAGGTTTATATACCAATGGGATACCACCATTAAAATGTCTTTCCAGATCGAACGGGACACATTTATGTAAATTTTCGTCAAAAACCGTTATACATCGCATATCGGGTGTTTGTAAATACAGATCTAATTCCGTATTTGTCATTATATTATATTCCTGTAACTGTTTGAATTGAGTATGGGCCGATTTACAATCCGGCGGACATAAAATCGTAACTGTAGAGTCATCGACGCTCGTAGTATACGCGGGGGATTTTGTCCACAATGGCGGAATCGCTGTGGATACACGTAAAGTAGAATCATTTTCTTTACGCTTGGTTAACAACGTGGCTACTTCTCGGTCAATATAGTTGATAGATAATTGGTCATCCGGACCAATTTTACACTGAATTATTTTACCTACATAAGTTTCAGAGAAAACAGATAAATCATTTCGAGTGATCCGTAAACATTCTGGAGGCAGGTCAGAACAGGTCAACGAATCCGGATCGAAATACTGTTTCTTTGTATATTTACACAATCGCACTTCGGGCAAACCGTTCATGCATTCTGTGTATTTGTAATAAGGCAAGTTAGGTTTGTAATTTTTAATACCGTTCGCACTAAAACGGCAGTTGTTTGAATCACCACACGGTATGCCGTTGGAAATATAACCATTATCACCGCATACGTGAACCTGTTTGATTTTGTTATCCCCTTCACATTCGAAAATTTTCTTCCCGTCCGTCCGATCCAAGACGTATTGACCGGCCTGTTTTTTATGGCAGATGTTTTCCTTCACACATCCAACAGATTCTACAAAAACAAAACCCTCCGGACACAATCGCTCGATAGAAACCAGTTTCTCGCCACCGCCGACTTGCAGCTCATATTTTCTATCGCCTTTGTTCACTATATTGAAGTTATTATTATTGTTGTTGTTGGAAAACTTTGTGACCACATTGGTAAAGTCTTTTGCCTGAAATGTTTTACCGTCCGCATAAGACATCAATTGCGCCATACCGATTCGGCTGTCGTATTTAACACGCCATTTATGTTTCATATTGAGAAATAATTTTATGAATATAAAAACCACAACAAAAATCAATACGACGATTATCAACATTTTTTGTTATTGAAAAAATACGCCATCACCCTGTCGTCGTTATGGGATATTTTCTCTATCACAGCGGCCAGATTCACGCAGTCGTATGTCTTAATTAAATTGGCTCTGATCATCAGATTTATAGTGACGTGATCTACGGGATATTTACAATTCAATTCAAGGTATAGATATTCATATGCATTGGGTTTACATTTTGTTTGATGGGTTGTGATTTTCGACGGATAATTTGAACAGATCAACATCACTTCTTTTTTTTCACTATTAGACTGCTGCTGGTATATAAACAGACTACCTCGCTCTGTTTTAGTCATTCAGTCAACCTAAGTTCGAAGTGAAACATGGAAAAATTATTCTCACAGTATGTTGAAGAGATGGAGAAGGAATACAATGTACGTCTATCTCGCGGATTGTTCGTCAGAGCGCGGGATATGTTTCTAGCGGAGTTTACCAAGGAATATATGTGCGCCGTTATAGTGGGTTTCAACAACCAGAAACCAGACCATTTGGAGGATGTAAACTACAGAATCAATACACAAAGAACACGTCATAATCAGACCAACAACAATAATATTAACAAAACGACCGAACTTTTGAATGATATAAATATGAGTCATGTTTCCGTTATCAAAATTCCGATGATAAGGTCGAAAAAATACGACAGTTTTCAAATGGATCTGAAAATTTGTAGCAGATTCCTATTAAATGTGTTCAACCTACTAAGGAAGAAAAGACAATATAAAACTCTACCCGTGTTGACTCTGGGGATTACGGCCTTTGATATAGTCACTCGGATTGGTATCGTCATGCACATGCCGTACCTGAACATATTCAGCACGTGTCATCCCGTTTTAGTAGAAGAAATATGGCGGTCGTACGAGAAAGAGTCATCCGAGCCAAGACGGACCGCTTTGATGGAGCTGATAAAATACTACGAGAAAAATTTCCAACAAATTATCGACAAATTCTCAATCGCAACAGACCACCTACCATCCTATATGTTATTCGCACTACCATCTTGATGTCATCATCATTATACTCATCATAATACCAGTGGAGGGGTGTTTTTATTTGGTGTCTTATTTATTACAACGTAATTTGTATTTATATAAGCCGACAAAAATATACCAGATAAGAGATGGAGCCCGGAACTCACGACAAACGAAACGATTCGATTATTCATATACTTGGACATAATAACATCAACCGTGATGATCACGATCAAAACGGTGGCAGTGATCCAGAATACAACAATATACATTTTTTTTTCAAAGAAGCCTGCATAAAAGTTTTCAAAAACTCAGAAGAAAGTGTTCGCAAATTTCTCCCGAGAATAACAACGAGTTCAAAGGTAAAAGTTTTGGTGGACGCTCCAACACTGGACGAAGGAGATTTGAAATTGTTATCACGCCACACAAGGCAATGGAAATATATGAAGGAATTTCAACAGTTTGAGAACCTGTGGCTCCCACTGTCCTCAACCAATGGCTTTAAATTTTTGAGAGGTTCCTTCGTGACTATTTGAAAAATTCAAAATATCTCATCTGTTATGGGGTCAGATTAGCCGAAATGGTCGATCGTCTACAAATTGAAAATCTCTTAATTTTTCCAATATCATTGGATACAACTCATAACAAATTCATTGTTGATTTTTTTATAAATGTAGTAGTTTTCATTAAATAAATCATGTTTGAATTATAATTGATATCATGTGTGTTTTTTTATTTTATAAACGATAAACCCTCCATCGATTTTTGCACTTATCTTTTATGGTTTTGATACTATCCATATTCATTTTTACGTGACCACGTTCAAGATTCCAGTTGGTATTTTTTCTGGAAAATTCCTCGATTATTTTTTTAGAGTTCAATCCGCGGAAGGTTGCAAACGAGTCTATCGTCGATAAATTAAAATGTAAATCTCTGATATATTTTATAACTTCATATTCGTGTTCGATTATTTTCCTCAAACCAAATTCTATAGCATCAGCTATACAGTATACGAATCGATAATATTCAAGATTTTTAAATCCCGTCACATTCTCGTAATGACTTTCCAGAAAACGTTTTAATTCGTCTAAAAATTTACTCCATTTCGAATACAGACAAAGCAAGGAATCTAGGTAATTCTGCCACTTGTCGGCAAGGAATATAATTTCCGTAATTTTCGAGTCTATCGTCTTACATATGTCAAGGTACATTTTTTATTTCGCCGTCAATTATCCGATTCTCACATATAACAGAACGGCGTATATGGCGAAAAATAATGCGGCCAGCGTAGAAGACCCGACGCCATTTTCCACTGATCTAACTGGTAAGTTTTTCAGGTTACTGTGTCGAATTAGATCGGTAACCGCCTTTGTAAAACATGTGTGTCTTAAAACGGAACCACTTCTTGTGTCCACTGCAAATTGGGTTCCGTCGGGATGTGAAAACTCGTGTGAACAGTGTTTGTAGATTTTTGGAAGTATAGGCGCAACTTTTGTATGTTGTTCGATCAACGACAACCCGTGTATCTCCCCATAATGGACGGCATCTTCATCTAACCATAACATAAAGTCCATTTTTTAAAGTATATTTTCAAAAAAAACAACGAAAAACAATGTCCCAGGAAAAACTCGACGTGGTAAACGAATTGTTCAAACAGCGTAGGCTTAAATTTCCCAGGCGACGGGTGATGCTGAAAGGTATCGGTGATTTGGTTCAAATAGATCTTATGGAATTTCCAGACGATGTCCGTCAAAACCGCGGACATAGGTATGTTTTAGTTGCAATAGACTGTTTTTCAAAGCGTTTATGGTGTGTGCCCGTGAAAAATAAAACCGGCGAGCAGGTTACCGAGGCGCTTGAAGGTATATTGAACACTGCCGGCGCCCCACCAAAGAATATACAAAGCGATAAAGGAACGGAGTTCTACAACACCTCGTTTGGGCGGCTGATGACGAAACATAATATAAACCACTATAGTACACATTCCGATACAAAAAGTCAGATAGCGGAGAGGGTAATAAGGACGCTGAAGCAGTGGATATATAAGGAATTTTTCATAAGAGGACACAGGAGATGGATAGATTTTTTAGATGAAATCGTCGACCGATACAATAACAAAATCCACAGATCTATAGGTTGTAGGCCGTTGGATGTCGGTAAACAGAACGAAGCCGAGATTCTACAAAGGTTGAACGAAAATCGACCCGTGCCCAAACGAAAAAGAAAATCCCCGAAATTCAAAGTTGGTGATAAAGTGCGGATAAGTCGAGTGAAAGAGACATTCGAAAAAGGTTACACATACAACTGGACTCCGGCTATTTTCACAGTTGTCGAAGTAATTGACAAATATATGCCCGTAACCTATAGAATTATAGATTCGAACGACAACTCAATCCAGGGCCAATTTTACGAAGAGGAGCTGGCGAAAGTTAAACACGACGGCGTTTACCTAGTGGAAAAGGTTCTCCAAAAGAAAGGAAATCGTATGAAGGTGCGTTGGTTGGGTTTCGATAAGAAATTCGACTCGTGGGAATTGATATCGGAAAGTTTCATGTAGGTCGATTAAAAAAAAATTAACAAACTAAATAATAAGAATGAGAAAACCTAACCAGGATGATAACCTAATTTGGGAACGAATGCAGAGGATTTTGCGATACGACGTGCCGCTGTTACAACAGACTTTTTTACCGCTCAGTTATTCGGTGGTTTTTGCACACCGCCTTAGCTCATACCGGTCGTTTTAAAAGCGTGTTTAGTATAAAAATGAACGTAGGGAAACTAATAGCAATAATTGGACTTTTGATTTCGTTGGGGTGTCTCGTGGCCGCATTCCGTTAAAAATAAGAAAAAATGAAACTTATCATATCTCTCGAGAAGTTTTTCATACTCTACGGTTCCACCACAGTGGAATGTATTAGACATAGAAACAACAGGATGAGCGACGTGACCGTGAATATACCAGATCCAAGACCATCTGAGACTTCCAAAACAATGGCAAACAAAAACCCAATCCGTGGGTATAAACGAGAATCTGCGTCTACGTCTACACCACACCCGGTCGTTCGGAAGCGAATTAAAAATGACTAAAGACTTCATTCAAAATTGTTACCTGAAATGTCTTGTCGATACGATTGATCCAATTTGGATCACCCAATGCGACTGGTATAATCGATTTACCGGCACCTGCGGTGGTGACTCCTTTGACAATATAGAAACGTTTCTATATCTGTCAAATGACGGCCGCAGGATGCTTTACGCTACAAACCACATACTGGCCTTCGACCAAACCACCGGCTTCCCCTGGGCTTCAGACCACGGTAAAAAGACTAACCTGCTTCCGGAAAAAGAAACGAACCGAAAATTTCTTTACCCGGGTTTGTTCGTATCGGAATTCGTCCATCCGCGCAAGCTAACAACGCTTGCCGAGTATATGAAGAAGACGCCGTTCTCCGGTGTCATAATAACGAATTATATTGACGCCATAATAGATCTGATACCTTTTCATATGTTTCCGTATTGCCTATCGGAAGATTTACTTTTGATAGATGAATATAATGAGCGCATCTTGTGTTGTTCCTATAATTATATCCTCAGCTTCTCACACCCGATACCGGATAAACAGTTGTTTGGCCTGTTTTCTAAACGCGTCCATCCACTTCTCAAAGCCGAGCGACAAAATAAACAATCCGCGAGTACGTATGTTGCCGACGAACTGATACCGTCGTCTAAAATGAAAACTTACTGCGCTAAACTGATTCAAAAACGGGCGCATTTGGATATAACCGCGTATATCTGCAACTTGGTCTATTTTCTCGGTTGTCTGGCTACGTATTGGAGACTGGGTATTAAATGGCCGCCAAACAACACTATTAAAACCTTAAAGAGAATCAACGCTAAGAAGACATGCTTGTCGATTTGCAGCTTCGCTAGGGGGTCCCACGCCCCCGGTATCGAAGAACGGATTCACACCTACATGTGCTCCGAAGTGATGAAATCGCTACCGGGTGTGGTGTGTAGAAACTCGAACCATATATACGAAACTTATAAAAAGGTTTTACACGACCTCAAACAATTCATTATTGAGTTGGACTATGAAGGAAACGTCTGATATTATAAGGAGGATGAAGCAATATTGTAAAGCCAATAATGTGGCAGGCTATTTTGGAGGAAGTAGAATAACAGGCCAGAATGAAATTATACACAAGCTGCAATCGTACAATTACGAATATGATTGTTTTATGTTTTCGGACACCGCTTCTGCTTCGATGCGTGCGTATTTTATAGAAATATTAATAAACAATTCTCATCTACCCTATACGATAAGTATCTCACTAAATCATTTGTATAAACATCATGTCGTATTGGATATTGATTTGAAAAACATCACTTTCGATCGGGAGGATATTACTACTCTATTCTCGTCACTGAAGACCGCTATCGCATACATTTTCAAGAACGTAAATCCATTGCCACGTATCTACGTTTGTGCCAAACTGCTACCCAACACCGACCATGTGGGTAGTTTAGACGACGTCTACCATTATGCACAACACGGTATCCACATTGAAATTCCAGACGTGATTCTCTGTAGGGGTGACAACATTTGGTTCAGCTATATTGTCAAACAAATGATAGAGCCACCATTCGATGTGGCTATCGATAACACCGCTTCATGGTCAATACCGCTGTCGTCAAAACCAGATGGATGTAAATATTACCCGATCATGGAATTAATGTCCGAAGAAATCGTCTCATTTCGCCGCGAAGATATAGTGGAAAAGTTTTTAATTTTGGATGATGGAAGCAGAAAAACGAGTCACTCGTTTATCATTCACACCGAAGGCAGTGCTGAACACACGAAACAAATCGGTTCGGATTCGACAACTAACGAGCCGATCTATAAATCTACGACACTGGCGTCGGCTGACCATTCACCACCAGATGAAAACCAACCGGAATCGACCAATAGAACCAGGATCGTGTACCTAAATACCAACTTTCCACACGCCAAATATGCAAAATATAGATTTAATGATGAATACGTTTTCTACGAGGTACAAGAATATAGGAAATTGACCCCGTTCAATAGAGACGATATCCTAGCGGAAATTATATATTATCTGAGACGCGACTCGTTTCACGATGAAATGTTGGTCAACACCCTCGCATTACTACTATTACTTATGCAAAAGATGGATGCCTCATTCTGCTTAGAAGAGTTTCTCTTTCACGATCTTCCAGAAACGTTGGTAAAGTGGAAAACTAAATTCTTAAAAATTATAAGCCAATGCGACAGTTTGGCTGACGATATCTTAACAATGTCAAAGAAGGAGAAACGACCCATTTGCCCGGAGGTATTCGTGAAAAATTTTTTAGTACAAAGAGGGCGATCTCAAGGTATTTACCGGATGGCCGATGAAGTGGGTCCATGTGAGTTTTCGGTCAAGGCGTATAACTTGGTGACAGCCGCACGCCTATCCCCAGAAGATTTGGGATGTTATTTTTTCCCTGCGTATCACACAACGGGAGATGGTTCGCGATATTTTTACGAGAATGATTGTTGGCTCGAGGCCACCAGAGTGATGGAAAGTTTTTACATACCGAGAATGATATCGTCAATATTTAACGTCGAGCAGCAAAATGACTCAGAAAACGTAAGAAGAAAAAGGGTGACCGGAAAAGATTTGTATGACGATATAATAAGTCGTTGGTCTAGGATAACACTGTTACCATTTCCACGCAATGTGATTGCATTTCGCGACGGGTTTTTGACGTGGCACGAACACCAGTTGTTTTTCAGTCATACACCGCTATTCAACGGACTTCGCTCGAATCTGGAATGGGAAAAGCTTATCCCGTTGATCAACCACGTCAAAAACGAGAAATGTAAATACGATGACATCGTACCATCCTTTGAACACGATTCGCGATCGGAGCCCGATGATTATCTTCGCTTCGGTTACATACGCGAGAATTGGACTTTAGTGAAAGAGGTACACCAATGTAAAGCCGAAGGGTTATGCCCTGTGAAATATACACTGGAATATATACTGGATTTATTTTCGTATGACGTGGAGCTAACATTCTTCATATTATGGTTACTGAGGTATACGCTTCTCGGCAAAACATTCAGAAGAGCGGTGATATTTTTCGGGTCGGGGTCAAATGGCAAAAGCACCTTTTCCAACGTATTAAAACAGATGTTCGGCACGATGTTCTCGACAATATCGCCGGAAACTCTGAGCAAACCCATACCTCAACTGGCGCCCGACATTGTGATGGCGAAGGACGCTAAAGTTATCTATTGCGACGATTTCCACAAATTACATCCACAATCGTTGAAAATGATCGTTTCAGGCGCCGATACATACACCAGAACGCTATACGATTCGGGTAAAAGTTTCACGATAAAAGGCCTCTTTATCGGATCGTCGAACACGACAAATTACGAGTTGGACTTCGCGGCACTGCTGAGGATCTTGGTGGTTCCTTTTGAGAGACGGTATACTGACAATTCGGCGTATTACTGTAACCCTGCCAAGTTCGAGGATATCGCTCTTAACCTGTTCGCGACCTTAATATGGTTACAAAAATACGAAAACGTGGAGAAACATAAGATGATTGATGAAGCGTCCTGTGAGATCCGCGTACTGCCGCGCAGCGTGAAAAGGAAAACAAACGATGTTATTTGGAGTTTCGATTTAACGTCGGTGTTGCTACAGCAATTAGATCTGGTTGTTGGGGAAAATTGTCTACTATTACTATCCGACCTCTCCAATCTGATTAACCAAAAGGTTGCTGAGGGAAGGGTGAAGATGTCGAATTTCAAAATGGACGCCAATGTTGTCATGACTCAAATGAAACTACGGTTTGAAGTGGTAGAATGTAATACGATGACAAAAGACAGGAGAATTGTAATTGAACCGGCGCTTAAGGGCGTAACAGACGAGAAGCTTAAAGAGTTGTATGAGCGATGCGTATGGAAAGTGTAGGAAAAATAAAAATCCTTTCGATTTGTAATATATCGGTCAACAGCCAAAATAACAAAATAAACCAAACGTTTAGCACCGATGTAAATATATAAAAATCTTCCCAACGTAGAGGATATTTTAGTTAATACTTGATCTTGCTCTCATGAGCGTACGTGCCAATAAAGACAAAAAAAAGGCGACGGTGACAAAGAAAAATGTTTCAATACCATATATGCCGCACGTCACATACACATACCGACCTATCGGCAAGGTTTTCGAGGAATTTGAATTATGGAATAGAGAACAAGAGAAGCTTGACGAGAACCATGTACCGAAGCCTTCGCTGAGCACAACATTCGAAACTACTACACAAACACGATCATCACCACCCCAATATGAGAATATTTTTCGCAGAATAGGACCAACACCCATAAAGGAACAACCAAGCGACGATCCAATATTATCCCCGGGTGTGGCATGTGACCGCATTCAGGAACAAATACCCGATTATCCGAAATATATACATTATATAATACCACAACAAAAAAGCGTCCACCATGATCCTGTACGGAATATAACAGTTGATGCTATGAGCCGACAACAATGCGATATAAAGGAATCGTACCCGAGTCCGGCATTTAAAAACAGTAGTCAAGAACAACAACAAAAAAAACATCTAAAATATTCTCAGTTTTCTAAGTTGAAGTTGGATATTAAATTGTTAATATCAGAAATAGAAAATCATCCAACAATTTGGGATATTTCGTCGTCCGACTACAGGGATTTGAAAAAAAAAGCAGCCGCTTGGAAGGAGATATGTTTGAAACTTTTTCCTCGGTTTGACGAAATGGATACTTCAGAAAAAGTTAAAGCGAGTAAGTCATGATATCTGACCATATATTCTGACTACCTAAATAGAAAACTCTGATTACCTGTCAGTAAAGTATAATTAACTAACTGAAAAATCTAACTATCTGACCATATAATCTGACTACATGACCACGAGAAAGTCTAAATATCTGACTAAAATCTGACTCTCTAACCAAATAATCTGACTCTGACTATCTGACTTGAATATCTGACCGTATAATCTGAGTATTTGACCACATATTCTGACTATCTGACTGAAGATTCTGGCTATCTGATCTTAAAATCTGCTATCTGACTTGAATATCATCTGACCATATTATCTGGGTATCTAACTGAAAAAAATCTGACTATCTGACCATATATTCTTACTACCTGACGGAAAAGTCTGACTATATGACTTGAAATCTGACCATATAATATGACTTTCTGACTGAACAAATCTGACTATCTGACCATATATTCTGACTACCTTATTCTAAAATCTGACTATCCGACCATATATTCTGACTACCTGACTCTAAATTGGCTATATGACGGAAAGTTCTGACTATCCTAAACGTTTTACTATTTTCATTTTTTATGCGAGGATCCCTAAACAAAATTTGTATTTAAAAACCACAATAGAATTTAGAATGGTTAAATTTAATTTCCTGTTTTGTTCAAATAAAAATATTTTCTATCATTTACAGAAATTCAACTGAAGAAAAAGTGGAAGTATTTGAGAGACCAGTTAGCTGTGGAATTTGGAAAAATTCAATCGACAACGTCTGCGATATCAGGATATACAGAAAACAATAAAAGGTGGATTCATTTTCAATCATTACAGTTCCTTAAGGATATTGTGATACCTAGGCGATCAATTAATAAATCGAAAATAACTCCCCACTTAGGGGATGCAAAAAGAATTTCTCGGTATAACATAGATACCGAATCGGTGATAAAAAGTAAAAATTCTCAAACATTCCCTTGAATTTGAAACAAAATACACCTTCCTGACTGAATATCACCACTATGTGACCACCTGACTAGAGAACTTGACTCCCGACATTTTAAACTAAACAGATGATTTTTATTTATACATTATTACAATACTTCTTAAGTATATTGTGATATATATATAAAAGTCCCATGTTAAAATATTTAACTTATAAAACACATTCGAAAATAATTAAATTTAATTACTTAATAAATATCTTCTCGACTGGTTCATCAGTCAACCCCCAAAGTAATAAAATATTCACTTTAACCGCCGACGTAAATATATAAAACGTTTCTCATCGTAATGGATGTTTTAGTTCACATTTGCTCTTGCTATGATGAACATTTCCGAAGAATCTGATATATGGGATATAGAACAGGAGCTTATCGGGAATCCGCAACCTGATCCAGATATATATTTAGAGGAATCGTATAACAATCAATCTGATCGCATTCAGGAACAAATACATGATGATCCGAAGCCTTTGCTCAACACTACATTCGACAAGGAATCGTCCCTGAGTGTGGCAGATTTTTCCGTTACTCTACACAAAATAGAAAATAGTATTAAAAACCCAAACACCAACAGTGATATCAATTCACCACAAAACGTAAAAGATGTGGCTTCACCATATAATCCAGTTCTTGTCGATACAATGGCTCCAATTAGGAAAAAAAGAAAACACGTAATGGACTCAACTGACAAAATGATGGAGGAATATTTGAAAAAAATAAAATGTTCAATAAAGAACTTAAACTTGGTTAAAGTGCCATGTGATCCAACCGATATGTTATTTCTGGGATACGCGGCCACATTTAAGAGTTTGTCTCGACGAAGTCAAATAACTGTGAAATATAACATAGCTGAAGGGTTAATGAAAGCTGAATTGAACGATATCGACAATCCAATGGCAGTTGAATTGAACGTATCAAACCCACATACACCGAGTAATACTTCCATGATGAGTGACAGTACTTCATTTTCTTCAACTTCGAATGAAATTCAAACCTCAACTTTGCAATTAATTAATAATTGGCATTAATATAAACGTATTGTATTATCTCTATACTAAATAAATCATATCATTCTTGTATTTCATATTGTTGTCTTAAATGTTTGGTGTTACCTACTCTTTTCTTATTAATAAATTTATTTCTTATTAATGAAAGAAAAATTACATTCAAATTAAACCTTAAACATAGTAGTATCAGCCTTTGTTTGCTTCCCTAAAAGTATCCCCTTAAGTAGATTGTGAGTTTGGCTTGTTATTGGGTAATAACAGCTTTCAACGTGGCGTTTTAAACACGCGTATACCAATTATATGTGTAAATAGCAGGTAATTCACTTGAATAATATTGGTTTTTGTTTGATCATTTTAAACTTTAAAGAAAATATATAATTTTGTGTTACAAAAACCAACCACTTTCTAACAACTCTCTGACTGAATCACTTTCATTCAAATGACGAAAAGATAAAGATGGTGTGTATGAATTCTAAAACCACCAGTCATTTGCTAAATTTTATTATACACACCCAAACGATTATTAAATCGACGTCTATCTTGGGTCTTGGTTCTGATAAAAAATGAGCGTTTATTCGGCCGTGGCGCTATTCGTCAATTTTCTTTTCCTATATTTCTTCTTTACCAGCTCGTATACCGATAAACAACTGCAATTCGTCAGGGAATATATAGGTGTGAATTTTGAGTTTCTTTCAGACGACCAGACACAAATTGAGAACACGTTGAGATATATATCCGCTTACAAACTGCCCGATAATGCATTATCACTGATATGAGGAGTAAAGTTGGTCACCGATTCGGGTTGATCGTCGTTGATAGGCAGTCGATGTATTGTCTGGTTCTACGCCGCATCCCATATTATCTTAATAACCGTTTAAACAACTTCGCGGTTGATGAAATAAAATCACCTTCTGAAACAATGTGTCCCTGGGTTAGACACGAATGTTTTCTGGAGTTTCCGAAAGGCGCCAAGGAAAAGGATGAAACGCGACTACAGGCAGCAATACGAGAGTTGCAAGAAGAGACTGGAATCAGTTTTGGCGGTGAAATGGTAATACCTGACCTGACTATCGAACAACCGTATTCGTCAGTGTCTGGAAAACGGTATAAGCTGTTCTATTTTGTCGTCGACAAAAAGATTTTTAACACTAACCACTCGACAATCTTAACCTCGACAACAACCACGAATTTCGATATGGTGGTTTGGACACACTGGAAACACGTAAGAGGTTTTTTTGTTGAAAAAGAATTCTACACATTAGTGTCGAAACTCGACGCGTATTTCAGGTTTTAACGAATTTTATTTTAAAAAAATGCTCTTGATAAACAGAAATATTTTGGCCACCGGCAGTGTTGTGGTCTTCATCTGTTCTCTGCTCTTTTTGGTGGTAAAGAACCCGTTTCTCAAGAAACATTATGTATCCACTTCCACTTCTACACGACAAGGCATCGACGTCGGATTTATCGACGACGACCAATTGTTGTTCAAATCGAGACCACACGGCTATTCCGGCATGATGACGACAACCGGCATATATGTACACGACGATCTAGAAAATGCAGAGCATGTCTGCAGGCCACCATATGTGCCGACCAAAGTATTCAACGCCGACGGATCCATGCAGCAAGAGACATGCTTCATGAACGCCGATATGCTATGGAAACTTTACACCACTAAAATATCTCACAAATTCTTCGGCGTTTCAGAACAGATCACCAAACCGGAGGAAATAATCAAACTACTACGACCGCTGTTACGGTGATCCTTCACGTTCATCAACCTCTGGTCTCACAAACAGGGATTTTTTCGTTCCACAGTCGCCACACAAGCAAGCGATTCGCCAAGCATTTTGTGATCTGTTGTTCACCCTTTTCTTTTCCATTCCAATGGACGATGTTCGCTTTTTGCACTTGAAACAATAAATATCCATTCTATTTTTTATATAAGCTGTATTTTTTTCCTTAAATAGCACAAACCGCCACACTCTACACCATTTTCAATACTACCATGGACGGCCAAATACAACAGAGTTTCTTAGATGAACGTTCGAACGAAATGTTATCTCGTTACGTGTTGCTTTTAGAAAGAATAGACTACCAAGATTGCGGTTTGGTAAGAGTGACCGAGCGACAACTGAAGTTTTATTTGGAGGCGGACGAGGACTACGCGTATAATGCGCATATAAAACTGGCCAACGGGAAAAGAATAAAACACCGTTCGTTCACGGTGCGGTTTGTCACAAGGTATAAATAACACTAGCATATTACCATCCGTCCACAGTATCAAGTTATACAATCGACGATGGTGGACGTCACCGGATTTTTAAACTCGTCGAACAGGGACTGGACGATGAAAACTAAACCATGCTCCGTATGCCGCCACGGAATAGTTAGGAATCTCGAGTGGTCGCTTCGTAATTCGCTGACCAACATACTCGTTTGTGAAAACGACATGTTCACGCTGTTGTTCGAAAAATATCCAGATTTAGTTTTGTATTCGAGCCACGATCGGGGTGTGGGTATTTCCGATGCCGTGCATTTTTCTGTGGTCTGCAAGGAGACTCTGGGTGTGTTTGCCACCGTGTATACACACAACATTCCCATTCATCCGGTGTTGATCGGTGGGAAAATGTTCAAATTGATCACTGAAAAGGGATATAGTAGCGTTACTAGTCAGATATGGAATTCGGAAATTTGGACCGGTATGGAATGTATATTTTGCAATCTAGCCGATGTATGGCCGACGGCGTTCATAATCAAAGGAAAATACTTCATCATCGGTCTTTTGGCTTGGACCAACTTCCTCCGAGTAAACTCGAATAGGAAACACGGGATCGTCATGTACACAAAGGGTGGTATATACACGCCGGCCAATTGCCCCGTCCTTGAGCGGTTTCTTCACACGTCTGAAAATATTCGTACCAATATTGGAAACAAGTGGGTGTTTCACGGCGGTTATGTTTTCGTGAAACTTTTGGAAAACTGCATCGTTGAACTGATGAAACTATATGAAAAGTTTTCTTCACCAACAACCCGCACTGCGGCCGATAATAAAATAAAAAAATTCATCAGGCAACACAACATCAATTTAAACACTGGCGTCGTTGACTCGGTGATCGGAAAACGAACGAAATTCATCTATCACAGTCAAGCGGGTAACAGTATACACAGTGGCGTAAAAAACATAAACCGGACCGGTCGGTTCAAAGAAGTCACCAAAATAGATTACATTTTCATCTGCAGACTGTTTCAGTTGGAAAATATGACGTCGTTGTATGCGAAAAAAATACCAATCAACTACCACGATTCCGATATAGGATTCCTGTGTCCGGTCGCCACCAGCGAACATTACCCGGGTATTCTGAACTTGGAAGCCGTGATCGGCACCTATATCTCGTCGATTTCGGACTGTGTATCGCAACAGCAAATATTGAGTTGTTTCTCGTCGTTAGGAATCGTACTCGAAGAATACAATTTCACCGTTGACGCGAATGATCCACACTGGTATTTGATAATCAATCAAAAGATCTATACACATTCATCCGCTCCCGGTAAATCACTACGCGAATGGGTTAGCTTTTTGCGAACACATCTCAAGCGGATATACGTGTGTGTAGAAGTATATCCCGTCGATTCTAAACTATATGTGATTCACTCTCTAGAGAATACCTTGTATAAATTCATGGCGGACGGGCTGACATACACGGCCATGGAATTGTACATGTTTAACGAATTCAACAACCACAACGACACCACTAACATTTTCGGCCCAACCAGCGCGTTGATACCTTTTATAAACTGTAACAAGAGCACTAGAAACACGTTCATTGTGCATGCGCTACGACAGGCGGCCGGAAAAAACGTATGCCGAACAGACGGTTTCGATTATCTCACACAGAGGGTGGATTTGGTAAACCCGAAAAACACACACGAAGGAATTCCTTTCTGGGCCGAAGAGGCGAATATATTGGTCCTTCCCGATCCATATAACGTGGAGGATGCATTTGTAGTTTCTGAGGGATCCGTGGATGCGGGTCTCTTCAACACGCGACACACGTATGTAATCTCCGTTTTATTCGACGTTGTCGCAGCCAATTCAACTCTAAACTTGATCGCCGACGTTCCTTGTGAGGTGAGGAAAAACCTAGCGCTGTTGAAGTACTCAAAATCCGCCGCCACTGTATTTCAGACGAACAAGAATCTTTTGATAGACACCCATCCGGACGACAGTGGTGTCGGCCGAGTTCTCTGGTTTCCAAACTTTTGTGCGATTCCCGACGCCGGTGTGCGTATAATTAAAATCGTAAAAGCCGTATACAATTCGAAGGAGTTGTACCACTACACGATAAGTTTCACTGAACGCCCGACCTTGGGCTCTAAAATAGTCATACTTGAGGGTTGTCAAAAAGGTGTCATAAGTCGTTTTATACCGAAAGATGAACTACCAGAGTTGGTGGACGAAAATGGTGGCGTAGCCGCCTTCGAAATAGATATAATTCAAAACCCGATGTGCGTGAAGCGACTGGCACTGAATTTTCTGTTCAATGAGGAGAGAGTATATCTAAACGATTGTTTCGAACATACGGTGGGACAAAAGTTGGCGGTGTTGCAAAGGAATTGTGATTATTTTATACGCGATAAGAAAACCAAACTGCTCTATCAAGATTCAAACGGATTACCTGTAAAGGCTATCGTATACAAAGCGGTTATGCTGTATATGTGGAAACAAAAACCATCATCATTTTTACACTCCGCCGAACTAGACGTTACACCGGTAAACCCGTTGACCTGTCAGCCGGAGTGCCGAAACAACCCTAACTACAATAAAAACTCACACGCGTTTGGTTTCAGCGAAATGGAAAGGGAGGTTTTGGTTGGATTAGGGTGTAATGCTATTTTACAATCACTATACAATTTTAGCGATCCCGATTATATCTCAATCGCCGCCGCGGAAGAAGGACCAGAGGATGAAAACAACAATGTTTACATACCACTCTCCACATCCGCCCGACGTGCATTAGACATGTGTTTTTTAAATGGAATGAATTTCGATTTCAATGTAGAAATATAATAATTTAAAAATTACTCCTATATTTTTTTCTCTTCCTTTTTATTTTAATTTATTATTGTTAATTATTTTTACTATATATAATGTGATGTAGTTACGTGAAAAAAAATTTTAGTAATTAATCTCCACGTATCACAAAAGGAATTTGTCGTCACTTCGATTCAGATCAATTTTAGGATTCGTATTCTAATATCCCCATATTATGTCGATATATAAATGGCATGAGAACAGTTTTACAAAGATAAATGACATAATGATGGAATGATTAATGTCCATTTAACTGTAATTTTCTTTAGTTTTGTTATCCTAGCAGCTGAATACCCCTTTCATGTTACATTTTGGACGTAATTAAGCAAAATAAATACCTTAAATACGTATATAAATTTTTTAAATAATTAAAAAATTGGCCCGTCCGGGATTTGAACCCGGGTCCTTTTGCACTCTAAGCGAGTATTATACAACATAGACCAACACAGGCCATTGAAGAACTGCCTATAATAACCTCCATATAACGTCAATCTAAGTTAAAATATATAAATGGTTAAATTGTTAATGTTAAATATTAAAATACTTTTTAATTTGTAACATAACTACTATTTTTATTTGCAACTATTATTATAAGGCAGTGGTCTATACGAGCAATATGGATATTACGCATTCAGTAGCTCTGTTCACTTAACTGTCCTACCTGTAACACATCAGTAGGGTATCACGCACAACACAACCATTATCAATCACATTGAAACCATCAATCAATAACACCATCATTCGTACGGTTTATATCATATTTCCAATATGATATAGACAAAATTGATTGTATAGGATGTAAGTAATAACAAAAAGAAGTATAAGTATATTAAAATTAGTTTATTTTATTTTTTACTTTCGTGTAAGATTAGTAATAACAATAATAAAAGGTAAAAATAACTACAATAATAAATTTACTTATCTCAACAATACCATTTTCGTTTGACAAATGTTGTTCATAATTCAAAACCATCTACCTCATTTGAAATTCATGTCATAGGAAACTTGACGATTGCGATCAATCGACATTATACAAACTGTTAAAGTTATGTGAAATATCGTTACTATTGTTTTTATAAGTCAGTATATTATCCCGCCACCAATGAAATATTATTCTGACATTTTCGTATGCACACACAGTTCCAACCGCATGACGAAAACCACATTTTTTTACACCATCAAGTCGATATATCGATCTTAGTTGTCTGAGTCCTGGACATCCATAAATTGGTTCAATATTGATAATATCTACGGTGTTCGATTTCACATATGGTCTTAACCACTCAATTTTCTTGTCGCCTTTCACATAGATCGTTCCTTCGGTGATGTTGTCGAAAATTTCTGATATGTAATTTATGTCGTAGAAACCACTATTCCAATCAAGTCCGTGATGTACATTTCGCAGCCAGGTAGCCATTTTTCGCATCTCCTTCGACAAACCAGAAAATGGGAACGGTGGTCTGAATAGATAATGTCCGTTAATTGTTTTTCCATGATCGCTCGAAATTATCGCCAGTTCTTTGAAAATGAAATTTCTATCGTTGTCTAAGAAACCTTGCATATCACAAAAGTATTCCATGACTGTTATTAGTTGTATGAGAACAACGACATGAAAGCCGCTCTATTTATAATTCTTCTCCCGAACAGTAAAACTGAGTAATCGTTTGATGTTGTTGGTTTAAATTAAATAAACCACCCAGTTTACTTTACATTTTGTTTCGTAAAATGCGGTTGATGTCTGAATAACTTTTCATATTTCTTCTTGATACAGACTTGGTATTTATTTAGTGGAAACATATCGTATCTCCAGATATACATGTCGCTATCCGGTGGGCAAATACAATTTCCATCGTCATCAACTTTCAAACAACCCATTCTTATATTCTCACACTCTTGTCCATATTGATATACGCTGTTGCAGACGCATACAGAATTGAAAGAATTAGTTTCCTTGTCGTAAAGCGTTTGTAAGTGTCCTCCGGAACTACATTTAGCCAAGCGGTTGGATACCGATTTTGGAACGCATGTGTTATGACGACAGACCCATTTCATGGAGCTGTTTGCACAGTTCTGTTGACAATGATAATCGGACACACACGAGACATTCCCACGAAAACAGTTTTTCAAATACGACGATTGAAGCAGATATTCCCGGTCGTTGTATAGCCTGTTAATGTTGCTCAAATTCGACACATTCGCCTTTTCGTCGGAAAAGTTCGTGTTGTATTTGCGCCATTGAATAAAAATCGAAAAAAGTATTAGACAGGCGAACATTAAATACGTGAGGAAATTGTCGACCATTTTTTAACGCCCATCAAAAAGGCCGAAGAAGCTAAATAAAATCAAACCGCAGAACGGAAGCGTCGATTTCCGTTCCGTCGTCTCTTTGTATTATTATCTTCAAAGGTAATGTTTTCTTATTCTTTTTTCTCAACTGGGAGACCGCCGCGTTGAGTGCAGTTTCGTTGTCTATGTTGTATTCTTGTTGTTGGAGAAAATACGTTCCAAGAATGCCTAGAATGGTGGCGAGTTCGAACTTTGTGCCTTGTATAAGTGGCATTGTGTTGTTATGTTGTTTTGTTTGTGTCGTTATATACGGGTAATATATACGGCTGTAAAAAGTGAACATACAGTGTGGCCGGTATTGTCATCTGTAATATATCAAAATACTCGTGGCTGTTGTGATTCATAAATGAGTTTCCAAATTTGAGGGCACATTTCAAATGAATCATCGCGTGTAGGATAAAATATATCATCCTAGTGACATAAAACTCCTTCTCTAAGATTTCGGACGAGGTGGCGGTCAGAACGCTGTGGTTTGAATTCTCCACGGCGTATGCCGAACCGATCATGGTAAACAATTCCTTAGAATTGTATAGTAAATATATGACGGCCGTGGATGACGACTGCTTTTCCGCAACAATCGTCGGTATAATGAATTCGTTAAAAAATTCATCCCGTTTCTTTTTAAACAGCACGCGGAGGTGCATGTTTGACGAGTCGTCAATGTCTACGAATTTTACACTCATGGATTTCAAATCGATATCTATGAGCGTTTCTCGTAGCAGTTCGAAAATCTTTCTCACCGAAATCACATCTCCGGCGGATTTCATTTCACTCATGATTAACGACATAGATTTCCTCCACTTTTCGTTCACGGCCTGGTTGCTATCATCTTCTAATTTTATAAAACTTCTCACATGTCGGACCGGCTCGCTGGAGAGATACAGCAACAGCGATTTTATCTCCCGCATCAGAGTCAGTACTGATTCTGGCGTTTCCGACAAATCATTATCGGTTAGTGTCTTATTTTTCTTCAAAGAATATTCTTTGTCAATTTTTCCTTCTTCGGTTTTTTCATTTTCATCTTCTTGTTCGTTACCATCGTCTCTACTATTGTAATCTTCTTCAATAATTATACCCCAACGGGAGTGTGAAGTTGACCTTATCTGTTCTTTTTTCTTCACGTATAATTTTCGAGCTGTATCCCGGTCGATTTTGTTTGCCGCGCAAAATTTCTGCCAGTCGTTATACACATTACGGTGAGTAGAAGAAGAAGATGAATAAGATACCATTTTTTATTTCCAACCCCACGTCCATCTTATGCGAATCAATAGAGCGAACACCACTAAGAGAACGATGAGAAAGGGGATGATCGCGTTTTCAAAATATAACAGAAACACGGGCAGCATGAAGCAAGTGCATAACAAACTCCACCAAACGGCGTTCGGGTTGAGCGGTTGGTTTTCGCGTGTGAATCGCTCGTAGTTGTTAGTTACGTCTTCAAACGCTCGTCCGACATGATCTATCACCTCCACCTGGTTTTTGTTCGCCGATTCCAGATAGGTCTCTATTAACGGCGTCATAATTTTAGAACTGTATACATAAAGATCGTCGGGCAGATGATCTGTTTGGTATATGGCATATAATTCTGGTGTTAGTTCGGAGAAAATTTCGCCGGGTTTTTTTGGATATACGTGGTCGTATAACTGTTTCAATTTCTCACAGTTTTCATGCAACTCTGCCTCACCGATTTCATATTTCATTCCGTATGGATCGACGACATCCAAAATGGCCCCAATCACTGACGTTAAGAATAACCCCGTCAAAAGTGGATTGCTTACGGCCGTGATCAAACTAAGGGTGGGTCTCAGCAATCCTCTGGCGACAATATTCAACGACTCTGACAAGTACACAGAATTCATTACAGCGGTTGACAATGTTTCACTCGCCGTAATGGCCGATTGTAGGGTCTTCCTGGCGGCAAGAACAAACGCATCAGGCGCCAACGGATATAGGACGTGTTTCGTATAATCTGTTAACTTCTCTGATGTAGAATTAAGTGGTTTAGATTCAGTGGATTCAGTGGTCGTTATGCTTCTAGTAGTGCGGCGGCCGCTGAAAGGTTTGCATTCGAAAACGACTTTTTCTCGGAGCGCGATCAGTGGATGTGCCACCGTACGGGTGATCGTTTTACCGAACAGATAATTTTCAAAAAAATTAACCACGCTATTGTTCCCACAACCGGCTCCAGATGCCTGTATTGTTTCCCCGTAAAATTCACAATACTGTTTGGAAAACGAACAATTATTAGTTGCCGGATCCCACATCAGAGGCGGCGCATTCTTTTCTGCTATACCCCGTGGATGTAGACAGAAATACTTTAATGCCGTGTTGGTCAGGTAACATTTACCCTTCGCTTCGTCCCAGAACGTGTCTAACGGTTTATTTTCCTTGAAACAGTTGTCCTGGCATCGATATATAGGAGCATCCAAAAAAGTAGTGTTACACGATTGTATACCAGAATCCTTTTTGCAAACGTGTTCACCCAGTTGAAAACAACATGCCGATATCGACTCGCAAAAATCTTTAGCCGACTTCAATTTGAAGTCGTTTGGATGTTGTTGAAGAAACCGTTGTGGAATCGATCCGTAAACGGATTCGTCCCACGGTGTCGCTTGCAAATAATTCCCCTTCCCCAATGCAAGCAGTTTGTTATATAAAGCGACTCTACGGCATACCCCGATACAATTCAACTGTTCTTCTTTCGACAAAGAACTATCTTCCATTTTTTGAAAATGATATACGTCAACGAGTATCAGCCTATTTTGGCCGACATCATTAGAGCCAATAAATTCCGTTTCAATACCGAGTCGTTTAAGATGCGTAAAGGTACACTCTATACGCTACAAAATTCTTCACTCCATACATACCAGGGGTTGTGTGTGGAAAATGTTTCGTTTTTCGAAAAAGATTCGATGAATGAAAAGAAGGTGTTTCTAAAAGGATACGGTATGATAGCCAACAAGGATGTGGAAAGCGCGCTGCGTGACCAGATCTCCGTCGCATTGAAAGAAGCAACGGGACAAGATCATTTCCGGGAAAATTGCGAGGTCAAGTTGCGGTTCGCTAACATATCATGCTGTATGGCTCACAAACAGTGTGCGGAAGCGGCAAATATGTTGCAGCTGGAATTTGATAAACCATCATCGAGAAGTTGCGGACGGGTGTGTCTATTGAAGAATTTCGTACACGGCTCTGAAGATTATGAAGCGCTCAAAATGGAAAAGGAAAATGGTAGCGGAAAATATAAGCTTTGCAAGCCGCTAAACAACCCACAATCGCTAAGCATCGAGCCCAGTAAAAATATTTACAATCTGATTACCTCTCAGTTGGATGGGTTTATCACTGTTAAATTGGTCGGTGTGGTGTTTGCGGAAAATGAGCTGGAAAACCAAGAGTGTATCAAAATATGGTGCCATATTATGGAGTCACACTTTAAAACACCACTCTCTTCGTATGTTGAAAACATAACGTGGGCTGATGAAGCGGCCTAATAAATTATTCTTTTTCTTTTTATTTTACCAGTATCTTATTTCGAGTAGTTTATCATTATCGAAAAAGTAAAAATAATATTTATATTTTTTAATCTCCTCATGACTCAACATTTTGATATTTTTGTTGAATAAAGATAACCTGTCTATAACTGTATGATTTCTGTTGAATTTACTACTGTATAGCAATTCCACTCCGCTCATCATTTTCACCTCATTACCATTCTCCTCCTCCATCATCATCGTCATTACCATTTTTTATTATTATTGTTCGATTTCAAATATCGAGTTGTATATGGTGAAGAGATATGAAAACAGTTCGTTTACTTCTAGTGATGATAAACCGGTCATCTCCTCTTGACCGTGCAGCATTATGTGTTGTATACAAGTTCTAATCACTTTGACGATTCTTTCTATGTTGTATTTTTCGATTGAAATATGGTCGGATAACATACTATAATCAAAATCGTTTGTAAGTTCGTAGATGGATTGTATCCAATCCTGGTCACGATTGCCGTATTTAACAAAAAGTATTAGAATAAAATTTATAAAGAAATCGAAATTCAGGTAATCTAAACAGGTTTTTTCGAAAAATTTCCTTCGTCTGTCGTCGCCTTTAATCGACAAAATGAAATCTTCGATACAATCGTGTTTCTTAACGGCTTCGATATGCTGATAACATATTGAGGTCATTTTTTTTTACATACTTAGCTGGTTTCTTCTGATTTATTGTTGTTGTTGTTGGTGGTGGTAATGGTTGTTTGGAAGGGTCTTGTGTGTTCGTCTTAAGGACTCCATCTAGGTATTCGGTCAGCTTCGATCCGAGATACCCGAAAATCAGGTACACGAATATCATTATGAACGCCGTTATTGGAGATTCGGCAGCCAACGGCGAGTCGTATGACAGCCCGAGGAAGTTAGTTTTCATTTTTTGTCAATAAGTTATAAATTCTGACATCCGGCCGCTCAGCGCTCAGTTATTTTATATTACTCAGATGGGAATACCAAACTCGCTGCGCAACTGTTTCGACACAGTTATCCGTCCCATGGACGACCCATTGAACACCCCGTTTAACGGTGTATCACAATTGGATTGGATAATCATAGATGGCCACATGTGGCTCTACAAAGTCGCTTATGGTTTGACCGACATTTTACAAAACGAAGAACAAATTGGACGGCTATTCTTAGACCAACTTTTATCTTTCGTGAATGTATTATACCTGCTCACCAACAATACTCCGATCCGTTGTGTATATATTTGTTTTGATGGACCCACGACCTCGAACCACAAGCATCATACTCAGATGAAAAGGGATAACCACCGCGAAAAGGTCGGCCTAGGTGTTTTGAGTCGCAACGAAAGAACCGCTTTTATCAGGTCTTTTGGCGATTACGTCCAACAACTTCTACAGTCATCCGACGAGTACGCCGCTATGGTTTGTCTAACAGAAATTTCATACTGCCAAGAACCCGGCGAGTCGGATATTAAAATTGTAAAGAAGTGTATAAAATTGGACAGGGGTTCTCGCATGGTCATATTGAACAACGACTCAGATATCTTTATTTCCTTAGTTCGATTACGAGAGTATGAAAACCTAACCGTTCTACTGGAAATTCCCGAAAGAGGAATACACTATATGACAACGAAACATCTAAACGAAATAATACCGGACTACTATACGTTTATGTTTTTCGTTTTGTTTTTCTGTGGTTGTGATTATGAATGTCCAATAATAAGCGCCACTAAGAACCAGATGGCAACTATAAAGAATTTCCTGGCGGATAACAACGTCCACGATGTGACACCGAAATCGCTATACAAGTGTTGGATGAAATTGCCAACCAAATCTCGGTTACATGTCACCGGTATAGATAATAGACAAATTTTAAAACTGATACAATTAAAAATGTTATCCGTAACAGAGACCATATCATATTATTGTGGACAAGCAAACTTCAGTGATGACCATCCATCTGCCAGCTTTGATTTCGGCCGACTCTGTAAAGTGTATAAAAACCTAAGGTTAAAATGTTGAGCCAACACTTGCATTACGAGCATGGATGAAGAGAGTATTCCACCACGCGGCGACAGAATCATAACCGTATTCACAACGACCCCGCCAGAAGAGCGGAAAAATATTTCCGAGTATCTAGACGAAACTGAATTGGCGATATCATACGAGTTACGAAACACCGAGGTCAGTTTTGACGACCAATACTTAAAGAAATTTATTCTGACCAAATCCAGGCGTCGACCCGACGTCCGCAGACTCCTGATCGGTGACGCTCAACTGGTGACGGCTTCTTTGGCGTTATTGCTTCTGTTGAAATACCCAGAAGCGGTAATATATCTATATCCGGAACTGGATGGTTGTGTACAAACAACAAATCCTGCTGTATACGAGACACATAAGGTGGTGATCATAAGAAATGATATAGAGAAAAATAAACAGGTTGACGGGATCGACAATATAAACGCCGCCGAGGTTATCAAAAACTTTGAAAAATATATCATACAGCGAACACTGGTTAAAAAACTAGACGAGCAGCGGTTCACTTGCAGTAGGTGTAATTCCAGTCTCTCGGTTGTAGAATCGAGTGGAGGCGTAAGAAGTCTGGATGAGTTGACAGCGGTGGGTGTGATCTGTAAGAATTGTGACAATATAAAATGATCCTGTGTGAAATGTGTGGATTGTTTTACAATCAGGACGAACATGATTCTCATTTTAACAGCGATGAGCATAAATCGGATACCATTTTCTTGGGAATGATGTTGGTCGAGTCGGTGGGAAAGAATCGACTGGATACGTTCATCATCTATAATCCGTTGAAAATTATAAATCTGTCATCCTACCTGGAATGGATAAAACCTTTTGTGAAAGATAAACTAACCGGAGTTTATCCCTGCTACAAAATCAACATGATACTCGATTGTAAATTTTTCAAGAATGGCGAGTTTGAGACGAGGAGGTTCAAGACCAAAAACGAGCCGTATTTTAGCGGTAGTAATTCGGATGATTTTCTGGACAGAAATTTCAACAAACTAGCCAATGAAAAGGAAGAATGTGATCTTAAAGGCTCCGGTTGGACGTTTATAGAGCCAGTATCTTTTGAACTGCGAAAGAATGCATTCTTCCCAATGGGACTCAATGCAGGCGATTCCTTTGTATACTGATACGTTGCAAAATGTACTTAGATTTGATCTGCTTGTTTTCCCGCCAATAATACCGAATCAGTATATTATTTTCACATACAATCGTATCGCAAATTTCAACAATAAAAATATAATACGGGAACTAGAAGGAAAAAGTTATGACGTGACGACACACGATGAAGCATATATTGCGTATTTATTCGGGACTGTTTTGTCGGAGTTTCATATTAATTATCGTATAGAAACAATGTCATCACACGTCGTAGCTAATGATATACGGTTAAAAACTATAGGATATAATTTAAAAAACAAAAAACGACACCTCACTCGTACACCCTTCTGGTGTCTGAATATATATACGGGTTGGACTGTAGAGTTGCCTCAAACACATATTATACGGCGACGACGGGAGCATTCGGAAATCGCATATCTACGCAGGCTTATTGCAGACACTGTTGAGATAGTTAATTATATCGGACAAAATGACACTTCAAACGTTGTATGATTACGGTAAAAGTGTGTTCGGCGCTGAACATTTCGAAAAAATGATCGAGAGTGAAATGGAACATCTTATACCATATATGAACTGCATCAGCGAAGGTTCTAATGTGGGTATCAGTATATTCAAACAAATCCAACGCAACGCAACACAGGCAAGTCTTAACTACAAATACAACAGCATCCTCACAAAAGAGACCGACCGAGATTTGAATATTTTTTTGGACGTACAGGATTTTCTAGATTTAAAGCGGCCAAAGGCTTTGACATTGGTGAAATTCGACGACGATTCACAACCCGTTGTCTTGCCATACAAACGAACACAAACTTTAAAACTTGATTGGTTGATATATTGGCAACGGGAAAAGCCAAATAGCGTTATCGAATGGTGTACGGACGTGTTCAACTTCAACCGGGTTATGGGAGGGATGTGTGGAGTGATCAACATGTCCAACCTGTTGGAACGTTTAGAGATAATCGGTTCGTATAATCTCACTCTGCTTCTCATCACTCTAATGACTGTCCATGAGCGTGATTTCAATCCGATTTCACGCAATGCCAAACCCGAAAAGAACGAAATTCTCAAATCGTTCGTCTATGAAGACGTGCAGAGGAAGATGAAGAAGACCGAAATCGGCGTAGACCATTTAGTGTATTCGCGAACGAGAAACTTTTTTAATATGCCCGCCCTACAGGGAACAAATTCCTTTTCGTTCAGTATTCAGCAACATCCGGATTGTCCTATCGTTGGTGGTGTAGAAGATTACAGAATCTCCTCGGTCAACCACACTGGAGATCCTGTTTCCCACGAGTAGACCGGTTTCGGGATCAGATGTGTTAAAAATTCTAATGTAGTTGTTTTGTATCCCACACATCGGACATGTATCTAGGCGGTTTAATCCGTGAAAATACAAGCCGCAAAAACTGCAATAATATAAATAAGAAGTGTTAATCATTTCTTTTTTTATTATAATGTCAACATTCTTCGTGACAAAGTGGTTGAAAAGAGGATATGTGTGTGTAGATAACGACGGCAGATGTCGAACCGAACAATTCCTTTATACACCTTATATCCACATACATGTGCTAATAAAATCAAAAAATATTTTCGAAAAGAATATAATCACCCTACTAGAAACGGGTGAAATATATAAGATTGAATACAGAGATGATCTGGATAATTTACGAAACGAATCGAAAATATCTGCAATCGATATTGCCAAGGGCCTTCTAAAAGGAACTGCTGCGTATTTGTTTTGTAACCCGCTTTTCTCGAAACAAGTCGAATGCGTTTTGAGATGTAATCGAACGTTTTTCGGTTTATACGACGTATCAAACAACTATGACATAAAAATGCAATATTTTCAGTGCGCTAAACGCGAATGTGCCGATTTTTCAATTTATGCAATGTTTACTAACGAAATGCGATTTCATAGCAACTGTGAGCATATGCCGAGGCATAGGATTTGCGCATTCGACATCGAACTTACAACCGACATACACAAGCATAGGATTGCGCTCGGCGGAGGTTTGCACGACAAAATAGTCGCTGTATCGTTCGTAGTCGCTTTGTATTCGGCCGCCGAAAACATATTCGAAATTGAACGCAGTTTTGTGTATATGCTATGGCCCGAACCGAACTATGAAGATTCGGGTTGTAATATGGAAAATGTTCTCGTATTTAAAACCGAAACCGATCTACTTAAATCAGTCTGTTCTTTTTTTGCCGATGAGCTCAACGCCTCCATCCTGATCGGATATAATATAAATGGTTTCGATTTTCCAGTGATTATGAACAGATTGATATCTCTTGGACTTGCGACACAATATTGTACCGTTAACGAATTGAACGGTTTTATGGCGGGTAGGATGTTCACGTTGCCCTGTTGCGATAAATATCAAATCATTGATGTTTTTCACGCCGTAAAAAACATATACCCCAGCGAATACGATTCCTATTCGTTGGACAGTGTGGCGAAGGCTGTGCTCTCACAATCTAAAGAGTCTATATCTTTTTCTGAGCTAAATAGAATTTACTATGACGCGTTCAAAACTAAAAAATATAACAACGGCGTTCTGGAACAATTATCTAAATACGTGTTGATGGATTCAATTTTAACGGCACAAATCTATGCCAAACTCAATTTAGAAACTCATATTTATTCCGTCATAAACGTGTGCTTTTCTGACGCGATCGACTTCTACCGCGGAAACTCCATGTTGTCACGAAATTTTTTTTCGGTGATATACCCGACAAACGGAATCGTGTATTGTAAATATAACGATCCAATAATACACAGGCGAGAAGAGGATAATAACGCTGCGTTTTTTTCTTCTGTAACAAATAAATCGTATAAGGGTGCCACTGTGATGCGCACAAAACGTGATATTTACGCCAGGACTACAATCTCTATTT
The DNA here is from genome assembly GCA_035578175.1 of Catonia carolina. NCBI lineage: Eukaryota > Metazoa > Arthropoda > Insecta > Hemiptera > Achilidae > Catonia > Catonia carolina. Next base: position 335,239,515 of record JAQMRL010000001.1, read on the forward strand.
TAGATTTCAGCTCTCTATACCCGAGCATAATACAAGAGTTCAACCTATCACCGCTGTATGTGTTAAGGGAAGATGATATTACAGAAGAGTTGACCGCGGACTTGTGGAAACAGTTTCAAGCGAAGACGCGGAAAATCGGTGAGTATTACACCATAAAATCTGCACACAACACAACACCGTTATCAATGATCCTTAAGTTGTTGATCGAAAAGAGAAAATCGGCGAAGACCACTTCGTTGAACAAATCGTATAAAGTGGTAGCAAATTCCATATACGGTCTCCTGGCTCTTCAGAAATCCACACACTACCTTGCCGCTTTGGTGACCGCTTTCGGTCGAAAAATTCACTCAGCTGTGCTCGATTACCTGAGACATAAGCGAAATCTCAACGTCATCTACGGAGACACGGATAGTTTTTTCGTCTTATCCGACGGTGGCAGTGAAATAGTAGAAAGTGTCAACGAATTTCTATCCGCCGATCAGGGATATAAATTTATAAAAATTGCACTCGACTATACCGCGTCCAGTTCCATATTTTTGGCTGAGAAAAAAAAATACATTTTGAAACTGTCAAACGGACGCCTGAAGAAAGCAGGTCTCCAGAGAAAACAGATAACCAGCAAATTTCGCAACTATTCAGATTGTTTTCTCCAAGATCTATTCGATGTTGTTGAGCAGCATTACGATACAAAAACAGTACAACAGTGTTTCATTCCACATTATAAAAAACTTCTAACGACATTATTGGAAAATATCCTAACAAATACAACAGACGAGGATTATTTCATTTCAGCCAAATATGTACCCTATTATGAGTACGCCAACATGTCGTCTTTCAATGCCGTCTGCGCCTATCGGTATAATCTGTTTTTTTCCGAGTCAATCGGGGAGATAAAATATGCGTTTGTTCTTTCGTCAAGCGACCAAGCGAAACGGAGGCAGAAAAAAAATTCTTTCGAATTCCACGACCATATAAAAAAGTATAGGATTCCGATCGATAGAATTGAATACGTGAAAAAGGTGTTTAACTACGTTAGTCTTCTGGAAAAATATATCCTAAAAACCGACATATTCAACGACATGTGTAATCGCATCAAGATAAGAGAACAAAATATAGATTCGCTTAGGATGGCCGTACAGACACATAATATTTGGACCGAAAATCGGCAACAGAACAGATGGATATTGTATTTTGATGAGCTTTTCCCACTTTTATCGGCGTTTAGAATCCATTTTTGGGAAAACCGCGACCGCCGTTTTAAACAAACGCTGTTACTCGTCCATAGTGATTTTAAATTGTATCATGTGACCGGAGATCCATTCTTTTACGGTGATTTCATTGATTTCACCACCGTCCACAAACTGCGTAAAATGAACATTTACCTGCAAGACGGCGGTTGTGGTGTTGTCGATACTCAAGAGAAACTCATTCGTTTTCTATCCATATTGTATACGAAACCTAACCAGATGACGAACTCAATATTCAATCATACGCCGAACGGTGAAATGATCTTTGTAGAAAACGGGACGATTAAAATTGTCATGTATTGATTTTTTTATTATTGATATTATTATCCTATTTAATCAAATATAATATTTAATTAGATAATTTTTTAATTTATTTATGTAGTCGTAGAACCTGTTGATTTATTCTTTTCGTCTTTCTTTTCGTCTTTCTTTTCGTCTTTCTTACTACAATATCCGAGCATATACCAACCTACCCCAAGGATTATGAACAACACGATTGTTATAAGTACTGCGTATACTAGTTTCAACCCTTCATCCATTCTATTTTTTTAACACAAATAATTTTAATGTCGCCAGTCAGAGATTTTTCTTCCCACCCTCAAGGGGTAAATCAATTTGATTTTCCAGGACATTTTCCCAGTAGATACTTCCACACAAGAAAGCAGATAACGAAAACTCCAATTGTTATTGCAACTGATATAATTATTTTCTGACCTTCTTCCATTTTTTAATAGATTGGCTTTAAAACTTACTTGCAGTAATTCTTACTAACATACCACCATATTATGCCACATATTATTGACACAATTACAACGGCTATAATAATCTTCATATTTTCATCCATTTTTTTATTAAATTATTTTACTAAGTTTTTATGATAATATTTCTCTATTAATTTTTTCCGATATTCGTGTATTAATTTTCTGTGATGTGTTGTCAATTGCATACCTAATTTAAGAATCTTTAGGAATGCGCCTATACAATATAGGATAACTGCGACCAACACAAGACCCGCCAGAAGCCAAACATGTTTACAGTCTACAATCATTTTTATAATTCATTTTCTAAGGTTTCTTCGTTGATTCCATATATTTAGTATATTTATACATAATATATATCTCAAATATCTTCACCAGCATTAATACCAGAAACGAAGCCGCAATTACTATAATGCCGTAGCAATTGTCCATTTTTTATTCCTTGGTGATAGCATAAAACTTTCTCGTCACACATAATGACACGGTTTCAATAATTGCCAGAATAACTGAGACCATCGAACAACCTATAAGAATGTAGTGCATTTTGTATTTTTTCTTATTATATTATCACATGCATACCAAAAACTTACTACCACCACAGATAAGTTCAAAAAAGGCCGTATTGAACGTCCACTGCGAAAAACATGAATCGTTCAAATACGCGATTCTCTGTAAACTGTTCAACGAGCGGCACAAACACTATGAAATTCCGACAGGATATCATAAATTCTCGGACGAATACGATTTCAGCAATCTACGCTTTCCTGTGGCAGTCAGTGATATCCCGTCGTTCGAAGCTACGAATAACATATCAATCAGCGTTTACGGACTGACAAACGGCACATATAAAGTCTTCCCAATCAGACTGTCGGCGCATGTTAAGCAAGACCATAGAGATTTATTATACTATAGACACAAATACTATTATATAAAAAACTTTTCCAGATTATTAAAATGGCAAATTTCCAAACACAACGGTAAAGTGAGACTGAATCCCAGCGTTGATCTTGTAAAATGTGAAACGAAAAACAATCTAAGGTTGACGCACGAAACCATCCAGTTCAAGAATTTATCGCTAATGATGCAACTGCCGGTTGTGTTGTACGTGTGTTACGAACAAACCCCATCGTCCAGATGGATGTGTCTGATAAAATACACAGACAGTGATACGGTAGAGGAGAGTTTTAGTGTCGCTGATGGACCGAATGCGACACAAAAATTATTTCGCTCGATAATAGAAGTGGTTCGATGTCGATTGTCGGAGTATTATTTCTCGACAAATATTCCGATGAGACCGTTGACCGCTGAAGAATTACAGCGCCACAACGAGGCGCGTAGCTGTTATCTATGTTCAGAGCCGTTCGCTACGTTCGATTTTAAAACTCGAGACCATTGCCATTTTCGAGGGACGTATAGGGGTCCGGCACACAACAAGTGTAATTTGAATCTGAAAGTCCCCAACTATTTGCCTTGTATTTTTCCAGATCTTAATTCGGTAAAAGAAGATCTCCTCAAATATACCGGCGCGCAAAGGGTTAAAATCATTCACGTTTCTAACCACAGGTTGGGTATGATATCGAAAGCTTTATATGACAAACGGGCGAAAAACAAGACGTTTCACGTACGTTTTTTGGATATCAGAAATTATCTCAACGTAAAGCCTGATAAGTATAAATTCATAAGAGAAATGATGAACGAGTTCGAATCAATGCGGGATGAATTATTTAGCTGCTATGGACTTGATTTGGCGCATTTTGTTACAGTTTCATCATTCGCCTACCAGGCAATGTTAAAGTATACGCGAATAAAACTGGATCCAATCGTCTGTCCGGAAATGTTCGATTTTATTCAAAAAGGTATACGGGGTGGCATAAATTTATGTGTAAAGCGACACGCGAAAGCAAACAATAACCAACTACCCGACTATAACCCGAATCTCGAATCTTCGTTTATACTACACATCGATTCTGTGTCTCTATACGGTTTTACCATGAAAAATTACCTCATGCCAACCGGGAACTTTCGCTGGTTGACGAGTAGCGAAGAGATTGCTTCTATCAACCCCACCAACATCTCTGAACACTCTGAAATCGGCTACATTTTTGAGGTGGATATCGAATACCCGACAAGCAGTCACGACTATTTCAATGATATGCCGATGTGTGCGGAAACTAAAGATGAAAAATTAATGTTTACACTGGAAAGGAAGGAACGGTATGTGTGTCATTACATGAATCTCAAGCAGATGCTCTCATATGGAATGCAGCTGATGAGGATTCGTCGGGTTTTAATGTTCGATCAATCGAACTGGTTGGTCGGATTCATCGACGCGACCGTTGCAAAAATGAATGCATCAAAGTCACCGATGGAACGGGCATTATATAAATCTATCATCTGCTCCTCGTTCGGGAAGTGTTTAGAGAACGGAGCGAAATATTCGGATACTGTTTTGGTCGACGACGTGAAAAAACTCGATAGATATGTAAGTAAACCAAACTTTGTCGATCGGACTGTATATTTCAATGAATCTTCGCGTTTTTTGGTGGGTGTTCAACTCAAAAGACGGATGAATTTAATCAATAAACCCATTTATTTGGGCGTATGTATTCTGGACCTATCAAAGTATTATATGTACGAATTTTATTACGAAAAATTAACATTAATTTTTCCCAACAAGAAGCTGCTGTATGTGGACACGGATTCGTTCATTCTTGAGATCACCGGGCTCAACGACGTATATAAGCGCATGAAAGATTACGAAATATATTTCGATTTATCAAACTGTGAACAGTGTCGCTCATTCGTGAATGCTGGACGACCGGGGAAATTCAAAGACGAATGCAAAGGTGTGGTTGTATCTGAATACGTCGGTTTAAAATGTAAAGTGTATGCTTTACAGTTATCAACAGGGGTGGAAAAAATCACTTCGGCCGGCACCAAAGAAGAAAACGCTGTAAATTTTGAACATTTCAAAAAAGAACTCCGATCTCCGCTAGCCACTACCTGTCCTCGACGGCTTATTTGGTCCGATGGAATAAATACAACGGCAATCGGTCATTTCCGGTCAGAGTTTAAGTTATAGTAGTATAAAATCGCTATTTTATACTGTAATCTGTGGGTTTGTGGTCATTATTTTTGATTTTCGTCCACCAGCTCTACTCTTTTTAATCTTGTCCGTGGTGTGTATGATATTGGTGTTGGAGTTGTTGGTTATGAATTTCTTATACTCTTCCATATAGTTTTCAGTGTCTCTATAACCGAACGGTTTACAAGATTTGTGAAGTAATGACGTCATTTCAAATGTGGTTCTTTTGAGGACGTTTATGAGAAAAATTGTCGGAAGCGTCACAGGAAACGGACGAGAAAGATTTGGTGATTTGTAAACAAGATTATTAAAATGATCATCATCGTCGGATTCTGATAATTTGTAATGATCGGCACAAACACTACAGGGCAGTAGCATGTCGAAGACCGCAAAAAGCGAAGCCATAGAGTCAACATGTTCGACAGATGGTGACGCGCAATTGTCGAGCTTCAGAGCGGTCATATGTACAACTTTCCAGTATGCGGGTCCCCAAAGGTTCTGACCGGCTGGAACGCGTTCCAAGGCGATATATTCTCTACACGGAATCAAGTCTGAAACTTTTTCAAATTCTACGATATTTCTCATGGCGTCGCGATAAGATGTTGGTGACGTCATATATGTTTCGATATCGAAAAATCTCTTTATTTCATCGACATCAGTTTTCTTGGATTCCTCAAAATCTTTAGCAGTTTGTATTCCTTCGGCAAGAGTGTCGCTGTTCAGCGTCACATCGATATCGAGACACAACTCGATAAACGTTTTTATGATGTTCAGTATCACCTGCGGCATCAGTTCCCGTCTGTTTCGCTCAGTCAATTCGTCGCCGAATAACATTGGTGAAAGTGTGAGCCGCAAAAACAGATCGGTAACGAAAGGAATGTATAAACAAGGGTGGTTATCGGAGAAGTTTTCGAACCTAATAACTCTTCTTCCTTCTCCTTCACCATCACTATTGTCACAGTAAATACACATTTTTTATTATCATAATTCGCCACTATTTTTTCACATTTTTACGAGGAGACCTTGATCTGGATCTTGTTCTAGAACGAGGAGATCTCGATCGGGATCTGGACGATCTAAATGATCTAGTCATGGGTGAGCGCGTACGCTTTCGCCTAGGGGCGACAGGGGATCGCGATCGAGATCGAGAGCGGCGGCGACAGCGGCCACCACCCACGCCTTTTTTCTTGGAAACGAATTCAGCTTTAGGGTTCTGCGATCCCTGTGTCCTCTCGTATCGAATCGTGGTGGTATGTTTCGGACAACTGGGTTTCGTTGCGATACAAGTACAGTGGCTGTAATTTTTTTTCACTTTACTTCTCTTCGATTTTTTCATTATTTTTTATTAAAAAAAATGACTACCGGCTTATACACCACATCTGTGAAGAAATGCGTGATTCCTCATTACAATACATATGTCGAAGGTGTGAAATTACCCGAAAACAAAATCTTCGAAGAGGAGCGTAAGAATTACGAAAAATATGGAGATATGTTGTCTGGCGCGATCTCCGGTCTGTGCCGACCGGACCAGTTTGTATTCTACGGATTGATTTCGCAAGAAAACTATATAAAAAATCTCTTCAACTCGTTGTCGTGTTTCACGGGCCATGACGCGGTGATAAGTTTTCTGGTCGCCTCACCGGCGTACAAATTGCGCGAAAAAGAACCCCTTAATCAGAAATGTCCATCTAATGTGGTATTCCAAAAGGGATGTCTGATAATTCCGAGAGGTGAGATAATATGGTCGCTGTTGGCCATCGAATCGGCCAAAATCGCCCAGGGTGACACAGAAGACGACGTGTTCAAAATATTTATAAAACTGGCCGCCAATGCGAGCGAACAGAATCCGGGTCTTGTCCTTCCAAGCATGGAGAAAAAAGAAGAAGAGACTAAGACACACTATAACCATTTAAAAATACCGGCCGCTTTAGATAAGAATAGTAAAGTGGCGGCCGCAGATACGCGCTACGTATACTTAAATCCGACACTGTATAATAGAATAAAGGCGTTCAGGTGTGTATCGCCACAAGAGAAGAGTATTATCGATCAGGATTATATGCTGTTCGCGATGAATCTATTATACGTGCAGTCATTGTCCGCGCTCTCTTTGATCAGTACGCCGCCAAAGCGTCTGCTACAATATCCACCGGGCACGCGTGAAAGCATCTGTCCTCCGAGAAAAGATGCCATATGCGTCTCAATACCGAAGATTGATGCTAACAATTTAGTTAGTTGGTCGTTAGACGGTGGCACCGATGGATTGACAATGGCCGAACCGACAATTAGCAACAACGTTATTCTTGTGGCCGACGTGAAAAACCATAACGCTTGTGGCACAAACAACGATTTAAACCACAACATTTTACACGCGATGGAAACCGAACACATGAGCCAGGTCAGGGAGGAATATAATATTTTGAAAGGCACACCGTTCCAACACACGGGCCTTGACACGTGGTACGACTTAGAGGCGCAACAATATTGGAAGAAGATAATAATCAATAGTTACCCGAACCAACTGACTAATGGTGAAGAGATGATTTGTATAAATTCATACAATTGTGTTCTTACACCATTAGGTGTGGTGGCGACCAAAAACATCTGCGAAGGAGATCCGTTGATTTTCAAAGACCATAAAATGGATTTTAAAAATATCTGGATGCTCCCCAAAACCGGCTGGAAGTGTGATATAATTCCCAGACCTCTTCCCGAACAGGATCAACTGCCTGAAGGCGAAAGACCTGGGGTGGTGAGACTGAGCGATCCCAAAATCCAAAAGAACCCGCTAAACTATAGTCCATCCTTCGTGACCAGTCTAGGAACGAATATTTCGATACTGTCCGATTAGACGTCAGAATGAAATATTAATAAATAATAATAATAATAGAGTTGTGGAAAATAACTATGGACAAAACTCATTACCACCAGGATAGACAATCTGAAAAATTCATTAAAAAAAATGATTACCACTCTACATGGCACATCGGTGGAAAAATGTGTGATACCACACTACGAGGATTATACTGAAAAATTACTTGAAAATTCTTTTTTTGAAGCCGAACGACCCAATTACAAGATATATGGGAATAAACTTTCAGAAACCGTTTCTGGAATCTGTGTATCCGACCTTTTCTCTATATTCGGACTGGTCACGCGCAAGAAGAAATTAAAAGATTTACACTATCCTTCGTCCTGTGTCGCGGATGATAATATTTCAATTCCCTATCTGACCGCATATAAATCAAATGATATTCTAAAGAAAGATATACTCAGATCCGGAAATCCTGGATGTATGACAAACGTGGTATTTCGTAAAGGATGTCTTGTCATGCCCCGTGGTGAATTAATTTGGTCCCTCTTGGCCTTAGACGGAAATAACAATATGGCTCCCGGTTGCCGTGGATTAAACAATAATAACGGAGATGATTTTAGAATATATATAACAGAAAGGGCAGTCACCGTAGATCGGCGTAGAATACGACGCACCTTATCAGACACGGGAACAAAGAGACAGAGGTCGGATATACCGATTTCCCCAAGCGATTCCGACCCTGAAGAATATCTTCAAAACCCTCCCGAATTCTATAAGGTGTCTGGCGTTAAAACACAATCGGAAGAACTAAAACCCCATTATGAACACATAAAATCTGTAAAACCGGGCGGACACGTGAGTTATAAAACGGCAAACAGAACGAAATACGTATATTTGAATCCCGCCATGTATAACAGATTGGTAGCATTCCGCTGTGTCACACCGCTGAACAAACCGCCTACCGTTCAAGATTATCTATTGTTCGGTATGAATTTGATGTATGTACAGTCTTTGTCAGCGCTAGCGCTGCTATCGACATTACCGAACAGATTGTTACAATATCCACCGGCAACACAAGAAACTATATGCGCCAAAGAAAGTGACACTATTTCGGTAATGATACCGAACGTTGACGATATTGATGAATGGGCGATAAACAAACCCACGGCTGGGTATGCGATCGTCCCCGGTCGTGTCCCTGACAATGCAGTTCTGATTGCTGATGTCGTCTCAAACAACACCTGCTCCGATAACAACATCACATCTCTTAATCACAACGTTATACAGGCGTTCGAAAGTGAATTTATGAAATCAGTCAGACGCGAGCACCAGTCAATAAAACCAATAATATTGGATTATGACGCCCAAAACGAACTAGACACGTGGTATGACATAGAAGCCAGGCAGTTCTGGAAAAAATTCATCGCAAACAGCTATCCCAGCACAATAACAGAGGGTCCAGACATCGTATCCAGGTATATACCTAACTGTGTTATGACACCTTTGGGTGTGGTGGCGACTAAAGATATTTGTGAGTCCGATCCGATTATATTGAAAGGTACGAAATTGGATTTGAAAAAAATTAAATCAATTCAAAACGACAATCAACACTGTGATATATTGCCGCAGAATTTTACAATAGACGAACCGACGACTATAACCAACAACAAATACCATTCTGGTATTTTGAAATATAACGAACCCGTGATTCAGAAGAATCCATTCAATTATTCTGCATCTTTCGTCACGTCTATCGGTACCAATTTCACCATCTTATCGGATTAGTTTAAAAAATGATCACGCATCTGTTTAAGGTAGCAATAATAACCGCGGTTATTTATTTTGTAACCTGTTACATGCTGGTGGTAAAAATATCAAAAGACGAAACAACAATTCCACGCGGATTCCGTTCGGATAAACTATACAAACCACAAACTCAGATCAATTGTACACACACCCCCAGACACTGTTATAAATGTGATTGTAAGGCATTATGCAACGGGATGTTGACCGAACAGAAGGGTGATAAATATTTCGCCTTACCCGACGGTCTATATTGTTATAAAGCTCCAGAAGATGTGTGTAACGTAAAATTTGCCTATTTAGTGTTTTACCACAGATCACAAAAATGGACTTGCATATCGAAATATCCCGGGTTTCGTTCTCGAACTACCGGTAAAAATATAGCCGGCTATTATCCACTAACCTATGACAATGACACCGAAAAGAAGGTTACATACGACAATGTGAACAAGGATTTGTTGAGCATAGATTGCGGTTTCGACGAACACAACAATAAGCTGATTTTCATCCAACTCGACGGAATCAACACATGCCTCAGAGATTATTGTAAAAACAACTTGCCAATGTCTGACGAAGTTGGGCGTTATGATTTTAAAACCAACACTTGTGTGTGTCAACACAATGAACTACAGACTTATCTCGATGATAAGACAACCCACTGTTTGACTGAAAAAATAAAACCCACCAGCTACGATGATGGAGCGATTATTCCGATACTCGGGTACGACGAAAACACTTTTGTGAGCGATCTAGACGACCGATTGGTTTACAATAAAGAGACCAACAATGAGACAATGGGTATAATAATAATTAAAAATGAGCAAAATATTCAATTGGTTTGAGTCGTTGTATAAGACCGTGGGAAGCGAAGAACGGGCGATTGTATTCCAGAATGGCGAAGAGATGATCGGTCGAGAACAGTTTATACATTTCAAAAATATAGCGATCCACGACCTAGAGACGATACATCCAAAACTTTTGGAAAAAGCCGCAACGGATCTACTGCTGCCGAAAACAATTCCCGAATCGATATTAACGGAAATCGAACATTCGGCGACCGAAAGAATAATATCTATCCCCGAACGTACCGAGTTTCTCGTTAAACACGGACTCGAGTCGTCCACTCTGGAGTATAGTGGAAAAGAGATAGATGAATTGATTCAATCCAATACCGAATTGAAGGCAACTGCTGAAAAGTTTATGGCGAAATTTGGTGGGAAAGAAGGTGGGAAGGTGTTTAAAATTGGTAAATTGGTCTTTGTCGGTACACTGTCGGGTGTGGCATTGGTATCGCTCGGACAGTTTCTACACGAGACCGCCACAAATTTGTCCGGGTGTTATAAGATTTCCGACGACGGTGAACAGATTTGTAAATTGAAAAGTAAAACCTGTGGCCACAAGAGTTTGGCGATAAAAAACGTATTCTGTTCGTCGGGCCACTCCACCGAACGGTGTGATTGCACATCCGATAAAGACTGTCGGGTGGTGGACACCCAAGGCGGTCGATATGTCTGCTACAAGGCGAAATGGACTGATGTCATACAAGCAGAAACGCAAACATTCGCAGACGCATACAAAACCATAATTAGATCTGCCGCGAGGTTTCTCATTTTTCTGGTGCCGATAATATCTCTTGTGGGTATCTCTTTCATCTACCGACTGTGTTTGTCGATCTTTCTGGTTGTAATATCGTTGTTTATTTTTTAGGTCGTTTAGCCGGATGTATCGTCTCGATCTCTTGTTCAGGATCTACACCATTTTCTTTTAACCCTGGCTGGTGTTTCATAATACCCAACGAGTTTATCACATATGGTATGATCACTTTCTTCGACGCCACCAATCCGAGAAGCAACAAGATATTTTGCACGGCACTCCTCAACGCTTTTGTTGACGGTGGTTCAGTTATTTTTAAGGTTTTCAGCATTGTTGATAGGTCGTTTGAATTCAACAAGTTTGACACCACATGTAGCCCGGAGTCGTTAAGCACATCCACACGTTCTTTTCTCGAGTTTTCGATGAATATGTCGATATACGGCTGAATTTCCGGAGAACTGACACTTCGTATCTCGTTGAGTATAACATCGAAAAACGTATAGATATGAGAGGCGAGATTTTTCTCGGAACTGTTCCTGGACAGGGTCGAATCAAGGAGCAGACCTATTTGAAACTTGTGGTTCACAGTCATATCGTCCAGCGAATCTATCTCTTCGACTGTAGTAAAACATGAATTTAAAAAACTTGAATTGTTTTTCGCAAACAAATATTTTATTATATCTCGTTTGAGTGATTCTGCGGACAAGTCTTTATTGTTTGATATCGGCCGAAGGAAATTGCTATTGTTTTGGTTTTGGTGACCACCGGTGAAATTATTCTGAGTAGGACGAATGTTTGCCGCTGGTATTTCGTCTTCATTCGCCGTTTCAGCCTCTCTTGTCATCGTTGGCGGCGGCATAGGGCGAGTCCAATCGAGTGTGTTGAATAGATCTATAGAATTCAACGCGGGATTTTCTTCTCTCCTCTCGTCAAGTGTGTTCAAAAACGATGGCGGTTGTTGTTGGTTGATGAATTCCATCGTATATTTTTTAATTACAGACAGATTAGAAAAATAAAAAATGTACAAATATGTGTTTGTTTTCGATCTGGACGAGACGTTGGTCTTTGTCAAAAACAGGGATATATATGTGCGTCCTTATGCTCAACATGTTTTGTATTCGCTGTGGAAAAACGTGAACGTCTACACGGTCTTGTGGAGTGCCGGTGACAAGTCGTATGTGTACAATGTGATTAATTTACTCAATTGGCACCACTATTTCATGGAAATATACACACGACAAAACTGTGACATCAGTTACCAGTTGTTCGGTCAATACAAATGCAGGCAATACGTCGAACGTTCACTAAGCAGATATATAACCATGAACAACCTTCTACGTTATGTGTTGGTAGACGATTGTGCCGGCAAAAACACACACATAGCTGATTATGACAAGACAATTGAAGTAGCGCCGTTTCACGGCGAAAGCGGTGACATGGAATTGTATAGACACCTGAGTGATTTTAATTTTTTGCTTTGGCGACACGGGAGGTGATTGATTTTTACAACATATAAAAAATGCAACTTAAAATAAAAGAGACTGCGACGCCGTGTCCACCACTGCGGGAGTATATAAGAAAGAAATATATTATAAAAATACTAAATTATGCCTCATTCGCCGTATTGTTAACATATTGCGCCTTAGACTCGTTGCAGGTGTCGCATAATATAAAAACCATATTTCTATACGCGGGCCTGTCGCTTAATTTTGGTATATTATTATTTCTACAATCCGGCCGAAATTAGTTAAATTTCACCGAATTTTATAAGTTTCGATAATTAGTGGATGAAAATAAAACACCGGAATATAATATATTACGGGTTGTTTTTTTTTTCTCGATTGAAGTTTGTAAACTATCTATTGTTATTTGGATTTTGTTTCAAGGAAATCGGTTATAATGTTATTTTTTTAAATATAATAATTTGTTAAAATTAAAAAGTTCAATTTCCAAATAATAATCATATACCTAATTAGGATAATAAAAATAAGAAAGATAACATATTATTTAGTTATGAAGCAAATTGTTTTTAATTGCATTTTATTTTTTATTGTTAAACTTATTCATAAACTTATTGACCTATTATGAGGAAAAATATATATTTAAATGTATCAGAAATGAGGAGATAAGTAGAGTGTGATGCCCAGCCACTCTTGAGCATATTAAGAACCTACAGGAAAAATTGGTCAGATTATGTTGTAATAATGTCACAAGTCCACCTCCCTCGATTTACGCAGCTCTATAAACCAATCGGAAAGAGACATTCAATTGGTAGGCCGACGATAACTATTTCTTCCGTATATGAATAGGTGGGTTGGTCAATGATTTGTTCTTTGAAAACGATTCGAAATAAAGTATGTGACAATTTGTATTGGTTTGATGGTAATTTCTCTGATATTGGGCTTCTGCACAACGCACAAACGTCGATAATATTCACACATCGCTTGCAAAACTGGTGATGGCAGGGGCATACCATTGTATCCATTCCCTCGATCAAACATATACTACAATGATCATCAGTCATTATAGGCGGCTTTTGTGAACAATTTACCATCTAGAAAGAGAGGAAAAATTAGTGACAATATGGAATAACAATATTTTCAATTAGGATTTTGAGTAAAAAAAACAGTTACCTTGGACGTCCATGATGGTGCAAAAATTGCCATTGTCATTCTACTAGTGATTTGCGTCTCTATCTGTCTTTTTTTACGCCGATTACTGTATCGATTTTCTCGTCGTTGTTGTCGTCGTCGAAGCATATCTCTATAAGAATATATGCTTAACGACGAATAACATGTCGGCGACTGTTGTTGGTGTTTTATCACAGGATCGTCGTCCTCCACCCACCGATCGATCACGACCTTACAAATAGAGCATTGGGTCATTTCACCATATCCCTTATAATAAATCCCGGCTGTCGACCCCACTTTATGATAAATAGTTACGACCGATTCCGGCAAATTCAAAAGCATACATAAACTAACATCGTCTAGGTCCATTATGACTATGAAAACTAACCTGTAGCTCGATGTCTATTTATACACGTATATCTTATTCTACCACACAAACATCTACCCTACTTACCAAACTTTATCCGTATTTTGTTTTTTCTTCCTTTTTATATTTTATTTGGATTGATTATTAATATTGTCTATTAAGAAAAAATTAAATATTTAGAGTAAAAAAAAACGTCGATTTAAAACTTCATTGACAATCATTTTCTTTAGCCGATTGTTTTGGATTTTTATTTATAGTTTTTTCTTTCCGATAAAATTTTATCCCAGAGTTTCGAAAATTTTCCACATTCTCTACACGCAAAACAATAAAACACACCCTTCGTTAAGTTTATACTTAGACTTGGATTTCGGTCGGCGTGAAACGGACATCGGACAACGTGACTCTCCCGTTCTAATGATATACCATAATGATTGGCCACATGTGATATTATTTTTTCATCTTTCACTGATCCTTTACGCTTAAAATAACGCTGGATGGTGTTCGTCGGCGGCGGGGGTAATTTTTTTAACAACTGCATTTCCACCACCAACATCTTTCCCGTGTATGTGAAACACTCGTCGTCTTGTGAAACGTTGTTTTGCGAGAAGAAAAATCCGAAATTGTAACCATTCATTTTGAAATTTATAATACAATTATTATTCGGTATTGGTTTCAGACTGAATTGTATCGTTACGTTGGACACGTTGTTGTAAAATATATCCATTTTTGTTGTGAATAATATTTCAGCGATAGGTTATATATATACGACGCTTGTGAAAAAACTAAACCATTATTAAATCGATAAATAATAACACGTATTTCTATATGTGTAGTATGTCGGACACTACTTATGAGGAAGACGAAGATTATTATGATGATGAAGAATCAGAATTTGAAAATGAGGCGATCGCAATCGAATTCGACTTCTTCGCGAAAGATCTACAAGATGAAATGCTGTTCGCCAAAGACGAAGACATATTTTTCAACTGGAAAATCGTATATGCGTTATACAGACATTTGAAACCCTATTTGCATTTCATCTTCAATGTGGAAATAATACAACCGAAAATCGACGCCACACTCTCGACCCTTCTGCCGTTACAGCGCGGCGATATGATCAACATAGCCGTTTTCAACACAAACATGGATAAAACCGTAGATTTCTTCAACCAAATTAGCGGTATTCTCACACTAAAACAAAACCGACCGCTTTTACTCCTATACCGAATACTATGGAAAGTATCGGCCGACGAATACGATTCAGCGCGAAAAGACTTGAGAGATATGTTTTTGTTTATACGGGACGAAATCGGTGTATAACGAGCCCAACCACAATTAAAAATGAACGAAACTTCGGTGTTATATCTGGTGTCGCAGGGCAACAACGAAAAAGCTATGTATATGTTTTCAAAGTTTTTGAACGACGTATATAAGAAACTAAATCCCAAATATAATCGGAAAAAATTTACGTCGATTTGTGATGAGATTTTCTATCTATTGTCAAACAAACAAAAACTCACCCTGTACGACTATTTCAATCTTATACGCATTTGTTCTACAGACCCCGATTTCCCAACATTAATATACGAGAAATGTGACGACATCGAAAGACATTTTCAAGAGTGTCCGCTGATCGTTCAACATTCCGGCGAAAAGGATTTGATTACCATTATAAAGAAGCTATTGGTGTTCTGCAAACCAAGAACGGTTAATGGGTGTGATAACCCCGGTGGCGATCGAAGGAATCCAATCATCCCCATGGAGATCGGTGAAAATCCGCTCAGTGAAACGCAATCAGATGCTGAGATTGTCGATTATGCGAAACAGCGAGCGGCCGAATTTGTATACAACGATTGGAAAAAATTCGCGTACGACTCATTTGAATTATTTTCACAGATATTAGATATTTTGAAAAATAAAAGTTTAAGCTACAAAATGAAATGGGCAGGTCTGTTGTCAGCCGTTGGAGATATCGATGTGCAAAATATTTTTTTGAAGGAATTAAACTTTATGTGGGACATGTTTGAAAAGATTCTCGGCTCACGGTGGTATGATATTTTCCATAATAAGGAAAGCCTGCAGACGGTGGACGAGTTAACGAAAAAACTGAAACAATTCCGGGGCGATAACGACGATGTCGCCGATATACTCTCGTCTTTAGAACGGCTGTTAAAATTTTATGTGCAGACCATACAATCTTTACAGGACCCGTCAATTGGATTCGACGAGAAACGTGCTATATTGAACTACGTTCTGGAGGATCATGGTTGTGTCGATTTTTCAGCGGAACTGAAGAATATATTCCTAATAATAAGTTGGTTGTTGGGCGACAATTGGCGAAAGATGCTTCAAGAAGATGTCGGCCGTATCGATAGATCATTGAGGGGAAAATTAACGTTAGCCGGTAGTTTTTTCACCGAACTACAAAAAACTACCTTCTTCGGTCACTTAATAGAAAAACGCGACCAAAACATCCTATCAGCAATACGTAGCGTCGATAGTGAGTTCTTGGTGCCGTGGATCGCCGTCCAAACAGTTTTCAAAGACGACGTTACACCCAAACACGTATTTAAAATTTTACAGGAGCTCGACGCTGAAGAAGGGTTCGATATAACGGCTTTGTCTGTATTGTTTAAAAATGAAAAACAATTACAGGAAAGACAGCTGGTAGAGAAAGAACTGAAAAACGCCAATCATGAAATGGAAAAAAAGACTAGACAGTTATACAGCGAGTTAGCATCACTGAAACAAGAGCTACAGTCAGAAAGGGATACCAAACAGGAAAAACATAATCAGTACGAGCGGATAGAGAAAGAATTGAGGTCGCTGAAAGAGAAACTGCGGATCGAAAAAGACACGGTAAAACAGCTGAAAACCGTGAATCAAGAACTACAACAGAAGATTGAAATCGAACAGAGGCCGACGACACAATCGTCCGTTATCAGACACAGATCGAAAAGCCTTGGTTCTCTTAAAGATGTAGGCGTTGTTTTTCCGTTACAGAAGAAAAGGAAACGAGATGATTCCGATGGGTGGGATGTGGATTATGATGAAGCCTTTGGCATTGGGGATGAATCTCCGAAACCCGGTGAACGAATGCAAACGTCGTAGATATTATTAAAAAATGGTAGAGTTTTATTATACCGAAATCGTGGAATACGTGGAAAGCGGCCAATACGAGAAGGTGGCATATAGTATATCGGAGTTTCTCAAACGAATGCTCAATATCTTAATATCTCATCAAAAAACCGACTATCGGTATATCGTTACGTTTTTTCCGTCTGTGAGCGACGCCATTTTTGCAATATTAATGGATGAAGGGTGTTTGACCGACCGCTCACGTACGATCATCTCATACGGTGATTATATGCGGGAAGTCCGAAGTTGTAAATCGGACGTTGTAAAGGTCGAAATCCTCACGCGCAATATTGATTCGTATTTGGATCTGTTTAAACGTTATCCGTTGATCAACAGAAATTCCAGGGAAGAAGAACTACTGTTGATAATAAGATATATTCTTAAAGACTGCGACGCGAACTACAAACAGAAGACAGTTGATTGCGAGAAAGATGCGCAAGAGCTTTCTGTGTGTGTCGAAAATATGAAAGAACAGACCCGACTTTACGCCGAAGCGAACCAGTCGCTTTTCGCCAAAGATAAAGAAATCGATAGATTGAAAAATGTTATTACCACAATGACGGAGCAACATAACCGATTACAGACTCAACAGACTGACGATTTCGACCAACGTCTACACACCAAGAATGAAGAAATCCACTGTATCAAACAGTTGGTAGACGAACTCACCCAACAGATCCAATTGAACAAAGAGGAACTCGAGGCCGCGAAAGAAACGCTGGCGGCCAAAACCAAAACAGTAGAAGAAAATCAATACAAAATCGTAGAATTGAAAGAGAATGTCGCCACGTTGCGTCGTGAGTGTGAGCAGTGTGAAGAAGAATTGGCTGCGTCTCGAGCCAACGAGGAACAACTAAAGGATAAATTATGTAGACGCGTGGAACAAGTTGATGAAGTCGAAAAACGCCTCAGTATAAGCATGGAAAAAAATATCACCCAGCCGATGGAATTAGAAAGGTCTTATTCTGTGTCCGAGGAGGATTATCTTAAACTGAAAAACCGTCTGGAACTATGCGAGCGAGAAGTCAATGTTTTAAAGTCGAAAAACATTAACCTAGAAAAGAATAACGCCCGGCACGTGGAAAAGGTAATTGAGCTTAAAGAACGGCTGGTGAAAGAGACGACACGGTACGAGTCCATCAAGAAGCAATCTTTTGCCAAAGAAGAGTTGATCGACAAACAACGACAACAAATAACCCTGTTGAACGGGGAAATTGAGTTGTTGACCAAACAAAAACAACAAGCCGAGTCGTTTATAATAGGCCTGACTGAAAACATTAACGACGCTAAGTCGACCAACGAGAATCTGATGGAACAGTTGGAGGAGTGTACCAACAACAACATATTTTTGACAAGCGAAACGGATAAACTCAACGAAAATATAACCGATCTAAAAAACCAACTGCAAGAGGCCGAAGCAAGTTATCGGGAAAACGAGGAAAAGGATAAAAACGAGTCCGAGAAAGAGTTGAGAAAGTTACTGGATCAATTGACGGCGAAGAACGGTGAAATGTTGGAGATGCAACGGAAAATGCAAGACTGTTTGAGATTTGACGAACTTATTACCGAAATCAAAACAATCCTGAAAGATGTCGATCCGAATACGTTCTGTAAACGGTTAACCGAATTATTCGACGGTTTCCAAGTAGATAATTTTAACGATTTTGAGAAAAGGGTTGTCGGTATACAACAATACATGAGAGATAGTAACGTGACAGACCTTGAAACCCTCTTAGATCGCTTTTCGGATTCGTTTAAAGAGGTTTTATATGATATGTTTGATTCGAGAGATTATAAAGAAATCGAGCAAGTGGTCGAATCCATTAAATCAACGTTTGGTGTACAGAAACTGAAAAATTTGTTGGAAGAGAAAGAATCGTTGGTCATGGTTCTGTCCGGCCACACTCTAAAAGAGTTTATTACCACTTGCCATCAGTTGCTGCAGCTGACCGATTCGGATAATATATACACGCTATTGCCGATATTCCAAATGCTTAAGGATAAGGGTGTGACGAATATAAAACAGACTGTCCAGATGTGTGATATAATGAATCAAACCTTTATAGATGAGAAGAAATCGGAAGAGAAAAAAACAGAAGAAATCTGTCAGGAATCATCAGGCGACTCTCCCAGAACCGAGAAAAAAGAAACATATCAACTGGAGACCAATACAGACACGAAACACGATGGAAAAAGGAAACGAGACGACGATTCTCCCATTGATAAAAATAAAAAACGACAACAACCGGAGGAGGTTTAAGAGGCTGGTCCACAAACAAAAAGAAAAAATTCCAACGTTACGAAACTTGTTGTTTTTGTTATTATTAACGTTTATGTTTGGGTATTATATCCAACCCGGCTGTTAATTTTTTTTTATTAACTTCCACATTTTATTATTATCATGTACGAACCGGAGACTTTAAAATCCATATCTGTGATTATGGTGATAAAACTGTTGTTGAACCTCGATTCTGAGGAAATTTATTTTTTGGAACATCTTTCATCGGTTGAAACGATGGCGTTTATAATATGGTTGCACAGGATAGGGAGATAAGAAATATCACGGTTAAATATCTCGATATCAACAGTATCCAACAGTGTCAACAGTAGGTTTAGTTTTATAATATTATTCATTGTGTATATGATGTACAAACCGGAGACTTTAAAAATCAAATCTTGGTGTGTGGTGATAAATATGTTGTTGAAACACGGTTACGAATTCCTCGATTTTGAGGAGTTTTATTTTTTGGAACATCTTTCATCGATTAATGCGAATGATGTGTGGTTATACGGTGCCACAGGATTTAGGGAGATAAGAAATATCACGGTTAAATATCTCGACATCAAAAGTATAACAAACCATGCGATTTACCCCTTAAACCATGAGAAATGCCAAAATATCAGGCGAGTGTTCACAACCAGAAAGAGAGCTTGGGATTTTATCAATGACATGTTATCTCGTTATTGGGTTATATTGTGAACAAATGACAAACTCTCCGCTTTATTTAAATATTGATAATTGGTTCTGTAATAAAAACTCTCCAAACCAATTTTTTTGTAGTTTTTATCAATTTAGGTTTCTGATAATTATGCATTCAGTCTTGCTATCTGATCTCCTTCCTTCAATTTTTTATTCTAATTAGAATCAATAATAATAATGATCGGAGTTTTAGATGAAACTCCTCCGGTTAATAAATACATTATTTTTTTGGCCACTTTCATACACCGAGTGTTATTATATTTTTATCGTCTTATTTTATGTATCATAATATATAGACTGTTTACCTGTCTCTCTCTCCGACAAAAATAAGAGATTTTATTAGCAGGAGAATATTAAAAAGGTTGATATACAAACAAAACGAAAATAACTCGGTCGTTACGAAAATATATTTGCATTATCATTAACGTTCGTATTGTGTATTATTATATTATAACCAACTTTTTTATTATTATCTATAAATTTTCTAGTATATTTTTACTCGAAATTATTTTATCCATTTTGTGATAGACTAGAATTAGAATTAATCTAATTAATATTATTAGAATAAGAATGTTTATACCAATCTTATAGCAAGCGACGAATTCTGGTTTTAAATTTGAAACGATGAAAAAACTCAAATAAGGTCCTCGGTATAATATATAAAGACTATCTCTTTTTAAACCCACACAGAAAAGAAAATATGACGACACATGAACGAGTCGATATCAAGCTTATAACACAGGCCGGTAAGTGGCCGATTCGAGCCACAAAGTTAGCGGCCGGTTATGATTTACACGCGGTGACGGACACGGTTATACGGGCAAGAGGGCGGGCAGGAATCCGAACTGGAGTTGCGATCGAGATGCCCACAAACCTGTACGGGAAGATATTTTCCAGAAGCGGTTTGTCGTTCAAACACGGTTTGGAGTGTGGAGCCGGTGTTATCGATGCGGATTACCGCGGCGAATTGATTGTTTTACTCTACAACCACACGGACGAAGACTATGCGGTCTGTCGAGGGGATCGGATTGCCCAGATCGTTTTCATGGAATATCAGGCGCCAAGTCTGCGGCAGGTTGCTGAATTGAGTGAGACCGAGCGGTCAGACAGTGGATTCGGGTCTACTGGTGTAATGAAAATTATAGATTATTGAACTAATATCACGATATCTATAAAACTATATTGTTTTTTATCCAAACTTTAAGCTATTAGTTATTTAATTTTATTTTTTTCTTCTCCAGCCGCTTCTTCTTCCTCTTCTTCTTATTATTATTATTATTATTATTATTATTGTTTGTCTTATTCTTTGGTCTTCCACTGAGTTTCACCTTTAATTTCATCGTGTTCATCACCAGCCAAGCAGCCGCCTTTTCGTCGACACCGGCATCTGGTGCATTTACCCGTTTCCAAGCCTTGTCTATTAACACCCTGTCGGCGCGGGTCCTATTCACGGGGTCGTCATACATGCTGTAAACAATGTCGTGTTCTTTGCACGCCTCATCCAGTTTGTTTATGCCGCGGATTCCCATGGCCAGATGCCTATCGACATCCGTGCCGGGTCCGCAGTAGTTATAACTGGGTATGTGACAATTCTTCATATTCTTCACGATCGGCAGCCATCGCTCGACCAAACCCGAAACTACCGGAATAGCGGCGCTGGCGAGACAAGGCGCCAATAAAGCACCGGCGCGTTTTAATAACTTTCCAGTGTATTTCATAATTATTTTTTAATCATCAAAAATTTTATGAATAAATAGAGGCGTTGTTGTACTGGTAATTTAAACAATGTGTATTTCCAGAGAACAAACAATCTCCGCTGTTGATAATGATAATAATTATTACAACAACACCGCAGTGGAGTGTGAAAAATGTCAACAACTGGTAGGGAGGGATGTAGAACAATTAGTTTGGACTGTCAGTGCGGATGAAAATGTGAACAGCACAGAGAATATCTTGCGGCTGTATAGACGAGCACGGTCCGTAATGCCAACCAACTTCACAATCAACATGATATGGGAAAGCGACAGTGATGATGAAGATTCGGATTGTTTACTACCCGTTGCCTTCAGGATTTACTGCTCTATACCTACACCCGCGCGGGTTATATACCACAGACTCCATGAATAAACCGGGTTTAATATAAAAAAGACCGACTGACTACGTCTATTAACATACATCAACAGCCGTAGAAGAAGATGAGCGCCTTTACGATTATCGTCGAAGGACAGATTGGCAGCGGAAAAAGCACTTTCCTCTCGAACCTGAAACAAACCATCATCCCTGACGCAGTCGTAGTCCAAGAACCGGTTGATGTGTGGAAAAATTATTACAACGTAAACTACTTGGACCTATTCTATACGAACCCCGACAAATGGGCGTTTTCTTTCCAGTTCATAGTGTTTAAAACCATGTTGGAAAATCATCTATTGGCGCCGGAAAGAGTAAAAATTATGGAGCGCTCCTTATTCAGTGCAAGAAATATATTCATTAAGAATTTATATCGGCGCGGAATATTTTCCACCGTCGAATATAATATTCTGAACGAATGGTACGAGTATATTATGAAAAATTCAAACTTACAATGCGATCTGATTGTCTACCTAAAAACGAGTCCGGCGGTTGCGATGGAAAGGATCAAGAGACGCGACCGAAGTGAAGAATCGGATATCAAAATCCAATATCTGACCGAGATACACGATCTTCATGAAAACTGCTTCGGAGGGCCGACATACAACAACATTCCGGTATTAAAATTGAACGCTGACCAAAGTGAAAAAAGGGTTTTAGAAGAATTCACAGACAATATAGGCAAGTATTATGCGTTAATCGTCTAATAATAAAGATTATGAAATGACGTCATGACAAATACGGTGTATATAAACGGCTATAGTTTTTAAATTAAAATCATTATAAAATAACAGCGCAACAGTACAACATCATCATAATGCCGGAATTCATTGCAGATTTTCAATACTATAACGTCGGTGATGATTTTATAATCAAGGAGTTGGCGATCATCTCATTAGATGGAACAGTTATTAAACACGTCCTGTTCAGGCCACCGTATTCTAAATATATGCTGACCCAGAAACAGAAAGACGGAATCAACAGACAAAAAGTCGATTTTCATAACTTAGATTGGGACGCCGGTTTCAGCGAATACGACGACCTGGATAAAATATTAGAGAAATTGCGCGGCGGTGTGATATATGTCCGTGGTAAAACTAAAAAAGATGCGTTGTCCAAATATGGAGCTGTAGTAAACGTGATAATTTGTCCTAGTTTCGACGCGCTCGGTCGGCTGGTGAAATACGATCGGTATTTATGCCCTTTCAACCACACGCGGAATTGCTCCGTAAATAATGCCAAGTTGCTCGCGGCTTGGCGGTTGGAATATTTGAAAACTATAAATTTGTTGAATAGAACAAATACCGATCGTGAAACGTTAAAATATCTTCCGAAAAACCAGATAATCAAACTGTTCGGCAACGACATGCGTTCGATATGGCCAAATCTACCTGATTACCTGAAAGTAGATGAAGACATTTTGCAGGAGTTTAGATGCGATAAGCATTTCAAATGGCGCAACTACCCCGGTAAATATGACGATTGGGACGGGCCGAATCCAAAGAGAAAAGATTGTCCAGAATGTCAAAATGAATTACTATATACATTAGATTCTTCACGTCTACAATACTATGAACGAGAAGAAGAAGAAGAAGAAGAAATTAATACAAATAGTCAAACGTTTTTTTGTCGGTTAACATTTAACAAAACTATCGTTGTTTGTTATTCATTGTTTTTAATTTTTTTCTGGAGTTTGTATTATAATGTATTTCTTTTAAACGATTACGAAGCGTTGTTTTTTATCATTATATTTTTTTTGATCTCATATATCTATGGTAGTATTAAGAAATATTTATAATTCCCACAGAGATGGTGATGGAAAATATTATATGTTTGTAATATATATTAATCTTGTAGAAATTCAGTAGTTGTTTAATAAATATAATTGTAACTGGATAAATTTTTAGTATTGTTGTTTCATTTATTACAAGAACCACCATTATTATTAATTACTATTAAAAGAAAATAATCTGTTGGACCCGGTTGGACAAAAAAAAAACGAATCACTGAATGGTTCAATTAGATATTATTTCGAAAATATCTCCAGTATATTTTAATTAGTAGTGTCATTTATTTAGTATTTTGTAATTTTTTAAAAATGTATTATTATTATTATTACAGCCATTCTGGTACACCAAAATCTACATTTTTATTTTTAAATATTTTATTTTGGAAATAGAACGTGAGTAAAATGGGTCTCCAGTAAAAAATAGAAAAGTTTTTTATTTATTATATAATAATATGGTTGTTTTATTTTTTGTCGAATTCAAATAATAATAATAATAATATTATCATTTATTATTACAATAATAAGCAATCCTAAATTTAAAAATCCGTATCCATTTTGTTGCTATCGTCGATTGTTTTGATGGTTTTTTCACTCTTGACGTAAAAGTGTTTAGATCCGTTGCATATCACACATAAGGCGGCTATTTTTTTTACACCAACCACAACACAATGTTTCGATTGTGTTCGTCTTCTACAACGCAAACAAAAACCATCTATCATTTTTTTTATACGTGTTCGTTATAATAATTTTATGTGTAGTCTTGAAAGGTATGTTGGTGTTAAAAAATTATAGACTTTCAACAGGTAGTATTTAGTGTTGGGGTGATGATTCAATTTATTAAATTCCGTTAAAACCGTTTTCCTTAAGTTGAAATTGTTTTACACAAACACTTCATATTATGTGGCTTCTATTATAAACGTGGGTAAATTTTTTATAAAAAATAATATTGAAGATTCCTACTCATATATATATTACATATTTAGTAATGGTTGTAAAGGTTTTACGATCAGGTAGAATTGTATCAGAGGTGAGTCAGGATGGTGAAGCTAGTAATAACCTACAAACTACTATGAAGAACACAATTGAATATATGTTTCAAGTTATGTCAAAATTAAGTTCACAAACGTCAATCGTAAAAGCACAAAATAATAGCTTAGACAAAAAATTGCGTAATATAAAAAACAGCCTAAGAAAACAAATAAATAGTCTAGAATGTGTGAAAACGGAATTGGTTAAAAATAATAGTGAATTAACGGAACAGTTTAATATAATGAAAAATAAAATTGATAAACAGATAAATCTAGTTCATTTGGAATTACAAAGTCAACATGAGAATATTCAAATTATTGATATTAAACAAATGGGCTGTAACAAACAGGTTGAGGGTATATCAAAGATGACAGATAAACGAATAGATGGAATTTATGAGAAGTTTGAGCAGAAACATAAGGATGTAAGGGATGAGATGAATAAATTTAAAGAAGATATACCTGGTTTAGTAAAATTGATAAATGATGAATTTTTTAAAAAACTAGAGAATTTAAAAGAGAAAATAAAAGATCTAGAGAAAAATATTAACAACAGGTCTAACACTAATATAGATCGGAGTCGGTTAGATTTCAACAATATATTTTATAATTCAATTCGATATCAAGAAATACCAAAATTTACTGGCTTTAGTAAGAATCCAATGTTAGACCTGGAAAAAATTAAGAATTATCTATGTTTATTCGGTGAAAATTTTTATATTAATGGTCAATGGACGATTGTAAAGAATCTGTTAAGCATATGTTTTACTAATAATGCCGGTATATGGTTACAAAACATAGTGGAGAATATTGATAGTTGGGAAGAATTTGAAAGACAATTTAAAATTATTTACTGGAACGAGTATATCAAACGGAGGATACGCTTTGATCTTGAGACAGGATGTTATCTACCGAATGGAAAACAAGATATAATAACTTATTTTCAAAAGAAATACAATATTGCTAAATTTACCCTCACTAATATGACAGAGGCTGAGAAAATTATAACTTTGTCCAAACATTTTAACGATGAGATTCAGTCAGCAGTTCTAATGCAGAAGATCGTTAGTTACAATCAGATGCTACAAATACTTCAACATTTTAATGAACTAACTAGTAATAATAATAGTAGTCGTCATTGTAGAGGATATAGTAATAATATATAAAATATGAATCATCTCATAAAACAATAGGAATCATGGAAGTAATACTTTCGAAAATAGAGTGAATTCCTCCTCGTTCCGGGTATGATGTGAGGAAAAATATTTTGCATTCTGTTAAAATATTTACCAGTAAGTATTGTTGTTGTTTTCAGGTTTTATTTATAATTGAACAATTTAAAAAATTATTTTTTGATAAATCGATGGTTTGGTTTTTCAATTTTGAAGAGTGATATTTGAAATAGGTATTATGTTTCGATTCCCGTTTACGTTCGTTTAGAATATTAATATGAAATATTTGTGTTGTTTTAAGTGAGTGGTTGAGTTGTCATTAATTGGTTGTTTGCAACATGTATTTCAATAACGTGGGGTTATTTATAACGTATCCCTCACCCGTCGTCCTGTTATAGAATAGTACATTCTTCCCTTTATGGTCAATAGTCGAATGCCATTGTTGACTGTAAAATCTAGAGAATAGATTGAGATCGTTCAATCGCCGAATCCATATATTGGTGTCAATATCATTTATGTCACCTTTTGTTATTTTTTCTAGTACGTTACTCGTATCGATCGGTTCGCTGTGTGCGTTCTGGAAGTCGGTTACCTGTGATTCGAGTACATAACGCAGCAGCAATAAATTTCTTGTTTCAAATTCTACGGGCTTGTATTTGGGTAGGGGTATATCATCTGCATCAACCTCCACGTAAAACCTGTTAGTATTATTATCGGGAAGATTTTTCAACAAACCGTATACTTTATGGGTTTGTCGTTTGTCGAACATGTAATATCTCTTTTTTCCGTCCAACACTATCGGCTGTATAATTGAACTGACGGCCAACAGCTGGGCACACAGTTTGTTCTTATTCCAACTCACCGGCACGAAACCGGTCATCAGATCACAATCCTCGATATATTGTCTCGTATTTTGCACGTTCCAAGATTGTGGGTTTTTGACACACTCGTTGTAACCTTTGAATAGCTCATATCCTTTAGTACACTCGCATTTTCCTTGTGACACCATCCGACCGCGCACACATCGACCATCCCGGATCCTCGACAGAACACATTTTCCAGCCACAAAATGCTTAATCCGATTTCTACAAACGCCTGTGTATCGAACGTTACCCTTATATAAATGACTACCATCATCATCATTATCATCATTATTTTTCACCAACCGTATACTTTTGAAACTTGGATCCATTGGATGGTCGCAATCGCCGTCATATACGTTGTTCGTCACGAGATCCGGATATAAACACTGACATTTTCCATCGACAAACTTTCCAAACTCATGGTTACATGCGGTTTTCGGTCTAGCGTTAATCGCCGGCTCTTTTTTTTCTTCGTCTTCTTTTGGCAGCGATAATAATACCAACTTTTTCTCGTGATGTAAATATTTCCTCAATACGAACAAAATAAGAATAAACGCCGCCAACGCCAACGCTATACGGCCTAATTTTTTATATAGTATCATCTTAATTTTTTTAAATCAAACAATTAAAAATGAATACTAATATACTGTCACTGATGACACAGAATATAGAAGCGTATCGAAACCACGAGAAGCAAGTACAGCGGTATCTTGACAACCTGAACCGAATACTGTCCGAACTAATAAGTTTCGCCAACCATCACCCTCAGCTGTTGACCGACCACAACCTAGTGTACGCGTACAAATTAATCGAATCGATCCATTTGGCCGGAAACAACCACCTACAATGGCGAATATATTTGGCCGAGATAAGGCGTTACCTGGCCAGATACTGTTCTACGGTGGCTGATTTCAAGACAAAGAAAAAAATAAATGGTATATGAGAACTGCACACACGTGGCAGACTGTTGCGCCGTCAACAATATCATCCATATCGTATTTTCTCAGAGTCATAATGATAATAACGTCTTAATCACCTGTATGAATGGCTCCCAAATCTTACAGTCGATCAATTTTGTGAACGTGAACAAAGAAAGATCAACAATAGCCAATTCTTATGACAAAAATAACAATGACTACGATGCTTGGTATTTGTATGAGGTGAACAGCAAAGCGCTTTTATATAAACATCCTCAACAACAACAACAACAACAACAAGAATCATCATCACTTACCACTCCTACTCCTACTCCTCTAACTCTACAACCATCCCCATCACCATCAACAATAACAACAGTTGTCAGAGTATTCGTCGAAGAAGAAGAAGAAGAAGAAGAAGAAGACGAAAAAGAAGAAGAACTGATTTGGTCAATCGCCCCGAATCTGATATTGAGGAAGAAAATATACTTCTTCACCGAGCCTATATACAGGACGAACAGAAGCGGAAAGCCGATACTGGTCGCGGCTACAAGGAGTGTTACGGAGTTATACGATGACGCAAAGCCCAGACTAGACGAGACGCTGTTCGATCCCTTTTTACAGATCTACCGACCACTCAGATTGGATCTACAAAGTTTCTACTGGCGATTCTACTTCCTGCCGGTATATGAGAGAAAGTACCACGTTGTCGTTGTCATTAAACAGCAAGATAAAGATGATCAACAACAATACACCACTACCACAACCTTTATAAGGTATAATAATAACAACAACAACAACAACAGTTTTAACCAGAAGGCATTGAAGGCACTTTAGGGGTTGAACGCGCTGCAAGAACATGCAAAGACTTGTATATAACAAAAGCAGAAATGCCTAGAATCACGATCATCGTAATCACAGCAACTAAGAGCGCAATAAAGATATTCATTATTCAGTTGGTATTTGTAGGCCGTCAAAAGCGTTTTCCAAGATAGGTAATATGTATTTTTTAATTAATACAAAAATCACAACAACAAGGAAAATGATAACCGAAAACACCACCCATGCGTCATTCATTTTTTATCCCCAGACGAACCAGCTGTTCCTCCTCCTCCACCACCACCTTCCACGAGCCGTACCAAATCGTTGAAATTGAAGTTGACATTAACTGGTTTATTACTATTATTAATATTTCTTTCTTCTTCTTCTTCTTTATCTCTTTTCTTCTTATCAATCTTACTACAAATACCCAACGACTGCAACTCTCTCCTTGCTATCACCTCCTTGATGAACGATTCTATATTGGCACCAATATCGATAGCAGGAGGAGGTTGAGGAGGTTTAGGCCAATTCAGACTGTAGAGCATCTCTAACAACTTAAGCGTAACTGTGGATGAACCACCACCACCATCATCATCACCACCACCTACATCAACACCAACTCCTCCTCCATCTATAAACTGTACTGAATAATGAGTATTAATCGGTTCACCAACACCGCCAACATCACCAACATCACCAACATTATTCATCGTCACTATATATATTTTTTTTAATAATATTATAATTATCAGTAATAGAATAATAACCAGATCAACAACAAACACTAAACACGAGCAAATAAAACTATCCAAATATTTATAACCACATTTACTAGTTGTCCAAAAATATTACAATTTTTTTTATCAAATCTTCATTATTATTATTATCGTCATCAAATCTAAAGATTATTTTATTATTATCTTTAAAAAAACTCACCACCAACAACAATCTGTATTCATAAATAAAACTACACCTATACCCATTCTTATTTATAAGTATATATATTAAAATAAGAAGAAAAATAAGTAAGTCTTTTTCGATGTCGATCTAAACGCATTATATATTTATGAGTGTCATCATATGTTACAAACACCCTATTTGAGAAGTTATATTTTTTTCGATTCAAATGATCAATCACTTTTTTTTGTAAAACTTCATAAACGCTTAGCTCTTCTATCGAATAACATTCATCATATTTTTGTTTAATAATACAATGTAATTTACATTCACTTGCTTTGAACATAGGATTTTGTGCATAATATAGCACCGTATCAAGATCGTAGTAGCGAGGCATTCTTTTGTTCAATAAAGTATTAAACATCGTACACCACGACATAACTTGTAACGAATAACAATTGTATAATCCTCCAGGCTGTATCATCGACAATAATTATTTACTGATCTCCAACCATCCCCTTTATATATAGAGATAACCCATTCTTATTTATAAGTATATATATTAAAATAAGAAGAAAAATAATTAAATAAAAACATAAAAAATATTATTAACAAATCTTAAGGTTATTTTTTTAATATTATCATCTTGAAAACTCACCAACAACAATCTTTATCCACATAAATAAATCTTTTGATAATGTTTTTGTAAGATATAGTTTAGTAAAAAAAGTTTCCTGTGTTTTTAAATTATCAATTGTATCATTAAAAAATTATAAGTGTAAAAAATGTTGGTGTGAAACATTCACTACAAGCTAAATATGTATTTACAAATACGAAATATTGGTTTTTTTAAATAGAAACATTTAAAATATGATTTTATAACTACAAAAAAAAAGTTAGATTATAAAAAAGTTAGATTATAAAAAAGTTAGATATATATATATATCATATACGACTAATTATTTTTCTACGTCGAATTAAACGCATTAAATATTTACAAGCATCATCATGTCTTAGAAACACCCTATTTGTGTAGTTATATATTTTTCGTTTCAAATTATAAATCACTCTTTTTTGTAAAACGTCATAAACGCTTAACAACTTTAGGCAATTCCATTCTTCATCGTTAAATTTAGTAATAATACAATATAATCTACATTCACTTGCTTTGATCATACGATTTTCTGCATAAAATCGCACCATATCAAGATCGTAGTAGCGAGGCATTCTTTTATTCAATAAAGTATTAAATATCGTACACCACGAGATATCTTGTAACGAACCACAAATGTACAATTCCTTTATCTTCATGCAATTCTTCATGCACATCCTTCGTCGACAATAACTATTTACTGATCTCCAACCATCCCCTTTATATATATACCTAGAGATAACACTCTCAACCCCATATCACAAACACAATTCTCTCTCTCTCTCTCTCTCTATCCTCTTCCCAAATTAGAATTTATATAAATGAAACATATACCCATCATCATTATCATCGTTACCAACTATGTATTGGAATAAGAAGAAGAAAAGAGCCAGAAAGTTAAAAAAATCCAAACACAAATAACTAAATAACTCAAATCACTATACAAATTAAACAACAAACCAAATCAAAAAAAAAAAATTCCAAATAAACACCCTATTTGAGAACATACATTTTTCTGACCATACAATCTCACTACGTGACTAAAAAAAATCTGACTATCTGACTATACAATCTGACTATCTGACCACCAAACACACACACACACACACACAATCCGACTACCCGACCATACAATCTAACTCTATCTTTATACGATCTGCATACCTCACAAAAAAAAAAATCTGACTGTCTGACTAAAAAAAAAAATCTGACTACCTGACCACACACACACACAATCTGACTACCTGAATTAAAAAAAAAAATCTGACTATCTCTCACTATACAATCTGATTACCTGACCACCACCACCACCACACACACACACACACACACACAATCTGACTACATGACAAAAAAAAAAACCTGACTATCTAACCATACAATCCGACTATCTGACTTTAAAAAAAAATCTGACTATATATATATATATACCTCACTATACAATCTGACTACAAGACCATAAAAAAAATCTGACTACCTCACTACAATCTAACACTCTCACTACCTAACCAAAAAAAAAAAAAAAAAAAAAAAAAAAAAAACCTAAAACCAAACCCAAACAAACAAATAAACCCAAACAACAACAACAACAACAACACCACACCAACATCTACACCACTAAAACAAACTAACCACAACACCAAACACAAATACCTAAACACACCACAATCCAACCAACAAACCAACCAGAGAAAACTAAAACAAAACAAATCCAAAACCATTTTGGGCAGAACACCCCTTTTACCACCTACTTACATAAATGTTCCGTGCGCGAAGCCGCGCGGGCCATCCTATTTATAAATAAATTTGTAGTCGTCATAAAGAAGTTTAGGCCCTTTTTATAATTACAACCCCGGCTTCAGATGAATTTATAGAAGAGGTTGGTGAAAGTCATATTAAAAATTATTATCTTGGAAATCACGAATATGTTATCTACCTGTCATCGCCTCTTTCAATTCAACTCTAGAGAAATATTACTAAGAACAGATTACTTCTGATTACATTAACATTGTGTTGTTGTTTAGGTCATCAGGCGAAAGGCTGGTTTGAACCTCCAGAGGTTTAACAAAGTAAAACGAGGAGTGAGGTGGTTTACCATTGCTTACCTCACTGAGTGGAAAAGTATGCTTATCAGCATGCCAGGCCTTCCATAAAGCATCTACTTTCCACTGTGCAAATTACACCTTTACTTTTTTCACCACAGGGTTTGGCTGTATAACGGAATTCATTATTCTCAGAGAAGATAACTCTAACTAATGTCTTTTACAATTCTACGTCTTCTATTCTTAAATGCTCCCGCCATATAATTGGCTGAGCATGTGATAGGAAACAGGACTATTTTTGTAGCCCTGGAACAAGCAGATCGAGTGCAAATACGAGATTTAAAACTGGACTTGATTGTTTTAGGTATAAAACATTGACATTACCCAAACACAACTGCTACAAAAAATGTGCAATTTTTACATATCTGTCGGACCTCAAGATCCTATTTGTAAAGAAGAGGTGATATCGAATTCTTTTCCCCAATATATGTAAATTAAATTCTATTTAAATGGTTTGTTATCATTTATCAGCCGATTGAACGTTTTACAGTGCCAACAAGACTGATTTATGACGATTTTAAATTTAGTCGGGTTGGAGAGGAAAACTTCCTTATTGAAGGAAACTTTTAGACAATCAGTCTTTCGATTTGTTTTTTTATAAAAGTAAGCTTTCATATGTTATGTTTTCTGATTTACTTATTTTTCGTACTACCAATTTTTCTTTCGACTGTTTTTCACATACACGCAGACGTTGAAGGGTGATATATGAAAATGAGTTATGAAAAATGACAGACATGATCGGCAGCCGAACCTGGGACTCGTGGCATAGAAGTCAGTTGTGCTAACCACAACAGAAACGGGCTAGCCAAAATCATTGCTACAACAAAAAATATTAACAGTAATAATTGATATAAGAAAAACTACAACTTTTAATTTAGTAAAATTAGAATCAAACTGTAATAAACTCTTGCGATTAATTTCATAATTTAATTTGTTTTAAATTTTAAAAATAATTACAGCACCTACAGCCTAAGACAAAACAATTTAGTCAGCAGGTTATTGTATAACAGATTTTATCGATATTACAATAAAGGATAAATCAAATCCCTTGTGAACAAACTAAGACGATTAGCACCAGAAAATAATATATTAACAAGAGCCATTTCCTTTACGTAAGAAAATGATCCCGACGGCCTACTTTATAATCCTTAAAGTTAATTCAAGTGTTCGTTTATAAATTCAGATTGAAGTTAGAAAACACCTTCTCAATTTAGACGCCATCCCGTTACGAAATCTTTCAATTCGTTGCATTACACTTAAATTGAATTCGTTAATGATGAAAGAAATAAGAAATTGTTCCAAAAAAGAAAGTTACTTAATAGGATTTTTTAAAATGAAAGCGTTTCTTTTAAGAACATCGTAAGGAGTAAAGAAAAACGTCAAAAAATAAAAAAGTATAATACTAATAAAATTAGAACATGCAAAGTTCATATTTCAGTGGAAACTTGTTTTTAAAGAGTATAAAGTTTTAGGTTTTTTTAAAATTACTGCTCAATTACTTATTTCTCAAATTCCTCTCGACAAAGCAACTTACAATAATATATTTTTATAGCATAATGTGTAATACAAAATGTACAAATATGGTTTTTTGTTTGAAAGTCTACAGAGGTAACAATATATTAGCAACTACTTTGAATTTGGAGCCTTATTACACTGTAATTAAGCATGTTGGGTTCACATACCGGGATTGAGTACATTAACCTTTGTCTTAGCAGACTAATAGGCTTTGTTTACGGCTAAATAGTTGAGGCGGTCTAAAAACAATGTACTATGCATACCAATTAAAGTAATATGAGATCAACGTAATAACTCTGAAGTCATCTTTAAGTCGTAGTTATCGTTGCCGGAGCTTCCTCGGGTCCAAAGCGCTCGTAATAGTTCACAGCTGACCAACCTAAGATCCTAATGCTGACTTTTGGTCAGACAATTCAATTACCGGTCTTATTCAGCGAGCTTCCAGCCATCAAAGTTAAGCCGATGGAGCTTTCTTCTAGTTCTGAAGAGAGTCGGCTGCATTGATACAATGAAGGTTCCTGGCCTTTAGGAACTAAACGAGGGCAGATTTTTTGGAGAATGTAAAGGGAGAACTCCAGAGGTTCAATCTAAAATTGGTAACCACGCCCAGCAGCAATCTCGCGCCCCAGCTTAGCAAACATTAAAGCTAATTCCTTCGCGGATTCAAGTGCGACGATGAGGCTCTGGTTACTCTAAAAATGGCATAATTCTCATCGATTAAGCACGACAGCCAAAAAACAATCAAGTACAGAGACACCACAACCACCAAAAGGTCGGAACATTCGGGTATACACGACCACACACCTATCACCAAACCCTTTCACCCTGTTATTAACAATGTATGGCTCCTGAGACAAAATTTCTTACAAACGGTGCTCCTGCATAATTTATAAGCCTTCCTGAGGAGCCGCCTGGAAGAATAGAAATTTAACTGTCATAGATGCAAGCGGTTGATGTGGTGGTGCCTATTCTGGTCTTCGGCCAGTTCAAACATAGCCTTAGCGGGTTGACTCAATTACCTTCCTTTTAACCTGATCCTAAGCATCACACTGGTTGCTGCTTATCACCTTACAAAAAACGTAAACAGGTCTCTTAATTCTTTTGGAACAATATTCCTACCAGCGCAGTAACCACACATCTGTAATACTGCGGTTGTGAAACAATATGTATCCAAAGCGTTGATGCTTAAAACAGCTTAAAATCAGCACGCATTGCCCAACGAAAATCGTAAATTAATACTTGGGGACTTCTGTCGGCCTCTAACTGAGCCTTCAGTCTGGTGTCTTACAACTACCGGGCTTCCAGCATTTAGTTTTGTTTGTTAATCGTTTGGAACTTCCGGTTTCACAGAAAAGTCCCTGGTTATCGTGGCCCTTGCGTAATTTATAGGTTTTATTTACGAGGAAATAGGGCTCCTCTCTGCCAGCACTTTCAGAAGCCATGTCAATCCAAGTGGTCCGCATGGCCTCAATCTTCTGCACCAGTGCCTTCGGTGTCACCTCGTCCGCTTTGGCCTCATCAACAACCACCGGCTTCTTGGTGCTTTAAGCCTTAGGCCTTTTAATATCAGACCGATTTTTCTAACTCCGATGCCGAAGTTGTCCGATTTTCACCGGCATTCCCTTATAAACAATTTACGCTTACCGGTGACAGGAACGAATCTTTCGTTAACCCCTGCACTATGTCTTCATCTGTCATAACCTTAGGTGTCTGAATCACTCCTATTCCTCCAGTTAGAGACCCATTATGTGGAGGTAATCAACCAAAAGAGATGAAAGGGCGGAAAAGATTTATCAGATGATGATCTGGTGGAGGATCGGTGAAATCGTTAGGGAACATCCCTGTTTTATTATGCATCCCGAAACAGTGTTACACCTGGTCAAACACTGTATAGGTAGAGAGTAATAAATAATAAAATTCGTTACCTCTTAAAACAAGAATAATTGGCACTAACCATAGGCCGAGAGAGTTTGAGATATAAATAAAATTAAATAATTTTACAGCTTTACCGCGGGTTCTATCCTAAAACTCTTTTGACTCTTTTTGTGATTCTGAAGCATTTCGCCATTTTCTCTTAATAATATTTAGTAAAAATCAGTTAATTTGTAGTACAGTGATGTTTAACATGACTTTTTACGAAGTTTCAACCGTTGGAAAGAACTAGATACCTTAAACACAGATTAAATTCATTTCACAATATTTTGCAGTAAATGTCAGTATTATATTGATAACACCTATAACTGTTTTAGTAAGCACTACCGATAAGGTTATTGCGGTTTAATGTAAGTTAAATCTCTAACTACTGAGGTACAAAGCAAAGTGCTTTGATGCAAGTATTGTTTTTGTTTTTTTTTTGTTCACAGATGCAATGTCTCATGAAAGATAATTGAAGTACGTACAAGCCTAAATAAAATCAATTTATGAACCCGATACGGAAGTCAAACGAACGTCTAATAAGTGGAAATACAAGCAAACCTCAGAGAAACCTTTTAAAATTTTACACATCAGTTAATTTTTAATGTTCACTGATTTTCATGCTGTAAATTATTTAATGAAGTAAACCTTTTGCTTATAGTCTATTACATATTTACAATTTATAAGTGGAGACGTTATTGTCTCTAAGTAATCCTGGCAGAAGGTCATGGCACTATTAAGGAAATAACGGAGTACATAATTGGTTTATATTACCATCTATAATTTCATGAACATTGTTGTATAAGTATATTAGTACAATATTAGTATTTGATAAATTATCTGGCTATCGCAAAGTCGTGGAGTGTTAACCTGCGTACACTTGACATACGAGTCCAGTACCTGCTATAAAAATAGTTTTTTTTGTTTTCAATAGATAAAACACTGAAGCGTTAAAGAGCAGATGTAAAGTCACTCAAGTAGCAGAAGTTAGTCGCTGTTTAGGTTGGAGTAGTATTACGCCCATGTAATGTTTTTCATTGTTATCTTATTTAAGAGTAGTAAGAAATTTCATTATTGACAACAAAATTTTAGTATTAAAACCGCTTCTGAACCAAAAAAAAAAAAACAAGTAGTCAGACATTGGATTGAACATGGAATAGTTATCACCGAAACATTTAATTAACCCCTAGAAGATTTTTAAGACGTTACAACAGAACAAAAAGGGATAAAAACCGGAGAAGAACTGAACCATGGAAAATTCACGGACGATTTTGCGTTGATAGGATAAAAATGAAACGTATATACAGTATAAATAGACTAATAATTGAATTGCTAGATACTGAGAAAACATAAATAACCTTCAAAATATATGTTGGTAAAAGTTACGACGGCCAGATGGAAGAACTAAACATTATAGTTGCACAAAAGAAAATACAGGAAGTCTCGGAGTATACATATTTTGGTAAAATGACAAAATAAAATAAGGATAACAAGACGGACGGTAGCGCCAATTCCACAAAATATGAATATTTCATTACCATGACATAATGTTCCAATTTTATGTACCAATGTACCAATTGTTCTAATTGAAGTTTGTCTGAATATTAACTTCACAGTACGAGGTTATCTTAAAAAGCAAACTCTATCTCATACCATAATTCTAGATAAAGGAAGTGGAGAGAAGAATTAGAGTGACGTGAATGGCATTTGGAAAATTCGCATTCACAAAAAAAAACCAGAATTTCCATAGTATTTGATAACTAGTGCATTCGATCAATGCATATTATCCGTCTTTACATATGGCTTCAAAACCTGCCATTTAAAAGAAGAATATTTAAACGGTGACGATACAAATGACAATGGTCACTAAAATTCTAGTCATCACACCCATCGAAAAGCAGAAAAACAAATGGATAAGAAATTAACAAAAGTAAGCAGTGTATAAATATTGACAGCCAAGCTTAAATGGAATTTTCCGGCCATACTTTTCAACAGAAAGGTGGAATAAAAAGATCCTAAACTGGAAACCAAAAGAATACAGACGAGTATGAAGAAAACCGCAGATGCGATGAGGACGGCCTGAGGAGTCACGCCGGACAGGGATGGATGCAGACCGCTCATGGTAAAGAAAAATGGACAGAGGAAATAAAGGTCTACTTCGGAAAATGGATGAGGCTGATCAGAGAGATGGATAAAAGAATCGATTTGTTTAGGCAACAACCCCTATAGTCAATTACAAGTTGGAAGACAACATTGGTAAATCATTTGATATTCTTTTTAACTCTATGGTTTTCAAAGCTGCCTTTCATCTAAATTATTTCTTTATCTTATTTTAAAAATAGCAACAAATCGTAATAAAAAAATCGTAAATAGTAACAAATTTGTGTGTCTCATTATTCACAAACAAGCAAGTTTTGCAAATAGTCACTGTGGGTTAAATTAATCACATCATTACACGTTACACTAGTTGACGTGTTATGACCATTTTTTTGTACATAAATACAACAAAAAAATTTATGCAAGATCACGAATAACCAAAACGATAAACTGATTTTTAATACGTATTTATACTAAAACCGAAACATTCACTTTGCATTTGTTTTAATTTTTATACGTAACACTGATGCCCGTCAAATGAAGATAAAGTATTTAAACGTAATTAATCTGATGCTTACATGGGTACAAAAATATTTTTGTCTCTACTTTAATATTCAGTAAAACATAATGACTGACGCATCAAATTAAGACTAATTTAGATTATTAGTTTCTTTTAAATACTAAATATCATTATAATCGACTTGGTATTGAATAAACAGAGGTATTATACGCAGGTTTGAGTAGTAGGGAAAAAGCTTTTCAGGAAATCCAGTATAAGTACACTAACTAGAAGTCATGTTTTCTAACTAAACGGGGAAAGTAATGGTAAATCACATCATTTACGTTTTTCTTAGTAAAACTTCTAGGGGTACAAACCAGCCTTTTCTCTACTGATAAAAACTGAAGAAACTTTTTTTAGTAGGCTGTATTTGCAAAATTTATCGTAAAAACCCACTTAAAATGAATGTCATACATAAACATCGCATAACATTCAATAAGAACGTCATATTAGATAAAATTAATGCTTTTCTCTCTAATCGAAGTCGCGTCAACATACAGGTCATTAGCAAATAATGCTCATGGGTCATTAATGTTCTGAAGCAATGGTGATCTATTAAAAAAATGTAAGCCTTAGCCGGGTTAAATTACATACGAGTATTATGTTATTATAATTTATGAACTTACATAATACAGAAAAACCTCTGAATAGCGGACATCTGCGGGACCACTCCAAATGTTCGTGGTATAGAGGTGTCCGTTCTTATAGGGGAGCCAATATATTATATACACTTATTGAGTGATAGCTCTGACCTTGAGGACATCGCGAATGAGTGAGTAGCAGAGCGGAGTGGTTATCCTGCATTTCTACAAACATTGTACATACATTAGTCACAACAAAAATAAACCATTCCGTTCAGGAGTCGTTGTTTGATTGCTTATTACATTTAAATGGTTTTATATATGAATCAGTCATTTCACAAAGCCCATAAGACGAAAAAACTATTTTTTGAAAAAATTTAAAAAACTTGTAATTTTTTATGTTTCTATTTAAAAAAGTATTAACAAATATAAATTTTTCAGAGAGCTGTCCCCTTTAACATAAAATACGAGGTGTGGCTATTAAATAACGAGACTGACGTTGTAATAATTTTTATTTTTATTATATACATAATCACCTTATTGACACCTTCAATATACACTCCTTCTCTATCCCTACAACTCTACAAGCGAATTTTCCATTGTTGGAAACAGTGCTGGAATTCATCTTCTGCCAGCTCCTTCAGGACACGTGCCAGTTTCTCTTTTACAGCTTCCAATGACTCAGATCTTGTCCCTTTTAATGCAGATTTCACCTTAGGGAACAGGTAGAAGTCACATAGTGCAAGATCTGGTGAATAAGGTGGATGTTCTAACTACGAGATGCTGTACTTGGCTACGAACCTCTTGACAGATAATGTGGAATGAGCTGGCGCATTATCTTGGTGGAGAACCTATGATTTGTCCTTCCACATTTCGGGGCGTTTTTTTCCTTACTCTTTAACGTAGTTTAGAAAGTACTTCAAGGTAGTAATATTGATTAATTGTTTGACCTTCAGGAACCCAGTGAAGGTACACAATCCCATGGATATCAAAAAAGCCATTCATCATTGCTTTAAATTTTTACTTGCTCATTCGAGCATTTTTGGCTCTCGTTGAAGTTCGGCTCTTCTAGTGCATGGACTGGCGCTTCGTTTCCGGATCATAAGTAAAAAACCACGTTTCATCACATGTTATTTTCTTCTACCTGTTTCCTAAGGTGAAATCTGCATTAAAAAGAGACAAGATTTGAGTCTGTGGAAGCTGAAAAAGAGAAAGCGGCATGCGTCCTGAAGGAGTTGACAGAAGGTGACTTCCAGCACTGTTTCCAACAATGGAAAATTCGCATGGAGCGTTGTAGCGATAGAGAAGGAGTGTATATTGAAGGTGACAATAAGTGATTATGTATAAAATTGAAATAATTTTTTTTACGCCAGTCTCGTTATTTAATAGCCACACCTCGTATACTTTTGTCTTTTTAAAGACAAGCCACTTGTTAAAAAAAAATTGAAAATTCAGACTTAAGGTGTTTCTGAAATAAATTGGAGTAAAATTCTAACTTACGTTGTTTTCTGTAAAATACGTTGTTAGACCAGGAGAAAATTGTACTGTAAAATAGTATTCATTTACTTATTTCGGTAGTTTACATTGATTAAAATAGTTTTTTTCAATAATCCAAATTCTTAACTTTAAGAAAGAAAAATATTGATTTTCAGGGCTATTCACGTTTTTCATCGTTGTCATAACAGTAGTTACACACCTTAAAAATATTTTTACAAAGATTTTTTGTGTGGCCTCTTCCACTATAAAGTAGAGCTTAACCTTCAAAAGAACAATCACTTAAATTTTTTAATTAGAAGAAACACTTTACATTCTTAAGGATAAGCCTTTTCTTAGTGTTATGTATTACATAAGGAAAGCCTGATTTATGTGATTTTTGTAGGGATCGTGTCTTTACGTTCAGTTAGTTCTAAAATGCACAAAAGAAAAAATGTAAAATTTTGACTTACAGGCTTTCTGAAATGACTGATTCATATGGCTTAATATCTATCTTTCACGAAATATTATTTTCAATTTACGTAGCAAGTGTATATTCTCCAACGCGGATGATGTTTTTAGTTATACTAGTAGCAGCTAGGCTTGGCCGGGCGAGAGACACCGTTTAACTTCACGGATCGTACATACATATATTAACTTAGTGATTTTCGCGTTTTAATGTTTTAACATATGGAAACGTAAAGAGAGTACGCGATTTTAGATTAAAATAAAAAAATAAACGTTAAGGGTC
This sequence comes from Catonia carolina, assembly GCA_035578175.1. Lineage (NCBI taxonomy): Eukaryota > Metazoa > Arthropoda > Insecta > Hemiptera > Achilidae > Catonia > Catonia carolina. Next base: position 335,281,187 of record JAQMRL010000001.1, read on the forward strand.
ACATCAACTACGTACACACGTTAATATGTAATTTGTAACTGTGAATGTAAAATATGAATGTAGTTACCAAGCATAGATGAAAAATGTGTGAAATAAATAAACTATACTTATCTTCCAAAAAGAAACAAAAATCACTTTTTTAATGGAAATTAATGGTGTTTTTATTGACAATATGAATAAATTAAATGTTTGAAAATTATGATTCAAAGTAGTATGTAAATTGATTTTATCTAGGTTTCGCATTGGACGCTTCTTTTCTAAATGCATGGGCAAATTCTATGCCATTAGGCATTCTTTTCATCTTTCGTTGAAACGACAAAGTGTTTTACGTCTTTAGTTTGTTGCACTAACTCCTTATCGTGAGTTTGGTTGTAGGTTCTTCAGTTGTCTGTTCATTGTCGCTGTATAGATAAACATTTCCGATATAGTGTCCGGAATAAAGGGTATCCAGATTTGGGAGACTTTTATTAAAATTCCCTATCTCATGGGATGGAGACTGTAAAAGAGAGTCCGCTAAATAGAGGGTCCGTAAGGAGAGGTTTTACAGTATATATTATGTATTTATTATTTTAATTTTTTCTTTAATAACGCTTACTAGGTTACTTTTTAAATAACTTACATGTACTGTTACTGAGCACGCATTGTAATTAAGGTTATAAACACGCTTCATGTTGTTTTCACTAAAATATTAAACAATAGTTAAAATTAATGAAAAACAACATTTGTAGGTTGTGTAGATAAAGAAAACTTTTATGATAATGAACTTTATCGATTAATTTCATCATTGTGGGATGTGGGCTTTTGTCCAGGTCGTGGAAGTGATTATGCAAATATTCCTGAAAGAGACAAAAGGGACAAAGTATGAGTAGAAGAAGAAGCAGAGAGAATTATGGTATGATTTAGAGATTTGCTTTTCCAAGGTGATATCATACTGTGAAGATAATTTTAAGGCAAACTTCTTAACTGAAACAATTTTAGGGAACTATCAACTTGTTACGGCAATGACAATCACATTTTGTGCATTGTCGCTACCGTACAGGTCTAAATATATTCTACTTTACAAATCTGTTTTCAGTTTTTCTACTACATTCCAAAAATATATTCATACATTTTTTGCATTTATTGAAAATGGTAATAAATTAGATAAAAAATTTCAATCTATCCAGTACGGGCCTACTCAAGAAAGTAATTATAGACGGCTATAAACAATTAACTAGGCCTACAGAATTTCTTCTTTTTTGTGTATGTACTCATAAAACCTTTTTTACCATTACAAATAAAAAGAAAACCCAAGGGCCATGGCAGTCAATGGCAGATAAACTTAAAAAAAAGAAAAAATCTGGAGTGAAATACACAACTTTCCCTTGCAAATGTAAATAATAAAAATTATAACCTATATTATTCATTATAAAGAATATAAAATGAAATACAACCTAATTTTAATCATCAGTGAATGTTGCCAAATGATAACCTATGTTCTACTTAAAAATATAAAATCACTAATTGACGCTAAACTACGCTCTGTAGAAAAAAATTCTTAAAATAAAGTTGTAAACTTTTAAATTTTCTTTTACTTTGATTATATACGGATACACTTTGTCGTAAAATGCAATGTACTTATGCCGCAATCTTAAAAAATCCCATTCTATAGTACTTATTTTAATGAGAAAATACAGCAAACCACTAATTGATGCTAAACTAAGCATTCATTGTAGAAAAAAATGATTGAGATATAACTTGTACGTTTTTAACTTTCTACATCTTTAATCAAAGTTCACTTTTGCCCTAAAATACAATATTAAGGCCGCAATCTTAAAAATACCACGAGAGCACAGCTTCTCCAAGAATTATAGCCTTATGGCGCTTACCCTATCTCGTAGAGAAAAAAATTAGTTAATGAGACGATCTGAAAAAAAAATCATGGGAGCTGATTTTGAGAAAATCGCAAAAAAGTGAAAATTTGCACGAATACACTACTTTCGTTGACCGATTTTAGTGAAAATGTTCGTGTCGGGTCCCCTTGTAGTAGTACCTAATTTAAGTTCCTAGTTTCAACTTTACAGTATTTCATTCTTGAGATATTTTGGTCACACACACAAACCAATCATTAAAAACATATTTCTTTGGTTCAGGGGGCCTGAAACGTATTTCCGGTGAAGACTCAATTTCGAAAAATCGATATGAAAACAATTCTTTCCTTCCCTACATATTCATATAGAGCAAGAGAAAGAAAAAGGAAAAAATAAAACGCAGATGAGCAAAGTAGTAATTAATCTAACAAACAATATGGAGAACCAACAGCGTAATAAAACGTTCAAATCAAAAGATCTTGTTGCTACTCAAAACTTTTCCTGTAAAGTAAGATTTACTGACAAATAATCTAGAAGACGAAACGTATAAATGTGGTTTTAGTAGTTACTTATTACTTTTTTTCTCTGGAAATCTGCTTTACGACGTATAATATTGTCAGTAGAATTTCAGTTTTTGTATAGAAGAAATTCTGATGCACAAATTTGTAAATTCATTAAACAGGAAACTGATTTAACACGCACTTTTGTATTTATAAATTTTTATATTTTACAATTTCTGTTAAAAAAGTACACTGATTACGCAAACTGTGACCGATTTGGTATACGTAATTTTCAATAGTCAAATTTTCAACAATAAAAAAATACTGCTACTAAAAGCAATATACTGTTAAATATTCAGTGTGAATATTATGAATTAATTGAATATTGAAAGAAAAATACTTCAGTTCCACTAATATAAATTCAACTAGGCTGATCCTCAATAAAATGTAACTTATTTAGAATAAATTATCTGTTCAAGGGGTTTTGAAATACATCAAATAAATTTCAATTGTTATAACCACACACTGAATTTCAAGATCTAGCGCAACGTAGAAAGTAATTATAACTACAATATTAAAATATAATGTATAATTATTATACATTATATTTTTCTGTGAGTGATGTTGTTAGTTAAAAATTTACATATTGTTTCTTAGCTAGAAGTACATTTAGTTTGTCTGACGATAATATTTTTCTTAGCACGTACATTGTTGAGAAAAGAAATCCCCACTGGACAGCATTATGCATTCACCGGAGTATCAGCAGAAGTCTAGGAGCACGTACACCAAAAACACATCGAAAGTAACTTCTAGATTAAATTACAGTATTTTATATTAGAACTGTGAGAGAATAATTGTAATAAGCCGGGAATTTTTAAGAAACATAAGATGGGTTGTTTTATTTGTTCACGAAAATACTCGTTATTCTAAGTAAAAAATACGTAAAATAATTCGTTTTTTGTATTACTTTTTTTATGAGTTTGTAAAACGGGCGGAAATGTCATTCTTCCATTCCACTCATCTAAAGCCTCGCTTTGTCAACCATAAGTCCTTTAATTAACCATTTTTTTCGTCTACATACTTAAAGACTTTCATATCTTTCACCTTCTAAGTTTTGGTTTCGTGGTCTTCTCTTTCTTCTTTTTCCCAGCATCTCTCATTGGCATACATTCCTAACGAACTTGTCTTATAAAATACGTCTTCGATAAATTTTTCGCTCCTTTTCTTCACGCTGAGTGTTATTCTATACCTCTGACTCCTGTAATTTATATTTATACTCTGTCCAACAGTCGGAATACGATTGCTATATGGCCAGAGCGCTGTAACGTACTGTGTTAAAAACATTGTCTCCGCTATGAAAATATAAGTTCACCTTATTGTAGGCTATATTATACTTATGATATTGAAACAAATTACATTTGCGATTAAAAATGTTTACGTTATCTGAACTATTTATAATTATGTGATAGAATTGCTATCACATTTGAAACTGATTATAACTATTTATAGGGTAATGTACAGCATTTTGTTTGTAAAACCATTAAATGTTATGAAAAGATAAAATTAAATTAAACATTTTTTTTATCTTTTCAAAATCTATATTTATCTATTTCATCGCCATAGGCCTATAAATTCTATAAATGTTCTTTAATTTTTATTCTATAAGTATGTAACTATTTACATTTATTTTAAAGTATTTCGTTTCTTTTTAATTTTAAATAATGCGTCTTTTAATCGAATATTGTGGTCGAACATTATTCTTTAAATAATAGTCACTTATCATTTGAACTTTAGTTTAAATTACAATTACAACTAAAACTTACACGTTATTAATTAAATGCTACGTATGTTTGTAGGGCAGATAGTAGCGGAGAGCGTATTATACTATACAACCGTATTACTATACAACCAATGTTAAATTGGAATCGCCTGTCTTCCCACAGTCTCAAGTGTCAGTTGGATATAGGCCTATTGTCTGTCTATAACTTGATGGCCTCCCGCAGAGAGGAGCAGAATCGGCCCGCTACTAGCCTTCTCAATAACATTTCATAAATGTACTGCTACTAACTAGTACACTGGACTTGGTTCATAATCAAGTGTTATTGAGAAGGCTAGTAGCGGGCCGATTCTGCTCCTCCCTGCGGGAGGCCATCAAGTTATAGACAGACAGAAGTAATACTTCGTTATGCCTATTCATCTTTTTCTGGGTCCAGCTAATCTTGTGTATTCGCCTTTGCCGCTTCTCACGTTGCTTTATCTGGGTTTCAAAAACCCATGTTTTTAAAGAACTGTTTCCTTATCTTAAAGTTAATAATATTATTTGTTAAACTACCTTTTACTGTTAAAAGATTTTTAAAAGATTACTACACCTAAGCTACAGCTTCATTTCTTTACTTTTATTAACATTGATTATGTTTATGCTCAGCTTAATTCTATGAGGTTCTCTTCAGACTATGTCCCTTTTCTTGGTTGTTTTAATCGTCCTTTATTTGGTTATTTCTTTATTCTAATATTGGCTGCCTACTAGAGGCCTCCAATTTTCGATTGAAAACGGCATATTTAGGCTTTTGCAGTTCTGCCGTGATCTCCCTCATCGACCTATCATTGGAATAACCATTCGAATCCCCACTTTGGTTATTCCCTTGGTGTGGAAAGGGTTGGCTATGAGGGAAGTTGGGAAGCCAAAAAAAAAAAAAAAAAAATTCTAAAACTTTCTACATAACAGTACTTGGACACTTCTTCAATTCTTTCATTCTTAAGTTAAGTTCTGACTTTATCATTAGTCTGCCGTTTCCGTTTACACACGATCATTACGTTTTTCCTAAAAGTGAATTTAAGTTTTCTACTCCAAAACCTGTGCTAGGCAGTCCAACTACAATCTGAAATGTACTTTTTCATAAGCAACTCTTCAAAAAATTCTAAAAGTCCAAAATGAATCAAAAATACATTTCATTTAAATAAAAATTTCAATAAGTTTTCAATGCATTACCTATTTATTTTCATGTTACTGCCACTAGTACTAAATATGTTACAGATAACTGTAAAGATAATAATTTTAGTTTGCGTAAGTAATTCTTATACAGATCGGGTGGCGTGACGCACGCGTCTTATTATTTGTAGTTTCTTAAAATGAAATGTTGCTTACCTGTAATGTTTAATGTTTTGGTTCAATAAATGATTAGTGGTAACTGTTTTAGAATTTAACTCTACTTATCACGCCTTGCATGCCAAATCGACGGGCATGTAATTACTCGTATTACGTTTGACCTTTCTGCAATATCTTTTACTGCATTATCAAAATTAGGAAACTGTTTATTATCATTAACGTCATTCAGTCTAAATAATAACATTTGATTTTGTGTATGTAAGTAACCACTTACAGCTTACACAATTATTTTTTGTAGGTAGTTCCGAGTTAGATTGATTTAAGTTTACTACTGAATTGAAAGAAGTAACAAGACGAAAAACCTACTTAACTCCGCTGAATTGCATAGGAATTACGAAGGTTATATTTTATTGAATTACCTTCTGTAAACTGAGGTTTGGCATATAAAGTTTTACAGGAAATTAGTAAATGTTTTATTTTTTATTGTTAAGTGATTTCATCATAGTAAAAACTCAACATGTATGCGGATATGAGTTGAATATTGTGTAAAAATTTCAGGAAAATAAACACATAAATTTTTGAGAAAATGTTCTGTATATACTGTATCAAGAAAACTATATTTTTGGAAAACAATAACATAATACGAGTAATTACAGTTGATAGTCAGTGACAACGCTAACACAATCAAAACAAAATACTGAATAATTTACAAAACTAAATCCTGAACATCGAGCGCATGGTTCCATGATTACTTTTTGAGTATTTGTTGTTGACTTTTATTTTAAACATTAACATAATACTACATTATTTAAGTAGAATGCTCAAAATATCTTGTAGATTTTTTTTTAACGTCCGACTGATCTGCAATTACTGCTAATGCAGACGGTGAAGGTGAAATGATTTTTTGTAACGTATCAATCGATTAAAAAAAAAACAGTTCCAGTTAGCGTCAAAAACCTATTTGTTAGTTTCTGTGTTACCTTAATATGAATATAATTTTATTCATACAAACACACTTAGTGTCAGCACGATAACAAATTTTTGCATTACTTTTTCACCACCATTTTTCTCTCTTTGAGCCAAATCGAATCCAGTTTTTGTCATAGTACCTACTTGGATCTATCTGAGCATATCATCATTGTACGCGCAACATTTTAACACTATTCAATACATTTATAAAAACTAACACAGACAAACTGAAGACGTTACCAAAAAAATAAAAACAACCGCAGTAAAGTTTTGACTTTCGCTTTAAAAACTGAGGTCAGAATAAACTGAACAACAGTTATACAATTTTTGTAGTCTACGTAAATCGACTAACTGAGGTGGACAGATTTACATACTGCATTGATAACACCTACTGCAGATTCTTCATTACTGTAAGTAATTACGAATTCTCATGGAAAACAAGCAAAAACTTTCAGTTATTCGCATTTGTCATAATGAATAAATAAATATAGCTACACCTCCGTAATTTTAAACAACACTGATTAGCACTCGCAAAATAATACTGTATGCGAGTGTATATATTTATCACTATTTTATTATTTTTTCACGAACAAACATATTTTTAAGCAAAAACAATACGTATAATATAAGGCGTTTTTTAAGTAAATAAATTTGTTTTAAACACGAACTAAAACATTTAAAAAATAGGAATTAATAACCACGCTTTAATAGCATAAACTGAAATTTAAAATTATTATTGCAATAAATTGAGACGTTGTCCATTTTTCTCTCCCAACCAAATGCTCTTTTACGAAAGAAAAATTATACGAGTAAAACTGAAGAACTATAACTTAAATCTTTTCTCAAACGCAATCTTCGTCTAAATAAGTAATTTTAAAATAGCTAATAATAAAGATATTCAATTTCTTAAGACGCTTTTGTCTTCTACAAAGTCTAAAAAATAATCATCGAAACAAATTTTTTTGAACAACATATCTACGGAAAGTTTATGAATAATAGTTTATTAAAAATTATTTTGGTTAATACATTTTTTAAAATTATTTTTTATGTTTCACAACAAATGTGACTGAGAAAGGTAAGCTATTTTGTCGCATCTTCAGAAAAATATTGCTGGTTCACTTTCTTCGAAAGCAATTTTGTTTTATAACTGGGCATTATAAGCTGGATTAAATACAATATCGACAAAGTAATTTAAGAAAAAGTAATATACCTCGTATGAACGTTAAATCCTAAGTACCACACAAACAATTCTTTGTTAAATATTATAATGTTTAAAGAGTTTGAACTTTTTTTAAGGTACAATATCTTATGCATTTCAAAAAGTAAGGTATTGAATTAAGATCATAATGCACTAACTACAAAACATTATCTTTTATTTTATAATGTTAGAATCAGGTACGACGAATAGTAAAACTGTAAGGAAAGGTTAATCACAATAATATCAACCAACATTTCCTCGACTAAAATTCAGTCAACTACGAAACAGATGATGGCATTAGCAAATTTTTTTGAAAGTTGATTGTTTTCCCAGTCCTTTTGCAATCGATTGATAAAGTGTCGCCTGCATCAGCGTCACCGACCATGTTTATTCAACTGATACACGGAAAAGCAAAGCAATCGCCTATATATTCTCTTATCACCCGATGACGCAATAAAAACAAAAACGTAGATTTAGTGTTTGTTTTGCACTGGCGTGAATGAGATTATCTCGTTTATTGTGATGAGGTTTCCAGCTGATGAAGGTATTGTTTAATATGAACAGGTGAATGAATAATGTATAATTAATATACAGTATAAAGTAATAGCGTAAGAGAATGTTACCAATCAGTAGTCACGTTTTCCTGAGAGAAGGTAGATGGAGAAAAGTATAATGTTATTATCCACCCAAAATAACTTAATTTCATTAGTAGTACGGTAAAACTCTAATTTTGGTGTGCATAATTTAAAATTATGATAAAAATGTTCAATGGAAATTGAAATAAATAATGAAAAACCGGCCCAGAGAAATATAAATCGGAAATAAAGAACATCAGTTAAGAATGTTTCTACCGCTGATGAGAAACAATAATTCACTGATTTCTTTTGTAACATTATCTTATTGGATGGTAGTGTACTCGACTGCTAGGTAGAAGTCCAGGATTCAATAAGCGGCTAGGGTTTCAAAAATGTTGAAAGTTTCCTACTGTACGTAGTCGCGGATGACAAAGATAACGATGCAACTTTTTTTACTCTAGAAGATATTTTTATTTGCAACTGTATATAATTAACAAGCAAATTTGATAAAAAAAGGATACAAATATTGACAATTTTATGACATTGAGGATATTGCTGCCCATTGACAGTACTCCAACCGTAATCATTAAGTTAGTTTATTATTATTTTTTAATTAATTATTTTGTTTTTCTTTAATTTTGACGTCTCATGACATCCCAACTCCAGAGTCGTTTCAGTCTTCTTATAGGAGCATTTGGTAAATCTGGTGTGTCCAAGTCAACAATGAGCTCTGGTTTGGATTATTGTGTAATTTCTTTTTAAATCGTGTGTATGTGCGCAGGAACACATCGTTGATGTATGGGACATTTAAGTCCTCAAAATGACAGAATAAAGTATCTTGGTCTCTCAATCGACAAAAGACTGACGTGGAACCAACTTGTTAACGAAACACGAAAAACGTTGGTCGCTAGATGTAAACAACTGTATTCGTTGATTTCCAGATCTACTGAACTCCCACTTTATCTAAAACTACTAGTTCATAAGTGTTACCTTAGACCCGTTAGCCAAATTTACTGTTATACCAAACCGTCGGTCATTTTGAAAATACAACGCTTTCAGTCCAAACTGTTAAGACAGGTAGCTAATGCTCCCCTTTACGTAACGAACGATACATTACACACAGACTCAAACGTCTCATACATCAACGACGCAATCTAAAATTAAATAAAGCAAAAACATCAGTTCGATGAAAGATATACAGAACAAAATAATATTTCTGGATTAAATTACTATACAATTACATGTACTTTTTAAATTTAATATTTCAAGCAGAACTTCTTTTTTTCTTTTTTATTAGTTTATTTAAAGTTGCATCAACAGCTTGGTTATTAGCGATTACGGTGGGTTATACGACTGGAATAGTGGGTTTTGACGCGTGAGAATTTCCAGATCCTAGCCGGGAATCGAACCCGGGACCTCCATGTTGTAGGCTAGCGCGATAACCACTACGCTACGCAGGCGGCCTAACTTAATTTAATTTCACAAATATGATTAAAAAAAAGTTCAACTAAAACATAACCAGCACATGTAAAGTATCCACGGCATATTTATAATTCACTAAACGAGAAAGAGTTTTTCTGTTATTTATATCATTGACGAAGAGGAGTTGCAGAAAATGTGATACCTAATCTAATGATTGACACCGGCCAGTATTTTAATTAAATATTCTATACACCACTGTACAAGCCCAACACGTATAACCAAATAAAAATTTTATTTTTAAATAGTAAGCAAGCGTAGGTCTACATTTATGTTGTAGCTTACTATAAGGTATACTACAACGTAAATTGCTCATTAAAAATGAAAAATTAGAAAAAATTCACAGAGGCTACAGTTTCGACAAATAATTGAAAGCTCAGTTCCAGATCCCAGTAAGTGATCAAATTATATTCTCTAATCGACATGTCATACAAAATTTTTGAAACTTGTTCCTCATTTAATCATAAACTCCCAGTTCAAATGCTCGTCTAGAAAATTCGTTTTAATTCGTTTACCCTTATACTGTTTATTCATAAATGGTATTGGAAACGTTAAAATGTGCTAGATGAAATACAACTACAGAAAAGACCAGAAGAGGAATCTAATCCAAGATCAAAGGCACAGAAACCAGTTTTTATGAGTATAAATTATTACGGATTGGCTTACTGGTCAGATCTGGTACTTTTTCATTTCCCTATTCACCGTTTTCGATAGCACTAATGCGCGAAACAGTTAAGACGGAAAACACCAGTAAAATTTAGTAGGTGAATTTCTTATCTAGCGATCTTCGCAATCAATAAGAAAGGAACAAACATTGGAAGTCGCTTAATTCGTTAACTACAAGATATCTAAATTATATTGTAAATAATTTTGTAGAAGTCACAATTATTGTGACTCTTCAATGGATTCCTTCATCCTTGATTTCAAAAATTGCAAAGTGTTTGAGTTAGTACGTACCAAAATTTTTCAAAATTTTCAGGGAATATTTACAAAATTATTTTGATGCTGTGTTTGCTGAAGAAACTTATTACTTCGTATTTTATTGAACAAAATGAGAAATTTAACTCAATCCACTTTATTTTACCACCGATTTTTAAGAACACTAATAATTCAAAAAGGTAACACTCGGTTCTTAAGGCACTCGTGGAGGAAGACAACGCGTTAAAACTATTGTTAAAATAAAAACTTATTGTTTTTTTGAAAAGACAGGAGCTGAATCAATAAAGAGAAAAAGAAAAAAAGAGTATTCAGCCTCGAACATCAGATCGAGCCGGATTGTAGAATGAAAAAGTATGAAAAATATAATTCTGCACGTAAGTTGCTTCAGTTCAGATATGAAAATTATCATTCTAAGACATTTGTCTTTTTGTAAAAAAGAATCTACGATACAACCAATTTATGAGTTTTTTTTGTTTCTTTCGATGAGGAAGTCAAAATATTTATTTACTTCTAACAATATTATTGTCAGAATAACTTTTAAACATTTTCTGTTATTGATGTTGCTATGAAATTATGTCTTTTTTAAGACTAAATCATAACTAAGCTACGAACAATTCGAGCGATTATCACTGTCATATGAAGAGTTTCCTTTCCTTAATATTTCAAGCAAAGTCAAACATATTCAAAAATGGTACTGATGAATTTGTTATTTATGTCTTTACAACTAATTAATCAAACGAGAATGATTGAAAAACCAGGGATGAAGGGACCAAAGAATTCATTAAAAATAGCAGCCGTTCTTGATTCGCTTCCCTTCAGTTTAGCGCTTCCGTTATACAGGGCAGCATTTGCTGCATGCCATCCAACATAAATTACAATCACTTAGTTAACAGATATTTCACCGAGCAATGCTCTTTAGATAAAATCCAGTAAGTTTCGTACAATTTATCGCTCTATTGTAAGCAATTTGGTATTCATCGAATTCTTACTTCCTCCAGTCTAGTCAAAGGGTTTTGAAGAGTAGGCTTACCTTCCTGTTTTAAGCGCCTTTTCCATTCAGTTGGAATGGTCTCCTTTTGGCAGATTATATTGGCTAGCATTTTGCTACATGTCTAATCCAACGTATGATAAAACCTTGGTTAAAAATATTTCGATGCTCTTCAGGGATGGTACAAGTTCCTACTTCCTCTAATCTAATGAAGAGGGGTTTGAAGAGAAATTATCAATTCTCAATTATCAATTTTTCTTTTGCCTCTTGCAAAAGAGAAATTCCGCAGTAATTGTTTAAATGCGTTTTTTACGTAGCCGGAGCATTAGCGCCTTTTTCCATTTAATGCGGATGGTCCCTCATCTCTCGTTCTCGGAACTTTTCATCTACAGGCTAAGCGTTAAGAAAATGACCACTTCATTACTTTTCAGTACCTCTGCTAGCTTGATCTTCAGTTCCATAACTGTTGTTTTTCTAGATTTTTAGGTTGCCGGGTCTTTTAAAAATCTAATATACTTAGTGGAATTTGAAAATTTTACACGAAATAAATTCGTGCCCGTCATACCGGACCAAGAAACAAAGAAACAATTCTTAAAACAATTTATCTTTTGTTAGCAATGCGTATATTTACGATCTTTAATTAATTCTTAGATACGTTCTGATTTAGCAAAAGCATATACACTAAGGGTAGGGGAATACTGTTGTTCAGAACCCCCGACGATTAAAACGAATGTGCACAGGAAACCACTGGCGCAAAATATTCCATGTGGAAAGTTTCCTTAGTAATCTGCAGGTGAACAAACGTAACTTTACTGCTCAGAGGTTCCTCAAACATTTTTTAAACGACTTATCTTGTACTCAACGAAAACCACATTGTATTGTTAAAGTGGAATAAAGTTTTTCAGACTGTTGAAAAGTATTATAAATTATTCACTTTTAGCAGATTTCCTTTTTTATTATGAATTTCTCTATTCATAACAGTTCCATCAGTTTCCGTAAACTACAAAACAATACATTTAATTACAGATTTGTAATTATGACAGCGTTATCAAACATAATAAACATGGCAATAATTTTATGCGTATTTTCAAGCTATTACAACGTTCTCTTCATTTTTTGCACAAGTTTAATACCTTCAAGAGAATAAAATAAAAATAGCTTTTGAATTGATAGTTTCACGGAAAAATCCTATTTGAATATAAAATAAATTTTACGGAATTGTATAAAATGATTTCATAATAAAATAATTTCATAAAAACTGGTTTTTAATAAATTATTCATTAAAATACAAAAATTTTTATTAATAACAGTAAGTTAAGTATTAAAACCAAACCCATAGTGTGTAGCTCTTCATTTTTCACGCATAAAAATTATTAAGTTTTAAAACATTTTTATTTTCTAGCAATAAGCTACTTTAATTATTCCGATCAGAGTTCCACTCCAAAGAAAAAGATAAAGTACTTTCCTCATATGTTTCTAGTACCCTACATAAATAATGTAATACATAGTTGTACAGATTTATGAATAATATGTCGTACCTTCGTCCAGATTGTGTATTATTCGAAGCAATAATGCGCTGACAACGTCACAGAACACACTCCTCGAAATCGAACGCACTACTGATACTAAGCACGAACACAGACCGCCAGCCGCTGAATATGTTGATAAAAGCATTTAGTCGCAGGAATTTACAGCTGCTCCAATATCGTACCTCGGCGAAAACTACCGAAGTAGTACGAACAGATTACTGAAAGTATACGCGCCATTTAGTATTGCAGCTTCATTTCAATTGATAATAAAAAAACAGATTATCACAATCGTAATGTTTTAAAATATTACAGTAAAAATAAAGACTACAATAATAATTATTATATGGAACAGGTTATAATGTAATTGTTTCTATAGTTTTATTCTCACATGTAGCCTACATAACAGGTGGTGTTAACACTATTTATTGGACCCAGCAATACATTACCTAGCAATGTTTTTTGTTTTACGTCTGACTTTTGCAATTTTTGCTAACGCAGACGGTGAAGAATGATGATATATAAAAATGAGTGATGAAAAAATGCCGGACCTGACCGGAAGTCGAACCCTGGACCCCGGCGTTAAAGCCAGTTGAACTAACCCCAACGCCAACGGGTCGGCCATTGTTACCAGACAAGAAGCAGATCTTAAAATCTATAAGATATTTGAAATTAAATTAAAAGACCCAAAGTACAGAGATTGTGTGTTTCAAAATTTATTTTCTACATTTGGACCATAAAATAAAAAGTGTTCGCAAAAGGTTGTGCCAAACTTCGGGACATGATTTGTAAATCTGAAGAAAACATGTTTAGTAAAGTTAAGCCCAATTCACTATCACTATATGAAATATATACAGAGTGTTTCAAGAGGAACGGAATAATATTTCAGAACTGATTATACAGCTAAAAATAAGAAAAACAGTTCATATTAACATTGGTCCGGAATCGCTTCTATATCGACTTACGGCTAGCGAAAGATTTCGCCTGGAATTTAGCTCGCTTTGTGAAATGAGCACTACAGAAATTTGTAGAGCGTTAATTGAATAGGTTTTTTGCAAAATGAGCTGAAAATCGAATAAAATCTGTCCCACGTCTGTAATTACAGTAACTTCTGAGACATCTTCTGACTAAATACGCAGAATTCTGTCTTGAAAAACATGTTTTCTTTAGGTTCAAAGTAGATTAACTTTGTTAAATGGGTTACAAAAACGTAAACGTTTCAAACAAAACTTGTAGAGAATTTAATTCTAAAGAGAATGATGTAAAATTATCTAATAAGAAACAAACATAAACCTTAAAAAATCGGGGATTCAATCAATCAAAACAGACAGAAAGTCGAAATAATGTATTTGTTTATTACCTAATAAACATTCTTCGTCTCTAAAAATTCTACTAATCTAATATAGTAGCAAACAATAAATCTAAATCTACGAGTACGTTACACACGTACGGTATGTTTAAAATAATACTGTAGATACTCACTTAAAGTGAAGGTTCAAAAATCCCTCCGTTGACTTCAATGCATTTGACAACTCAACGTCAAAAATGCTGAACTGCCCGACAAAGAATAATTTTCTGTTGTTTTATTTTATCAGCAACATTTTAGATGGGGTCTATCAGTTCCTCTATCGAATTCACTTTTTCTTCTACACTTCATTCTTCATCCACTCCCATAAACAAAAATCTACAGGAAAAGGTCCAGGAACCTTTGCCGGTCAATTATTATGGACTCCACGACCTATCCATTTTTTAGCACAACATTGTTGTTCAAAAATTGCATCACTTGGTTCGTGTAGTGAGACGGAGCTCCATCAAGTTGAAAGTACTACATGTTGATTCGTTTGGCAAGTCGGACATTTTCTAACAATTTCACGAATAAATTATGTAGTACAAATTTAAAATAACTCATTAACGCGATTTTACCAAATAACAGAGCTAATCAAAACAACTGATCGTCAATCATACCACATTGATGGAGAAACGATGTTGAAAGTTACTTTCTACAAGCAGAATGATTACCTTCGATCACTGATGATCGTTGGGAGTGTTTTTAATCCACTATGGAATGTAGCTTCATCAGTAAACAAGATGAATGGGATTAAATTTTTATTCCTATTTAGCCACTGATAAAATTGCAACCTGGCAAGGTAATCTTGAGGCGGAAGGGATTGTACATTTTTTATGTTAAATGGATACATGCTATTTTTAAGTAAAGTTCGTCAAATCCTTGTGTGCGGTGTATTCAGCTGCATATAAATTCTTCTGGAACTTGTACACGGACTTCGTTCTACTGCTTGAATGATCCTTTCCACTTCGTGTAGGAAATCGACACACTCAGCCCAATTCAGTTATAGAAGAAATGAATTTCAATCATGAGTTTTAAGACTGTGTACATACAATAAATAAAATGTATTTCTGCATGAATTCATTGTTGGCCTAATAAAAAATACAGAAGATCAAATCTGTGTCATAGAGGCAAAGGGTGTTAACTCATATTACAGCCAATTTTCCGATTGAGTTTACAGGTAGCCTACCTTTAAAATCAGCACAAAAGGCCCTATCTATTAGTGTAAAGAGTTAATTCCTCATCTGCCTTACCTGAATTTTTTCAGATTGTAATAACCACATTATTTTCAAATTTTAAAGGTTAACTGTACATGATAAGTCTACTGTTCACCTTTAAATAGAACTCAAGCAGAATTTTTTTAAACATTACTGAGTATAGAATTCTGTACTAAAATCTGTAGACTATTAATTGAATTCTGTATTAACATGGTGTTACCACTGAATAAATATTTCAATAGAGTTTTTGGTTTTTGTTTGAAAAACTCGCCTTGCATTAGAGTCACTATTATAGAAAATATCAAAATAACAAAAGACCAGTAGGAGGTATAGAGTATTAAGTCCTACAGGAGGTGTGAGGGAGGTTTAAAAATCCAGAAAGTTGCGAAATAATTAAAATCTATAGCCCAGAAACTATAATGAGTAAATTTATAGTTCTAATACCTACAAAATTTTTTTTGCAAAAAAAGGAAAAACTTTCCATTTTGGCCTCTCCTGAAAATCACAAAAATGGAGTTAATCCCCTTTACTTCTTAGGCACAGAATTATGTCCAAATAAAATACCAAAAAAATAAAATAACGTACTACAAGCGATCTAAGGATAAATTCATTAGACACATGTCAATCTTCAATTTTAAGACTATTTTTAATAATGACACCTGTTATGATATTCTTCACAGAAATGAACCCGATCATTAAAATAAACTTCACTAGAAGGAACGTGATTTACGTGCATTTAATAGGCCACTTAATTATTAGATTGAAATTAACAGCAAGCGCCTAGCTAGAATTACGACCTTGGATAATTCTATATGTCAAGGACGTCGAGATATAAGTTCACTAAATCTCACCTCAAACAATTTCAAACGGGTTCACGTATCACTCGAACATACGCTATACTTTCTTCCTTCATTATATTTTGAATAATTACTTCAAGCAGTGCCGGGGGGGGGGGGGGTTCTCTGGCTAGGCCAAATTTAATTTTGTCACTTTCAAGTCTCCGTATTTTATTAATCAGTCAAACCGTAATTCACAATAGTCAAGGTCCACCTATCGCCGAAATCGGAAAACAACTGAGCTTAATACGAAAAATAAAACTACTTTGATAATCTTAAAACAAAAGCTCTCCTCGTAAAACTATTTTACATTTTCTGATATTGTGACAGCATAATTTTCTGAAATTTGACAGCAGTGAAATATCACCATTTTAGATGGTAACCATCTTTACCTGTATTACTTGCAGCGCGTACAGGGGCAAGGTTAGACCGACAAGTTTATTGGGAGTTGACAAAAATTCCATTAGATTAGAAATTATTTTAGAAGCAATAATATGAAATCTGAAAAAATTTTACAGAAGAAATTACAGGACCAAATACACTGTATTGTGTAAATTATTTAAGACAATTATAATATGTTCTTGACCTTCAGGTAGTTCTACGCTATGAAATTGCAATTGATAGATATTTAAAGGACACATTGCAAGAGCAAAATACAAACCTCTTATTAGTTACAGTAAAGGTATTTTATTAGGTATGAGAGAGGATGCAAGTAGCTCAATTTCTAGAGTCAGATATTTTATACTTAGTCAGATATTTTATACTTGTCTTTTGTTATTGTAGATTTACTCATTTGTTCTTAACCGTTAGAAAAATTACCATTACTACTCATCATGGGACTAGTTACTTAAAACTAAAAACAGTTTTTCTTTAGCGATATTATACCCCCCCCTCCCCATGTATATAATCATGCAGTCACCCACTGGTGCTAGCACTTATTTTCTAATGATACTTCACAGTGTTCTATAAACATATTAATTTCTTAAATCTCTAACTTAATCCTATTGTTAAATTATATAAACATTAATTTAGTAACTTGCATAACTATATGACTTAAAAGTAGCTTAATAGTAGGTAACCATTAGTTTTAGTAACTTATATTATATACATGACTTAAATGTAATTTATTCTTATTTAACAGTACTTTTATTAGTCTTTTTCTTAAAACACAAAATCTACCAGCTTAGTTCTTTTCACTCGCCACACTTACACTTTAGGCTTAGTTCTTTTCAGTCGCCAAACTATTACAATTTTAGTAATTTTTTTTTTTAACATATTAATTTTATACTTGTCTGATTATTTTCAAATTACTTATCCTAAATAACTATGTCTGATCAATTTTTGATAAACAGAAAAGCCTTGCTTATCTATTTGACATGCCAATTGGGTACCGAAAATCCAGTTCACTGTAAAAAAATGTTCCCATGCTATATTTAATGTTTTTAATGATTTTGTTTGTTGTTTATGTTATTTTGTTGTTTAATGATGAGTTTGTAATTAATGGGGAGGTAATAAATAATATACGCTATGCAGATGATACCGCCTTGCTGGCCGACTCAATGGAAGGTTTGCGAATCCTTTTGTCCAAAGTATACACCGTCAGTAAGGATATGGGTCTGAATATGAACGTTTCAAAGACCAAATATATGGTAATTTCGAAAGCGCCGCTGATAAACAACATACAAATTAAGCTTAACAATGAGACTATAGAAAGGGTATTGCAATATAAATATCTGGGGTGTTGGATGAATGATAAATGGGATTTGTCTCAGGAGATAAGGGTGAGGATAGAGACCGCTCGTAGCGCATTCTGCAGAATGAGACCAGTGCTGAGCAACCGTAACATCAACCTTAAAATTTGAATTCGAATGGCGCAGTGATATGTGTTCTCTGTTCTCCTTTATGGTTTGGAGGGATGGACGTTGACAAAGGTCCTGAGTAACAAGCTGGAAGCCTTCGAATTATGGGTATATAGACGGATATTGCGGATCTCATGGAGAGAAAGAGTAAGAAATACGGAAGTGTTGGAAAGAATTGGTAAACAGACGGAGATCTTACACAAGATTAAGGTCCGCAAATTACAATACTTTGCTCATGTGATGAGGAATGAGAAGTATAGAATCCTCCAACTGGTGATGCAAGGAAAAATCGAGGGAAGGAGACAACCCGGCCGTAGGAAGACGTCTTGGACCAAGAACCTCAGAGAGTGGTATGGGAGTAGTACAAGTGAACTATTTAGAGCAGCCGCCTCTAAGGTGCAGATAGCCATGATGATTGCTAATCTTAGTTAGAAGAATGCAACTACAAGAAGAAGAAGAATGATTTTGTTATTTCATGTGCAGTTCTAAACTGGGATAAAGGAGTAGGAAGCACACTTATACTATTTTATGAAATCAATATTTCTTACTTATGCAAAAAGCGAACGAAGAACAAGAATAGTATGCCTACACAACTGGAACATTGCTGTAAATTCTATGTTGCTATAAGGTACTGTTAGAACTATACTCCATAATTTTTTTTGTACTTTGCAGTATTAACGTCTCAAAATATGATTGGCACTGCAGGTGGATTAATCCCTGTAGGCTACTATTTACTATATTTATTCATGTACTATTTTTATTTAGGTACTGTAATATTTCATTTTTGAAAAAATAGTCCTGATAATACAGTAACCTGGATGAACGGGGTTTGGATAAATAAGGCTTCATTGTAAAAGAAAATAGTAGTACTGAAAAAAGAATAAATATTTATTTCTCAGTTTATTACAAAATAACGTATGCACTTGAAAAATACCTAAAGTATTCATAAATTGATTCAAAACAGAACACAATACAGTAATATATGTGTAGTATAATAATAATAACAATAATAAAAATAATAAACAAAATAAAATATTTAAACACATAATAATTTTGTTTGTAAAAAATTATCTTTCACTGTAATTCATTAACAATAATAATCATCTTCAAAACAGGAAAACAGTATTTTGCTATGTTTTTCAAATAATAGCGAACATTTATACTTTTATTAACTTGCATTACTTAAATTTAATTTACTCAAATGAGTAATTTGTATTTTAAAATAAACTTTAAATTTTCCTTACTGAAAATATATCACAGTATTTTTTAGATAACATGATTTAATACTGATTAAATCGATTTTGATCAGTGCTTTGTTTATAAACAATTTCTTCTAAGTTTTTCTGCATAATTTTGTAGTCATCTGGATAAAATGGAATCAAATGTTCCCAATCTTGACGATGTAATTGCAAAATTAAAATCTGAGAGTATGCTACGTAATCAAAACCAAATTTCATGAAATCGATGCCTTGCGTCTGCACACAAAATAAGATTTAAAAATAAATAAAATGTTTGTTATTTAAAAAAATTAAATATACATAACAAATACCACAGACTCACCCATCATGAAAACTACATGTACATGGCAAGTGTAAAAATTTGGTATGAAGTTTTCATTTGGGTTACATAAGTGGTAAGAAAGGGTTTTGTAAATTTTTCTTCCAAAGGCAGAATATAGGAATACTTATACTGAAGTAAACCATCATTTTTCTTCAAAAGTACAACTTAAAGGTTTTTCTAATGCTAAAAACGCACATAAGAAAAATAAAATAAAATTTACAATTCTACAACTCCTTTGCTTTATTTCAACTGCATTGATAATTTACTTTTAGTTTAGTTTAGTTTTTTTATATTCATTGTTTTTCGTCAACAATTATTTTAGCA
Organism: Catonia carolina; assembly: GCA_035578175.1. NCBI lineage: Eukaryota > Metazoa > Arthropoda > Insecta > Hemiptera > Achilidae > Catonia > Catonia carolina. Next base: position 335,301,458 of record JAQMRL010000001.1, read on the forward strand.
GCAATTTATATTTTCAATTTGTATTCAAAAAGGGATTGAAGAAAGAGGTAATGACACAAGAAGTGTAGAGGAGAAGTGGATAAACTTCAAGGAGGTAATAGGGAAAGCAGCGGAAAAATGGATAGGACATACTAAAAGAAGAGGTAGGAAACCTTGGATTACTAATGATATTTTGGAACTGATGGATGAGCAAAGAAAATATAAAAAACGCAAAGGACGAAAGAGGTAAAAGGCAATATTGCTACTTGAGAAATACCATAAACAAAAGTTGTAAGAAAGCAAAGGAAGAGTGGATCAGAGCGAAATGTACGGACATTGAAAGTAAAATGGTAGTTGGTAAAGTAGACACAGCTTACAGAAAAATATGGGAAAACTTTGTAAAATGAAAGAAGAAAGCTGTTTTCTTCTTACAAAGTGCAAGTGGCAAACCATTGTTGAATGGCTAAGAGAAAGCTGAAAGGAATACACAAACCAATTCTACAAGGGAAACGAATTAGAACATGATGCAATAGAACAAGAAACTGATGTTGAAGAAGATCAAAGAAAGGACCCTATACTACGGGAAGAATTCGATTGGACACTTAAGGATATGAATATAAATAAGACAGCAGGAATAGATAACATACCATCAGAATTATTATTATGTTGTGGAGAAATTGCTCAAAACAAATTGTACAAACTTGTGTGCAGAATGTATGAGAGTGGAGAAGTACCATCGAACTTTAAAAAAAAATATTATTACTATACCAAAAAAGTCAGGAGCTGAGAAGTGTGAACATTACAGAACCATCAGCCTAACATGCCATGCATCCAAGATACTGACAAGAATTATATACAGGAGAATAGAACACTGAGTAGAAGAAGTGTTGGACGATGACCAATTTGGATTTAGAAGGAGAATGGGAACTCGAGATGCAATATTGGCTCTGAGATTGATTATTGAGAAAAGGATAAAGAAAAATAAACTACTTATATGGCATTTGTAGATTTAGAGAAAGCATTTGACAATTTGGACTGGAGTAAAATGTTTAAAACTTTGAAAAGGCTAGGAATTAAATACAAAGAAAGGAAAGTTATCTACGGTCTGTATAAGAATCAAACGGCTGTTTTGAGAATTGAGGGGTATGAAAAAGAGGCTGCTGTAAGAAAAGGTGTACAATAAGGTTGTTCTTTGTCACCACTACTTTTTAACTTGTATATAGAAGAGGCTATAAATGAAGTGAAGGAGATATTTGACGCAGGAATAAAAATTCAAGGACAAACAATAAAAATGCTGAGATTCGCCGATGATATAGTAGTATTAGCAGAGACAAAGAAAGCACTAGAGAATATCTTAAATGGAATGGATGAGATCTTGAGAAAGGATTACTTCATGAAAATTAATAAGAACAAAACAAAAGTGTTGTACAGCAGCAATAGTGGTTTAGAAGAGATGGGAAATTTAAAAGTAGGCAACGAAAACATACAGGAAGTTGGGGAATTTTGCTATCTAGAGAGTAAAATAACAAAGGATGATACAAGCACAAGTGATATCAGAAGTAGAATTTCTCAAGCTAGAAAAGCCTTTGAAATGAAAAACAGCTTACTGACTACAAACATTTATTTACAGATTAGGAAAAATTTCTTAAAACATTATGTTTGGAGTGTAGCATTATACAGGAGTGAAATGTGTGTGATAGGGGCTGTAGAAAAGAAGAGGATAGAAGCTTTTGAAATGTGGTGTTATAGGAAAACGTTAAAGATTAGGTGGGTGGACAAAATAAGTAATTTAGAGGTTCTCAGGAAAGTGGATGAAAAAAGAAGTATATGGAAGCATCTTACCAGAAGAAGGGATAGGCTAATGGGGCATATTTTAAGGCATCCAGGTATTGGGCTATCAATAATGGAGGGTAATATTGAGGAGGGAGTAAATTGTAGGGGGAGGCAAAGATTAGAATATATAAAACAAATTACAAAAGATGTAGGGTGTTGCACGTATGTAGATATGAAACGACTTGTGCAAGATAGAACAGCTTGGAGAACTGCATCAATTCAGTCGAGAGACTGATGACAAAAAAAATGTAGCCTTGATGTAGCGCACTTAATGTAAAACAAAAATCATAAAACCAAAACAAGGGTAAATAAATATACAGTATATTTATTATTTTATCAAACATCCTATGCAGGTATTATCAACAGCCATATTATATTTTATAATTGAAATATATATTTCTAAACCACCAGAATACAGAAACAGTAAATGGGTATCAATGTTTAAAGTGCTTTCGTGTATGTCGTACACATCTTCAGAAATGCATTTTAAAATTTATTAACATTTAAAATTTAAAACTTCCCACTACCACGGCCGATAAGGAATAGTCATTTAACTATTGAAATGGAAAGAAAGACTCTATAAAAGAAGAAGGAATGACTGGTGGATAGACAATGTCACAAATGATTATATTTTGATGGCTGTTAGACAATGGAGGGCGCTAGCAACTAGCAGAGTGGATTAGAGGAGGACTGTGGAGGAAGCCAAAACACACCAAGAGTCGTAGAGCTACAAAATAATTACAATGATAATTAACAGTAATTATAGCCTAGTACAATTATTTAAAACGGATTCCTAATTCAGTATTTGCATAATTCATATTGATAATGGTTATGGCCAATAATTTAACACATTTTACCATTTCTGGCTCTTTCAGTTAGTAACTGCATAGCTACTTCCCTTGCTCTTCTATGTACCATAATAAATCCTCAAGCAAGCACTCATATTTCCTCTAATTCATTTTCAGAAGAATAAACACAAAATTTAATTTATTTTTACTAATTCATATCCCCTGTGTTTAAACGTTGCTGGATAATTACACTTGCCAAAATATTTTATGTTTAAGCTTAATGGCAAGATAACTCCAACAGTAATTATTTTGAATCAAAAATTTAACTGAAGGAGTTATTCATTTTTTAAAAGACATATATTTATTCTGCTAGTTTTGCACTCAGCATAACTTTTTTTTTCTGTTTTTTTAACGTTCGACTGTTCTGCAATTACTGCAAATGCAGACAGTGAAGAATGAAATGATTTTTTTTGTAACGTATGAAAATATGCCGTGCCTGAATGGGATTCGAACCCAAGACCGCATGATGAGAGGCGAGCACGTTACCAACTGCGCCAATGCGGCCGACAAAATATGCATAACTAACAGACAAAATATGATAGGCCCTAACATATAAATAATGAATATGGAGTACCAATCCAAATGAATCCCATTTGTAAAGAACATCCACTGTGCAGTCAGTACTAGTATCATTCACCACAACGACTCCATATGTAATAAAATACATACAATAATTGCTTGTCCCAGTTGCAACAATTATATCGCCAGAATATAAAACCATAGGTGTAAGGTATGCAGAGATTTGCCGAAGAAAGTTCAAGCTGCACCCACTAAATAGGTCACTCTGTAAAATTAGTAAAGTAGTTTTATTCCTTTATTATCATTAACTGATCACATTAATTATACTAGTTGATACATCAATGTGGGTTTCAAGGTCGAAATCCTCTCTATTTTGTCTTTACTCTTCACCCAGGATTGTTGCTGCATTTTGCATATACTTACATTCACAATGCTCAACTGCGTATATTGTAGCGTGACATTGGCAATGTAGACAAGAAAGTCTGACCTTGAAGCCCGCATTGATAGGTCTACTAATTGAATATTTTGTCTTTCTTAATAACTGATGTAATTAGCCAATACAGATGAGAGAAAATGGTAGCAAACTGAAACATTGTAAGGATACTAGTAAAGAAAAAGATACAAAATGTCATCATACATTATCAGTAATCTATTAAAAGAAAGGGGAGCTACTGAAACTATCTGGCAATGAGTTTTACAAAACTTGAGACTTCAGAACTCTAAAGCAATACATACGTGGTCTCTAAGCAAAATTGTTTCACTGCTCATGTAGTGCTCTGCACTTGTACGTATTGGAATGAGTAATTTGGGATTTCTGGATCACAACTTCATTGTTCTGTACAAGTAATAACTAATACAAATTTGTTTCTCCCCCTGCATTTAAGGTCATTTCCTTTGATAGAAAATGGATTTACTAAATTTACAAAAAGAATAAATAGAACAAAAAATATTTAATCTGTGGGCTTGAAACTTCAACTTTTAAATTTAGGCCTACTGTTTTAAAACCCTTTGATTAGTTTTAAAAAACAAGAACGGCTATGACTAAAACCAGTTAACAGTAAAAGAAAGATTATTTTATTAAAAATAAACAAACACTTATACACATATGCCTAAACAAGCACATACGTACAATACAAACGTACAACACACATTCACAGAACCTACATGAGTTAGCTTTATGTAAACAAATCTGTCCAAACACAGCAGCAGCAGTTTCTTCGTCTTCCAAGGTTTTGTGTGATACACTTTATCTAATTGTGAAAGAAGTTTGATTAGAATATTGTAAATTAATTAATAGCATACGACTTCAACATATGTTTTTCTGTCAACTTGAATTGTCTTAGGTGAAAAGCAAAGACAAGACTACACATAGTTGTAAAAAGAAAAATACATTACAAATACACCAATAATTCAGAAACAAATTATTAAAATAAGTATTGTATTCAAGTTAACGAAACACAGTTACTAAGAAAAATATCATAAAATGTTACACTGCCACACATTTTAGGCCAACAATGTTAAGTACACTATAAAGTATAGTGAACACACTGAAGAAAACAAAAAAAAAAATTATCAAAGCATGGTTATTTAGTAAGTAAGAAACTCAATAATTAGTTGTTTTAACATTTTATTCAAATAACCCTGCCTTACTTTTTGTAAAGCTTAATGGCTTTTAGCAGCTTAAATTACAGAGACAATTAAAATTAGGTATTAAAGAATACCACTCTCCGAGGTTTTCTCCAATTTCAGAAAGTCAGCCATAATTTTTACACTTAATTCATAGCTGCTCAAGATTTTCTAATAGCAGATGTCCCAAAATAACTCAGAAACAATCAATTAAGCAAATAATTAACATACAAAGAAATAACAGTCCATGTGTTGCTTCAACAGGAGGAACAATGGATTATGTCAACATCTAAAGAAAACAATGTATTTGTATTCAAAACTTAGAGGTGTTCTCAAAATTAAAAACCTAAAAAAGTTTACTCTTATATGGTGCAGTCACTCTAGACTTAGCAGATTTTGGGTTGGGGTGGTGGGGAAATAGCAAAATTTTATTGCTTTTGGAGTGTCCTGTTTTAGTAGTTCAGAAATATTAAAAACTGCCCCAATATCCAACTGAGAAATCTTTTTACTAAGGTCCAAGTGATGAATGTCAGGAAACTCTTTTTAAGTGGGATCTTGAGAAAGTTACATAAGAAAAAATTAAAAAGTACAAAATAGAACCCTTGGTATGACAAGAAACAAACACCTACTCTTTCCAGACAAAGCAAGAAACTGTGCTGTATAAGCAACACTTCTCTCAATTTACCCTCAAATTAATAAAAGCTGTTTATAACCTTTTACCTAAAATTATAACAGAACGAAATGAATTGAAATTTAAAGATGAAATGCAGAAATGGGTTATTAATGTCAAAAATAATGTTATACGAAACAAAAAGTTAACTGTCACCATATTTTTTTGTTGGAAATGGTTTGAAAGATTAGTGAGCTATAAATTTGTATATGTAACCTGACACATAGTCTTTTAACCATAGTTGTTTATGTTAATTTTAAAATAGAATGAATGTGATAATTACAGTTGAATGAATGCTTAAAAATTAATTAAATATAGTTTATAAAATTTTATTATTATAACTATTAATTCAATGATATAGCCATTTTGTCTTCTTTGGGTCATTTGTGTCTTTTGTAAAAAATACATTCCAATAAATTATGAAATAACTCCATAAATTGTTGAGGATAAATTGTGAAATAAAATGAAAATCAGCAATTTGGCAAACGAAAAACCCAACCTGAAGGTTTTCAATTACTATGTACATTTTGAGATATAAAAAAACCTTCACTTACATAAAATACATATTTTCCATAAGCATAATTATTTATAGCAGCCCTTAAGTGAAAAGGCAAAGAAAACATAAGAAGTGGCTGACATTCCCCTCTATTTTGTACCCAGTTAAGTTCCATGTGTCTCTTAGCAGCTCCAAGTAGTGATGAAGTAGTGTTAGCATCTTTCAAGAAAGCCTGTAAATATTATATTAAAATGGATTATAGTATGTACTCTCATCTCCAACATGATGAAAAGAAATTCTAAGAAATCAGTAACATTTAGTGTGAATTATGTAATACGTTTATGTAGTGACGCTTTAACTGAGTAATGTGATCCTCTGATTTAAATATTATTTCTGTGTTTATCCAACTCAATTCAATCCAATGTACTGCATTGGTGAACAACTGTGAATATCTTGGTATCCTTGTACTATTGTAAAAGTACAATTGTACAAACAATGCGAGTTATGGTAATTCCGAATTACTATATTTTTGACAAAGTGGTTAGTTAAGAAGGAGTGACTAGGAGAACACAAAGAAAAAGAAGTAAGAGGAAACATATTCCATAAATTGGAAGTAAATTATTCCATATATTTATTAAGGGTTTGTTAGTTTTCTTGTATTAAAGTCACGGCAGAAAAAATGTTGGCTATATTTTTAAGTAGGTTAAGGATTATTTTGTTAGTAGTTTCATATTAGTATTCATTACTTTATTATTCATTAAATATTTGCAATAAGATATTGTGTTATTCATTTATTTTTCTCATGCTCTGCCGATAGAGCTGGCGCCCAATATTTTTTTATTATTATTTTTTTCAGTTCATATTAAAGTAGTTGCCCACCGGTATAGTGGAAGGAGGAGCATACTTTTCTGTCAGATGGTTTACCAGAAAATAATACTTTGGAAAAAAAAATAAGTTACTCTGGAAAATTTGGTAGAGATAAGGCCATTATAAGAATGTTACATACTGTTTTGTGAATATCTTGCGACGCTAAGAACTGAATATCCATTTTTTTTTTGCTGAAAGCCCTGTATTTGTGGCTTGGAAACCTGGACTCTCCAACCAAGCAGAGTAACAGCTATGGAAATGAGTTTCTGGAGAAGCCATCAGTTGCTAAGCTCAATCCAGTTAGGAAAAAAGAAATTTTAAAGAAACAAGACATTTTTTTCAATTTAACAAAATGAAGAAAGAATCATCTTCAAAGAAAGCAGGTGGATAGATTGCCACTGATTTGGCAATCGTTTCCTTCTAGATGGAGGATGTAAGGATGAGCCAGAAAGAACTGGATGGATGGGGTTATTAAAGCTGTAGAGATGAGGGGTCTAAGAGATTATTATGTGTTCAATAGAAATGAATAGTATTTTGGGTTGCAGTAAATAGCCTAGTCTGTAGAACCGGATGCTATAATAATCACAACAATAATAATGAGTTTGTCCAAATAAGATTTCTATATATATTTAATTTTAATATTTACTTGCTTAAACCATCTAATAATAATCTCATTTTGAGAAATATTGTATAACTTATCATCATATAATAATTCTTGTGTAATTACAGCCATTCTTTTTTATTGTCTAGGAGAATTTAAGTGCTTTTCAATTCATGGAGGAACTTGACAATTTTGCTGAGGAAGAGTCTGTAGGCCAGACTGATGAATTTTTATCACTGAACGATGATGAAATTGAAACCAACTGAGGACAATTGTAACAATCCAGACTGACTAAATGCTTAACAATAATTACATAAATAATGCACATGAGTTATAAAAATTATACAATAGGACGGCAGATTTTTGAGGCTTCAGTCATGCACCCGAAGAAAAAATTCTTGCATTTTATGGGACTGCAAGACTATTCCTGTGTCCACAAAGGTATCCATAAATGCTGTGAAGGAAAGTGTACACTTTGTAATAGCAATTTACCAACAGAGGTTTACAAGATGTTAGAATAAAGCAACAACAATCTGAAAACTGCAATGTTCCCATATAAAACAAATGATTTGCTGAATTTATTTGATGATTTGATCATTTGGTGATTGTTATACTTAATTTAATTTATGGTTTTTATTTAATTAATTCCTTTATCTGTATTTTCCGTCATATAAAAACCATTTTTTATTTTTTGTACATACTGGTTCATATTATTCCATTTCCTGGTAATTCTACAAATTATTTATTCTCACGAACTAACCTTTTGATCATAAATAGTTTGAAGCATATACACCCAAGGGGTCTTTTTCAACCCAGGAGCCTATAGAGCAATGAGATTAAATTTCAAGCATATTATTTTCATATCTAATAAGAAGGTGTGTAATATAAATAGAGTACTGCAATTTAAAAAAAAAGTTAATTGCATAATGGTTTAAGCAGATATTGAAATATAGTTTTCCAATTCTTAACCTAAGAAAACCTAAGAAAGCTGGAATTCAGCATATGTTTATATGCTGAATTCCAGCTTTCTCTATTATTGTGAAGTTGGAGCAATGAGTGTCAATCAGTCAGTTAATGAATGCTTTTGCATTTAAATTTATACCAGCAATTGTGCTCGCAATACATACAGGCTTACTAAGATATGAAAATTAAATTTATTGATTCAGGGTATTTACATCCTTTCTACTCTGCATGAGCAAGTGTTCAAAATTGGAATACTTTATTTTTCCTATATATCACTTTACAGAATATGCTTGTGAATTTTTAGAACTGTAGCTTTTTAGAGAGATAAAGAAGTAATGTGTACTGCATTAGGTATGTTAACTTGTTTTTAGCCTGTGATTGAAATGTAAATCCTTCTTCAATTCAACCCTGAAGAAACACATATGCTGAATTTTGGCTTTCTATGAAATTGGAAAATTAGAGAATGATGAGTGAATTAGTGAGAACTTTTGCATTATTGTATACAGAAAATGTACAGATTACTTTGTTAGTGTGACTGAGCCACAGTCACATTTTTGCTTACAATTATTGAAAGTAGCACGCCTACGCAGATGATTGGTCAATTCTCTTCTCAACAGTGTTTTATTATATCGGAGGTGCTCATTTTCATTTCTTTGGTATTTAACTGACATGTATAGGCATAGTTTTTTGAATATTTACAGAAGTGATCCTGGCTCAAGCTATTTTATCATGACCAATATACTGCACCGGCCACATTGGCTTAGTTGGTAACGTGCTCACCTTTGATCGGTCTTGGGTTCAAATCCCATTAAGGCACGGCATATTTTCATACGTTACAAGAAAATCATTTCATCCTTCACAGTCTGCATTAGCAGTAATTGCAGAACAGTCAGACGTTAAACCAAAAATAGACTGCACATACATGAAAATTGGGATAACACTCAAGAAATCAAATAAATAATCAGTAAATCACAAGCTGCCTTCCCCAGCATGAGCAATATATTCAAAAGCCATGATCTGCACTTAAAAACAAAAATTTGTAAGCTAAAATATTACATATCCAGCCTGTTCTAGGGTGTGGAGTCCTGGAAACTAAATGAAGCTATTACCAAAAAACTAGAAGCTTTTGAAAAGTGGTTACATCTAAGAATGTTGTGGATATCATTCAAGGACTGTATAACCGACACCAAAGTCCTCCAAACTATAAGAAAAAGCAGAAATCACGATAATCATTAAAATCCACAAGTTCCAATATGAGGAACATAGAACGAGGAATGCACGCAAAAATGTTTGACTCTGATCTATTATACAAGGCAAGATACAGAGCGAACATTGTCCAGGAAAAATGAGAATATTTTGATTCCAAAACCTAAGGCCATGGAATGTAAAATCACTTATATATATTGTTTTCAGAATCACAACCAGGAAAGTAAAAGTAGTTATGCTGATTGCTAACATCTGGAACGGATAAGCACCATTAGAAGATAAGCACCATAAGAAAAAGCAGAAATCACGATAATCATTAAAATCCACAAGTTCCAATATGAGGAACATAGAACGAGGAATGCACGCAAAAATGTTTGACTCTGATCTATTATACAAGGCAAGATACAGAGCGAACATTGTCCAGGAAAAATGAGAATATTTTGATTCCAAAACCTAAGGCCATGGAATGTAAAATCACTTATATTATATTGTTTTCAGAATCACAACCAGGAAAGTAAAAGTAGTTATGCTGATTGCTAACATCTGGAACGGATAAGCACCATTAGAAGATAGATGGTGTATTATCTGTAAAACAATTCAGTATTTTTATTATAAAATTAACAATCTGAGTGGTTTTATTTGAATACATTTAACATGGAAAAGTGTTGTCGAGGTAAGATAGCTAGGGTGTGGGTAATGAGGAATACTACTCCCTTTACTTGTGCACTTTGCTGGTGACAGTCATTTGCAGGATTTGATATTATCATATTTGTTAAAAAAAGGAATGTGTTTTAATGCATTGAACCCTCATAGATATTTTTAAACAGTTATAACGCTTTGTTTTGATCTACTTAAAAAGGAGTTTAAATTTTTTTAAATTAGAGAAGAAAAGAGGGAAATGGAACTGACATTCCAAAGTTTCCTCACTTACTCTAACAATAGTGAACTCCAACTCAACAAGAAAAAGTAAATTTTTTGACAAGAATAAACAAATCGGTAAAAGAGAAATAAATTAGAGGTTTAGAATACTTGATTGTATTTAATACAAAACTAAAGGTACCAGGTTCATATTCTGGCCATAGCATGAAACATTTTTTAATGTTAAAACCACATGATACTCTTGCACCACCACTGCGGTCACCAGTGAAAAGCAGTAATGTAACCACATAAATCAATAGAGAAGTCTAGTGGCTAACCTGGAGTTCACCATTTAAGTTACTAAACAGTATTTAAAAAGATATCTCAAATTACCATTAACATTTTATAACGATGCCAGAACTCTGGGTACATAAATCTTCTATCAAACACATTAACATAAAATAAAGTCAAAAATACTGTAAAAATAAGTGTTCGTGTAATTGCATATAGAATCACAACTACAAATGTTATTACATAATATGGATAATTAGGTGCACCAGCGTCAGAACTGAGGACTCTGATACCAATCACACAAGCCAAAATGTTAATGAACAATAAACCTTTATCCTCTGTAAAAGAACAAAGAAACATTATTTCCCATGAAAATATGTAAAAATTGGTTATAAATAACATAAACATTACAAGAATCAGTGACGGATTTCCCACTAGGCACACTAGGCCAGTGCCTAGGGGCGGCACGCCTCAGGGGCGGCACGCCTCAGGGGCGGCACGACCTGAGAGGTGCCGCTAAGCCGCACCGAATGGTCCGATCTGTCGACGGGGTGGCGGCGGTGACTGATACCTCGGTGTTTTTATGAGCACCTGTATTTTTAGTTTGTTATAGTATAAACCTTTTAAAATGTGATTAAAATCTAATTAAGTATCTTTTGGTGATTTTATCAACACCCGTTTATGAACTCGTTAGATTTACTTTTTTTTAAATTGAGTAATAACTTTGGCACAGATGTGGCATGTTTCAAAAGGGCGGCAGTCAGAATAGTGCCTAGGGGCAAAAAATTTATAAATCCGTCACTGACAAGAATGGTACATAGTCATTGAGTTTGTTACCTCTCATGACAGAAACCACATGTAATAATACAATTCTTTCAGTTCAAAACATGTGTTAAAGTGAGAAGTGGTAACATAATAATATCTGTGGTCAGATGGCAAAACCTGATATTGCAATTTTTAGCGATGTTGAGTTAATACCACAGTTGTAATGATTTAATTCAGATCTACAAGATGGTAAAATTATATATGTCCAACGACATCTAGTAGCTGAGTTACAGAACTTGTGATTTCGTATATCTGAAAAAAAAAATTGATTTTCGAAGACGACAGAACATGATAATATTTATTTGTATACATAACTTTACCCTCATATAATATTTTACAATTTACTGCAATGTGTAAGTGGCTAAACCTAATATCTTGAGATATCTGGTTTTGGCGTCTGATATAAAATTTCATGTTAACAATGTGTAAGTTGATATGTTGAGATATTTGGTGATGCCAACTTACACAGTATTATATTTTAACAATACTAAAGATAATAAAAAGCAATATGTCGAGTTATATTGTTTTGCCCCAGACATAAAATATTTATTTCTTAAATTTAAACTGGCCAACTAACAAGATGTTAATAGATTTTGTTCTTCTATCTGTAGTTTGTTCATATATTGCAGTGGTAACACTGTCTCCTAATAATTTTGAGATTATATCGTGCGCCTACATATTGAAGTGAGTTGTGTTCATGAGAAATTTGTTTGGATTCTTGAGGTACTTTTAGCTGAAAGTTAAAATGTTAGTGTAGCAATTGTAAGAAGGAATGTACCAGCCGCAGTGAACTGTCATTACACCTAAGTTTGTGCAAGAAATCATTTACAATGGTAAGTTGTTACAATATATTTTTTAACATTTGATTGTAAAATATGGTAGTATTTTATGATTTAATCGCTACTTTAGATATATTTCATTATTTATACAAAAGTTTCGTTTCCAATTGAAGGTATTCAGTGTACGGAGAATAAAACTCTTGGCACTTGGCTAACAAAGTTAAGTTATTCTGACATATGCATGAGTTATCATGCATTCATGAAAAAACATCTTAATTTGCGACATAGCTGTTATACATTTACTTATTTTTAATTGAAATAGGCCTATCTAATGAACATTATGAAGGTTCCTGATATACCATAACTTTGTATTATGGTCATTAATTTTATTATACTGAATAAGTATAATATAGGTTAGAACATAGAATATCATGCGTTTCTTAAGAATGCCACATTTTCTTATTTATTTAAGGCATCTGTATCAAGATAAACATTAGGTGATGCTTATTTTAATATGTAACTAGATATTCATTAAAACCACTAGTAGGACCAATTAATTACTCATAATATTAGTCTAAGATCGTATTGTTTTTCCATCGCTAGTCAAACAATTTCAAATAGGTACTAATATATTTTGTTATTATCTATGCCAAAAGCCAACTTATTTTTCATGTTTTTATAGGATGATGTCTTGGGAGATTAGGGAGATGATCCATTTTGGACTCCATGGGAAAGTGAAACAGATGTAGATGACGCAGAAGATTGTCAACCTGTGAAGAGAAACAGGCTTGCAAAACCATGTTTGAACCTTCCTGTTGGAGATACTGTTGTGAACACTCCAACCAAATACAACATGTATACCTATACTATGGTGTTATTAACATAATAATGTAGTAAACTAAAAGTAAATACGCGACTGTCTGAACTGTCTGTAGCTTATTAAATTTACTACATGGAAAGTTTAAATTTGATGATACATACCTACAATATGTCCATGATGGGCAGGTGGAGTGTTAAATTATTTGCACTCTATCTGCTAGTTCCAGGGCTACAAAAGAATACTGTTTCTTATCATATGGTCAGCCAATTAAATGACTGAAGCATTTAAGAACAGAATAGTTAGAGGTGTAAACGACACTAGTCACAGTTTTCTCCGCTGAGAGTAATAAATTTTTATTCAGCAAGACCCTGTGGTGAATGAAGTGAAGGTGTCATTTGCAGGGTGGAAGGTAGGTGCTTTTCGGAGGGCCTGGCATGCTGGTAAGCATACTTCTTCTGCTCAGTGAGGAAGGCCGTGGTAAACCACCTCACTCTTCGTTTTGCTTAGTAAAGCCTATATAGGTTCAAACCTGCCTTTTGGCTGATGACCTAAACAACATACCTATAATATTGAGTGGAGACTTCAATACTAACTTTGCAGATGATAAAAATCTACCATTACTTAAATTTTTGAATGAAGCATTGGGTTTGTCTGTGTCCAATGATTGAAAAAAATGATCCAAACATTCCAATCAAACATTTTTGTTTCTTACTTCAGTTATCATAAGTCTATTGTATCCCTTTTAGAATATAATGAAAAAAAATTTGTAGTACGAATAACTTAAGTATTGTTAAACTAAATAAATGATAATAATGATACAAACAATGAAAATTAAGTTCATTTAAATACAAATACTATGTAGTGTATACAAACGTACATTAATCATTATGTTAGTTAAGTTGTATTTTTATTTTGTACTATGCTTGCACAGTCCATCATATGTTTTGATTATTAATCATATAAAAATAGATAAATAAAATAATAAAAAATAGTTGTGAAAAGCAGACTAATGTAAAATGATTTTAATTTATAATAAAATTTGAAAACCAAAAGAAAACCACTGTTATTTTTCAAAGTTTTACGTTTTCACTTCTGTCAGCAGTCCTCAATGACTGCAAATTCTTTTTACTTTCCATTTTGATAGCCACATTGCAAATTTTATTCAAGGTGTCCATCAGCTGTAAGTATCCTATTTTTGTTCTTGTTGATTATTTGCCACTATTTGTATTTTTGCAGATAGAACTGTAGAAGGGTGTTCAGCCAGTAAAATGGTTGTTAATGAAGCATCTCAAGCTGATGTAAGAGTTGACTTTGTTACACATACTAATATGCAGATTCAAGAAAATTATTGTGCAACTGTTGAAGATCCAGAGCCCGCAACTACATCAATGTCAAAGCGGAGAAAAGGTGTACGGAAAAGGGAGGAGAAGAAAAAGAAGAAGGATCAAGGTTTGCCATATGTCAACCGTCAAGGTAAAAGTTTCCATGAGAAAAGTTTTTCTTTCATTACTAAATGCTGTACGCTTAATAGTGTGAAGAAAGATGCACTGTTCAACACCAAGAAAAAATTTTCAATGATTTTATTAAAAAGCCTATGGAAGTAAAAAATGAAATTCTTTGTGGTCAAATCTCAATCTCTGAAACTAAAACCAAAGCATTTAGGAAGTCAGCCACTTCTAAGTCACATGATAGACAAATTAGTGTGATTGTTGGAATGTTACAAATCAGCATGTTACGAGCTAGAAGATCAAGTCTGAGAAGATAACTAGAAACAAGGAAATAGAAGGCCGGAAATATTAGACTGTTTCTGGAAAATATGGAATATTAAGATTAGCTTATTAGAGTATAGATTAGCTTTTTCTCATTATCATCATATTACTTTTATCATTCAAATGTATAAGATTTGTATCATTTTTGATTTTGTATTTTCCGATAATGATGTTTGTTTACTCTTTTAATAACATTTTTAGGCATGTTTTTATTTTTATATAAAAACAGGACTTTTTATTTATTTATAATTTCTGTGCTCTATTTTCCATCCTATGAAACTAATTATTTTCCTATAATATCAGTTACTGCCAACTTACAAAATTAAATTAATACGTATAATTGACAGAGGGCAAAACATTATAAGTTATGCTGAGAAAACCGGAAAATTTTCATTTGAAACCTTGCATTAGGTAGATATTCCTATATCATTTAATTCTACATGTCAAATGCAATGCAAATTTTTCCAGATCAAGCAGTGTTTTGAAATATTTATGCAACAAGACAAATTAACAATTGAAGGGGTCGGGAGAAGAAAGTGCTAACCCACAAAATTTCCAGCATGATTTTTCTTAAATATTCTGTAAAAATAAAATGTACAGCACGTTTTAAACAGGATGCTATATTTACAGTCTTAAGAACCTGAATTAACAGAAAGACAAATGCTAACAAAAACATTCAAAAACATGATTCGTAGATTTCAGTACACTTTTAAAATTTCATTGCGTAAAATTTTGTTGATGTAGGTTAGCACTGTCTTCTCCCGACCCCTTCAATTTCTCTAACTTTAAAACTGCTCTCCTGAAAAATCTATAAAAGTGCAGATATCAGGTTTTGCCATCTGACCACAGATATAAAAATAAGAATATATGGCTGTCACACACATGTGCGTGTGTGTGCGTGCGCAGACACACACACACACATGCATGCATGCATGCAAGTGCAGTCACATACCTGCATGGACAAAATTTGGATTCCATATTTATCATTGAGTTAGTAATTTTAAAATTTCATTAATCATCATTAGGAATAAAATTGGATTGATAAATTAATGACAGTTACTCACTGTTTTTTAATTTAGTAAACTTGAAAGCTCTTTCCCAGTCATGTAGAAAATATGTAACTGAAGCAACAAAGACGAGGAATAACGACATGATCAGCAACAAAAAGTAGGCATACTTTAAAGGCACTCTAGAAGGCAAGGGATTCAATACTCCAGTTTTACAATGCAATCTCCAGTACTTCAAAATGTATTGCTGTAAAGTGACAAGAAAAATTTAATTAAAATGGTCAGTCTAAAAAAAAATTACTTATTTACTTATAATAATCAAAATCTTTAGAAAATGAGAAATTATTGTCTTTTGTGATGTAAGAGTACATGGTCAGTTATGTTCACTGAACAGTGTTTTACTTACTAATGAAATCGGTCAATAAAATATAAAGAAAACTGAGAATTAAAATATTCATAGTAAACAACACTAAAAAGCTATCAACCTGCAACAATTTTGTAAACGGATTGCTTTCTTTTTCATAGGTTTATTTTAAACTCTTTTAATGTAACATTAATTCTAAATAAACCTGAAGCCAATGATGAAGAAAATAATGTACTACATATACTCAAAATACAAAATTCTCAGCTCAATTGATAGACTGCTAAGGTGCTTATCATTGTTGTGTTAAGTTGTTTATCATTTTGAATAATAGAATAATTGAGGGGTATAGAAACAAAACTGGTTATGTCCATTTTTCTAAGAAATTGAGGCTATGCTCTATTTTATACGTTACTCTATAACAGAAACATATTCTGTAACTTTTATGTTTCAAAACTGGCTTTAAACTATAAAAATGTGAAGTAAAAATGCAATTTATTTTCAAAACTTGCCATGTCCAAGTGTGGGTAGTAACAAAAGTGGCTTTGTCCACTCAGAAACAAAATTGCCCATGTCCTGCTGTTCTAAAATAATTTTCATAACTTGCCATGTCCAATCAAAGACTGTTTTATTTAAAGTTATTTTTTTAAAGAATATTTTACAATGATTTATGTTACATTAGTCTAAAATATTATGTTACTACAGAATTAGTTAATACGATTTAATATTAAATTTCATTATAATTATAACTTTTAGGTTGGCAGCATTAGCACAGCTGATTTTCTTCATTACTCAATAAAGAAATAGGAAAGAATTAGAAAGAAATAGTTTGTTAAAAATTGTTTAATTACTTTTTTACTTTATTGTTTTATTATAATGGATAAAACGTCAATTGTTGAAACTCCAGGAAGAGGACGTAAAAAAACTAGAGATGTTGAAAATTGGAAATCAAAATATAATGAAAAGACAGAGGTAAGAAATACTAACATTCATTGTAACCTTTGCTTTACTTAGGTCATTATCATTTTCTTTTAAATCTTAGATGCAATACAAATAATTCTTTGAATTGTATGAAGTGGTTACAGATGTAATGTGTTTGATCATTTTCTTTCAGACATTCAAGCACAGTTCCAGCTAGACCACCTGTTTGTAATCATGATACAGCAGCTTTTCAGTGTGCTACATTAACAAATCGAGATATACAACACTTCAACAAGGTATTTTATGCAGTGCCAAACAAAGTTGTGCAGGACTGTTTGATTTTGAAGTATACATCAACCCAAACTCCATCAAGGCCCAGATCCAGAAAGGAACCAGATTACAATTATCCTCAAAAAGGTTGTTCAATAAAATATTTTATTAAAAAATCTGTGCTTTTACCAGGTAGGAGAAAATCAGTTGTTCCTGTTTGTAGAGACTCATTTTTGGGTATCTTGAATTTGTCTAAAGCCAGAGTTCAAAGAGTGTGCAGACAGCATTTATTAAGTGGTGAGGCTCCAAAAGAAAACCGAGGGGGAGACCACAGGTCTCATGAATTTAAAGGTAAAAGGTTAGCTTTGAAAAAATTCATAGAAAGTTTGAATGCTGTTGAAACACACTATTGTAGAGGGAATTCAACTTGAGTGTATCTATCTAGTGATCTTAATATAACAAAATTATGGAGACTGTATGATCAATCAGTAGTAAACCATAATTTAAAAGTTAAAAAGTCTTATTTCTGTACATATTTTAACAACAATTTTAACATTGGTTTTGGCACACCAGCGATGGATGCCTGTTCCAAGTGTTTAATCCTAAAAGAGAAAATAAAGAGAGTAGCTGACGATTACGAAAAAACACATTTAATGACTGAAATGAGGATTCATAAACTTAAAGCGAAAGCATTTTTGATATTTTAAGAAATCCCCCTGCAAATGCTGTCTGTTTCTCCTATGATTGTCAAAAAAATATTGCCATGCCAAAAGTGCCCGATCAGGCTGCCTACTATGCAAGGCAACTCTATTATTATAATTTCACAATGTGTATGGGAAGCTCAAAAGAAAAGCAAAATAAAGAAAGTGTTTTTTGTATCTATGGAAAGAAAGTGATGCAGCTAAAGGCTCTAATGAGATCGCTTCTGCGGTATACCATCGGCTTTGTAACACAAATTACTCTGATAATCACGAAGAAGTTTTGCTCATCTCAGATGGATGTGGTGGGCAAAATAAAAATTCTTCGATGGTGGCAATGATTTGTTATTGGCTATCTCATGATGCACCAAATAATATTAGAACAGTTGAGTTAGCCTTCCCAGTAGTTGGTCATTCTTACTTGCCACCTGATCGTGTATTTGGTCAGATAGAAGCTGCAATGCGCAAAAGAGACACAATCATTCTTCCTGAAGATTTGCTGGCAATATATCAAGATCATGGAACAGTAATTAAACATGGTGAAGACTCTACAATGTATGACTGGAAGCAACTTAAGGAGAAAACATTTAAGCCTCCAACTTCCTGGAACTTTAAATTCAATCCGTCTAAACGAATCTACATAAAAAAATCTAAGTTGGGTACAATTTCAGTTAGAGGCAAACATAACTACAGGAGTGACTTTGGGCAGTACAAGGGAATTTGTAAGAGGGGGCTGACATTAACAGCATTAACAGAATAGGAGCTTCATCATCGAATTCTTGGCCAATAGTTGTATCTCTTTTGTCGTATAACAAGAAAATGCAAATTTTAAAGAATACAAGAGCTTTGAAAGTAAGTTAAGTTTTTGTGTCTCCTGATTAAGATCCCAAAATGAGGGCTGATTTTGCTAAACTGCGGAAGATTAATTAATATTTGCATGGAGGGGGTAAAAACTCAAAAATAAAAGGTAAAGGCCTGATCATCAACGGAACGTTTTACAATTTCGAGGAGGCTTTGAGAATTACAGGATTGGACCAGTCTAGTAAAAGAGGGAAGTCAGCAGATGCTGCCTGAGAAGCCCCAAAAAGGAACTCGCATCCAAAAAAAGCCCAGGAAGAAGGAGGGACAGGATCCGTTGACGCAGGAAGGCATACAGAATTTTTTTCGTCCCAGAGGAGAATCGGTGTCTCTTTTACAGATTTGGAAAAAAATGAGGAAGCTTGTTATACGGTATGTCAGAAATATTTCTTAAAAGCTATGGGATTTCCTCAGAGGAGAGTATTGACTATTGCCAAATCCATAAAGAAAGGTGAAGGAGTCCAAGAGAAAAGGGGAGGAAGATCATAAATCTCATAAGTCAGCAAATAAAAAGAAAATGGTAATAGAATTTATACAGAAATTAAAAGGAAGGGAAAGTCATTACGCAAGAAGTAAGTCAAAAAAAATTTATTTACCGTGTGAACTAAATATTACAAAATTGTGTAATATGTATAACAGCGAGGTTGGAGACAACAATAAAGTTAATTACAAATATTTTGCTCACACTTTAGAAAACAATTTTAATATTGGCTTTGGGTCACCTGCGACAGATGTTTGTAGTTTTTGCGTCAGGAAACAAAATGGAATTAATGCATCTGAAGATGAAGAAGTAAAAACAAATTTGAAAGATGACCTGAGAATCCACAAACTAAAAGCAAGAAAATTTTATGAGCACATGAAGAAAGTTGAAAAGGAGTCAGCCAGAGAAGTACACGATTCAGTAAAAGAAATAGGCTTCTGTTTTGACCTGCAGGAGGTTCATGTGTTGCCCAAAATTCCGATTCAAGAGGCGTTTTAGGCAAGGCAGTTAGCTTTCTACTCTTTTTGTGTTACTGATCTTGGTACACAAAAACCTTACTTTTATACATGGCTAGAAAGTGAGTCTGGAAGAGGTTCAAACGAAGTTTGCTCAGCCCTAATACATTTTTTGACTGGAATACATTTATATGGTGTTTCAGTCATTCATTTTTTTGCAGACAGATGTGGTGGGCAAAATAAGAATAATTTTGTTGTACATGGATTGATGTTTTGGTTGATCAACAATGCACCACAATGCGTTAAGTCTGTGATTTTGTATTTCCCAGTGCGAGGCCACTCATTTCTCCCCGCAGATAGAGTATTTGGTAGGGTGGAGAAACAACTTAAAAGAAAAGAAGTGATTTTAAATAAACACGTGTATAATGAAATTTACAAAAAATTTGGTGAAGTTAGAATTATTCTTATATATTATTACATATTATTCTAACTTCACCAAATTTTTTGTAAATTTCATGAATAATATATTCCAGAATAATTCCCCCAGAATTATTCTGGGGGAGGATTGGAATGTTTATGACTTTAAAGCATGGTCAGGTAGAACAATGTCAAAAATCACAGGGATTCAGGAAATGAAAAGAATATTTATGAAAAAATTTCGGTCAAAAAAACTGGTTATACAACTAACATAAAAGTAAAAGGTAGTATTTTTTATACCACAAATGACAATACAGTAGCTTATGCCAGTCTAACAAAAAAAACTTTTCTTTAAGAACTTCAGAGCCAGAACAAGTTCACATTCATCGACCAATTACAAAAATGCCGAAGTAAATGATTTGAAACGGCTGATAGTAAAATTTGCTGGTGAAGACTGGGAGAAAAGAGATTTAAATTGGTTTAACACTGTATTCAAAAACGGAGTAGAAACAGAAGAAACTACAAATGAAGGAGATGAGCAATGTGATTGTGAGGAAGAAGAGCATGGCATACAAATTTAAATTTTTTATTATTTTAATAATTATTTTTCGGATTATTTTATGGTATTTTTTTTGGAAATTAAACTTTTTTTCACTGTAATACTATGTGTTTTATTTAAAATTCCCATTCAAAAAGCAGTAAGTTACTTTTTGACATTCAAAATGCAGTATGTTTATTTTATTTTTCCAATTTTCTGCAAAACAAAAAAAAATTAGCTATCCTACAATGTTAGGAATTTTTCCTTATTTCCTATTTTTTAAAATAAATCTGAATTTTCAAAAATGGTGCATTTTCCTGTAAGCGGTTTTTTGCGTTTTACTGCAAGTTTATGTTGTGCGCAAAACTGCGTTTTGAAAGTCACCTCCTCAAATTATTTGTAGATAAGAACTTTTGTAATTTAAAAAAAAACCATGGTCCCTATTCACCCCTTAAATAGGGGTACTTTTGCTGTTTAAATATGTGTTCCTACTCACCCACACTGGGTTGAATAGCAACATAATTTAAAAAACGTATGTTAACTACTATAATAAGATAAATTAAATTTACCATGCGCTATTTTTTTACCCCAATGTTGGTTGTTAACTTAGAATTGGAATGGTAAAATAAACTGATAGCTGTGGCACAAAGAAAATTCAAAAGCTGTCTAAGTCTTAGAACAATTAATTTGTACACAATTAACAAGTTCACAGAAATATCAAAGGAAAGTGTTATAAAAGAGAACTTTCTGCCTACGATATATAGAATAACAACACAACAAACATTAATTTGTCAGAAATGCTACTCATTTGATGCTGCCGTACTCAACCAATCATATATCTTATCAAGAAAAATATTAGGTATTCTTTCACTCTTCTAAAAGTTGTTAGGAAGACACAACAACTTAGCATACGAGATGTGGCTATTAATGTTAGAGTGAATGTTCAAGACATATGATAAATCCTAAAGAGCTGAATGGTAGGCCTAGATATCTACTATAGTATAACTTGGGTAGCATAAATAAAGAGACCTTGCACTTCCACCACAAAAAAAGATATAGTACAGAAAATAGATTTGAGCATCAAAGCAGATCTCTCCATGATCAATTTTTGTCATTGACCTTCTGTTGCCATCTGTTAACTTGTAATGAATTGTCAAAACACATAATTAAGATGTACTACATTACTGCATTAGAAACATCATTAGAGCTTTAAGTGATGGCCAATTAACTTATTACGATCTGTCTGAAAACTGTTAATCAGTTATAATTTTTTAGAGACAAATATTTTAAATATATATTTAAAACACAATCCTGATATATTTATTAACAACCGTATAAACTGATAAGGAGAATATCTGGTATAATATTTACCACTCCAATTATTCGATTTAACCGTGCTAGAAATGCGAAATGAGTAAATCCAAAAATTAATATAAATAGTATATCAGCTGGTACAACCATTATTATATTAACCAAAACACCGCCTGCACCAGTTAAAAACCTAAAAACAAAATAACAATCATGAAATACATTATTGTGAAAGAAAACCAAAAGATATTGTGATTTTCTTTACGTTTAAGATAGGTACTACTTAAAAGTTTAATATCAAGAACTACCCTATCGTGATTGTGCTCTCAACAACATCTTTACACCACTCTCAGTTGGGGAAATTAAAAGGCAAAATAAAGAAATATGAGTTGGGTTACATAAGAGATATTTTTTCATGAGAAAAAATAAATTATTCATATGCATATTTTTACTTTCTCTTGCCTATATGAATATATAGGAAGGAAAGTATTGTTTTCATGTCGATTTTTCGAAATCGAGTTTTCACCGGATCTACACGTTTTCAGACCTCCTGAACCCAAAAAAGTTTTTAGCGATTGGTCTGTGTGTGTATATATAAAATATCTCAAGAACGGAACATCGTACAAACTTGAAACTTAAGTTACATACCACTACCGGACCCGACACGAACATTTTCATCAAAATCGGTCAACTGGAAGTAGTAGTTTACTATTCGTATAATTTTTCACTTTTTTGCGATTTTCTCAAAAACTGGTCCTACAATTTTTTTTAAAAATCGCCTGATTTACTCAATTTTTTATTCTCTACAAGATAAAGTAGGCGCCATGTTTGCTGAAATTCTTGGTGAGGCTGTTTTCACATAAAAAGTGTTTTTTTAAGATTACGGCTTTAATATGTATTATAGTCCAAAAATGTATATAATAAAAAAATGTAGAGAATTTAAAATTCTACAACTTTTATTCCAAACATTTTTTTGTATAACGCTTAGTTTAACGGTAATTAGCGATTTTCTGTTTTTTCTCACAAAAACTTGTGAAAAGTCGTTTTTTTAAGATTTCGGCCTTAGTATGCAATTTATGACAAAAGTGTATATAATGAAATTTATAGAAAATTAAAAGATCTACAACTTTTATTTAAAGCATGTTTCTCTACAGAGCCTAGTTTAGCGTGAAAGAGCGATTTTCCGTATTTTTAAGGCAAATTGAGGTCGATTTTCACTCATGATGAAAATTAGGTTATGTTTATTGAGGTTAGTTTTTTGTTTATTTCAAATGTTTCATTAACAATGTTATGATTATTGTTAATTATTTGCATTGGCAAGAGAAAGTTGTGGGAGTGTTTCACACCAGATTTATTTTATTTGTTAACTTGATTAATTAATTAAGTAGTCACTTCTGTCGGTCAGTCCCACGACTGCTGATTATTTTTACTTTCTCTTGACCTATATAAATATAAATGGAGGAAAGTATTGTTTTCATATCGACTTTTCGTAATCAAATTTTCACCAAAAATGCACGTTTTCAGGCTCGCCGAACCGAAAAACATGATTTTAGCGATTGATATGTGTGTGTGTGTGTGTGTATGTGTGTGGGGGGAACAAAATATTTTAAGAACGGAAAACCATATGAGTTGAAACTTGGAATTTAAGTTAGGTACCACTAGAGTGGATTCAACATTATCATCAAACTCAGTCAACCAAAAGTAGTTGTTTATTTGTGCAATTTTTCACTTTTTTGTGATTTTCTCTAAAATGGCTTCTACAGCTGCTTTCAAACTTGCCTCATATAGGCCTACCTACTACATTATTACGAGCCAGAAGATAGGGTAAGCACCATGTTTGCTGAAATTCTTGGGGAACCTGTGTTCTTGTGGTAAAAAATGGTTTTTTAAGATTGTGACCTTACTATGAATTTCAGGGCAAAAGTTACAACTGAAGCTGTAGAGAATTAGAAAATCTATTTTAATTCTATTTTAAAATTAAAATTCAATTTTATTAAATTAAATTATATTTTAAAACTTTTATTTCAAATTTTTTTCTACAGAGCTTAGTTTAGCGTCAATTATTAGTGATTTTACATATTTTAAAGTTCCACAGAAGTTGATATTGATTCTATATCATTCACTCATTATTAAAATTAGGTTATGTTTTTATTTTACATTTTTTACATACATAGGTTATATTGTTCATTATTTATTCTTTTGCTTTCATTTACAAGTTCATTTTTATGACATCAATAAACATTGTAAGCAAAAGACAAAATACAAATTATTCTTAAAAACAATCAGTAATATTTAGATTAGATTCCATACTTACCCACCAACAGTGGTGTACAGTTTTTTAGATTTCATCATTACTAATGTGTATATTATATTGAGGCTTTTTAAAATGTCAAGCAGATAGAAAGTGATAAGGATTGGTAAACTATCATCACAGGTTGCAATAGTGTAAAAACATAGAATACAAGAAGCCCAACAGAAGAAAACCATCTCAGCTGCCCAATTAGATAAAACAAACGAGCGGACTGTTTTAAGACCATTTATAACCGAATTGATAAATTTACTATTCATTAAATCATTAAATCTGGAACACAAAAGCATTAGGAATGTGTGAAATGAATTCAATGGTTTCTTGAACTGATTACAATAGTAATTATTATTATTATTGCGAACAGACCACAATGATCATACCAAAATACAACTTACAAAATATTGTGACGCTTATCTCTAAGGTCCGTTTCGGGATCTGGGTTAATTAAATAATTAACACACTAAAGTTTAAAATCACAAGTATTTATTACAACTAAAATTACAATTAAACCAGTTACTACAATCTACAAGTAAATTATAATTGAATTTTTTATAATGAATAAAGTACTAATTATAATAACAATAAACAAGTTAACCAATTTACTAAATACTACTTACAAAAAATTACAGAAATAATGTTTAACAATACACGGTAATTCACAGTAATGTCGACCTTTTCAAACGCACCGTTACAATTCACTCACTGGTTCACAGACAAAAACAGAACTGACTCACTGAATGATTCGCGTTGCTTATATAGGTGAATCAATGGAGATTTCGAGAAAGGCAGAGAGATTTGATATAATAATAAAATACAAAATCCTTCTTGACAGCTTCTAGATAAATCTTAACGACTGTAAACAAATTAGAATTGTATAGAAGGTGATACAAAAAGGCCAATATCTAAATAGGTACCTGCTCTTTCACAATACCTGTACAACAATAGCCAGGCATACCTTTACGATAAAAACTGTTTATAACTATTTCTTAGAAACCTATTATTGTATTACTCTCATTATTTATGTTAACATTTTTAAAGTTTCGGTCCTTCCAGAAATTCTTGAACACTCTTTCCTTTTCGATACTGTCACAATATATTAGTGAAACTTATACTTTTTCAGTTATAATATGTTCACTTTTTCTTCTTTTTAGCTAATAGAGATTTGCCATCTTCCTTAGTTTTTTTTTACAAAGATTCCTCATTGTTTCAGACCTCTTTTTACTTCATCATACATTTCTCTATGAGCAGATGCTTGATCATCAGTGGGAACTATTCTAAGGTCATAATTTTCTTTCTATAATGATCTCTGTGCATGCAGTATTTTTGATTTGAAGTTTACTGTTTTCATCCATTTTTTTTGCAAGATGCCTAGTATGCTTTTGGTTTGTTTGATTGTGTAAAATACCTGCCAGTATAATCTTTCTTCGACAATTTGTGCCATGCGCCCATTTTATTTAAGGTGCCTTTTGATATTGTTTCTTAAGAGTTTCTATATGTTTAGAACAGTTTTTTTATAGTTTCCTGAAGCTTAGTTTCCCGACTAGATCTTTTACAGAGCCATACATTCTCCAGAGGATGCATTTTCTATTTCAAGATGCTTTAATTTAATGGATGAGTTACTTTCATTTCATTTAAAATAATACAATCATACAATGATGACAATTTATTTTGTAATAAATTTAGGGAATTTAATTTTTAATTGATGTTTAGGTCATTGATCGAAAGGCTAGTTTGACCCTTGAAATTTTACTTCATGAAACGAGAAGTAGGGTGGTTTACCATTTGTTCAAGACTGTATTATTTTTATATTTAATTTCTACTCTTAAATAAAGGAACAATAATTTAAATTCAATAATTAAAAATTGTATACACAAATCTTTATATGATTGATAAAAGTGGCATGATTGGTTTTGACCAATCAATACTAGCTTTTATACAACCAGTTCATTAAGTATTACAAAACAAACAGCCCTTTTTTGCTGGAAGTCATGTGCAGGACTGGATCACATCCAGTCCTGTTTTTGTTTTATGGTAATATTTTTTTTTGTTTTTATTGTTTTTTGTTTTTGTTTTTATGGTAATAAACAATCACAATACCATTCTTTTATATTGTAACACTTATTGCTAAGATCCGTTCCAGGATCTGGTGTAGTAAACAGAAATGATACATTTCTTTTTATATATTTATTTATTAATAACATAATTTGTTAAAGTCTATAAGTAATTGGCGGTAAAATGTCAATATTATAACAGTAATTATTCTTAGTAAATTAACGTCTTTGTTTTTTGAAACACACATGCAAGAAGCACTGTTGAGTTGAAGATCTTACACGTGGCACAAGAGAGATTGATGCGAAAGTAAAAGATGGAGCACATAAACATTGCAAGTTTAAATAATTTGATCAGTGGAGTGCGTTTCAAGGAGAATGCTTGATTGGCTAATTCAAATTAAACGGTTTCTGTGAAGGTTAAATTGGGGAGATGCTAGTTTTACTGGAAGCGAGGAGCACTTAATAGTCAACCAGGGAAGAGGCAGAACGCGTATTAATAAAAATGAAAAATTTGTTAAACAATTTAAATGTGTAAAGTGCGTGACATGTTAAAGACAAAGTATGTCTAGTATTTTTAAATAGTAAAAACAGAAAAAATAATAAATTAATTTAAACAAATAATAAAATAAAGGGAATAACGTAACTTCATTAAAAGTCATATAAATACAATCATCAAATTTTGGTTGATAAATTAACAACATCACCATATTACTTCATCTACAAGACTAACACATATACGCCGAATGTACCACCTGAGTCTGTACAACACTACACCTTATTAAAACGTCATACACATCATCCTTATCTCATTGGGTCATGGAGATGCTTATTGTTTTAAACTGAACAGATTGCAACGTATACACATTAAGGATAAAAAAGTCTCATACACTCATGATTAAAATTAGGTAATGTTTTTTAGTTGGCACAAGAAAGTAGAGTGTGTTTAAAACATTTTTATTTAGTCAATGTACACTGTTCTAGTTTTCTTTTAAAAAGGCGTGAGCTATTGAATTTTTTATGTCCCAATTTCATAAAACTATTGATTTAGTATAAATATTGGCTTACTTTGTTTTAATCTTTTTCTCACTTCGTTGTTTTATGAGCTCTACTACAGGTTGATCAATTACAGACAAGTTTAATGCTACTGGAGTTGTTACTGTTTCCATTGATACCACATTGTAATCAGCCCTCACAAACAGGTCCTGTAAGCAAGAGTTGTTTGGGTTAACAGAGTAAAACTTTTCCTAAAGTTATTTCAATTATAAAAGTTTAAAATAGAATATAAAAATACACAATGCTACTGAAGAGTATTTGTTCATTTTTTAAAGATTTAGTTACTGAAAATACGTAATATGAGTTGTGCCTAGTAACATGAGGAGACAACTTGATTGTGGAGGCTTCTGACCAGTTAATTATTGAAGAGTATTACAAAAATATAGAATCCGGTGTTCAAAATGTCTGTTCTGCTGTGAATTCTTGTGATTCAACAGGATCAATATTAAACATAAACAGAAGAGAGGTAAATTATTTAATTTTTTTATTTCCCTGTTAGCAAGTGTACTCAATGGGAAGCCTTACCTCTGATGTTTAGACCCTTTAATATGCAGTTAATAATAAAGAAGCTAATAGGAAAATTTAGAAGATAATTCTTCTTTACACATTTTTACAAGATTTAGGTTTTATTTCATTATTATTAATAATAATAATAATAATAATAATAATAATAACTCTATTCAATGACTGTTAACACAGAATAGAATGTGTCAATACTAATTAACACTAATAATATTCTAAATAGTTATCTCAGTATAGATAGTGAGTCACGAGAATGCCTTTTGCATATGGATGGGCGGTGACAAAGGGAAGAAAAAATTACAGTGCTGCCAACCTCAACAGTGAGACAGTATATTTTACTGCCGTGCAATTGCATCGTTAGTTAACCACTTGTTGCCTTTCCTTTCAATTAATATACAGTAGAGTCCCGGTTATCCGACCTTCAGTCATCCGATATCTGGATTATCCGACGTGGCTGACAGTCAGACACGTGAGTCTTTAAGTCGAACGTTACTACTCTCTAGTAGGACGTAATTCACTGAAATGAGGGTTAAATATATTTGTGGCATCGTACAGATTCGCAGGTTGAGTAGATATTTTTGGATAGCGAATGAAGGATACAGTCAATGACTACTAACTGTATACTAAATGTAAATTCCGCACAGCATGTGGCATGACTAAGCCTAGAAAACCCTTCATAGAAATGCTTACGTGTTAATTTGGGCGAGGGCGCACTGGCATATATTATCATGGTAGTATCTTCAAGGACACATCTCTTCCATAACTCCTACCCTCGTTTCACGTGGCTTACAGTCGTGTAAACCAACAAGTGCTACTCCGGGTTCGAGCTCCGCTCCCCCAAAAACACTGCCCCCGCTCCAGATACACCACACCAAAACAATATTCAAACTCCCTAAACAAAACCGGCCAACCATACAGCAACCAAAACCACCACCAAAAATCAAACCTACCCCCGTCCCCGCAATACCGGTTTACTTATTCAAACCGGTAGAATTTCCATCCCTCCCCAAAAACAAAAACCCCACCCCACAGCCAACCACAACGTCAACAATAACCCACTGGATCCCTTATCAATTTTCTAACCTACCAGAAATTTATCACCTGGGTTCTCGCCACCCTCCCCAAACTCAATTCCGCAACAAGCACAACCGAATAATTTCCCCCCTTATCACGTCCCTGCCCTCCCCCTCGCGTAAATGGCCCTCACTGTTTTCGTGGAATGGCAATGGAATTCGCTTCAAACTGCACGATCTTTGCCGTTTCCTACAAGAATGCAATGTCGACATCGCCCTCCTACAGGAAACCCACCTCCACCCCAACCATGCCCTCCGATTGTCCCCATACGTCACTTACAGATCGGAACGGCCCACCGACGGTCGTCCTGCAGGAGGTGTCGCAATTCTTGTACACAGACGCCTCACGCACAACACCCTCCCTTACACCCCCATCCCGTCCCTAGAACATATAGCCATCACAGTACCAGTCGCCTCACTACCAGTCACCTTCGTCTCCATTTACAAACCTCCTGGCCGCCCCTACCATGACTCTGCCTTACGAAAACTATTTGAGACAACAGCCCGCTTTCATCGCCAGAGATTGGAATAGCAAGCACACCTTTCCCCACCCGCTCACCTGGTAATCCAGCCCACCGCCCAGATATCCTAGATTTCGGCATAGGTATATCTCTCCCATTCCCGCCACAAACTACAGTCATAAATGACCTCTCCTCTGACCACATAACCGTGCTCTTTTCCTTCTGACCCCCAGACATAATCTGCAAATACCCTCCCAGAAAACCCACAATCTCCTGGTCAAACTACTACTCCCTTGTAGACGCCACTCTTCCAGATGAGATCTCTATCTCCCTTAACACTCTGACAGACCTAGAAAACCATGTCCATCTAGTAACCAACTGCCTCCAGTCAGCTTTAAAACAAAGTGCCCGTCCTCCTCCTCCTACCCACAGCTCCAAGCTACCTTATCGGATACAACAGGCCATTCAGAACCGCCGCCTGTGGATGACGACTAGAGCGCCACAACAACGGACAACCTTTAATAGAGCAGCAGCCATCTGCAGTCGTCTCCTTCAGGAAGACCGAGAGAAAAAGTGGGAGGAATACCTCGGCACCCTAGAAGAGAAAGGACGACCCTGGGAAGCCGCCCGTTACCTCCTGGGACAACGGCGCCACCCCAGTCCACTACAAACGACCAATGGACTAGTATGTTCGGCTCAGCAGGTAGCAGATACCTTCGCTACCCACCTCCAAACTCACTTCACCACCCCAACCACCCACCCTAAACCCCGGCGGGAGGCGAAAGTCATCTCCACCGTCCGCCGCTGTATGCAAGACCCCACCCCCTCCATGTTCACCATCCTAACTGACGATGACCTGCAGAAAGCCTTCCGCTCCACTCACCCAAAAAAGGCCCCCGGCCATGACGGGATCACCGGCATGGCCATTCTAAACTCCCCTTTGAAATTAAAAATCCACCTCCTCTCTATATTCAATGCTGCCCTACAACATTTTCCCGCTCAATGGAAGACTTCGAAAATCATCCTGATTCCCAAACCAGGTAAACTGCCCTCAGACCCCGCCAGTTACAAACCTATATCTTTGCTACCAATCCTGTCAAAAATTTTCAAAAAGTTAATCCTCAATCACCACATCGAGCCTATCCTACGCCCCGAGGAATTCGGGTTCCGCCAGGGTCACTCCACCACTCACCAACTCCTAAGAGTGACCTCTGCCCTATTGACACCCGCAACTCCGACAAGTACACCACCGCAGTCCTCCTGGATTTCCAGGCAGCCTTCGACCGAGTATGGCTGTTTGGGCTGCTCTTCAAAGCCTCCAAAATTCTACCCCCACCCGACATCTACACTCCTTCCTAACCGGTCGCCAATTCTTTGTGGCTACCACGCACCCCGCCTTCAATACCGTTTCCTCCACAATACGCCCCATCCAAGCAGGCATCTCAGGGGTCAGTCATCGACCCTTGCCTGTACCTCCTCTACACAAATGATATCCCGCTTGTCCCTTCCATCAACCAAAACCTGTACGCCAATGATACAATGTACATGCCCTCCAGCCACAGCCTCCATTTCAACACCGTTAAACTCCAGGAGCAGCTAGACAGGACAACAGCCTGGTGCCACGACTGGAAGATGACGCTCAACCCAAAGAAATACTCCGCCATAAACTTCTCCCAACACAGGAAACAGCCGCCACCGCTCGGAATAGAAAGCCATGCCCTACCCTGGGCTACTACAGTCAAATACTTTGGAATTACCTTCGACAGACGTCTAACTTTCCGCACTCATGTCACAGAAACAATCATAAAAGGCAGAGTCTTACTCTATAAACTCTCCCCCCTACTACACTCCCGCTCTCTTAGAATTCCCCTTAAACCCCTCATCTACACAGCTATCATCAGATCCTTCCTTCTTTACGGTGCACCAGTTTGGTGACCCATCCTCTCCTCCGTCAACAAAAGAAAACTCTCCTCCCTTCACAACCGATAGTAAGATAAATTTCCAACCTCCACTACCTCATCAATAATAAAACCGTCCATGACTACATCCTCACCCCCACCCTGGAGGAGTTCATACACCGAACTTCAAGAGTCCTTCACAAAGGCGGTCAACGCTCTGTACAGCCAGCTGTCAGAGCAATCTACAAGACACCTCGCCCGCCACAAGTCAAGATTAAACAGCCATTCCACAATTTCCTAGAGCCCCTATCAATATTTCCTACTAGTGAAGAACACTCCCGACTAGAAAAAGCTTTCGTTCCCAAGCCAATGTTCTCCCCGTTATCCCGATTCCGAGCCAATCTTTCCCCCAATTAATCATCCGTAATTCCAAATAAAGAAAATTTCAAAAATGTTCCTTTTATCCAATTCATTGAATGACAAGGTAGCCTAGCTATGACGTTGTCATCCCGAGCGCAAGCTCACTTCTTTCAGGACTCGGACTCGGAACATTGTGTCGTGTCAGGGCCGTTGAATAAGGAAAGGGCTGTCTCATGGCGTGCGAAAAGTTGTACCAACAACTGTTCGGCTGTAACGTCACTGCTCAGACACTGCCACGGCACAGCTCTGCGCTGTCTACACACGGGCCGTTGAATAGAGATCCTTACTATTAATGCCCTGTGTTTACACACAATACTTTCTCGCCTACCCATCTTAAAATATGCCTACCGAATTAAGAATACCGGTAAATGTCTATACTTTGTTATTAATAGCAATTATACGTAACATTGTATATAAAATAATATAAAGCAGTAATATATAAAAAAAATATGACATTCTAAAAACAATATGTGACAAAAACATTTTGGGTTGCGTAAAATACTTAGTCTTATTCTAAAGATGAATATGATCTACGAAGAGATTGTAAACAAAATAAATTAATAGAATTAAAATAAAAATCTTGTATAAATGCGAATTAATGCTAACAAAATTTTATTTTTTGGAAAGTATCCATTTCTTAGCTTTGTTCATGCAGTTTCTATCGTTTGATTTGTTCTTATTAAAACGGCTGATCCTAATGAATGTCCTCAATCAAGCGTAGGTGTTAATAGCTTGTGGCCATACATTTGGAATTTTTCGGTAAGTCTTCTTCGGAGTCTTTTAATGACTCCTCTTCGGACACTGTTTATATCACTTCGCCATGGAGTGATGCAAAAACAATTTCAAACTCGTCCTCTGTTTTTCCAAGATTCACTTGGCACAGTCAAACCTCCATGGAAAAGAGCTTTAATCCGTTTATCACTGTTACTGGGAAGAACATTTTTCGAGTAGGCACTTAGAGTTGGATCCTTGTTCCCTACTTTATACTCTATGAACCCTACAAGGTAAGAGAGGGCTATCAGGTAGACAGTCCGACAGAATATCACTTACGTAACCTGGGAGCATGGACAGTAGCGCCCACCCCATCATGGCCAAGATAATTTTTCAGAATTTTAATAATTCTACAACTACATTGGCCAATCAATAGCTTATGTTATTAATAGTCTACATTTGTTAATACCTAGACTAATATTTGTTAATACATTTTTTCACGCTGAATAAAACAATAGTTTGCTCGTGTCGAACGATTGAGCGGTTACCAAGATAGCAAGGGTTTAGAATATTGTTAACAAATAAAAATTGACAAGTGGCCTTAGGCCACTTGTCCACTTGAGAGAAAATACTGCCGAGAGTACGCTCGAGAGTAGACTCGCAAATGCATACGGGCTTGAGAGCTACTCTCCGAGAGAAGCAGGTGCAGCTGTCGACAGTTCATTTCTCGCAAGTGTAAATGCTCGTTTCTAGTCTCGAGAGTTACTCTCCACTCTTCCGTCAGTGTTGGAAAAGCTGAGAGCTTGTGTTGACAGTTCATTACATTTATTTGTGTATTTTAAAATATTTTTATTACTTTTTATAGTCTTTTTTTAATATTTTAATTTCTCTTTTAAATCTTTCTTTTAAATTTTAATCTTTTTAATAATTTTAATCTTTTTTTTAAATTTCAATATTTCAAATCTTTTATAATCTCTTTATAATCTCTTCAAAATGAACTCACGAGAGTGGAAAGACAATGAAATTCTTTAACTTATTAATTTATATTAAGAAAATAAATTTTTGTGGAACATAAAACACAATTTGTACCGGAATTGTGACAAAAGGATGAGTGCCTATGAAGAATTTGCGACTAAATTTGACATTCGAATAAAATTTTTAAATTGCTGTACATCCTCCAGCCGCAACGCATTTACGAGTGCTGAACAAGCTTCCAAGGAATTTCGTCGATTTATCCAGTTTTTTATCCAACACTCCTTTCTTTTTACCTTTCGTTTTTGAATGATTTTGTACGCTATTAGAAAAGCTAGGGCCTGACGTGAATCCATTTTTATCAAATTAAAAACACGCACGTTTGATGACACTCAGCAGACTGCTTGTTGTGTTGACTCTCGAGTCTCAAGACTATCAAGTGGACACGGAATTCTCGTACTGTCGACAGTTCAGTCACTGTCAACTGTCGGAGAACTCTCTCGACAGCGCAACTACTCTCAAATGGAAAACACCCTGAGAGCACTGTCGAGAGTTTCTCACGACAGTTTCTCTCAAATGGACACTAGGCCATAAATGGACATAGGCCAAATGGACACTAAGTAAAGTACAAATTTAAAATTTCGTATTCGCGGTAAGAATATAATTTGCTGTGTTGAGTTAAAATTTCTAACTAGTCGGTCAAATACTTCTTGAGTTATACACTTATAAACGCATGAAAGTCTTTGCGGTGGCAAAAAACCGGGTATTTTTGTCTTCCAACCTCGATATGGCAGTTTTCAAACAATACTAAAAATATAGGACTATTATAAGCCAACGCAGAATAAAATGTGTCGGGTTCTGACTGCTGCCTGGATTCCTTTTTGTTACGGGACTTGGGAGCTGACTCTTCCATGGTCGATGTGTGTTGTGTGCGTGAGGGATGTGATCAGGAAGGTCTGACAAATTGCAGTGACTGTGTAGTGGCTAACGATGGTTCTGATATTGTTGACTGAGATTTAAACTAGTTTGTAGTGACAAGTGATTTGTTTTCAGCGTTTAATATATATGATCACAATAAACGTATGGAGAGCAATCCTTTAGATGTAAACCAGTTGATGGTAATTAAGATTTTGCACTATAATATCCAGTATCTTGGTAATAAGGTTCAACAACTGGAACATGAGTTGGCGATGGTCAATCCAGATTTTTTTATTATCTCGGAACATGGTCTTAAAAAGTTATGAGATTAATGGTATTGTATTAAAGAACTATATTTTAGTGTCCAGTTTTTCCAGACAGGTATGTAAAAGTGGGGGAGT
This sequence comes from Catonia carolina, assembly GCA_035578175.1. Taxonomy (NCBI): domain Eukaryota; kingdom Metazoa; phylum Arthropoda; class Insecta; order Hemiptera; family Achilidae; genus Catonia; species Catonia carolina. The sequence goes on from JAQMRL010000001.1 coordinate 335,336,510, forward strand.
AGCTATTTATTGTCGAATTGATTATTCAGGTAGCTGCTATGATAATTTAATTTTGTGTAATGTTAGTGTAGAACTGGATATAGCGTTGGGTAGTATTAAGATAACTATTGGTAGCAATTCATTTGTAATACTGGGCATATACCGATCTCCAAATGGTAAGTTAGAAAATTTCTTTTTGGGACTCGACGCTGTTTTGAGCAAGTGTCACAAATCTATTATAATTACGGGTGATTTGAATATTTATGCATTGACTAAGGAAATGCCATATAATAGGTTACGGGATTTAATTGGGTCTTATAATCTGAATAGTTTAATAAACAGCCCAACCAGAATTACTAGTGTGTCTGCTAGTGTTATAGATTATACAGAGTGATTCAATAAGATGGAAACAATTTCAATAAGCTGTATTTCCTGAACTACATGTTATATTTTAATTCTGTAAATTACATTTTGAAAGAGAAAGTTTTAAATTTTAATTTACATACATGAAAGTTTATAGATGTTCAGTGTGTCCTCCTCCGGCTGCACGTACAACATCTAGACGGTAACTGAACTCATCCCAAACTCTCTGACGCATGTCTTGGGTCACTGAGTTGACTGCAGCTGTGATACGATTCCTTAGTTCATTCAAATTGGTGGGAAGAGGTGGTATGTAAACTGCACTTTTCACGAACCCCCACAAGAAAAAGTCACAGGGTGTGAGATCTGGAGACCTTGGTGGCCAAAACTGAAGTGCAGAGTCGTCATTCGCCATGCGATCTATCCATCGTTGACGTATGGATTCATTTAGGAAACGCCGAACATTGCGATGCCAATGGGGTGGAGCTCCGTCCTGCTGGAAAATGTAATCTCTTGAATCTTCATTCATTTGAGGAACGAGCCAGTTTTGTAGCATTCTAAGATACGTTTCCCCAGTAACCGTATTCTCATCAAAAAAGAAAGGCCCATAAACTTTTGTCAGCGACAAGGCGCAAAAAAACATTAACTTTCGGGCTGTCCCGCTCATGTTCCACTGTTACATGGGGATTTTGTAGCCCCCAGATCCTAACATTATGCCTGTTGACTTTCCCACTTAGATGAAATGTGGCTTCATCAATAAAAATCACTCGAGCCAGAAACAACTCATCTTCCATGTGTTGGAGCATACGGTCACAAAATTCTACACGCCGTATCTTATCGCCTCGGCGAAGAGCCTGTAGCATTTGCAAACGGTAAGGTTTGTACAATAATCGGCGCCTCAATACACGCCAGACAGTTGTTTGCGGTAGTCCGAGTTCCATACTCACTCTACGGGTTGATTTCATAAAGCTACGCTCAAGGCTAGTTCGAACGCGTTCCACATTCTGCTCCGATACACGAGGTCTGCCTGGACTTTTACCTTTACACAGAGAGCCAGTTTCGTCAAATTGTTTATTCCAATGATAAATGCTCTTCCTCGTTGGAGGCTCTACGTTAAACTTAAGCCGAAATGCACGCTGCACCGCAGTTGCAGACTCGGTTCTACTTTACTCACGCACGCAAAAAATCTTGTGTTCCAAAGCAGCCATCTTGCTTACAACTGACGCAGTACGCGGCTGCGCAGCTGACGGCAACAATGCGGTGCTGGAGCGCTCTGCTGTCGTTATTTATAACTTTGTTATTTCCTCTTTCAAATGTAATTTACAGAATTAAAATATAACATGCAGTTTAGGAAATATAGCTGATTGAAATTGTTTCCATCTTATTGAATCACGCTTATAATAACTGATTTACCCCATAGTAGAATTATCTCAGTTGGGACAACTGATTTACATCTGCCTGATTACATCAGACAGATTACTAGTTTTAGAGTCGATAACCACTTTTTTCTACACATGGGATAACTAAAAAGGTAAGGTTTTTTAATGATGATAACATAAATTTATTAAGATATATGTTGATGTCAGAATCGTGACATGAAGGTTATGATGTTGATCATGTGAATTCAAAATGGGGAAAATTTTACAAGAAACTTATTTGGTAGGCTACCTTAATCTAACGTGCCCATTAAAGGAGCGCAGATTTAAACCACAACATCATAAATGGGATAAAGTCCCATTACCTTGGCATATTTTAAAATTCAGAGATTGTATGTTAACTATGTTTAAATTTTACAGGGATAGTAGTCAATCTATTTTTCATGACAGTTATAAGTACTATAGAAAACAGTTTAGAAATGCATTGGTAGTTAAGAAGGAAAAATATAGTAACATAATTGAAAACTCATGTAACATTTCGAAGGATGCTTGGGCACTGTTAAATAGCAGGCACTGCTAAACCGAACACAAGGGGATTTTTTTTTTGTCATCAGTCTCTCGACTGGTTTGATGCAGTTCTCCAACCTATTCTATCTTGTGCAAGTCGTTTCATATCTACATACCTGTAACACCCTACATCTTTTGTAATTTGCTTTATATATTCTAATCTTTGCCTCCCTCTACAATTTACTCCCTCAATGTTACCCTCCATTATTGATAGCCCAATACCTGGATGCCTTAGGATATGCCCCACTAGCCTATCCCTTCTTTTGGTAAGATGCTTCCATATACTTCTTTTTTCATCCAATCGCCTAAGAACCTCTAAATTACTTATTTTGTCCACCCACCTAATCTTTAACATTTTCCTATAACACCACATTTCAAAAGCTTCTATCCTCTTCCGTTCTACAGCCCCTATCACCCACGTTTCACTTCCGTATAATGCTACACTCCAAACATAATGTTTTAAGAAATTTTTCCTAATCTGTAAATCAATGTTTGTAGTCAGTAAGCTGTTTTTCATTTCAAAGGCTTTTCTAGCTTGAGCAATTCTACTCTTGATATCACTCGTGCTTCTACCATCCTTTGTTATTTTACTCCCTAGATAGCAGAATTCCCCAACTTCCTGTATGTTCTCGTTGCCTACTTTTAAATTTCCCATCTCTTCTAAACCACTCTTGCTGCTGCACAACACTTCGTTTTGTTCTTATTAATTTTCATGAAGTAATCCTTCCTCAAGATCTCATCCATTCCATTTAAGGCATCCTCTAGTTCATTCTTTGCCTCGGCTAATACTACTATATCATCGGCGAATCTCAACATTTTTATTGTTTCTCCTTGAATTTTTATTCCTACGTCAAATTTCTCCTTCACTTCATTTATAGCCTCTTCTATATACAAGTTAAAAAGTAGTGGTGACAAAGAACAGCCTTGTCGTACACCTTTTCTTACAGCAGCCTCTTTTTCGTACCCCTCGATTCTCAAAACAGCCGTTTGATTCTTATACAGACTGTAGATAACTTTCCTTTCTTTGTATTTAATTCCTAGCCTTTTCAAAGTTTTAAACATTTTACTCCAGTCCAGATTGTCAAATGCTTTCTCTAAATCTACAAATGCCATAAAAGTAGTTTTATTTTTCTGTATCCTTTTCTCAATAATCAGTCTCAGAGCCAATATTGCATCTCGAGTTCCCATTCTCCTTCTAAATCCAAATTGGTCATCGTCCAATACTTCTTCTACTCGGTGTTCTATTCTCCTGTATATAATTCTTGTCAGTATCTTAGATGCATGGCATGTTAGGCTGATGGTTCTGTAATGTTCACACTTCTCCGCTCCTGACTTTTTTGGTATTGGAATCATAATATTTTTTTTAAAGTCCGATGGTACCTCTCCACTCTCATACATTCTGCACACAAGTTTGTATAATTTGTTTTGAGCAACTTTGCCACATCGTAATAATAATTCCGATGGTATCTTATCTATTCCTGGTGTCTTATTCATATTCATATCCTTAAGTGCCCGATTGAATTCTTCTTGTAGTATAGGGTCCCCTTTTTGATCTTCTTCAACATCAGTTTCTTGTTCTATCGCATCATATTCTAATTATTTTCCCATGTAGAGTTGATTTTCGTATTCCTTCCATCTTTCAGCTCTCTCTTGGCCATTCAACAATGGTTTACCACCTGCGCTTTGTAAATTAACAGCTTTCATCTTTCGTTCTCCAAAGTTTTCCCTTATTTTTCTATAAGCTGCGTCCACTTTACCAACTGCTATTTTACTTTCAATGTCCGTACATTTCGCTCTGATCCACTCTTCCTTCGCTTTCTTACACCTTTTGTTTATGGTATTTCTCAAGTAGCAATATTGGCTTTTACCTCTCTCGTCCTTTGCGTTTTTATATTTTCTTCGCTCATCCATCAGTTCTAAAATATCATTAGTAATCCACGGTTTCCTACCTCTATTTTTAGTATGTCCTAACCATTCTTCCGCTGCTTTCACTACCACCTCCTTGAAGTTTATCCACTCCTCCTCTACATTTCCTGTGTCATTACCTCTTTCTTCTATCCCTTTTTGAATACTCTCCTGGAAACCTACCTGGTTGTCTTGTTCTCTTAGTTTGTCTACATCCCACCTAGCATTTCCCTGTCCCTTCTTCAGTTTTTTAAGTTTAAGCCTGCTATCCATTACTACTAAGTTATGATCACTCCCTATGTCTGCACCTGGATAGGCTTTACAGTTCATAATCTGGTTTCTGAATCTTTATCTAACCATTATGTAATCTATTTGGTATCTTCCCTTGTCACCTGGCATCATCCAAGTGTATAACCTCCTTTTGTGATTCTTAAAAAGTGTATTGCCTATCACTAAATTATATTTGGAGCAGAAATCTACCAGCCGACTCCCTCTGTCATTTCTCTTCCCTAGACCATATTCTCCGACTATCTTTCCTTCTTTTCCTTCTCCAACTACTGCATTCCAGTCTCCCATAACTATCAAATTTTCATCACCCTTGACATATTTTATTACTTCATCTAATTCCTCATATACTTGTTCTATTTCTTCCTCTCTGTGTGAAGACGTAGGCATGTAGACCTGCACTATAGTGGTAGACTTTGGTTTCGTATCTACTCTAACCATGATAATCCTATCACTACACTGCTTATAGTAAGTCACTCTTTGTCCAATTTTTTTATTCATTACTAGACCCACTCCGCCCTGCCCTCCGATGGCTTTAGTGTTATTAACCCTATAATCCCCGGACCAAAAGTCTTGATCATCATCCCAGCGTACCTCACCAATGCCTACAATATCTAACTTCAACCTATCCATTTCCCTTTTTAAATTCTCTAACCTACCAGTTTGTTTTAAACTCCTAACATTCCATGTTCCAACTCGCAGAATTTCAGAAACTTTTATTTTTTTGATGAAGTCCCCTCTGATAGTCCTCGCCCGGAGATCCGAATGGAGGACTAGTTTATCTCCGGAATGTTTTACCAGAGAGGACGCCATCATAAATTTTTCATATTTTGAAGTTCTCGAAGTTCTTGAAGATCTGCATATACTAAGTAAGCCTGTCCCAGGTTCATAAATAAAAACTGCAAAAAGTTTTATTCTCAAAATTCAACTTCTTTTATTAAAAATCCTTGGTAAATTCTTTTGTTAAAATACTTAAAAACAATTAAAATTCTTTAAAATAGTTGAATCTTTTATCAAAATCTTCTAAAATTAATGTTTTTATTTAAATATAATCCTTTGAAATTAATAAATTCTTAATATTGTTTTTTACTATAAAAATTGTACAAACCACCTATCCCTTTAAAAGTTTTAAAAAGGAATGGAGGCAACAATCCAATTTTATTAATTTAATAAAATTTTCTTTTTATTTTTTTTTGTTCTCACATCTGACAGTTCTGTAAATGAGATCATCTGGTACGTTGATGTTGATGCTGTGAAGTTGTGTGTTTATGTTTACGTTTGAGTGTTGTTAACGTGTGTACTGTCCGTTGTGTGTCTGTATATGTGTCTCCTATTACAATCTTCCCCCCCCCCCCGGGAGAGGAGACAGAAGCACAAGGCATGTGCAAGCAATAGAAAGGGGGTGGGTGCTTAAATGTAAAAAGAAAAGGTGAGCATATAGCAGTTGTCGGCCTGAGACGGTAAAATTCATTCATTCGGGGCCCCTTTCAATAAGACATTCAAACAGCATGCAAACAGCATAGTTTTTGTTTTGTTACAATCATCCCAAGCTCGAGTATCGCGACAGAAATCACCTACAAAATATTTTATGTGTTTGAGTAAATTATGTAACCTTTTTAAGGTTAGAAATGTGTTCTTTAGTTATTTCCCCTCCAATAGTCTTACGGAGTAAGGCTGTAACTGGAGTAGAGAAGCCGATGATATAAAAAGGTTCAGACCATCGATATGCCATTTTTGCACAAATATTTTTCCGTTTCGAACTTACGGGGTGAGTTTTAAGCAAAACTTTATCTCCCACCGAAAACGGATTGGGGTGGCGCATAGCATTATATCTGCGTGCCATATCATGATGAGATTTAATTAGCTTTCTTCTAATATCACACATCATGTTACTGGAACGTACAGGATTTCTATGAAGGATATCTTGGATATTCCATGCTCTATCCAACGGTGTTTGAGCTGGAAAAGTATGTAATATGTCAAATGGACATTTCCCATGCGCCTTATGTTGAGCCATATTGAAGGCTAATTGAAACCAAAATAGGGATTTATCCCAGGTTGTTTGAGTCGTTGCATGGTATGCAATAAGAATAGACCTAAGATTTCGATTTAATCGTTCGGCGTGAGATGGTTGGGGATGGTAGGGTGAGAGGGTGGTTCGTTTTATGCCTAGATTGAAACAAAAGTTTTTAAACATTATGGAATTAAAATTTTTAGCATTATCTGTGACAATTAACCTCGGGATGGAGTAATTTTGGAAAATACGTTTTAATTCGTCTATAATGGAGGATGTATTAGTGTTTTTTAATGGAGATAACCATGTAAATTTTGAAAAACTATCTACTACCACTAGAATATATTTATAACCTTGGTTGGTTTTTGGCAGGCTGCCTACAGTATCAATAAACAGTGTGTCAAATGGCGTTGTCGGAACTCTGGAACTGAGATTTCCCCATTTATAATTTATTCCAGGTTTGCTGCGTTGGCAGGTTGTACAAGCATTCACTTTTAAAGGAATTTCACGATATACAGCTGGCCAATAAAAATACCGTGTGATTTTGTGTATAGTTTTATCAACACCTAAATGTCCACCGATTTCCGACTGATGAAAGTATTTAAATACTAAATCTTTTAAGGAATTGGGGAGAACAATTTTAGTTGGGTTATTGTTTTTATCTTTTAGACATAGGACGCCTTTGGATAAACAAAATTTATTATCCATTTGCTGTTTTTGTTGAAGGATAAAGGTATCCTGTTCCTGATGTTGTTTGATGTCTGTAAAAGATAGGGGGAACTGTGATAATAAAGTATTAATATAAGCTATATCCTGTGAGATATCTTCATTATTTAAATCATACATCCTTGATAATGCGTCAGCCACATTATTATCCGAACCACGGATGTGATTAATTTTAAATTTAAAAACAGATAATCTAAGTAACCATCTAGCCAATCTACCTAACTGTTTTGGTCTGGAAAGAAGCCAGGCTAAGGCTTGATTATCGGTTTCTAAAAGAAATTCACGATGTGTTAAATAGGTCCTAAAATGATCTGTTGCAAAAACAACTGCAAGACACTCTCGCTCATATGCAGAAAACTTCCGTTCTGCTTCTGTTAATGTTTTGGAAGCGTACGCTATGGGTTTTCTAGATCCTTCTTGTTCCTGAAGTAGGACAGCTCCTAGACCCGTATCAGACGCATCCGTCTGTAAAATGAAAGTTTTGGAGAAGTCTGGTATTGCCAATATCGGGGGATTAGCGATTGCCTGTTTGAGATCTTCGAACGCAATTTTTTGTGAGTCTCCCCAGATAAACTGAGTGTTTTTACGACGCAACTTATTTAAGGGTTCAATTCTATCAGCATAATTTTTGATAAATTTAGAAAAATAATTAATCATACCACAATATCGATGTACTTGTTTCACTGTCGTAGGCTGTGGGTACTGCAATATTTTTTGTGTCCTAGTTGAGTCTATAGAAACTCCTTTGTACGACAATGTGTGTCCAAGAAACGGTATTTCATTTACAGCAAATGTTACCTTATCAGGGTTAACTGTAATGCCAGCCTTCCGCAGAATTGCCAATACTATTTTAAGGTGTCTGACATGTTCTGTAAAACTTTTAGAATATATTAATATATCGTCCATGTAATTAAATACAAATTTATATTTAATATTCTTGAATATTGTATTCATAAGGCGTGTTAAAACTTGTGCGCCAGTCGACAGACCAAAAGGTAATCTTACATATTCGTATAAGCCATCCGGTGTGCAAAACGCGGTGATTTGACGAGATTTTTCTGTCAATGGTATCTGATGGTACGCTTGCGCTAAATCTAAAGTACTAAACCATCGTGCATTAGAAAACCATTGAAAAGCATGATTTATATTCGGTAAAGGTTGGGCCTCAGAGTCAATTATTAAGTTGACTTGGCGATAGTCTACGACTAGACGACTTGTGCCGTTTGGTTTCGGAATTAAAAATGCTGGGGAGGAATAAGGTGAAACACTTTCTCTAATTACTTTATCTTTTAATAATTTATCAATTTGTTGTTTCATTTGGAGCGTTTTTATTGGATTTAAAGGATAGGGCCTAGATTTTATAATTTCACTATTTCTGAGTTTAATATCATATTTCAATACATGGGTACAGCCTAATTTAGTAGTGAGTACATCAGGAAATTCCTTACATAAATTATTAATTGTATCTTTAATATACTCACTTTGTTCTACGTTGTTAATCTGTTCTGGATATAGATTGGTTAGAGAAAATTGTTGATTTTTTGCCCAATCAAAGGTTAGTATAGATCTTGTAGCATTAAATATTGCGCGAGTTTTTTGTAAAAAGTTCATTCCGAGTATAATTCTGTGTTGTATTTTTGGTAATATTTTAAAATTTATTTTCCACGATATTGTTTGAAGAGTAATTTTAACCCAGATTTGCTTATTTATTTTTAGAGGAAATCTATCAGCTGTAAGGCAAATTGTGTTAATGTTTTCTTCCTTTATAATCGCCTTCTTAGTTTTTAAAAATTTATACAGTTGTTGATTAATAATGTTATGGGTGGAACCAGAATCGATGAGGGCGTTAAATATATTATTTTTGATTTTTATTGATAAAGCTTTCAAAGTATAATTACAGTTTAACCTGTTTTCTTTTAACTTTAATTGTTTACATGGGTTATGTTTACAAACACACATCATATGTCTATGTTCAGTGCATTTGTAAAGATTTAGTTTTTTGAAACATTATTATTTCCTTTTTGCTGTAAAAGTTTACAATTCCTTTTGATATGACCTAATTTATGGCAATAAAAACATTTTAAAGTGGTTGCAGGCATTTGTGATCTGATTTTGTTGCAAGCTGCATCTTTTAATGTATTTTGTTTACCTTGGGAAGGTACTATGCTATTTACATCATTTATTACACTTGTATTATTTATTTTAGACAAACCGATGTCATTCAGAGTCCTAGCATAAACTCTTTCATAGACATAGGCATCTAATTTATTGAAATCTTGTAAGTTATTAGGTTTGCCAATTATACCTATGTGCGTGGCGTATATTTCATTTAAACCAGTTAAAATTATATTAATTAACTCACCTTCTGTCAGATCTAATCTTAACACCTCATGGTTTTCTAAAATTTCTCTCATGTATTCAGCAAGGGTCTCCGTTTGTGACTGATTTCGATATAATAATTTGAGTTTTAATATTTCTTTCATTTTTGGTGTGATTAGTTTACTTACTAAATCTCTATGAAATTGATCAAAATTATGATTATTTCTAATAGAATTTTCAAAAATTTGTTCAGTGAAACCGGTCATAAACGGAGTTAACAACACTAAAGGTAAATCAACTGCATAACGTTTCTGTATTTGTTTAATAATTTTGATATTTCGTACCAACATGTCAATGTCACGTCCATCAGTTATAGTTAATTGTTTTAATTCGTTTTCAATTGGATTTGCAATTTTTGTCCAATTAAAATTTAATTCACGATGAAAATAGACAGGATTATGGTTACCTACTGCATTTGGTATTAATATATCAGGAGTTTCGTTTCTAAGAACAGGATTTTGCAATTCTGGGGGATGTAAAAGATTAACATGACCAAAATCAAGATTTCTTTGTTGTTGGTCAGGTAAGAAATTATTTCCTAAATGTGCATCTTCAAGGTTTATGTTGTTTTGCTCGAAATTAGGTTCAACTTCTAAATTTTGTAACCTATTAAGCTTCCAAATATCAAATCCTTCTCTTAAATTTTGAAAACCTACGAGTTTATCTGGTTTGTTGGGTAATATGAATGCTAATATTTTGTTAAGCCGATCATCAAATATTTCAGCATTGTACCTTTCTAATTCAGTTAAATTTTCTATGTTTCGTAACTTTACCAAATAGTTTTGACACTCCGTCAGTTGTTTGTCTATGTCAAATCTATGTAGTGTAGTTAAATCAATTTGTCGTCCATTATCTAAGAGTTTTTGTAATCGTTGCCTTTTTTGTCTTACGTTTCCTGTTGTCGTGCTTTTTCGTATTCGTAGTTGGAAGTTAACGTTTGTTTCGTCTAGTTTAGTGGGGTCAAGAATCGGTGCTACTTGCCTATTCATGTTTGTACTTGTTTTGTTTGGTGATGATGATGATTTAAGTGTATGTGATCAATGACTTACCAGATGACTTCAGTATACTTGCCAGATGTGAGTTGTTTATACTTTGGAGTTAAATTTGGAGTTGTTTATAATTTGTAATTGTTATTTATAAATTTTAGAAGATTTATTTTATGTATGTTATTTGATTAATTTTGTTCGATGAGTTTTGTTCCGGTTCGTTTGATATTTTTGTTTCTTGAAATTATCCTGAAATTATCTTGAAATTATCTCGAAATTATCTTGAAATTATTTTGAAATTATGTTGAAATTATGTTGAAATTATGTTGAAATTATGCTGAAATCCTGGTCACGGCACCATTTTATTGTCCCAGGTTCATAAATAAAAACTGCAAAAAGTTTTATTCTCAAAATTCAACTTCTTTTATTAAAAATCCTTGGTAAATTCTTTTGTTAAAATACTTAAAAACAATTAAAATTCTTAAAATTCTTTAAAATAGTTGAATCTTTTATCAAAATCTTCTAAAATTAATGTTTTTATTTAAATATAATCCTTTGAAATTAATAAATTCTTAATATTGTTTTTTACTATAAAAATTGTACAAACCACCTATCCCTTTAAAAGTTTTAAAAAGGAATGGAGGCAACAATCCAATTTTATTAATTTAATAAAATTTTCTTTTTATTTTTTTTTGTTCTCACATCTGACAGTTCTGTAAATGAGATCATCTGGTACGTTGATGTTGATGCTGTGAAGTTGTGTGTTTATGTTTACGTTTGAGTGTTGTTAACGTGTGTACTGTCCGTTGTGTGTCTGTATATGTGTCTCCTATTACAAGCCTAACCAGAATCATACATGAAGGAGTTTCCTTACGATAATTCTAGTCAGACAGAAAAAGCTGTAGTTTACTGTTGCTTTCAGCTTTTTGGTTGGCAGACTGAGTGCCCCAAGCCACCGTCTGCCAGGGTGGAATGGGCAGCCCTTCCAGTTCTGTTCACCATGAGCCGGTTATCGTGCTGATGAGCGGTCACATGGTTACTAACAGGCCACACAACGTGAATGTATGGATAGGACACTAGCCTTCTATCCCGGCTGGTTCCCTTAAGCCTTTTGTACAAGGGGATATAAACATGAGAACATTGAGCTCCAGATGGATGGAAGGCTTTTTAGTGATCCAGTGGAAGTAAGTGAAAGGTTTAATCATTTTTTTACTGAGATTTCATCTCCCATGCCTGGCGTTGAACAGATGGATATGCAGCAGGCTGCTTGCGATTCTGAAGATATTTTTGCTTCTCCAGTTACTAGGGAGGAAGTAAATAATTGTATAAGTACTCGTAGTAATTGTATAAATGGAATGAGTGCAGGATGGGATGAAATCCCATCTGTTATCATTAAACAATGTAGAAGTGAGATTCTGTCTCCTCTTGTGCATTTGATAAATACGTCTATTGAGGAAAATACATTTCCAGAAGTTCTTAAAAATAAATATTATAAGGCCCATCCACACGAAGAGTTCAAAACACGAGATAGGAAATTATAGGCCAATTTCATTGACATTACCTTATCCAAGTTGTTCAAAAAAGTAATTTTAAATAGACTAATGAGCTTCTGGAAAAGAAATGGCATACTGAAGGATCATCATCATGGTTATCGCAGGGGTTTTAGTACAATTACTGCTGTTACAGGTTTTGTTCATGATGTTTTAATAAATATTGATTCAGGGGCAAGAGTGGCTGGGATCTTTCAAAGACTTTTGACTGTGTTGATCATCAGCTGATGATTAACAAACTGCATAAAATTGGTTTAAGCAAGAGTAATCTGACGTTTTTTAGGTCCTATCTAGAAGACAGATATCAATGCACAGAAGTGGAATTTGAAATTAATAACAGTCTAAGCAGGTGAAGATCTAAGCTTCAAACGGTTAAAACTGGGGTACCTCAGGGTCCATACTTGGTCCAGTGTTGTTTATTTTATATCTCAATGATATTATTGAGAGTAAATTATATAAGAAAGTGTGTTATGCGGATGATCTCTTATGTTGGGGTAAATCCTATAGTGAATTACAGGCTAACTGTTATGAAGCTGTAGAAAATATTTCAGAGTATTTTACTAGGAATAATTTAAAAATAAATTCTAGTAAAAGTGAATTGGTAAAATATTCAACCGGTACAGATGTTGGTGAGGATTGTTCAATCAATATGGATGCAGAGGGATTGGTTCTTAGTGGTAGTGTTAGGTTTCTGGGTATTGCTATTGATTCAAATTTTAAGTTTGTAGACCATGTTAATGCCATCTGCAATAAGCTGGGCTCTAGTTTGTTTTTACTGAGAAATTTTTCAAGATATGTGAATTTTGATGTTCTTACGGGAGTTTATTATGGTCTTTTCTTCCCTTTTATGTCATATGGACTGCTTGTATGGGGTGCCACTGGTAAACGAAACCTTCAGAGTATTTGTCCTTCAAAAAAGAGCAATAAGAATAACATACGGGTTGCCAAGCAGGCTGTCATGTAGGGATGTTTTTGTTAGTAATAATATTTTAAGTGTTTATTCGTTATATGTTTATCAGTGCTTACTTGCAGCTAGATATAATACAAGTAATACATTGAACTGTAATGTACATAATTATAATACCAGAAGAAAAAATTATATCTTTAGAGATCAGTATAATCTTTCTTTAACTTTAAAGAGCCCTTTCTTTTATACAAGGTACAATCCTGTTAAATGGTTTCCCACATGATTTAAAAAACTCAAATAATTTTAAAGCTGAAGTAAAGAACATTTTGATAAAAAAGTGCTTGTACTCTATAGATGAGTTTAAAGAAAGGTAATGGCAATTATTTAGTGCTCTCTATACGTTTGGGGATAGAGTGGATATCTTTATTGTTGTAATTGTTTTTTTGTTGTGATTTTTATGTATTTATGATATAAAAAGAATTTTAATCAAATTTTTAAGTTTATTAAATATTATTGTATGTTTTGAAATTAATAATCTAAGATCTTAGTATATGCATGTATATTTGCTTATTGTCAATTGTAGTATGATGTTAGTTGTGTTTTTGCAATTGTATTGAGTAATTTTTGTTTGTGATATTAATGTTTGTTTGTGACAATGATAAATGACATTTTTGTTTATAATGGCAATAAAGGAATGTAATGAAATGTAAATGAGCTAAATGTTGGTGTAAAGTATGATGAAATCCGATTTATCGTTTTGGAGATGCAAGGGTTCAAACTCGGGTGTTTATAATATTTTGAACCGATAGTAACAATTGAGTTGTCTGACTAGTGCCTTTTACATCTCTACCTATTCTGTTGTTGAATGTTTCAGTCATATAATTGGGTGATTATGTGATAAGAGAGAGAAAATTATTTTTTGTAACCCTGAAACAAGCAGATCGAGTGCAAATAATTTAACACTTTATTTTAGCAAATAATGTGTTAAAAGAATATTATTATAGCTGGTAAATAGTAATAATAATTTATAAGTTTGAAAACGAAGTTAATATATCTAAAATTTTAACAGAAAACCAAATTTTTCCTTAAATGTGTACTTATTTTTGCAGTACGCTCAAAAATTACCGTATTTTGTCAATTAATTAACCTAAAAAAATAAATCAAATTATCATTTCTTATTAACCATGCGTGTAACAATCCAGTTGGATTTCCCTTTCTTGGATAGTTCCCTTTACAATATTCTATTCAAGATTGTACAGTTTGTGAATTTACGAAAAATATAGGTAAGAATCATAGTATATTTGCACTGTAGTACACATACCATACGGATGTAATAATTAATTCTTCTTAATTTATTAAAGCAAATACGAGATAAATGGTATGGCCACCTTCGTCGAATGAATACGGAGAGAATACCATTGAAAATCTTTGAATGGACTCCAAACCAGCATCAGAAGCGGGGTAGGCCAAGGAAAATATGGATGACCAATGTTCGACAGGAGATGGAAGGTAGAGGATTGCGAGAGGGGGACTGGAGAGATAGGGAGCGATGGCGGAAGGGATGCGAGAAGCGACTCTAAGGTTGCAAAACTTGCTTAAAAAAAAAAAACGAGAGAATATTAAACTGTGTAGCAGTATTTTTATTTTAGTATATTACTTTATACACAGGACATATACTCATGTATTGCGCTGTTTAACTTGTGGAGTACTAGGATAAAAGACATGTAGACTAACTAAATTCCCATTAACTTGGACTAATTAAACTTCCCTATTAATATTAATTTTCTTTCATGGTTTTGAAATGTAGCAAATTCTCGTTTTGTATAAGTACCACTGTGATACTAGACGACCATACACGACAGGTTTCTAAAAAATTATTTCACTTCAGATTTCTGCTTAGAAAGTTATGTAACCTTCCAAAAATTATATAATTTTTTTAAGACATAAATTTTATTATTTTCTTGCAACATTCAGCTATTCTCATGAATTGCAACTTTATGTCGCATTGTTTAGAAACTGGAAGTGCAGAAAATTAATTCATTTTGGAGCAGAAAACTAATTCATTTTGGGGCAATGAAACCACACATATTGTTGACAAAAAATGTTTAAATTAAATCTTGATTTAATTAGAAGCAACAATCCTTCATTCACTACAAAGGTAATAAATGACACTGTAGTTCATGTCTCTTAATCAATATATTTCTATTCAGAGTTAACACTTCCTTCCAATCCAGTTCAATTTTCAGAATTACAAACTATAAATTATTATTCATCAAATATTTTATTTTACATAATATTGTACTATTACATTTTTTCAACGTACCTACAAGGGTCACAGTCAGTAAATCGTAATTATACAGGGTGATTCACGAAGATATGCAGAAACTTTGGGAGCCCATTGTACATGTAAAAATAATGAAAAAAGTTTATATAAACATGGGTCCGGAAATGCTTCGTTTCCGAGTTACGGCTAGCGAAAGTTTCGCCCGGATTTCAGATCACCAGGTGAAATGAGGTCTTCCTGAAATTCTGGTAAGGTAGATTAAGGGACGAATTCAATTGTTTCTTATGGTTTTTGATCTGATAAATTTAATAAAACAGGTCCCAGACCTGTAAGTTAAATAGTTTTTAAGAAAAACAGTGTCAAATGCAAAAAATGGAGTGAAAACACATTTTTTCATCTTTGAGCAAGAATAAGTTTGTTGTTTCACTAAGAAACAGTTAAAATTTTTGAATAAAACATGTAGAAAATTTTATTCTGAACAAACTGATGTAAATGAAGTACATAGAAAGCAAATAGATGTTTGATTAAATGAATTTTTATTCATAATAGTACAAAGTAAAATTAACCGGAAAAACAAAGATGAACGTTTTTTCACTCCATTTTTTGCATTTGACACTGGTTTTCTCAAAAACTATTTAACTTACAGTTCTGGGACCTGTTTTATTAAATTTATCAGGTCAAAAACCATAAGAAACGATTGAATTCGCCCCTTAATCTACCTTACCAGAATTTCAGGAAGACCTCATTTCACCTGGTCATCTGAAATGCGGGCGAAACTTTCGCTAGCCGTAACTCGGAAACGAAGCATTTCCGGACCCATGTTTATGTAAACTTTTTTCATTATTTTTACATGTACAATGGGCTCCCAAAGTTTCTGCATATCTTCGTGAATCACCTGTATAAGCATTAACTCATAATTTGTAGTAATACCTTTTGGTACTAAAAACATTGTTGTAGGTCTACCATGTCTCTTGACATAAGAATATAACACTATATTAGAGCAAGTGCGAGTTAGAGTAAGAGAAAAAGAGGGGAAGAAAAAGAACGGAAAGAAGAGAGAGGGAAGAATATTGAAAGAGGGAATAGCACAAGGGAGAGGACAGAGGAAGGAGAAAGAATGCAATTAAAATAATATGTAATTATCCAATTCAATCCTTCGGAAATATAATTTTTGCAATAATTCTTCAAACACCAGAACTGCAACTTAACACAAAAGTGCCACAGAAAAAAAATTACAATTACTTGTCCAATTGAATTTATAAGGCACTTACCTGAGCGTTCTCCTCAGTAAATAATGCTCTTGTAGTTGCGTCGACTTTAGTTAGTATGTTATTATGCAGTGTGATTGAAGATACTTTCAAGGTGTGAACAGTCGTCAATGCCACGATAGAATAATTTACTAATTTATATTTACATTTCTCTACGGCTCCAAACACACTGAAAGAATAACAGAAAACATAACATATACGCAAAGAGTTTCAAAATATAATTAGCACTACATATTGTCAAATTTTTTTTCTGTATTATATAATTCATTATTACTTAGTAACTTCAATGTTTTATGTTGGTAGTATGTGCTGTTGTTGTGTTACAAACGGAGGGAAAAAAAGAGTCTGGAGTTTACGAAACGAATGCTTGTGTGAATGCTTTGCTGTAATTTATTAAATATTTACGGTAGTGTTAATAAATTTGGTAAATATTTATATCAGTGTTTTATTGCTTTGATATCTGTCATCCTAGCAAATTAATCAATTGAAGACCTATGTGTATGTATTGCAGTGCATCGAAAATAACACCCCTTACAATGTACATGTACTCTTTTTTTACAGGTAAAAAACTGAAACAGTTCAAATTCAATTTCAGGATGTAAAGGGCCCAAAAAGGAGTGCTTACTAATTTAATGTTTTAAAATCTTAATATATTTTTTAGGGCGAAAAACCAGGATGGTTATCATTGCCTGTTATTCTACACAAGGGTGTAAAGGGCCCAAGTGTAGAACATACTTTTCTTATTATAAACTAAAAGTCTTACAAACTAGATAGAATCACTAAATAAATAAATAAAATTTACATAAAAAAATTTATATTAAAAACTTATAGGATAAACATACTAACATGAACTTAAATCTAATATCGCAGTCGGAATAAATAACGTTTACAACAACGTATCAAATTAAAATCTTACAAACTAGTAGGTATCACAGCCAACAAATAAAATTTACACATGTAAAGGTAATATCACAGATCTGAAGCATAAACAAAAGGCTGTAAAGGGGCCACGAAAATAAAAAAAACATACATAAATACAGATATAAACTTAAAACTAATATTACTATTACATTGTCAGACACTTTTATATACACTATTGGATGTAAGAAATCTTAAAGTTAAATCCAAAATGTGGCTTTCGTCGCCGAGTACATCCCGTAACTCGAAGAGTATTTTAAATCGCCGATGCAGAGCTGCGTAGCAGACGCAATCTACCAAAACATGTTGGCTTGTCAAAGGACAATCGCACCTGATGCTGTGTGTCTGTTCTGCGAATCGTTGTTCTCTGAGGACAAACGAGGTGAACTCTGGGTGCAGTGCCTTGTCTGCGAAATGTGGGCACACAATGAGTGCGCAGGATGTGAAAAAGACTCCTACGTCTGTGAATTTTGTAAATAGTTTCAATCAATATTAATTGTAACTTTGTATTCAAATAAAATTATTTTTTTTTCATTTAAAATACTGTTTTAAATTGTTTAAGAGTATATTTTTAAGTTAGTAATAAGGGGCTCATATTACCAGCGCACATCAAATTTTAAAAAAAGTTCATTGTCTCACAATTTTTTTTTTAATTGAAAAAATGTAATAATACATGACAGAAAGCAATTAAACCAAGTAAGTAACTCCTAAGACTACATTATTCCATAAAATAAATGGGTAAATTTACAACTATAGTAAATTTATTATATAAAAAACAAAATGGGGGCTCATAATACCACCTTTACCTCTAGTAATGGGAAAAATGCTTATTTACAGTCTTTAATAAAGGGTATACCAATTAAAAGAAGGACTAGTAAAGTAGGTAGACGACAAAACAACAGTTTTCAATGTGAGGTAAGTCTATCTACCTAACTAAGAAGGGAAGATATAGACTAGTGCTTACTATTATGCGCTAATTTCCCTTCCAAAGTTTTGAGTAGGCTATCATTCAAACTGAAACGTTTTGTTTAAGTTTCAGGTACATTTTGGTGAAGTAGCGATAATATGTTTATCGTGAAGGTTTTGTAAGCCTGCACGATATTGGTGTGAAACGAGTTCGTTGACTTGGCATTCCATAAACGAATACTTTGTTTATTCAATATTTAGTTAAGCTTTTGGATGGTTGTACAGTAGGCTACTGTATAGTTTCTAAATAGGTAAAGAATCAATGTTAAATAAAAAATTCTAGGTATTTGAATACCAAACCTACCACACGTAGTGTAAAGAATCTGTTAAATATTTAATTATACCAACATCCTTATAAATAATTTTGTCACAATCAGTGGTAAGGTGTTTTTTCTAACTTAACAAATATAAATAAGTAAATACTATTTTTAAATTTAAATTTGTAAAATTTATTTTTCATATTACCAGTACATTTTCATTTAAACAATAATATTTTTAATGTATAGCGTGACATTTTGGTCTGATTTTGAAGTATTTATTTTCTTTAAGATAAATTATTTAATAACGGATAATTTATTTCAAGCATCTTAATAAATTATGTATGTTACTAATTGTGTAAATTTTAAAGAAACATTTGTTTAAACTAAATGGGACTCACGCGTAAGAAAGCGGGGTCGAATATCTTAACAAACTGATGTAGAACTATTTAAAAATTAGAAACTTGAAGTATAACGAGGTGATTAGCGGATAAATCCAGGCAAGCAAGGGTGATGCGGTCTTGCAGAGTGGTGTATCCAGCAGCAGTTGGTCATAAGCAGTGGTACATGAGAGTGGAAGAGGAACAGTTGTTTGTGAGTTTGGTACTTAGGGAATGATTCCGACTTTCATACGTGAACAGTTGACGTGGACTTTAAATATACAGTTGTTGTGTGGACTTTAAATGGTTACAGTGTGCAGAGATGATTATAAATTATTTACGTAAATAAATGGAAGTGAAAACTAAACACTCGAATACTGAATTTCAAAGAACATCTAGAAGCAGTTACTGATTGAATATCCACCTTTTCTCAGACTACCAGTAAGATAAATCCATAAATATTTACATTTACATTAGAACATCATCAGTCCCAAGAACTTTTTATAAATTTAAAAATTAATTGCATGCTGGTTCATTTAAATAAATATTTGTTTAATAATGTATTCTGTGTTACGAGATCCTTTTATCCACGGACACAGGTTGACATTGAACACACGTACCTTTACAAACTAAGTAGCAGCATACTGTGTATTAAAAATATACCATTCAAAATTATTTCATTAAATTAATAATAGGCATATAATTTTATTTAATTGAGAAGACTGCTACAAATGAAATAAATTTTGTCCTCTCTGGCATTTGTTTTCTTTATTTGTAGGGACAGATTTCAGTAGTAATTTAGATTTATTGAATAGTTTTTCAGTTAAATTTAAACAGTTTCCACACCGCTGAGTTTAGCCGGACAACCGTCGTTGGTTAATAATTCACTGCACTACATAGTGTTTACTATGTTGCCTCATTAGCCTTTATTATGTACCAGTATTTTAAGACTATTATTATGATAAACTATATTGCTGCAAAACTAACTTAGTTTTGAAAAAAAATCTTGATATCTTCTTCTTGGCATAGTATTCCCTTGTCATAGTGTTTAGTGCTGGTATCTATGCCAGTGGTCCTGGGTTTGATTCCCAGTCAGGAATGGAATTTTTCTTCACTCAGTTTCATCTTATCCTTCATCACCTGCATTAGCAGTTTTTACAGAACAATCGATTTACTAATACAAAAAAAACCAAAAACTTATTCTTACAGCAATCGTTCAACCTCATTTTAAAATTTTACAGTCAGTTTGATTTATTTGTATTTAATACCATGTCTGATTCAACAACACAAAGTCTAATTTTAATTTTTATGAGGTGTATCATACTTAAGCAATGATCTGCAGAGTTCAACAGTCTGGTTTAAGTAAAGTTCATCCAGAAAGTACATAATGTAAGTAGTTAACTCCTATTGCAGTATCTTAACTAATTATCTATGTCTTTTTATTAACAAATACTTACGATCCTGGTCCAATCTCAAACATTTTTTCATCATTAGCATCATATAGTTCAGCCGTCCCTTGAACTAAAAAGTACACTTGTGATGTAACATCACCAGTTAAAATAATGTTACATTCACTCACATATAATGACTGTGCTGCAGTATGGAATAATGTTTCATAAAACCAATAATCTCCTGATGAAAAGTGTGCATTCTGGAAAGTGAAATCTGCAGTAAGATATCTTTCATTTAAAATACATCTAGCTTATTTCTATTTTACATATAGGTTAGTAGAGAATGAAACCCTCTCCTTGAATTTCATCAATGATTGTAAATTGTTCAAGTTCATATGGATCTCTTCATCAGTAGTTGATAAACTACACTCACAATATCTAGGTGGTCATAACATTTTTATTACATACCGCTACCTATATTAACTCCTAGCAAAATTAAGCAATCATTTCTGCAATTAAGAAACATACAGAGACTGCATGCCAAACAGTACACCGTAGTAACTTGACTAATAAATTTCAGAGCAAGGTAAGGATGCATTCTGCAAGCAACTAAATTTCAAATAGCAATTGTTGAAGTTTTGTGAAGCAGGTACACATATATCACAGAGTGCATTGTATTTCAAAATTGAGTAAAAGTAACATTGATTTATGATTTAGTTTTAGGAAGAATTAACAAGTTTTGACTTGGTGCAAAGTATTTAATGTATTGAATGCTACAGAAAAAAAGATTCACCAGAAAACTCAATTTTCTATTGCAATATGTTTAAATTACAGACAACTACATGGTTTTAGAAAACAAAACCTACATTAAACGTTTAATTATATAGAATGTGTGGATTTTATCAGTGAATATGGCAATCCACGACTTTGTCTTCAAAGGGAAAATAATATTGTATTAGTACTTTCTGCATAATGCATTAAGCATGTTTTGAGTATGTTAAACCTTTTTGTTTAATGAGCTGTTATTATACTTGGTTGATGTGTTATTATATTTTATGAGCTCACACAACTGTAATGAAATAAGTATTTTATAATCGTGTATAGTGCCATAAATTTTGGTGTCTGATTTTTAACCATCTTGACAGTATTAGTAAGTAACTGTCAGGCTGTAGCTAAGAGAAAGGAAAATTAAGTTCCTTAGTACCTTTACTGAAAAACATAACTTCTGTTTGTGTCATTTCTGGTGAGTCCATCAATAATAATAGAAACATATCACATGTTAAACAGTATAACAAAAGAAGTTTTAAGCAAAAATTATGTAAAATTAGTGAGACAGATGAGACTGATAAACAAGATCTGGCTTTATGGAAATAAAAAGAAATCACAGGCAAAAGTAAATTTCTAGAAAATCACAAGAAGCCCACAAGGAAACATGAAAACTGTAAAATCCTAAAAACCATAAAACTGTAATCCTAAGTTCACTATTGGTGGTAACAGATAGATGGTGCAAGTCGATTGTCAAGACAAAGAGAACAAAGCACAAGTTCAATAGACTTTTTTCCAAAATACAGGACAACAAAGAAAATTGTATCTCAACTGCTTGAAGATGTTCATTACGATAACATAAATCCCCATATTATGAATTACACTGAAAGATAGACTATTGTTTAGGGAAAGTAAAATTTATTTGCTCAAAATGTCAAATCAGTCTGCATTCAAATTCAAAGTGTTTCATGAAATAGTGTGATTATTAATGAATAAGTAAACCTATCAATACAAAATAGAACCTGTGTATTTAATTCATGAACATGATTTTTTACTATTTAATAAACTTTTTATTACACGTAGGTATCGGAGAAAATATATATTACAAATATGACTAACTTAGTTGTATAATTTAGCTAAAAAGCCAATAATTGTGTAAACAAGGTAACATGCAGAGTAAGAATAACTTTTATATAATTATAATTTAGAAAAAAATTAAATGAGCATCATGTACAGAGTAGTGTTGCACAGTAATAGGTAATTAAAGTACTTCCAGTGCATAGTGTTCGATTTACTGGATGGGCTATATCTAAGGTCATCTCCAATGATATCTTTTAAACATATTTTCTGCTAAAGTAATCAGAAAGTATTAATAGATAATCAAAAAGTATTCAGTAATATATAGGAAAAGTAAAAATAAGTCAGTGTACTGGTGGTACACAACACTAAATCTAATTTTACCAAAAATCACTTTTTTATGATCCTCACACAGTTCTTTTCACTCTATCCAGTAGAATACAACACCTTAACTACCACGGTAATTAACAAGAGACATATTCACGGTTTAGGGGTAAACAACATTATGTACAGGTAGTACATAATTT
Organism: Catonia carolina; assembly: GCA_035578175.1. Taxonomy (NCBI): domain Eukaryota; kingdom Metazoa; phylum Arthropoda; class Insecta; order Hemiptera; family Achilidae; genus Catonia; species Catonia carolina. The sequence goes on from JAQMRL010000001.1 coordinate 335,359,377, forward strand.
GGATCTTTCGATGAAAGATTAATTAAAGCACTAAGCGCACTTAATGTTTAGAAGTTTTAGATAAAAGCATGTTTGTAACACTAAGAGCAGCAGACCAAGAATTAAATTGATATTGGACCTGTAAAAAATGCTCTCCAAAGCTATGTTTTGGCAACTGAAAACTCAAAACTGATGGAAGAATCAATCTTTTTCCAACCCACTGAAGGAAGACTTACAGTTATGTTCTAGTTTAATAGTCGTGGATTACACGTAAGCAGATACAGATTATGTAATCACAGATGATACAATTTCTTTCTGACACACTGATGGCGAAGCTACATTCCAAACAAAAGGAAAGTAAAGAAAATACATCCTGTTAAGGAGACTAAGTCGTACAAGTTTGTAAAAAGCTAGTAAGAAAGTGTGATAAATGGGAAAGCAATGAGCAATACATGAAGCATTTAGCAGGACAAGTATGCATAAGTGAAATTGAAAGAGTGTGCAACAAAAGTTGTGAAACTACCATGTTCCTGCAAAATGAAATTAATGAAAACATTTCAGAAGAATTTATAATGAACATCTTAAAGCATACTAGGATCCGAATAAAAACCATGATGTGAAAAAACAGTACATAAGGCATTGTTATAAAAACATTGTGATAAAACCAAGAATGAAGCAGAAATGTAAGTAAGGGAAGGAAAAAATCTTTAATTCATGGTTTTTCTATATATGGGATAAAATACTCTGTCAACTTCAAATACCATTGTTAACATTTAAAAATAAATATAGGTATTGGTTGGTTGGCAGCAACAGATAAAAAGGAAAGCACACCCTAGAAATAAAACAGTAAATTTGTGATGTACATTAGAATGTTATTGCATTAATGCCGTGGTCTTCAACACGCGGCCCGCGGGCCGCTTGCGGCCCGCCGTCTATATTTTTGTGGCCCGCCGAATGATTTTGTTTCCAAACAAATAGGAGGACATTGCAGCACTGAAGTTGGCCAATCGCTTCGGCCGTAGGTAGTAGGGAATTCGTTAAGTGGCAGAGCACGTGTGGCAACCCTGACGCTCAAGGTCACTTGTAGCATCGCAACCCGCGCCAGTGACACTGTCTCAGTCTGTTGTCTGCTCGCAAGTGAATGTTTGTTTATGTTTAGTCGTTTAGTGAATAATGGCGTCGTGTAAGAAACGGAAGATTACCGATGAGTGCCGAGTGTTTCAAGAAAAGTGGACTGATCTATACTTCTTTGTAAATATAAAAAACAAACCAGTTTGTTTAGTTTGTAATGAGTCTGTCTCCGTAATGAAAGAGTTCAATTTAAAGCGGCATTATGACACAAAGCACTCTTCCAAGATGGACGCAGTACAAGGTCAGTTTAGATTGGATAAGGTGCGAGATTTAAGGAAAAAACTCGAGAATCAACAATTTACGTTTGCTCGGCAAAACACCGAAAGTGAATTAAGTGTTAAAGTTAGCTACATCATTTCTGAACAAATTGCTAAGCAATCAAAGCCATTCACAGATGGCGAGTTTGTAAAGCAGTGTATGGAGTCGGCAGCTGAAATCCTATGCCCGACACAAAAACATTTGTTTTCAAAGGTTAGTTTATCTGGGGTCACAGTTGCCAGAAGAATTGAGGAGCTATCTCAGGATATTGAAATCTCACTTAAAGACCGTGCTTCAAAGTTCGTTTTTTATTCAGTAGCGCTTGATGAAAGCACTGATGTTACAGATACAGCTCAGTTAGCCATTTTTATTAGAGGAATCGATCAAAATTTCTCTATTACCGAGGAAATGGCAGCACTATTTCCAATGAAAGGCACTACTAAAGGCACTGATATTTACAAGGCTTTGACTTCAACTTTAAACCGGTTTGGCCTAAATCTGGATAACTTGAGCGGCGTTGTAACTGATGGGGCCCCAGCAATGACGGGAAAGAATGAAGGTGTTGTAGCTCTGATTAGAAAAGAAAATAAAGAGTTATTGCACTCATGCAAATAAAAGAGCGAATGAAAATAAAGAGTTCATACAATACCATTGCATTATCCATCAAGAAAATTTGTGTGCAAAAAGTGTTTGTTTCAAAGATGTCATTAAAGATGTGGCTAAAATTGTGAATTTTATTAGATCACAAGGACTGAACCACAGAGAATTCCAAACCTTCCTTAGGGAGATGAATGCAGAGTATGGTGATGTAATTTATTACACAGAGATTCGTTGGCTCAGTCGAGGAAAGGTTTTAAAAAGGGTTTTTGATTTGAAAGAAGAAATCTACATGTTCATGGAGAGTAAAGGAAAGGCAGTTCACTACTTCAAAGATCCCAGTTGGATGGCTGATTTTGGGTACCTAACGGATATTTCCATGCATCTCAATGACTTGAATATTAGGCTACAAGGGAAGAATGCTATGATACACAACCTCTTTGATCAAGTTGAGGCGTTTGAGAGGAAACTTAGTTTGTGGAAGAATCAAGTACTACAGGGCGACTTCACACATTTTCCAACACTGTCACAATGTGAAGTTCAAAACAAAGAAAAGTTCAGTGAAGCACTCTCCATGTTACAACAAGAGTTTAGCAACAGGTTTTTAGACTTCGAGCAAAATAAAAATATGATGAAGCTTTTTTGTGCTCCTTTCAGTGTTAATGTGGAAGACTACTCCGGAAATATACAAATGGAACTTATTGACTTTCATAGTGCAATAGCGATTTACAGGAGAAATTTAAAAACTTTGGACTTCTGGAGTTTTACTCATTGTATGTTGAAGGTGATCGATATCCAGCAATCAGATCTCATGCTCTGGCCACAGCATCTCTTTTTGGCAGCACTTACATCTGTGAGCAGCTATTTTCAAGAATGAAGAACGTGAAATCGAAACTGAGAAACCGTATTTCTGACACTCATTTAGAGAATTCCCTTCGAATTTCCACATCTGACATAAAAGCCAATGTTGACAGATTAGTAAAAGAGAAACAATGTCAAGTTTCTCACTGAACTACAAAAGTCACAAATTTGATGTTTTCAGCTTTATTTTGAGTTTTATAACATGTTTAAATATAAGTCAAGTAGGCCTATATTGTATTGAATATTGATGTTCAATGTAGTTATCAACAAATAAAATGTTATAACAAAGTCATGTCAATTATTTTAACCTGAGACAAAATTCACACACACATATGTATATAATGTAAATATTGTAATGCTCCTGTGAATACACCAAGGGAAAAATTTGTATGATTTAGTAAAAATTGTCATTTCAGGTTAAAATTGAGTTATAAGTAAAATTCAAAAAGTGTTGTGCTCTGGAAACACCGTAGAATAAGCTGGCAATCTCCAAATACGGGTTTTCGGGAATTTTTATGTAATTTAAATTTAATGTTTTATATGGTCTTACCTATATTTTTATTTAAGATTTTACGTGTAACTGAGAATTTTACCTCAAATTACGATTATCTTTGTTGAAAAATTTTTAGGCTTAAAGTAATATTTCATGTCAAAGGAGTTGGTCCGACGAATATCGGCTTACTAGCAGACAATAGATGTAAGGGTCACTACCTGACTTTTGGATCCAGCTTCTTTAACTGAAATTTTTGTTACAGTCCTCGGACTGAAATTCTGATCACAGATTCGTGATCAGGCTGAAATTCTAATTAAAATAAGTCTAAACAGCACGAAAATCCGTAAATTTAAACCGTTTTTAGCTGAATAAGTTAATAAACCTATGTTAAATACAGCAATGTTTAGATCGCTAATTATAAGAGAATGAATGATATTTTTGTAAATCAATTCACACTAGCCTTTAGATACTACTCAGATGAGCATATTTCATTAAGAGAAATTTTAAATTTAAGGCATTTCAGCGGCTGAAATCAGCCAAAAATGTTATAAAAATCATTTACATGTTATTCAAATGGGAGAACCCTCTCCAACATTTAATTTAATTACTCATTAATCGATTAAGATATGGTATGTGTGAGTGTGGAATCGAAGGGTCCACATGTTGGGAAATAGAAAAATAATTTTAGATTGTTAAAATTCGTCGTCGTTCAGATTTTATTAAAGTTTTATTTTGACGTATTTTTCCGCATTTTGCAAATTTACTAATTAGTTAATAATTAACGAACCAGTTACAATTTCCACATGGGACTAATACTCACATGTGTGTTTTCAGAATCTAAAGTAATTTCGTGCATCACTTTAGTTGCACACGCTAAATTTCAAGTTATTTTTTACAAATTTCTCGTCGGCATTAATCCGACTTTATGGATACATTTATTGGTGTTTTTCAAGACGTGATAAAATTTGAACCGACGAAGCGATTTACTTCGGATAAAAAGCATTGGATGCAGCAGAAAGAGCTGAAAATTTTGACACCACTCCGGACGCTGAAATCCAAAATTTTCGATTTTGAGAAAATTAACCGGTTGGTGGGGAATGAAATTGGTTCTGAGTGTATGACCAACCTATAAATCTTAATTTTCCCGATAAAAGAGGGTAGTTTTTAAAATCTGTAATTACATTTTAAAAATATTTATAATGTTTGTAAGTGCCAGAAACTTTACCCATGATGCCTTTCTAATATTTTGAAGGTTAGTTATAGCGTATTCAATAATCTAAAACATGTTTTAAGCAAATTTGTTAAAATTATCAACCAAGGTAAATACGAGAATTCGGGTGCTAGAATTGGTATCGTCAGGGAATTTTTAGATCATAAAACTGTTTTGCACCACGAATCTCGGAGAGTCCGCCTTGAGATCTAATGCGTGTAACACGTATTTTCGATTTTGTAATTTTTCTAACTTATAGTGAAGTACTTAGTGGAAATTTCAACATGGCAATAGTCATGTCGTGCCGCATACGCGTGATATAGTGCGATACTTCATTGTGTGACTTTGAGTGCATTCATTGTGGGATACATAGTGCTGCGATTGATTTAAATTACTTATTTTTATTTTGAAAACAATTCCCGAGGATATTTTGTAATATTTTGAATATTCTTTGTATTTTAATTTGCATTTTGACCTTAAAAATATCGCCGTAACGTTGAGCAGTTTGCTTTCATGAAAATAAAAAGGTCGGAAGATAAATTTAAAAATAATTAATGTTAATGTTTTCATTAACGCATTTGTTCAGCCGGTGCTCGATCAAATTAAAGTCATTTGAGAACTATAACAAATTTTTACATGATGTGCTAAACGAATAATTAAATATTGGTTTTGATAAAAACTACAAATAAATAATAAATAATGACAGTAATAATGATGAAGTATTAGACTGAAAAGACAGCGTGTATAGCGTATAGTGAAACAACGAGGTGAAATCGCTAAAGCCACGTTCATCGCCATCACCACCGAATTGTCGCCCATACCGAGGACGACAACTGCATTACCCAGGTCTGCGCCGAAGAGTCCCTGTACTGCGGGATGCATCCCGATCACCGAGTCCCTCATAAGGATTATGTGTAGTGCGCGAAATTTTTCATAACCCTTACTCAATGGATTATTAAAGAGATAAGTAACAAATTTTAAATTATTTTGAGCTCAAATAATTTATGTCTATGTCCATGTATGTTATTGTACTTTTCAGGAGCTATTAGTTGTAAGAACTAGGTTATATGATTGATCAGTATGTTTATGCGACGCAAGTATACGGCAGAAAGAACCTGCAACCCTGAGAATAAAGAGTAAACATTGTGTTGTCTCGAAATTCATGTTAACTAGTATTTGTCGTATTTTTCAATTGTTTACGTTTTCAAATGTAGCGATAAAATTTGATGGCGCCCACAAGAATAATGTAATACTTGGTGTTTGTTTTACGTTAAATAAATTCTCATTAATTTTGATTTTGCGTATGATTCTTGTTAATTTAACACCTAATTCCATTGGTGATAGTTGGTCAGATAAAGTTTGGGGTTTTACTTGTTTTTATTTTATTTTTACAAACCAGTTGTCGATAGGACTAGTTTCACGATTAGCCCCGCTAGTCGTGAGCTGCGCATCGTTTAACACTGTGCACTGGTTTAGGGACAACACAGTTCAAATCTCATTTAAAATTTTGTCTTTCAAAATTGTGAAGGGTCTTACTTTCATTTTATGCTTTATTTTAGTGAATCCCGTTTTTATGGCGTTGTTGGACAGCGTGGGGCTAAATCTACAAACTTTGTAAAGTTGACAGTTTTTTGGAAAATTTTATTTTTTGGAAAGTCTTTCTTTTTGTTTGTTTTTTTATTTCGCCCACGTTGAAAAGCGACCGTTACATAGTGGCGCCCAACGTGGGGCTGAGCGGCAACCATTCGCACAAATTTTCAAGATTTTAAAATTTGAAAATTTTCAAAAAGATTTTGAATAGAGTCGTGATTGATTTTAATTTGGGAATACTTCAGTGTGTATTTTTATACAGGTTGTTCGTTGAATGGGTAATTACATTAAAGTAGAATTTTTTAAAGTGGCTAGTTTTCATTTGATTGATTGTTCGTATAAGATAAAGGGGTTCATTGGTGTTTGGTTGTCCTGACTCAGCTCCACAGGCTACCCGTCGCGTCAATTAAACAGCTGATCAACCATATACAAGGCATCGACCTTATAACCTCAAACCTTAACCACTCGTACCACAGCCCAACCTTAGTGATTCCGTGAATATTTTTACTGAAGGTTTCTGGCATAGGTTAAGCATCACAAATGAAATTTCTTTTGTTTAATATAGTAATAGTATTAATTTTAGTATATTTTAGAAAATATGTGTACTTGACAGACGCGTTATCTCATTTTGAGGTTAAGTTTATACAATTTGAATTATAGTGTGTGATTTTTCCGCGTATTATTTCACAGATTTGTATACGTTGTTAGGGTAATTAACAGCTGCCCAATTGTTTTTATAATTTTTATTTCTAATAACAAACCGTTGTCGCTGTAGATCATAAATTAATTGCGTATTTATATTGTACTGTAATAATAATTTCGTGCCACAGCAAATGCAAAATTTGGAATAGGTCGCTTGTTTAAATTTTTCATAAAATTTTTAAAATTCCTTTGTTAAAATCGGAAATGGATAACGGCCGACAGCAAGAGGTTATAAACGGGTCCACCGACGATAATCAACATAATAATAATAATACCGGGGAAAATACGGGTGGTCAACTAGAGATTGAACCGCCGGTTGTAATAATAGACAGCACGGATACCGAACAACCGGATCGATCCATAGCAGTTGGGGAGGAAGTTCAAGAACAAAGTACCATGATTTCGAATATGGGGCCAGAGGATACTCGGCCACGATTTCCATCATTTGATTCGCAATATCTTCAAATGTCCGAATTAGCGGATAGAATAGGCTCTTCGCGGAGGACGTCATCACTGGGGAATTTACACAGGAGTATCGCAGGTGGTACTGATGTTACTGACCTTTTATACTCGGTGCTCGCAGGCATTAATCAATCGCGTGTAGAGACCACTAAACAAATAAATGATGTACGAGAAGCGTTTAATTTTGGTTTAAAAAGTTTTGAAGAACACATGGAATCGCGCTTAACAACGGTCGCAGAACAAACGGAAACAAGCCGGAACCAATTGTCCGCGCAATCTGTGGGTATTAGCGCCAAAATTGAAGATTTAGCGTCCGTTATGGAAGTTAAATTCGTTCAAATAAATGATAAAATCGAAGAGGTTAAAAGGAATGCGAGTCAAGAAATTATTTCTACCGCGACCACATTAAATAAACGGGTGGATCAATCGATAAAAACTTGTGAGACCCGTAACCTAGTTTTAGAAAAAGTGGTACATGAAGAAAATAGTGAGGTGCGTGAGCGTTTAGCCGCGGTTACCACCGAAACAAGGGCGACCAAAGAGCGAGTCGACGGTTTAACGGCCATAGTGTATGAGAAATATAACCAATTAAATAACGCGGTAGCAAATTTAAAACAGTCAGAACCTGGTAATAGTGGCGTACAGTCGCCATGTCAAATAAATATGACGGTGCAGGGTGCGATCACATCGTTACCAAATTTCGGTGGCCATTACTCTGATATTCATGCTATTGATTTCTTAAAAGCCGTACAGTTTGTAATAAATACGTGCGGATTGAGTTGGAAGGATGTGAGAGTGTCACTCCTAACACGTTTCAAAAATGACTCGGCACACTGGTACCGTCAATATATCGAAAGTTTCCATGATTTCGACACGTTTAAGTCGGAATTTAAAAGAAAATTCTGGAACGAATCTCATGAGCGGATTGCGTTATCCAAAATTGTAGATGTCAGGAATGTATACGATGGTCGGATGTCAATAGCCGATTTTGTAGATAAAATTCAAAGAGAAAATTGTTATTTGAGCGTACCATTGTCCGAAAACGCGCTAATTTTAACAATAATTGGGAAACTCCCAGCGCACATTTCTATGTTGCTGAGCGTTAACCCACCTAAAAATTTAAATGAGTTTAAGGAGATAATTTGCCGACTTGAGGGATCATCTGGTGTGAGAAAGGCCAACACACCGAATCGCCCAAATTTGAATCAAGAAAATAATAATAATGCACCGCGAGATGATCATAATAACGCGAACACGAACAATGATAGTTATGGCGGGATACCATACGCCAACAATCAAATTTATAATACGGGCTATGGCAGCAATAACAATAATAATAGTAGAAGATATAATGGTCAACGACCTAATTACAATAACAACGGGTACAATCCGAGATTACCATTCTCACAAGACAATCACCTAGGAGGCGGTAAATTCGCGTACATGGGCAATAACCAAGATACGCAACGGGCTCAAACAAACCCAGACACACGACGTACACCATGGAGAGGAGATCCCGGGATACCCAGGAGAGATGAAGGAGGACGCACGCAAAATCAGCAAGCGGAACGCCCGTACAACCAACGAGGAAACCGCCACCAGCAGGTTAATGCAATACAAAGCGTTGAACCAGAGAAACCCTGGGACGAGGAAACGCCGAGCTCATCAAATATTAAAAACTGACAACGAAGACCAACACGTAGATTTCGGGTAACACAGAATAAAGATAAAAGGTTTTGGAATGTTAATAATAATAATAGAGACTATGGAAAATGGAATGTTAGTAAATTTTGTAAAATAATAAAGAATAATAATAAACGTAATGATAATTATGATGTTAATTGTGCTAATTATAAACAGAGGTATAATAAATGCGGTGGTAATATTAAAAGTAAAAGTGTGGAAGTAAATAATAAAAATCGATGCGGAAGGAAACCGATTGATAATAAAAATAATAGAAATAATGTTAATAAGAATATTGGAGCCAAAACGTGGTACGTCAAGCCAACCCTACCGACGGTTAACGCTAGAGCACAAGTAATAGAGGGGCACCAACGATCAGCTGGTAGCAGCAGAAGAGGAGGAGATGGTCATAAGCACGATATACACCCTTACCAGAAGAGTGCCACCGCATGCACTTCAGATAAATCAAGTTCGTCTGGCACCAGTCGAGGCGACCTTTCTCCAAAACCAAGGGCAGTAAGAAAGAATAAAATATTTAAACCGACACCTATAAATGGGGATGTTCCGGCAACGCTTAGGAAAAGTCAACACCCGAATTCACGTGTTGTGAAAAGAAATGAAGATAAAATCGATTCAGACAATAGCCTGATATCACTCAATTCACTATTCGAAGAAAAGGAAGCAGAGATTCCAGTGTACAGTCACGATCTCATGAATAACATAGGAGGACGCCTTGAAGCATCTCCTGACAACTATACTATAATAAATGGTCGGGTGGTCGTAAAGGACACCGCAATTAAGAGTATTAAAAACAAAAAGCTGAAATATAAGCGGGATAGAAATAATATCCACTCGCGTAATGAGAGAGACGAGGTCTCGAATGAACAACTTGGGGGGGGAGATAAGTTAAAGAAGAGTACGGATAATGCAGTAGTTAGTTATGAAGAAGAAACGGAACAGAAGAGTCCGATAATTAAGGTTGACGACACGGACCGTGTGCAGTCTATTAAGGGGGTTAGAAAAAATAAAAGTTGTTCAACTAGTAATGAGTGCAGCGAAAACGCATTTCACCTTGGTGAGTCCTCAAAGAATGGGCTCAACCCAACAAAACACTTACAGGGATGTGCAAACACCAAGCCAACCCTGAATAACAAAAATCACCTACCAGAGGGCAAAAATAACCCCTGGAGTAACGAAGTAGAAAACGATTTAAACAAGGGTGGTAATACACCACAATCAGAAAATGACGAAGTAAAATGGCAAATAATAAGGATGGTCCAATATCCAATGTTATGGATCAACAATATTTTGACAAACACATGTAAACGAGACAAGTGTTTACAATTTGTAAGCGGCAGAATTAGGGACAAGATCACCTATTTCTTGCTAGATACAGGTTCACAAGCGTGTATAATTTCCGCAGACTTGGTAAACAAATTAGAATTATGGAAAGACAATATAGTTGAAGTAATTAAGAAAAGATATTTAAGTAGTGTTCTTAGCAAGAAACCCGTAGTAATAAATCGAAGGATTTTGTTACAATTTTATTTAGAAGATGTAATATTCGAGTGTAAGTTTTATATTTCGGCTGCGTTTAGTTCAAAAATTATATTGGGAGTTCCATGGTTAAGTGAAGTGAGGGCCATAATAGATTATGACGTTGCCCGAATCACTGTGTGGAATGAAAAAGCGGAAAGATTTGTCGTTAGCAAGTTAAAGGAATCACACTGCATCGAAGCAACCAATGAAGATAAATCAAGAAAAGAATAAGAATAAAGGATTAACGAATTTCGGTCGTTATCCATTGCGATAGTTAATAGAATCATTATTATTGTAAACTTAAATTTAGCATATGTTATAATACGTGGAGTACAGAGATCAGTGAAGCGTACAATTATTGTAGTTCAATCTATTAGAAATTTAGCTAAATGGTGTGCAGAGTATTTTAGGAGATAGGATAAGTAAAAGTAAAATTTATCTTTAAAATCATGTTAAAAATCATTAAGGCATTATGTGGAGTATAGAGAACGTTGAAGCGTAACTTTAGTGAGCCAGTGGGTGAAAGATTTCGCTAAAAGTTGTTAAAAATAATTTTTGAAGATTCAATGAACATATAGTTTAGTAATATCTTTGATAATTTATGAGTAATAAAAATGAAGCATCAAAATAGTTATCATAATAATAAGAAATGTGGGCAGCCAAACAAAAATTTATGTAGCATATCACTTGCAATAATTATTATTAATGTAGTAATCACATGGCGCATTACAAAGGGCAATGCTATTTGCCAATGCTTTCCAATTTACAAATACCATTGGGGGGGAATGTAATGCTCCTGTGAATACACCAAGGGAAAAATTTGTATGATTTAGTAAAAATTGTCATTTCAGGTTAAAATTGAGTTATAAGTAAAATTCAAAAAGTGTTGTGCTCTGGAAACACCGTAGAATAAGCTGGCAATCTCCAAATACGGGTTTTCGGGAATTTTTATGTAATTTAAATTTAATGTTTTATATGGTCTTACCTATATTTTTATTTAAGATTTTACGTGTAACTGAGAATTTTACCTCAAATTACGATTATCTTTGTTGAAAAATTTTTAGGCTTAAAGTAATATTTCATGTCAAAGGAGTTGGTCCGACGAATATCGGCTTACTAGCAGACAATAGATGTAAGGGTCACTACCTGACTTTTGGATCCAGCTTCTTTAACTGAAATTTTTGTTACAGTCCTCGGACTGAAATTCTGATCACAGATTCGTGATCAGGCTGAAATTCTAATTAAAATAAGTCTAAACAGCACGAAAATCCGTAAATTTAAACCGTTTTTAGCTGAATAAGTTAATAAACCTATGTTAAATACAGCAATGTTTAGATCGCTAATTATAAGAGAATGAATGATATTTTTGTAAATCAATTCACACTAGCCTTTAGATACTACTCAGATGAGCATATTTCATTAAGAGAAATTTTAAATTTAAGGCATTTCAGCGGCTGAAATCAGCCAAAAATGTTATAAAAATCATTTACATGTTATTCAAATGGGAGAACCCTCTCCAACATTTAATTTAATTACTCATTAATCGATTAAGATATGGTATGTGTGAGTGTGGAATCGAAGGGTCCACATGTTGGGAAATAGAAAAATAATTTTAGATTGTTAAAATTCGTCGTCGTTCAGATTTTATTAAAGTTTTATTTTGACGTATTTTTCCGCATTTTGCAAATTTACTAATTAGTTAATAATTAACGAACCAGTTACAATTTCCACATGGGACTAATACTCACATGTGTGTTTTCAGAATCTAAAGTAATTTCGTGCATCACTTTAGTTGCACACGCTAAATTTCAAGTTATTTTTTACAAATTTCTCGTCGGCATTAATCCGACTTTATGGATACATTTATTGGTGTTTTTCAAGACGTGATAAAATTTGAACCGACGAAGCGATTTACTTCGGATAAAAAGCATTGGATGCAGCAGAAAGAGCTGAAAATTTTGACACCACTCCGGACGCTGAAATCCAAAATTTTCGATTTTGAGAAAATTAACCGGTTGGTGGGGAATGAAATTGGTTCTGAGTGTATGACCAACCTATAAATCTTAATTTTCCCGATAAAAGAGGGTAGTTTTTAAAATCTGTAATTACATTTTAAAAATATTTATAATGTTTGTAAGTGCCAGAAACTTTACCCATGATGCCTTTCTAATATTTTGAAGGTTAGTTATAGCGTATTCAATAATCTAAAACATGTTTTAAGCAAATTTGTTAAAATTATCAACCAAGGTAAATACGAGAATTCGGGTGCTAGAATTGGTATCGTCAGGGAATTTTTAGATCATAAAACTGTTTTGCACCACGAATCTCGGAGAGTCCGCCTTGAGATCTAATGCGTGTAACACGTATTTTCGATTTTGTAATTTTTCTAACTTATAGTGAAGTACTTAGTGGAAATTTCAACATGGCAATAGTCATGTCGTGCCGCATACGCGTGATATAGTGCGATACTTCATTGTGTGACTTTGAGTGCATTCATTGTGGGATACATAGTGCTGCGATTGATTTAAATTACTTATTTTTATTTTGAAAACAATTCCCGAGGATATTTTGTAATATTTTGAATATTCTTTGTATTTTAATTTGCATTTTGACCTTAAAAATATCGCCGTAACGTTGAGCAGTTTGCTTTCATGAAAATAAAAAGGTCGGAAGATAAATTTAAAAATAATTAATGTTAATGTTTTCATTAACGCATTTGTTCAGCCGGTGCTCGATCAAATTAAAGTCATTTGAGAACTATAACAAATTTTTACATGATGTGCTAAACGAATAATTAAATATTGGTTTTGATAAAAACTACAAATAAATAATAAATAATGACAGTAATAATGATGAAGTATTAGACTGAAAAGACAGCGTGTATAGCGTATAGTGAAACAACGAGGTGAAATCGCTAAAGCCACGTTCATCGCCATCACCACCGAATTGTCGCCCATACCGAGGACGACAACTGCATTACCCAGGTCTGCGCCGAAGAGTCCCTGTACTGCGGGATGCATCCCGATCACCGAGTCCCTCATAAGGATTATGTGTAGTGCGCGAAATTTTTCATAACCCTTACTCAATGGATTATTAAAGAGATAAGTAACAAATTTTAAATTATTTTGAGCTCAAATAATTTATGTCTATGTCCATGTATGTTATTGTACTTTTCAGGAGCTATTAGTTGTAAGAACTAGGTTATATGATTGATCAGTATGTTTATGCGACGCAAGTATACGGCAGAAAGAACCTGCAACCCTGAGAATAAAGAGTAAACATTGTGTTGTCTCGAAATTCATGTTAACTAGTATTTGTCGTATTTTTCAATTGTTTACGTTTTCAAATGTAGCGATAAAATTTGATGGCGCCCACAAGAATAATGTAATACTTGGTGTTTGTTTTACGTTAAATAAATTCTCATTAATTTTGATTTTGCGTATGATTCTTGTTAATTTAACACCTAATTCCATTGGTGATAGTTGGTCAGATAAAGTTTGGGGTTTTACTTGTTTTTATTTTATTTTTACAAACCAGTTGTCGATAGGACTAGTTTCACGATTAGCCCCGCTAGTCGTGAGCTGCGCATCGTTTAACACTGTGCACTGGTTTAGGGACAACACAGTTCAAATCTCATTTAAAATTTTGTCTTTCAAAATTGTGAAGGGTCTTACTTTCATTTTATGCTTTATTTTAGTGAATCCCGTTTTTATGGCGTTGTTGGACAGCGTGGGGCTAAATCTACAAACTTTGTAAAGTTGACAGTTTTTTGGAAAATTTTATTTTTTGGAAAGTCTTTCTTTTTGTTTGTTTTTTTATTTCGCCCACGTTGAAAAGCGACCGTTACATAGTGGCGCCCAACGTGGGGCTGAGCGGCAACCATTCGCACAAATTTTCAAGATTTTAAAATTTGAAAATTTTCAAAAAGATTTTGAATAGAGTCGTGATTGATTTTAATTTGGGAATACTTCAGTGTGTATTTTTATACAGGTTGTTCGTTGAATGGGTAATTACATTAAAGTAGAATTTTTTAAAGTGGCTAGTTTTCATTTGATTGATTGTTCGTATAAGATAAAGGGGTTCATTGGTGTTTGGTTGTCCTGACTCAGCTCCACAGGCTACCCGTCGCGTCAATTAAACAGCTGATCAACCATATACAAGGCATCGACCTTATAACCTCAAACCTTAACCACTCGTACCACAGCCCAACCTTAGTGATTCCGTGAATATTTTTACTGAAGGTTTCTGGCATAGGTTAAGCATCACAAATGAAATTTCTTTTGTTTAATATAGTAATAGTATTAATTTTAGTATATTTTAGAAAATATGTGTACTTGACAGACGCGTTATCTCATTTTGAGGTTAAGTTTATACAATTTGAATTATAGTGTGTGATTTTTCCGCGTATTATTTCACAGATTTGTATACGTTGTTAGGGTAATTAACAGCTGCCCAATTGTTTTTATAATTTTTATTTCTAATAACAAACCGTTGTCGCTGTAGATCATAAATTAATTGCGTATTTATATTGTACTGTAATAATAATTTCGTGCCACAGCAAATGCAAAATTTGGAATAGGTCGCTTGTTTAAATTTTTCATAAAATTTTTAAAATTCCTTTGTTAAAATCGGAAATGGATAACGGCCGACAGCAAGAGGTTATAAACGGGTCCACCGACGATAATCAACATAATAATAATAATACCGGGGAAAATACGGGTGGTCAACTAGAGATTGAACCGCCGGTTGTAATAATAGACAGCACGGATACCGAACAACCGGATCGATCCATAGCAGTTGGGGAGGAAGTTCAAGAACAAAGTACCATGATTTCGAATATGGGGCCAGAGGATACTCGGCCACGATTTCCATCATTTGATTCGCAATATCTTCAAATGTCCGAATTAGCGGATAGAATAGGCTCTTCGCGGAGGACGTCATCACTGGGGAATTTACACAGGAGTATCGCAGGTGGTACTGATGTTACTGACCTTTTATACTCGGTGCTCGCAGGCATTAATCAATCGCGTGTAGAGACCACTAAACAAATAAATGATGTACGAGAAGCGTTTAATTTTGGTTTAAAAAGTTTTGAAGAACACATGGAATCGCGCTTAACAACGGTCGCAGAACAAACGGAAACAAGCCGGAACCAATTGTCCGCGCAATCTGTGGGTATTAGCGCCAAAATTGAAGATTTAGCGTCCGTTATGGAAGTTAAATTCGTTCAAATAAATGATAAAATCGAAGAGGTTAAAAGGAATGCGAGTCAAGAAATTATTTCTACCGCGACCACATTAAATAAACGGGTGGATCAATCGATAAAAACTTGTGAGACCCGTAACCTAGTTTTAGAAAAAGTGGTACATGAAGAAAATAGTGAGGTGCGTGAGCGTTTAGCCGCGGTTACCACCGAAACAAGGGCGACCAAAGAGCGAGTCGACGGTTTAACGGCCATAGTGTATGAGAAATATAACCAATTAAATAACGCGGTAGCAAATTTAAAACAGTCAGAACCTGGTAATAGTGGCGTACAGTCGCCATGTCAAATAAATATGACGGTGCAGGGTGCGATCACATCGTTACCAAATTTCGGTGGCCATTACTCTGATATTCATGCTATTGATTTCTTAAAAGCCGTACAGTTTGTAATAAATACGTGCGGATTGAGTTGGAAGGATGTGAGAGTGTCACTCCTAACACGTTTCAAAAATGACTCGGCACACTGGTACCGTCAATATATCGAAAGTTTCCATGATTTCGACACGTTTAAGTCGGAATTTAAAAGAAAATTCTGGAACGAATCTCATGAGCGGATTGCGTTATCCAAAATTGTAGATGTCAGGAATGTATACGATGGTCGGATGTCAATAGCCGATTTTGTAGATAAAATTCAAAGAGAAAATTGTTATTTGAGCGTACCATTGTCCGAAAACGCGCTAATTTTAACAATAATTGGGAAACTCCCAGCGCACATTTCTATGTTGCTGAGCGTTAACCCACCTAAAAATTTAAATGAGTTTAAGGAGATAATTTGCCGACTTGAGGGATCATCTGGTGTGAGAAAGGCCAACACACCGAATCGCCCAAATTTGAATCAAGAAAATAATAATAATGCACCGCGAGATGATCATAATAACGCGAACACGAACAATGATAGTTATGGCGGGATACCATACGCCAACAATCAAATTTATAATACGGGCTATGGCAGCAATAACAATAATAATAGTAGAAGATATAATGGTCAACGACCTAATTACAATAACAACGGGTACAATCCGAGATTACCATTCTCACAAGACAATCACCTAGGAGGCGGTAAATTCGCGTACATGGGCAATAACCAAGATACGCAACGGGCTCAAACAAACCCAGACACACGACGTACACCATGGAGAGGAGATCCCGGGATACCCAGGAGAGATGAAGGAGGACGCACGCAAAATCAGCAAGCGGAACGCCCGTACAACCAACGAGGAAACCGCCACCAGCAGGTTAATGCAATACAAAGCGTTGAACCAGAGAAACCCTGGGACGAGGAAACGCCGAGCTCATCAAATATTAAAAACTGACAACGAAGACCAACACGTAGATTTCGGGTAACACAGAATAAAGATAAAAGGTTTTGGAATGTTAATAATAATAATAGAGACTATGGAAAATGGAATGTTAGTAAATTTTGTAAAATAATAAAGAATAATAATAAACGTAATGATAATTATGATGTTAATTGTGCTAATTATAAACAGAGGTATAATAAATGCGGTGGTAATATTAAAAGTAAAAGTGTGGAAGTAAATAATAAAAATCGATGCGGAAGGAAACCGATTGATAATAAAAATAATAGAAATAATGTTAATAAGAATATTGGAGCCAAAACGTGGTACGTCAAGCCAACCCTACCGACGGTTAACGCTAGAGCACAAGTAATAGAGGGGCACCAACGATCAGCTGGTAGCAGCAGAAGAGGAGGAGATGGTCATAAGCACGATATACACCCTTACCAGAAGAGTGCCACCGCATGCACTTCAGATAAATCAAGTTCGTCTGGCACCAGTCGAGGCGACCTTTCTCCAAAACCAAGGGCAGTAAGAAAGAATAAAATATTTAAACCGACACCTATAAATGGGGATGTTCCGGCAACGCTTAGGAAAAGTCAACACCCGAATTCACGTGTTGTGAAAAGAAATGAAGATAAAATCGATTCAGACAATAGCCTGATATCACTCAATTCACTATTCGAAGAAAAGGAAGCAGAGATTCCAGTGTACAGTCACGATCTCATGAATAACATAGGAGGACGCCTTGAAGCATCTCCTGACAACTATACTATAATAAATGGTCGGGTGGTCGTAAAGGACACCGCAATTAAGAGTATTAAAAACAAAAAGCTGAAATATAAGCGGGATAGAAATAATATCCACTCGCGTAATGAGAGAGACGAGGTCTCGAATGAACAACTTGGGGGGGGAGATAAGTTAAAGAAGAGTACGGATAATGCAGTAGTTAGTTATGAAGAAGAAACGGAACAGAAGAGTCCGATAATTAAGGTTGACGACACGGACCGTGTGCAGTCTATTAAGGGGGTTAGAAAAAATAAAAGTTGTTCAACTAGTAATGAGTGCAGCGAAAACGCATTTCACCTTGGTGAGTCCTCAAAGAATGGGCTCAACCCAACAAAACACTTACAGGGATGTGCAAACACCAAGCCAACCCTGAATAACAAAAATCACCTACCAGAGGGCAAAAATAACCCCTGGAGTAACGAAGTAGAAAACGATTTAAACAAGGGTGGTAATACACCACAATCAGAAAATGACGAAGTAAAATGGCAAATAATAAGGATGGTCCAATATCCAATGTTATGGATCAACAATATTTTGACAAACACATGTAAACGAGACAAGTGTTTACAATTTGTAAGCGGCAGAATTAGGGACAAGATCACCTATTTCTTGCTAGATACAGGTTCACAAGCGTGTATAATTTCCGCAGACTTGGTAAACAAATTAGAATTATGGAAAGACAATATAGTTGAAGTAATTAAGAAAAGATATTTAAGTAGTGTTCTTAGCAAGAAACCCGTAGTAATAAATCGAAGGATTTTGTTACAATTTTATTTAGAAGATGTAATATTCGAGTGTAAGTTTTATATTTCGGCTGCGTTTAGTTCAAAAATTATATTGGGAGTTCCATGGTTAAGTGAAGTGAGGGCCATAATAGATTATGACGTTGCCCGAATCACTGTGTGGAATGAAAAAGCGGAAAGATTTGTCGTTAGCAAGTTAAAGGAATCACACTGCATCGAAGCAACCAATGAAGATAAATCAAGAAAAGAATAAGAATAAAGGATTAACGAATTTCGGTCGTTATCCATTGCGATAGTTAATAGAATCATTATTATTGTAAACTTAAATTTAGCATATGTTATAATACGTGGAGTACAGAGATCAGTGAAGCGTACAATTATTGTAGTTCAATCTATTAGAAATTTAGCTAAATGGTGTGCAGAGTATTTTAGGAGATAGGATAAGTAAAAGTAAAATTTATCTTTAAAATCATGTTAAAAATCATTAAGGCATTATGTGGAGTATAGAGAACGTTGAAGCGTAACTTTAGTGAGCCAGTGGGTGAAAGATTTCGCTAAAAGTTGTTAAAAATAATTTTTGAAGATTCAATGAACATATAGTTTAGTAATATCTTTGATAATTTATGAGTAATAAAAATGAAGCATCAAAATAGTTATCATAATAATAAGAAATGTGGGCAGCCAAACAAAAATTTATGTAGCATATCACTTGCAATAATTATTATTAATGTAGTAATCACATGGCGCATTACAAAGGGCAATGCTATTTGCCAATGCTTTCCAATTTACAAATACCATTGGGGGGGAATGTAATGCTCCTGTGAATACACCAAGGGAAAAATTTGTATGATTTAGTAAAAATTGTCATTTCAGGTTAAAATTGAGTTATAAGTAAAATTCAAAAAGTGTTGTGCTCTGGAAACACCGTAGAATAAGCTGGCAATCTCCAAATACGGGTTTTCGGGAATTTTTATGTAATTTAAATTTAATGTTTTATATGGTCTTACCTATATTTTTATTTAAGATTTTACGTGTAACTGAGAATTTTACCTCAAATTACGATTATCTTTGTTGAAAAATTTTTAGGCTTAAAGTAATATTTCATGTCAAAGGAGTTGGTCCGACGAATATCGGCTTACTAGCAGACAATAGATGTAAGGGTCACTACCTGACTTTTGGATCCAGCTTCTTTAACTGAAATTTTTGTTACAGTCCTCGGACTGAAATTCTGATCACAGATTCGTGATCAGGCTGAAATTCTAATTAAAATAAGTCTAAACAGCACGAAAATCCGTAAATTTAAACCGTTTTTAGCTGAATAAGTTAATAAACCTATGTTAAATACAGCAATGTTTAGATCGCTAATTATAAGAGAATGAATGATATTTTTGTAAATCAATTCACACTAGCCTTTAGATACTACTCAGATGAGCATATTTCATTAAGAGAAATTTTAAATTTAAGGCATTTCAGCGGCTGAAATCAGCCAAAAATGTTATAAAAATCATTTACATGTTATTCAAATGGGAGAACCCTCTCCAACATTTAATTTAATTACTCATTAATCGATTAAGATATGGTATGTGTGAGTGTGGAATCGAAGGGTCCACATGTTGGGAAATAGAAAAATAATTTTAGATTGTTAAAATTCGTCGTCGTTCAGATTTTATTAAAGTTTTATTTTGACGTATTTTTCCGCATTTTGCAAATTTACTAATTAGTTAATAATTAACGAACCAGTTACAATTTCCACATGGGACTAATACTCACATGTGTGTTTTCAGAATCTAAAGTAATTTCGTGCATCACTTTAGTTGCACACGCTAAATTTCAAGTTATTTTTTACAAATTTCTCGTCGGCATTAATCCGACTTTATGGATACATTTATTGGTGTTTTTCAAGACGTGATAAAATTTGAACCGACGAAGCGATTTACTTCGGATAAAAAGCATTGGATGCAGCAGAAAGAGCTGAAAATTTTGACACCACTCCGGACGCTGAAATCCAAAATTTTCGATTTTGAGAAAATTAACCGGTTGGTGGGGAATGAAATTGGTTCTGAGTGTATGACCAACCTATAAATCTTAATTTTCCCGATAAAAGAGGGTAGTTTTTAAAATCTGTAATTACATTTTAAAAATATTTATAATGTTTGTAAGTGCCAGAAACTTTACCCATGATGCCTTTCTAATATTTTGAAGGTTAGTTATAGCGTATTCAATAATCTAAAACATGTTTTAAGCAAATTTGTTAAAATTATCAACCAAGGTAAATACGAGAATTCGGGTGCTAGAATTGGTATCGTCAGGGAATTTTTAGATCATAAAACTGTTTTGCACCACGAATCTCGGAGAGTCCGCCTTGAGATCTAATGCGTGTAACACGTATTTTCGATTTTGTAATTTTTCTAACTTATAGTGAAGTACTTAGTGGAAATTTCAACATGGCAATAGTCATGTCGTGCCGCATACGCGTGATATAGTGCGATACTTCATTGTGTGACTTTGAGTGCATTCATTGTGGGATACATAGTGCTGCGATTGATTTAAATTACTTATTTTTATTTTGAAAACAATTCCCGAGGATATTTTGTAATATTTTGAATATTCTTTGTATTTTAATTTGCATTTTGACCTTAAAAATATCGCCGTAACGTTGAACAGTTTGCTTTCATGAAAATAAAAAGGTCGGAAGATAAATTTAAAAATAATTAATGTTAATGTTTTCATTAACGCATTTGTTCAGCCGGTGCTCGATCAAATTAAAGTCATTTGAGAACTATAACAAATTTTTACATGATGTGCTAAACGAATAATTAAATATTGGTTTTGATAAAAACTACAAATAAATAATAAATAATGACAGTAATAATGATGAAGTATTAGACTGAAAAGACAGCGTGTATAGCGTATAGTGAAACAACGAGGTGAAATCGCTAAAGCCACGTTCATCGCCATCACCACCGAATTGTCGCCCATACCGAGGACGACAACTGCATTACCCAGGTCTGCGCCGAAGAGTCCCTGTACTGCGGGATGCATCCCGATCACCGAGTCCCTCATAAGGATTATGTGTAGTGCGCGAAATTTTTCATAACCCTTACTCAATGGATTATTAAAGAGATAAGTAACAAATTTTAAATTATTTTGAGCTCAAATAATTTATGTCTATGTCCATGTATGTTATTGTACTTTTCAGGAGCTATTAGTTGTAAGAACTAGGTTATATGATTGATCAGTATGTTTATGCGACGCAAGTATACGGCAGAAAGAACCTGCAACCCTGAGAATAAAGAGTAAACATTGTGTTGTCTCGAAATTCATGTTAACTAGTATTTGTCGTATTTTTCAATTGTTTACGTTTTCAAATGTAGCGATAAAATTTGATGGCGCCCACAAGAATAATGTAATACTTGGTGTTTGTTTTACGTTAAATAAATTCTCATTAATTTTGATTTTGCGTATGATTCTTGTTAATTTAACACCTAATTCCATTGGTGATAGTTGGTCAGATAAAGTTTGGGGTTTTACTTGTTTTTATTTTATTTTTACAAACCAGTTGTCGATAGGACTAGTTTCACGATTAGCCCCGCTAGTCGTGAGCTGCGCATCGTTTAACACTGTGCACTGGTTTAGGGACAACACAGTTCAAATCTCATTTAAAATTTTGTCTTTCAAAATTGTGAAGGGTCTTACTTTCATTTTATGCTTTATTTTAGTGAATCCCGTTTTTATGGCGTTGTTGGACAGCGTGGGGCTAAATCTACAAACTTTGTAAAGTTGACAGTTTTTTGGAAAATTTTATTTTTTGGAAAGTCTTTCTTTTTGTTTGTTTTTTTATTTCGCCCACGTTGAAAAGCGACCGTTACAATATATGTATATAGACATGTATACGGGCCTATATATATGAGATTAATCAATGCGGCCCTCCAAGTCCTCCATGAAAATAATTTGGCCCTTAAATAATAAAAGGTTGAAGACCACTGCATTAATGCATTTGACAAGCTTTAGCAGTAACTATCCATGTGAGAAAATGCAATAGAAATTTTTAAATCCAGTAAAAATATAGAATCAGAAACAGAGCTGGATATTCAACATACCATTTAAATAGTCTTTTAAAATGGCAGCCAGCTTCAGATACCTGTGATGAATGTGATAGTTACACTACAAAATTTTGTGGTGAGATGTTCTTGGAAGGAAAAGAATATCTGCAAGAAGAACATAATTCAGCTATTTCAGATTCAGGGCTGATATCACAAAGAAAACTCTCGATACAGAAGCTGCAGAGAAACACCCTAACTTCAAAGTAATGACTACAGACTTACAAAAATGCCCCTCAACTCAATTCTTGACTAACACCGTAAGTTTTTATAAACTTATTTAAAGACAGATCTAACTACATGTTCTGTAACAATGTAAATCGTAAGGCATGCTGCATTGGGTTGAACAAAAAGCAGGTAGAGGTAGAAACACAATCGCTTCAGCGATCATGAAGTGGGCAAACAATAATACAATAATAACTCTAATATTGATACTATTACTATTTGTCAGATAATTATTACAGCTTAAATTCAAATATGGCAATGATCATATGTTTTTTTTACATTCTGCATAAATGTCCATAGATCACGGAAATAGTCAGAAGGTTTTTCCATAAATTCCATTAATTAATAAACAAGGAAATAAAATTGCCCATAACAGGCATGTGGAGTGTTAAATTATCGCACTCGAACTGCTAGTTCCAGGGCTACAAAAAATTATAAGACAAACATTTAAGAACAGAAGAGGTAGAGGTGTAGTAGACACTAGTCAGAGTTATCTCCTCTAAGAGTACTGAATTTCATTATACACCCAGAGCCTGTGATGAATGAAGAGAAGGTGTAATTTGCACAGTGAAAAGTAGGTGCTTTTTGCAGGGCCTGGCATGCTAATAAGTATACCTTTCTACTTGGTGAGGACGGCAGCAGTGGTAAACCACCTCACTCCTCGTTTTACTTAAAAATGATAAAAAATTACACTACACTGTATCATTTTTGATGTCTTCCTTGTTTTACCGTTATTTAATGTATTTTTCAGCGCTGATTACGAATTTGAAATCCGTTTTCCTCCATCACGTCTGGTTTTCTCACAAACATTAATAAAATTTTATAAATTTATTCTTTTTTTTGCTGTTCCTAACTAAAACAAATTCATAAATAAATAATCATCTTTCATTTATTTAATGATGTTATAGCAATTTAGTTTGGGTATATTTTTGCTTAAACAGCCAGCAGTTGGTAAACCTGTTGCTACTCAGCTGTACTTTCCCTCCCTCACTGTACTTTCCCTCTACAAAAGAAGCAGATTGATGTTTATTGAGGTTATGTTTAGTGTAAAGTGTGCAACTATTCCTTGTAATGTTTTTGAGTTAGCAACTGGTAATAATGAGTTCACGTAAATATCTAAACAGTTCTAATATATTTTGTTATGTATGTGAAAGTTTTATAATTGTTAAACAAAGACAGGATATAACAAAATTGCAGACCCTGAAAAAAGGGATCTTTTTATGATTAAAGCTAAATCTATCGCAATTCTAAGAAGTGATTTTGTTGACGCGTTAGAAAAATACATTGAAGCTCAAATTGAAAAAGACCCTAATTATGTTGTTAGTTATCAAGCCCTTGATTCATTTGATGACCTTTATGACAAAGTGCAGTCTTTATTTTTGTCGTTAGTAGAAAAACAAAAATTAAAACTTGAGTTCAAATTCGGATATGACACCCGCTAAACAAGAAGCTACGAGTATTGCTCGTTTACCAAAATTGTCGCTTCCCGATTTTGATGGTTGTCAAGAAAATTGGCCCGTATTTTACCAATTATTTAAACGTCTCGTAGATGAAAACACATCATTGTCGGACTTTGAGCGATTTAATATTTAGTGGCTCACCATAAAGGGACAGCGCGTTCAATTTGCGTTGGAATTCTTCCGACTGAAGAAGATAAGAGTTGGGCACCACACAAGGTATGTAAGACTTGCGTTGAGGCATTAAGATTATGGACCTATGGGAAAAAGAAAGCTTTGTCATTTGCCATTCCAATGATGTGGCGGGAACCTAAGAATCATCTAAACGACTGCTACTTTTGTATGACCAATGTTGAGAGTTTTAATGCTAAAAGTAAAAACAAAATTGTTTATCCAAATATTCCTTTAGCCATTAGGGCTGTACCACATGATGATTCACTTCCAGTTCCAAATCCTTGCATTAATTTAGATGAAATACGTTTTAGCTCTGAATCAGATAACCATAATGAACCAGATTCAGAAGATTTTTGTCCAAGTGATGACAAAACTCCACAAACGTTTAGCCAAGAAGAACTCAGTGATCTTACACGAGATTTGAACCTTTTAACAGAGACTGCAGAATTACTAGGTTCTAGGCTGAAAGCAAAAAGTCTTTTGGCCCCCGGAACATCACACTCATGGTACAGGCATAGGGAGAGTAAACTTATAAATTTTTTTAAAGAAAAGGATTTAATGGTATTTTGTTCCAATATAGAAGGGCTGATGGTGTTTTTTGAAGTACAATACAACCCTACAGATTGGAAATTATTCATTGACTCCTCTAAATGAAGCCTCAAAGGTGTGATACTACATAATAAAAATTTATATGGGTCGATTCCTGTGGCTCATTCTGTGCATCTAAAATAGTCTTACGAAAACACTAAGTCTCTTCTAGAAAACATCAACTACGATATGCATCAATGGAAGGTTTGCAGGGATCTTAAAGTAATAGGAATGCTTTTAGGACAACAAGACAGCTATACAAAGTTGCCATGTTGTATCTGTGAATGGGATAGCCGAGCAAAAGACAAACACTGGAATGTAGTTAGCTGCCCACCAAGGGGTGAGCTAATACCTGGTGGAAAGAACATTGTAAATGCCCTTTTGATAAAAAAGAAAAATGTCTTGCTTCCTTCATTGCACATTAAATTAGGCATTATGAAGCAATTTACGAAGGCACTTAACAAAGATGGAAATTGCTTTCAATATTTACGTAGCAAGTTTTCCAAAATATCTAGTGAAAAGCTAAAAGAGGGAATTTTTGTTGGACCTCAAATTCGAACTCTAATGAAAGACACCAACTTTGAGCAAACTACGACTGCAATAGAGAAAAACGCTTGGAATTCATTTAAGGATGTTGTTGAAAAGTTTTTGGGAAACAATAAGAGTAGTGTAAATATGAGAGTACTGACACAACCTTGACCTTTGACCTGGCGGTTCGAGCACAACCTTGACCTTTGACCTCGACTTTGAAAAAAAAAAAAAAACCCCGCCAAATTTTTTCCCGCCAAATTTTCAAACCCGATTTTCTCCGCAACCGCCGGGCCGATTTTGTTGCGGACGGTACCCACGTGACCGGGAGATCGAGATCTACAAGATAAGCCCTAATCCTTGAGCCCCCAAACCCCCCCCCAAAAAAAATCCCTCCAAAAAAAAAATAAAAAATAAAATGGCAAATTTTCAAACCTGATTTTCTCCGCAACCGCTGGGCCGATTTTGATGCGGGCGGTACCCACGTGACCAGGAGATCGAGATCTACAAGATAAGCCCTAAACCGTAGCCGTATCCCCGATGGAACCTGAGATAGCTTGTAACACGTGACCCGAGGGTCGGATCGACGAGGTTTAGGTGCGCGCAGGATCCGGACGTCCCGTAGAACGCGTTACGTCCGGTTTCGACCGTTAGGTTCTTTCGGGACCCTAAATATATAAATTTAGGAAATATGTTACCGTCAAAAAATAACGCGGGACGGGCCGCAAGACTCGTCGCACTACCCGCAGGACTATCCGTAGCACTACCCGACGAGGTGAAGACTAATGATTGGGGCGATGAAATCTGTTTACTTGCAACTCTATTCTTTTAATTTTGACAATGACGCATGTTGTTGTTAAGAGTCACGTGGCATGCGCGTGCCTTTCATTGACGTCATTCGTTTTTTATCTATGCACGCGCCAGACTATTGATCGGGATGATGCAACTTGTTATTGCAATTAAAGATGATGCAACGTGTTTACTTTGTTTATTTGCAGTGACGTCATCCGTTTTTATCTGTGCACGCGCCAGACTATTGATCGGGATGATGCAACTTGTTTATTACGAATTTAAATGTACAGTTAATTTTTTTAAATGTTGCAACGTATTATTATTTAAAATCACGAGTCGTCGAGTCAGCGATAAGTTGTTTGTTTCAATTTTAAAAACCAACAACGTCATATCGCATGTTATTATGTGCCAAACCGCAGACTCAGCGTTTCCAATGCATTAGCATAGGATAATTATCTGTATAAAAGGTCGCCGATTTTCCCATTGTACCATAATTCTACTACCACTGCTCTACACTGCTAGACACATCTTCTTCTCTTACCTGCTGCTACGCTGCTAGAACAGTTCTTCTTCTCCACCTACCTGCTGCTTCGCTGCTAGAACAGTTCTTCTTCTCCACCTACCTGCTGCTACGCTGCTAGACACAGTTCTTCTTCTCCTACCTGTTGACCTACCGTTAATTGAAGGTGAGTTTTATTATACTTTAAATATTTTTTAAATTTGAAAGACTCTAGCACCTTTATGAAATATACACTTTGAATCTTTAATAAAATTAAAACCTAAAATCTGTTTATGAAATTAAGACGTAGAACCTGTTGGTACGGCAACATTACCAGTTTTAGCCGTTGTTGGTGCAGCAACAACAACAACAACAACAACTACCGTAACTGTACACTAAATATGTAGTCTGATGTTTTAATCTGCAGCAGCAAGAACCGTTATTGACGTAAACGTAGAATTAATTAAATTTGAACTCTATTGTTTTAATCTGCAGCAAGAACAACCGTTATTGATGTAAACGTAGAATTAAATAAATTTTAACCTAAAACCTTTTTGTAAATTAAGACTTTGACAATAGTCGTAAGTTGAACTTCGAACGTAGTAGTTTAAAAAATCGTTTTATATTTTCCTTTGACAGCATGATTTACGCTATAACAATATTCCTATGCGTTATAGCGTTACTGTTCATAGCGCTGTTTTACCTGCTATACAAAATCTACGACATGATAGTAGGCGAGTGTAGCGCCACATCGATCTCAAAAGAAAAACCTCTATGCTATTTCGTATAATACATGAGGTATTTACATACTAACTATTTTGTTTAAGAGACTGAAGGACTAACACCCGTTCAAAATAGACGGACTGTTAGAGTGTATTGACCCGGATGGAGAGGGTTCATGTAGTTATCATGGTTTTTATCAGACTTGTGTTTATTTTTTGTTTTAGAAATGGAGGCGCTACTAAAAAAGATGAATGAAGATACTATGAGGGTGTCTGAATTAGTTTTGAACAAGGAATACCGGTTTACGAAGGTCGGCAGGGCGCAGACCATGTACGGCGAGCAAATAATTATATACATCGGCAATTCGAAGGTGTTCCTACCATCAAGATTTACAAAAACGCTGACTGATGAAGATATCGCTTTACTGAACGATAACGGGGGCGGGATAATCGTGTACAAGGGAAATAAAGACTTGGGTGATGGGAAAACAATGAATATAGTAGAATTTAAAAAATGAAGAAGAACTCGCAAGAGTAAACCAAAGGCTGTATTATTTAATTAATAAATGTATATATAAAAATAACGTCTTTTCCATTCAAAATCCCTATTTAACCTAGATATAAGCAGTGTCGCTCTCAGTGCATCGCACGATGAGCTTGAGAAGTGGTATAGCGCGCGAGCTTCACAAGCAAGCCCGCAGGAACTATCCCACCAGAAACGTAGAGCTGAAGGGTATCGACGACTTGTATCAGGCCGATCTGGTAGAGATGATCCCATACGCCAGAGTCAATAAGGGCTACAGATACATAATGACAGTAATAAATTGTTTTTCTAAATTTGCTATTGCCGTACCGCTCAAGAGCAAGACGGCTGAAGAAGTCGCTAGCGCTCTCGGTCCCATACTGGAAAAACACAAGATGCGCCATTTTCATACCGACGAGGGTAAAGAGTGGTATAACGCGTCTGTGAGGTCCCTGCTGTCCAAGCACGGGATCAACCACTACTCCACTTACTCTCCGAAGAAGGCCTCGATAGTAGAGCGGTTCAACAGGACGCTGAAGGAGATGATGTGGAGAAAGTTTACAGAACGGGGCAATTACGTTTGGGTAGGTCTTTTAGACGACCTCCTGTCTCAGTACAATAACAGGTCTCACAGGACTATAGGTTTCAAACCTGTAGATGTAAATAAGAGGAACGAAGGTGAGGTGCTAAGAAATATATTGGCCAGTGTACATAAGAAGCGGAGTCCTCGAACCATCAAGTTCGAGTTGGGAGATAAGGTAAGGATCAGCAAATACAAAAAGACTTTTGACAAGGGGTACATACCCAACTGGACCAACGAGGTGTTTACCGTAGATCGTATTTTGCACACCCGTCCCGTCACATACACGCTCAAAGACGAAAAAGGACATGTGAACAAAGGCAGTTTTTACACTCAAGAACTGAGCAAGACTAAATATGGAGACGTGTTCCTCATCGAAAAGGTGCTGCGGAGAAAAGGTGACAGGTTACTGGTTAGATGGCTAGGACATGATAAGAGCCACGATTCGTGGGTCGACAAGAAAGACCTTATATAAGAACGGTAAAGTCGGTTTATCCGTTACTACTGCAAAATGAAGTGCAGGGAGCAGAAAGAGAAATTGCCGGTAACTAATCTCGATCTGATGATCGCCTCAGACTCGGCGGACGAGAAGAGAAACAGACACGGTCGTCTCTTACCGAATAGTATCAGATGTTTGGCCGTAGGACCGTCGAATTGCGGCAAGACAAACGCGATATTCAACCTGCTGTTCGACCCCAACGGGCTGAGGTTCTGCAATGTGTACGTATTTTCAAAATCTCTGCACCAACCCAAGTATAGGTTTTTGGAGCGGGTGTTTCATGATATGGAGGGTGTAGACTATCACGAATTCAGCGACAACGCGCAAGTCCCGCCTCCGGAAGAGGTAGAGCCCAATTCCGTGATGATCTTTGACGATGTTGTATGCGAGAAACAACACAACGTGGTAAAGTACTTTGCTATGGGGAGACATAACAACCTGGACGTATTTTACCTATGTCAGACATACAGTAAGGCGCCTAAACAGCTCGTTAGGGATAATGCAAATTTTTTACTCGTGTTCCGTCAGGACGAACGTAACTTGCGCCATATTTTTAACGATCACGTAGTCCCCGATATGACTTTTGAAGAGTTCAAGAATCTGTGCGGCGAGGCATGGTCTCGAAACCAGAACGGGTTTCTGGTAGTCGATAAAGAGAGCGGTATCCTCAGAGGTCGTTATAGGTTCAATTTCGATACGTTCGTTACCGAACTGCGAGATGGCCTGTCATAAGGACGATAAGGACCCGGTAGAAGCTGCTCAGTCGACTGTCCCGCTCCCTAAGCTGTGCAGTCGACTGACCTGCTAGCTGCGCAGTCGACTGACCTGCTCCCTAAGCTGCGCAGTCGACTGACCTGCTAGCTGCGCAGTCGACTGACCTGCTCCCTAAGCTGCGCAGTCGACTGACCTGCTAGCTGCGCAGTCGACTGCACAGTCGACTGACCTGCTCCCTAAGCTGTGCAGTCGACTGACCTGCTAGCTGCGCAGTCGACTGCACAGTCGACTGACCTGCTCCCTAAGCTGCGCAGTCGACTGGCCTGCTAGCTGCGCAGTCGACTGCACAGTCGACTGACCTGCTCCCTAAGCTGCGCAGGCGACTGCACAGTCGACTGACCTGCTCCCTAAGCTGCGCATTCGACTGACCTGCTAGCTGCGTAGTCGACTGCACAGTCAACTGACCTGCTTCCTAAGCTGCGCATTCGACTGACCTGCTAGCTGCGCAGTCAACATCACAGCTCGATGAACTGCTCCCTGAAGCTGCATATGGTCATAAATCCAGGTCGAAAGATTGTAGTTTTTATATATTGGCAGGAATCGAAGGGATCCGGTTAGAAGGTATGGGCATGGCTTCGAAGCAGGTTGACGAACAACTCGTATTGGAGATTGCGGAGCTCCAGAGCAGGATACGGGAGAAACAGTTGGCTTTGAAACGCGGCTCGATGGAGGAGGACCTTAGATTAGAGAAGCAGCTTAAGCCTGTGACCGAATCCTTATCGAAGTTTCTCGAGAAGCAGAAAACGGATACAGATCCATTTCAAGGGTCTCCAACTGCGAAGACCTTAAAGCCCGAGGAGATAAACCAGTTGCATACTCAAAGGAATAAACAAATGGAGCATCCATCCAGTTACCCCGTTACCACTGACGAAGGTGATGATGAGGAAGATGTGGATCTCGATGATTCTTGGAAGGATCTGATGTCCGGACCGTACAGGTACGCCAATTCGAAGAGGAAGAGCGAAGAGTTAGGACCGTTGCAGGCCAAGAAGAAAACGCCCGACGAGTCGATGGATCTTGAAGACCCCTATAAATTGGAAGGGATGGATACGCGTCCTAACCTCCCTTTGGAGTTCACAGAACATGACGCTACGGCCGGAGCAACCGTGGAGATGCGGGACTCGAACAGACCGCAGGCTACACCGATGAGGACTCTACCTCGCGATGAGGAATTTAGCACCCCCAGCACCGTGGAAAAACTGTTGTCTACCCCGCTAGGTAAGGTTCGAGCCTCGGTATGGGTCAAAAACACGTTTCCCAGCTGTCTCGCGAGACGTTACATGCATGAGGCCATCACGGACACGGATAACAATACGGATTCAACTTACGGTGTACACTTCGAGGGTAACAATTTGGTGATGGGGGACTCAACCGTACAGTTTGGACCCGACGACTCTGTGATCATCGGAGACGTGTCGTATCAGGGTACTGCAGGACTGTACGAGTTGATTTTCAAAAAGAAACCTAACTCTTACGTCTACTCCGAAGAAGACCTGGAAGAGTACAAAACCATCTTGGAAGCTACTAATGCACACAGAAGGAACAACTCAGCGTTCGGACAAGTGAAAGCCAACACGGGGAAAAAGTATTTAACAATCATAAGCCGGCTTTTCCCTCCGAAACCGGACCGGTCGAAGCGAGGTAAGGGCCTGAAAACACTACCTGCGATGGAGCTGAACGGAGACAGGAAGACCGAGTACGTATATTTCGACGATCCCAACGAGCTCTGCGACAGGTTGAGACTCCTCGTAGCTTCTAAAGACTCGGGCCATACGGGTCACGACAGCGAGATAAATTCTATAGTCGAAGAGCTCAAAGAGCTGGGGCTTATAAGAGGAGATCTACGTCTATAACTTTTATTCTCAGCATGGACACCGGAAGATCGGTACGCCATTTTCTCACCCCTTACAGGGTGACTGCCGATGGAGATATGGACATGAGAGACCGGAGAATCTGTCGAGTAGGCGTAGCCCAGTCGTATACTGACGCGGTCAATGTTAACGAGTGCATGAGACTCATCCAAGCTTATGCCGAAGATTATGGAGTCCTCGAAGTTCACGAAGAGGGCGGCGGCGATCCATACTACGACCTTTACGGGCGCAGGATAGCACAACTAGGAGACCCGATCGATGACGAAAACGTCGTGAACCTCAAGTACCTGAGAGAATACGTATCATCCCTCTTCGAAAAGACGAAACCTTCAGTTCCCGTCGAAGACGAACGAGTCGGCGAAGTCTTGAAAATGCGTGATGAGATTCAAAAGTTACGCAAAGAGTTGGAAGAAATAACATTCCGCTTGGAAACACAAGGAGCTCTATAAATAGCCGGTGACTGCACCGCAGACCTCATTATAAATTTAAAATGGGGCGACGCAACACGACTCGCGGTAGAGCGCATGCAGGAGCCGGATTGGTAGGGAGCATCGCGAGCGGAGTCTTAGGAGCCGCCGAGAACGTCGTAGGAACCGTATTGAACAAAGCGATAGACGTTCTACCTGTAGAGCTTCACATACCAGGATATCAGTACTGTGGACCCGGCACAGACCTGTCGAAAAGATTGAGAAGAGGAGACCCGGGCATCAACCCTCTAGACGCCGCGTGCAAGCAGCACGACATAGCCTATCACAACCGCAAAGACTCAGCGGGTAGGGCCGAAGCAGACCGGGTATTGGCAGAGAGAGCCTGGGAGAGGGTGAAAGCGTCCGACTCCAGCATAGCGGAGAAAGCGGCCGCCTGGGTGGTGACCAACATAATGAAAGCTAAAAGCAAGTTCGGCGGGAGGATCAAGCGAAGGCAGACCGGGAAGTCCGTCCGTAAGAAGACCGTCCGTAAGACCCCTAGCAAGACCAATCGTCGCACTACCCGACGAGGTGAGGGACTGTATTTGAGACCGTACCCTACGCAGCACGCAGGATGCGGACTAAAGAAAAGAAAACTTCGTTGAAACTTCCGAACAAACCCCTATCCGATAGTCAATTGATGGCGGCCGTCGACGCACTCGAAATCTCGAACTTTAGAGGGGTGTTTATGCATGACACGCTTCCTCACAGGCCCTACAAGAACGAATCAGCCATCATAAACTTAGACAGCGTGATGAACGAAGGAACCCACTGGGTGTGTTACAAGTAGGTCGGGGCGGTCGTAGATTATTTCGACAGTTACGGTAATCTGAGACCACCCTTAGAGCTGGTGAGATACCTCGAGAACGGAGGAGACGGACCGATCACCATAAGATATAATTACGAGAGGAGGCAACACTTTGATTCAGTCGTGTGCGGACACCTATGCTTAGAGTTTCTGGCAGGTAAAGATGCTGTGTCTAAGCGGTAAGAGCTCTACGATCGAGGTCGATTACTTCCCTCCCATAGACCTCGGAGAGGGTCAGTGGGAGGTAGGTCTAGTAGATTTCATGAGCTACAACAACATACCCAACGTGCGGAAAGGGGTGAACAACCTGTTTTGCTTCGGCGATGGGGAGACTGTGGTACTGCCCGAAGGCATGTACGAGATAGACGACATCCACTCCAAGATCAAATACGAGATGTTGGAGATGTACGGCGGGATGAACTGTAAAATCAGCAGCAAAGAGGCGAACCGTACCGACGTAGAAGACATAGGATCCCTCAAGTACCAAAAGCTCTTGAAGGATCGGAAAAAGGACCAGAAAGGAAAAAAGGGAGAGAGATCGATTGACCCTCTCGTAGAGTTCCAAAAGAGATTGGAGAATGCGGCGAAAATAAGGGCTGCGATAAGAGCGGAAGAGGAAGCGAAAAGGGCGGAAGAGGAAGCGAAAACGGTGGAAGAGGAAGCGAAAGCGGTGAGCGACGTGATGAAGGAGACGGCAAAGGGGACAAAGACGGGCGCGGAATGTCGACCGTTGCCGAGACTCAACATGGAAGTAGACCCTACTACACTAAAGTGCTCGATATTCTGCGGAGAAAAAATAGACTTTACCGTACCCGGAACGATCAGAGAGGTGTTGGGGTTCGATCCGACGATCCTTGAGCCCAATAAATGGCATACTTCGCAGCGCCCTGTCAACATTACGGCTGTAAACGCCATCAGGGTAACGTGCAACATTGTGAGGGGCTCGTACACTAACGGATCCGAAGGACATACCCTGCACGAGTTCTTCCCGCAGGTGGAACGGGGTTATAAGATAATCGAAGTGCCCAAGAACGTCATCTACCTACCCGTAAACACTTCGAGGATAGGAAGACTGACCGTCTCTGTGGTGGATCAGGACGGAAGACCAATAAGCTTTCAGAACGAAGTCATCAGCCTCAGGCTTCACCTTAAAAGACGCACGCGATGGGGTTAGTCTACCTGGAAGAGGGTTATAAAAGAACCGTGCCAGACGGAGTGAAGAACATTCGTCCTGTAGAGCTCGACCAGCCACTTCGCGACAAGAAAGAGAAGAGACTCTCCTCAGATAACGCCGCTTTTTTGAGATCATTAGGATTCACCGTGTTGGAGAAATGAGCTACATAATAGACGTGGAATCCTCTAACGCCGTGGCGGATGACGACATCATAGGCATAGAGCTGCACACTCACACTCCGTACGCGTCAGCAACGTTCAACAACAACGATGAGATCAGGATCCCAGTAAACCAGCAGGATGTGTACACCCTACCTTGTGACAGCCTGCTGTACGTCGACGGGAAACTTGCGGCGTCTGATGGTACTTTGGATCCGGCCTTGACTCTTTCAGACAACTGGCTTGCTTTCCTGTTTGAAGAGATCAGGCTAGAGATGAACGGTATCGAGGTGGATAGAGTGCGCAATGTGGGTATAACGACGACTATGAAAAACATTCCGTCCTTCAGGTATGGAGAACAGAACTCTATAGACGTTGAAGGGTGGAACAAGGACGCCGTTACGGCCATTACCATCAGCACCACCGGTCGGTTCTCGGCTCACGTACCGCTAAAGAGGATCATAGGATTCTGTGAGGATTACCGCCGCATAATAGTCAACGCCAAGCTGGAACTTATCCTGCTCAGGTCGGCCACCGACGACCGCGCCGTGGCGGTACCCGCGGGCAAGGACTACAAGCTGTCTCTCACCAAGGTGGAGTGGAAGATGCCTTACGTCAGGCTTTCCGACGAGCGCAGGCTCCCGCTGCTCAGGATGGTGGACCAGGACGAGCCTATATCGATCGCCTTCCGCAGATGGAACCTGTACGAGTACCCCGTCTTACCGCAGAGCACCGACGTGCTATGGACCGTCAAGACCTCTTCCCAGGCGGATAAGCCCCGCTACATCATAGTAGGACTGCAGACCGACAAGAAGGCCAAGACGGCGGTATTATCTCATTTCGACCACTGCGAGCTCCAAGACATAAAACTGTACCTGAATTCGGTGTACTACCCGTACGAAAACGCGAAGGGAGAGTACTCACTCTTCTACGAAAACTTTAAGCGCTTCCACAAGGTCTACTACGGAGGACAATCCAATCAACCCCTCATTGATTTTACGAGCTTCAAGACGAAAGTCCCGCTCTTCTTTATAGACTGCTCGAAGCAGAACGAGTCGCTCAACACCGGCGCCATTGACATCAGAATCGAGATCAAGTGCAAAAACAATATCCCTGCCAATACCTCCGCCTACTGCCTGATAATCACAGATTGCGTCATGCAATATCAACCGTTAACAGGGACCGTCAGGAGGATAAATTAACCAGTGTGCGCTAGGTCTCGGTACGGGTAACAACATGCCTTCCTTCATTGTAGATTTTCGCACCATCAAGCCATCCGCTCATGAAACGGTCATCAAAGAGCTGGTAGTCCTCTCGGTAGAAGGTAGCGTCAAGCATCATTACCTGTTCAAGCCTCCTTACGACTACAACAGCATAATCACCATATCGAAGAAGAGGTGCATCCGGGATGATCAAGACAGAATCGGGATACAATGGAACAGCGGGTTCGTCGACTACGCACAGCTCTACCGCTTGCTGACCGAGTCGGTATCAGGAGGGAACATCTACGTCAAAGGAAAAGAAGCGGTAAAGGTCCTAGATAGAATTTTGCTGTGCAGCGAATTGAAGATTTTGGACCTAGACGATTACGGATGTCCTGCCATAGATCATCTGACACATACGTACGAGGTCGACTGTCAATGTCCGTTTTCTCACCCGGACTGCTCCATCAAGAGGGCTGAGGTGATGAGGATGTGGTGGAAAGAAAACAATGCAGTCTTCAACACCATCGAGAAAGTAGGAAAGAGCATAGAAATGGCGCTGCGTTCAGGGTTCAACAATCCCGGACCGGACGTACTCCGCTACTTACCCAAGGAGTTTCTCTTCGAACATTATGGCAACTGCATATCCGCCGTATACGACGACTTACCACCATACCTCAAGAATGATAAAGAACTTCTCTTGGAGATGCCATGCGAAGAACACGCTCAACAGGAGAGCGCCGACGATGAAGACGAATGGACCATAACCAAGAAGAGGAGAAACTGCATGCAATGCATTTTTAACTGTCGCGTCAGCCAGTAAAGCTGCGTATTGTATCCACGAGTTTTATTCTTCATGTACGGCTGTCCTTAGAGTCTGAACAATTGTAATTTAGTTATAACGTTTTGATTTCAGAATATATGTATTAAACTTATTTTCAAAACGTGTCATCATTTCAACACCTTTACACCTGTAGATATAAGTTTTGCTAAAGCCGAAGGCTTTCTCGGTCGTGAAGCGAAAGCGCAGCACGACGACAGGATCCAACCGGTAGGTCGGATCCCTTCGGGAATCGGAACTCGATTTCCCGCTTCAGGTATTTCAGATACTTGCATTTACAGTAAGAGGTGTCTCACCTTTCAGTAAACTCGAAGAGCTGACAGGTAGAGTTGTCGGTTTCTGATAAGTAGAATTGGCGGGAAATATGAAATATCGGGCTTTTATACAGATAATTGGAGCCTATTCAAATACAATGGAAACGCTGAGTCTGCGGTTCTGTGTACATAATGAGAATAACAAGCGGTATGACGTTGTTGGTTTTTAAAATTGAAACAAACAACTTATCGCTGACTAGACGGCTCGTGACTTTAACGAATAATATGTTGCATCATCTAGAAAAATTAATTGCAATAAACAAGTTGCATCATCTAGAAAAATTAATTGTAATAAACAAGTTGCATCATCCCGATCAATAGTGGGAAAAACCACGGCCTTTTATACAAATAATTACCCTATGCTAATGCATTGGAAACGCTGAGTCTGCGGTATTACATCATTTAGAACAATTAATTGCGATAAACAAGTTGTGAAACAAACAACTTATCGCTGACTCGACGACTCGTGATTTTAAATAATAATACGTTGCAACATTTAAAAAAATTAACTGTACATTTAAATTCGTAATAAACAGGTTGCATCATCTGAATCAATAGTCTGTCACGTGCATAGATAAAAAACGAATGATGTCAATGCTAATAAATTAAAGTATAGGGTGTTCCGAAACGAAATTACAAAAATTACCAATTGTTCGGATCCCGAAAGAACCTAACGGTCGAAACCGGACGTAACGCGTGCGGTATGACGTTGTTGGTTTTTAAAATTGAAACAAACAACTTATCGCTGACACGACGACTCGTGAATTTAAAGAATAATACGTTGCAACATTTAGAAAAATTAACTGAACATTCAAATTCGTAATAAACAAGTTGCATCATCTGAATCAATAGTCTGTCACGTGCATAGATAAAAAACGAATGACGTGTCAAAATTAAAAGAATAGAGTTGCAAGTAAACAGATTTCATCGCCCCAATCATTAGTCTTCACCTCGTCGGGTAGTGCTACGGATAGTCCTGCGGGTAGTGCGACGAGTCTTGCGGCCCGTCCCGCGTTATTTTTTGACGGTAACATATTTCCTAAATTTATATATTTAGGGTCCCGAAAGAACCTAACGGTCGAAACCGGACGTAACGCGTTCTACGCAATGTCCGGATCCTGCGCGCACCTGAACCTCGTCGATCCGACCCTCGGGTCACGTGTTACAAGCTATCTCAGGTTCCATCGGGGATACGGCTACGGATTAAGGCTTATCTTGTAGATCTCGATCTCCTGGTCACGTGGGTACCGCCCGCATCAAAATCGGCCCAGCGGTTGCGGAGAAAATCAGGTTTGAAAATTTGCCATTTTTTTTGTGGTTTTTTGGGGGGGATTTTTTTTTGGGGGGGGGAGATTTTTGGGGGGATTTTTGGGGTTTTTTTTTGGGGGGATTTTTGGGGGGGGGGGTTTGGGGGCTCAAGGATTAGGGCTGATCTTGTAGATCTCGATCTCCCGGTCACGTGGGTACCGTCCGCAACAAAATCGGCCCAGCGGTTGCGGAGAAAATCGGGTTTGAAAATTTGGCGGGAAAAAAATTGGCGGGTTTTTTTTTTTTTTTCAAAGTCGAGGTCAAAGGTCAAGGTTGTGCTCGAACCGCCAGGTCAAAGGTCAAGGTTGTGTCAGTACTCTCATTTTTACACTACTAATAAGGTATCAAACTATAAATCTATCGTTAAGAAAATGCTGGTCAACATGCATAAATTAGGCTGTAACATGAGCGTCAAAATACACTTCCTTCATTCTCACTTAGACTTTTTCTCCGGAAACCTGGGTGATGTTAGTGAAGAACAAGGAGAAAGGTTCCATCAAAACAAAAGGAAATGGAAAAAAGATATCAAGGTAGATGGAATAAGAACATGATGGCTGACTACTGCTTCATGTTGAAAAGGAAGTGCAAAAATCTGGGAAATGCCAGGAAATCGAAAAAGAAAAGTTTTAATCCTCCTGAGAAGAAATTAAAAAATCAAAGTAAAAATGTTAAGTTATAAGAAAAAACTATTTTTGTATTTTTTATACTGCTTTTAATTTTTTTTTTTGTGAAATGTAATTAAAACTGTTAAGTGTAATTAAATGTTCTTTGTAATCATGTAAAAATCAAATTTAATACTTTTTACAACAGTTTAATAAAATTTATTTTTACTAAAATAGCTTTTTTTACCATTCCTTGTTGCATTGTTAGAAACAAATTCAATTAAATCACATAGTTTAAGATTCTCCAATGACGTTATCGCTAGTTATAAGGGTATGTAAATCTGTAAGTATAATCTGATAAATATCAAAAAAGTAAAAATGCCAAATTTTATTACTGTCATTTGTAAAAAAACCTGACGTGATAGAAAAAAAATCTAATAACGTTTTTGGATTCAGCGTGAAAAATATATATAAAATGACGTAATTTAACATAAACATCAGTGAAAAATATTTAAAATGCAGAGTTGTGTTACTAATGGCAGCTTATCATGGCCTCATTCTGTCTCATATCCATTATGGTATCTTAGTATGGGGTAATTCTAGCATGGGTAATATGAGTAGGGTTTTTAAAATTCAAAAGAAAGGTATAGCTATTAGAAGTATGGTGGGAGCCAACCAGCTAACCTCATGCAGGCTACTATTTAAGGAGCTCAAATTGCTTACAGTTTCCTCTCTTTACATTTTTGAGGTGATTATGTATGTTAGGCAAAATAATTTTATGCAAAATTTCAATGTTCACAATCATAACACAAGAAACAGAAATTATTATTACGTGGCTAATCACTCCACAAAATTGTTTGAACAAAAACCTACTTATGCCGGGAGAAAATTCATGAATAAATTACCCCAATTTTTAAAATGTTGTGATAATTTGCATTCCTTTAAAAGAAATCTGAAAAATTACTTGATCAGTGTAACTTTTTATAGCGTACATGAATTTCTTTCTTGATAGTGATACATTGTGTGATTCTTATATGTATTTCAGGTGTTATAACTGATATGTCCTATACTCCTCTGGAGTCTCATGGACACAAAAAAAACTTAGTAAAGCCTCTATAGAGGTTCAAACCAGCTCTTTGGCTGATGACCAACACGGAAATATAGGCAAAATATTCTGAAATTTGTTTCCTTGTCAAGAAGGGCAAATGTGACTTAGTGTTGTGTACTTTACTGAAATAAATCCACTAATGGGTAATCAAAGCATAAAATGTACCTGAAAAAATAAATTGTAGTAGATATGCATCAATATATCAGTATGAAGTGGTTTAGGAAAACCTTCAAGAGTCTCATTAACACTTTTATTTCTTGAAACTGACCAAACCTGTTTGACTTGATTTCTTACTAATCTGAAACCATACCAATATAAACAGTAAATTTATTTCAGTAATTTTTTTGAGCAAAGAAGCTAACAAGTATGTAGTTAAGTGATAAAGGATTCATGTTATATATTAATTAACAAAGAATCCAACCATTAATTTTATTATAGCCAAGAACTTAGCAACATCAAGCAAATATTTCTTCTTATTTTTTAGGTTCCTATCCTTTCCGGATGTTGGCTACCATATTAGCAATCTGAACCTTAACCACTGCTGCTCGAAACAGCTGTGTTGTCATTTTCGAGTACCACATTCTTAGATTTTTCAACCATGAAATATGTCTTCTCCCCACACTACGTTTTCAGCTATTCCTTCTTGAAATATAGATTGCAGCAACCCATATCTTTTCGCATTGATGTTCCAAATACTAAAACTTCCAAATCTTTATCATGTTCTTGACATCATTTGAATTCTGCTTGCATCTCAATACCTCCTTATTAAACGCTATCCAGCCAGGAGACTCACAGCATCCTTCTGTACAGCCACATCTTACACACTTCACGTCTTTTACTCATGAAATCATAAATATAAAAATCATATGAATCATAAATACTTATATAACACTTTACTGTACTTGATAAAATAAGGTACTACACAATGAAAATACAAACAACTAGGCTAAAGTGGTAAACAAATTTATCAATTACAGAGATGAACATTATGAAATATGCCTCCTCCTAAAGCCATGTAATTGAATCAGACTAATCTAAGTGTTTACTACTGCGAACAGCAGACATTGACATGTCAGCCTATCTCGTATGTAGCTTAATTTCATGTAATTATATAATGTATTTATACAATTTTTCATTTAAAATAGAACATTTCACAAAACTTAATTTTGCTTTATAAGATTCTAAAGAAAATCAAATTGATTTCAAGAATTATAAATATAAACATACACGTCTAGTCTGTAAGTAAACCCATCTCAATACTGAACAGTACCATACAACACATATTTTTTACAGTAGTTTTTCTTCAGTGTAGTGGACAGCCTATATTCACACTTATACATTTCCACAATTATCTCACAATACAACTTATACAGGCATTTAATACATAGTGGATAGTGTACAGTTGTTATAAATAAATAAATAAATAAACATTATTTCGTTCATGGGGTTGGTAGTGAAAAGCGATTAATTTACAAAGTTTCTTTTTAGAGGAAAGTGTGTCCAAATTTAAGTCCACTAATTGGTTGCAGCTTTTTTTAGTAATAAGTTTCATATGGTTTTATTATCTAAAATCTATTTTACATTATAAATTGTCTGGTCAACTGATAGAGAAAATAAAATTTCTGGAAAGAAGGTATTTAAATTAATGTTGTATAGTATTAAAATGTAGGCGATTATTACTAATATCTATTCATTGTATCAATACTTATTGTTAACTATAGGCCTACTCAGTGAAACCACTTTCAACATAGGATTTATTAGAAGAAAGAACTAGCCTTCAGATTTCAAAACTATTTATAATGAAAAACTTTCTACTCTTTTTTGATAAAATTTACTTGTGTTTGTATAAAATATTATTGAAGAGGTATAAATTTATTTGTTTTACAAAATTAGTCAAATTGTGATTGATTTTTAAAGAATGAGTAGGCCTATATGATATTCATTTCATTCTGTTCTAGCATTATTTTACCCTGTTTGTAAACATTAACACTGTTTAGCTGATCTACTGTCAAAAATTACTGATTAAATACTTTGTTTGGTGTTCTTGTTGAAGTCAGACAGCAGCTGCCAGTCTCCTTAAAAGACTGATAGGGAAAATATTTTTGAATATTCAGAGTCTTGATTTAAACAATAGCGTTTACTGTTGGGAATCTTCTTAAAGTTCAACTTATACAATTGAGATTAAACTCGCCAATTTAGTCACTAAGAATGATTTTCAAAGTACCTGTTATGGAAGTTAGTGATTTGTCAAAGGAAAATTAATGTCTGAAAGCTGAATTATCTTTTATGTCAAAAAACCGAAGAGGTCATAACCCTTATCATCAACTGGTAATCAATGTTAGAACATACCAGGCACAGCTCTAGGGCCTTAAAACTATTTTTAAACCTTGAAACTCATAAAAATTAAAAAAACTGCATCATACATAACAAAATTACTCCTTTTTACCGAACAATATATTTTGGTATCTTTGTATCCTTCATGTATTTAATTAGCTTCCTTGCCTTCTTTTGGTATATACTGAAATTGTTATTTGAATCTAATCCAATTGCAACTACTTGGGCACAAAAATGGAAATTTATAAAACAACCTGAAAAAAGTTATTCATTTAAAAGCAATTTTTACAAAAAAAATTCATACTGGGTAACTAAAACTGTCATCTACCTCATTAATTTAAATTTCACTTCTGACAAGAAGCCGTTTCCATCTTATGTGGACGTTAAATATAAATAGTAGTAAACTGATAATATTTTGGCTTTTTAGAATGTCAAAAGCTCACTACAAAAAAGCTTTTAAATGCATCATCATGCAGTAAATAAAAAAAGTGCATAATCCAATAATCAATAAAACTGTAAAGATAGCGGCACTAATAAACAAATGAATCGCTTCATGCCAAATGGGCCTTAGTGCAGTGACCTAAACTTTAGAATAATCACAAAAAACTGATTTCACATCTAAAATAAACATAATTAGGGGAGAGTGCTGTACCTTGGATATAATTTATTGTACCTTTGGCCTACATTCATTACAGAGCTATCTATGTAGTCAAAGCTGAATCATTCATGTAGTTTGTAGTTCCGCCACCAGGGGTGACTGTGATGCTGAGTTGATGTCATCAAACATATTATTAATTGTGTCAACAGAAAATAAATCTGAATTCAGCATAGAAAAGTAAGTTTTTTCAAATTTTTTACTTTAATATTTACTATTTTTTTACTTATA
Organism: Catonia carolina; assembly: GCA_035578175.1. Classification (NCBI taxonomy): domain Eukaryota; kingdom Metazoa; phylum Arthropoda; class Insecta; order Hemiptera; family Achilidae; genus Catonia; species Catonia carolina. The sequence goes on from JAQMRL010000001.1 coordinate 335,402,508, forward strand.
GTGTGTTTAATAAGGCATAGCATGAATTATTGGACTTTAAGATACTGAACCATGTAATACACATTTCATTTCACTTAACCTTAAAATGGTTAAAACATACAATTTCTGAAATGCCTTAAAACTAAATCATTTTGCCCATTAACAGACAGGAGGGCTGTTAAATTATTTGCACTCAATCTGTTAGTTCCACGACTACAGAAAATATTTCTGTTTCTTATCATATGGTCAGCCAATTATTATAACAATCATCTAAGAACAGAAGAGGTTGAGGTATAAAAAAACTAATCAGAGTTATCTCCTCTGAAAGTAATGAATTTCATTATACAGTCAGACCCTGTGGTGAATAAAAAGTGAAGGTATCATTTGCAGGTTGGAAAATGTGTGCTTTTCAGTGGGCTTTTCAATCTAATAAATACTTTTCAACTCTGTGAGGAAGGCATGGTATAGCACCTCATTCCTCGTTTTACTTAGTAAAACCTCTAGAGCAGAGGTTCCCAAACTGTGTGCCGCGGTTAAAACTGTTTAAACTGTTAAACTGTGTGCACAAGTTAAGAAAATACCCATGTCTAATAACACCATTTCTCGAAGAATCAAAGAAATGAGTGAAGATGTGGAAGTCCAAGTTGTTGATAAACTTAAATTAGTTGATATGTTTGCATTACAGTTAGATGAGTCAACTGACATATCCGGAAAACCACAAGTGGTGACTTTTGTATGGTTTATTGATGAAAAATCTATAATTGAACAATTCCTATTTTGTAAAGATCTCCCTGAGACAACAAAAGGACAAGAAATTTTTAATTTAGTTGATAAGTACTTTGAAAATTCCAAAATATCATTGCAGTCCTGTTTAAGTGTCTGCATTGATGGGTGTCCAACCATGGCTGGTCACTTGACAGGCTTTCTAGCGTTAGCAAAACAGAAAAACCCAGATATAGTTTTTACACATTGTTTCCTACTTAGAGAAGCTCTGGTTGCCAAATCTTTGGCTCCTGGAATAAAAGTAGTATTCGACCAAGTTGTAAAAATGGTAAATTATGTTAAAAGTAAACCACTGAAGTGTAGGGTGTTTAAAAATATGTATACCGCTCTATGGATTCTGAACACACGCAGCTTCTTCTTCACACAGAGGTAAGATGGCTGTCTCGAGGACGAGTTTTGAACAGATTTTATGAATTGAAAGACGAGTTACTAATGTTTTTTACGTGAGAAGGGTCAGAATATGCAGATCTACTTAGTGACGACTCTTGGTACACAAAGTTAGCTTTTCTTGCAGACATATTCCAGAAATTGTATGTACTTAACAAAGGTATGCAGGAAAATGTGAAAATTTACTCACTTGAACTGACAAAATAACATCGTTCAAAGAGAAGCTCTTAATTTGGAAGAAAAGAATTTTAACAGAAAAATCCTACGACATATTTGAACTGACAGAAAAGTGTAACATTGACCAAACTGTTCGTGACATGATTGTGAAATGTTTGGAACTATTAAGTGAAAACATTGCAAAATATTTTCCCTCTCTTGACACATCTGCATTCGATTGGGTAAGAAATCCTTATATTGACTTGGACGACAGTGTAGTATTGAGTACAACAGAAGAAGAGGAATTAAGTGATATAAAAAATGACCGTGGCCTAAAAATGGAATTTAAAAAACTGGTTCAAGATGCAGAGGAAAAGTCAAATGGCTGCTTTTAATAAACGAGTACCCTGCAATAACTAAAAGGGCATTGACAGCATTGTTGCCGTTTTCAACGTCGTACATTTGTGAGGCAGCTTTATCGGCTATGAATAAAATCAAAACGAAGAACAGGTCACAGCTGCAAACAGTAGAGCTTGAAATGAGATTAGCCTTATCCGTTGTTCAACCTCGAAAAATGGAGTTAGTGAAAAAACACCAAGCCCATTTGTCACATTAACCAAGAATGTGAATAATGGAAAGCAAGAAGTATTTTGTTTAATATTTTTTTACTTCTACTGGTTGTATTAAACTACTGTATTTTGCTCAGTAAATTAAAATAAATTAAGTTTCTTTTAAATGTAATGTTTTTCTTTGACTTATCCAAGAAAATTATATTATTTATTATATAAGTACGTTTATATCAAGTACTTAAGCTTAATCAATGGCATAAAGTAATAGGTGTGCCGCGGCTATTGGCTGTTTTTTTTTGTGTGCCGCGAGAAAAAAAAGTTTGGGAAACACTGCTCTAGAGATTCAAACCAGCCTTTCAGCTGATGACCTTAATCAAAAAGTTATGTAGTACAAGCACTTCACTACACTGCTTCTATTGTTAAAAAGCTTTCATTCTGTATTGTATTGTATTCCACAATACATTCTGTATTGTAACCACAATCAGTTTGAGAAAATTACATAACTTACTGAATTATCTGTTGAGTTTGTTAGTTTCTGACAAGATAGGCATTATTTTGTTACTGCACATATACATATATTTACATTTTATCGAAATAATAATGAATATTAGTTTATGAATTTTTTTAAAGCGAAAAACCAAGACGGTTATCATCGCCTGTTTTTCTACACAAGGGTGTAAAGGGCCCAAGTGTAGAACGTACTTTTCTTATTATAAACTAAAAGTCTTACAAACTAGAAATATCACAGAAAATTAAATAAATAAATAAAATTTTGTTAAAAACTTATAGGATAAACATACAAACATAAACTTAAATCTAATATCACAGTCGGAATAAATAACATTTACAACAACTTATCAAATTAACATCTTACAAACTAGTATCACAGCCAACAAAATAAAATTTACACGAAAAGGTAATATCACAGATCTGAAGGATAAACAAAAGGCTGTAAAGGGGCCACGAAAATAAAAAACATACATAAATATAGATATAAACTTTCAACTAATATTACTATTACATTGTCAGACACTGTTTATAGAGGATGTGTGCCAAAAGTGGAATACGCTACTAAATAGAAATAACAAGGTAATTCTCTCAGTAATGTTGGTATCACTGCAGCAGTCGACGTGGCGTATGCGAGAGATGTTAGCATCCATCCAGTCATTCAACAAGTCAAGTTTAAAGTTGGATTGCTGTACAAACATCAACGTTTTGTTTTCACGATATCGAAAATTTTTGCAGGTACGTTTTAATGATTTTATTACGAAACACTCTTTACATATTTATTCTCAATGTTATCATGAATCAGTAGAGTAAATGTGACAGTATAATTGTTGCACGAAGTAAAAACTTAACTTAACGTTTACTAGGTATAATTGAATATAGACTACATAATAGAGAGTGCTTCTAAAGCGGAATACTGGTATTTCAGTTTAGGTACACTGTATTTGAAGTATTCCACTTAAGGTACACTATTATTATTTATTAGTTTATTGATAATTTTCTGCGTCTCTTGTTACAGAAATCATAATATGAGAGATTGGGATGCAAAAGACATGGAAAAGGCAATTGACGCTGTAAGAAAAAAGGAGATGGGATACAAGAAAGCAGCAGAAACATACAAGGTTCCGAGAACAACACTATTCAGGTTAGCTTCAAACAAACTTGAACCTTCTACAGCTGCTGTTATTAAGGTAGGAAGACGACCAATATTTTCTCCAGAACTGGAGGCAGAATTAGTTAGTTATTTAATATTAATGGAAAGAAGATTCTTTGGTATGACCAGAAGGGATGTAAAAAACATTGCTTATAAACTGGCTACACTGAATAACATTCCTAACCCGTTTTCTAAAGAAAATGAGCAGCTGGTAAAAAATGGCTACATCTATTTTTAAAAAGGCATAAAAATGAACTGATTGTCAGAAAACCAACGGTAACTTCTATTGCTAGAGTAAAAGGTTTCAATAAGGAAGCTGTTTTTAATTTTTTGATTTGTTGGATGAAGAGTTTGATAAACACCACTATTCAGCAGATCGTGTGTACAATGTCGATGAGACAAGGCTTAGCATAGTGCAGTCTAAATTGCCGTCAGTAATTGCACGCAACGGTAAATGCCAAATTGGTGCCATCACTGCTGCGGAAAGAGGATCTTTAATAACGGTCATAACATGCATGAGTGCAGGAGGAACGTTCGTTCCCCCTTTACTGATCTTCCCAAAAAAGAATATGAACGAAAATTTGATGAAAGGAGCTTTACCAGGATCCCAAGCAGCATGCCATCCATCTGGGTGGATTCAGACAAATTTTATTCACCCAGTGCTTCAAATTGTTTCTTGAAAAGACTACACCTACTTCTTTAAGTCCAATCCTCTTGATTTTAGACGGTCATTATTCGCACAATCGAAATATTCACATAATAAATCTAGCCAGAGAAAATAATGTGAATATTCTTTGCCTTCCGCCTCACTCGACTCACAGAATGCAACCACTGGACAGAACGTTTATGGTTCCGTTGAAAACTTACTACAGTGAAGAAATACAATCTCATACAAGAACTAAAGGTAAGCCTATCTCGCAGTGATATTGCTAAGCTGTTTGGGAATGTTTATCTTAAAGTGCAAACAGGAGCAGTAGCGGTAAAGGGATTCGAAGTAACCAGAATCTATTCACCAAACCGCAATATGTTGGACGAAACAGATTTTCTTGCTGTAGTAAATGAAAGTGTAGATCAGCTCGAATGCAGCGAATCAAGTAATTCTACTCCATCTAGAACTACAAGAATTGGACTTATTGGTCCTGAAGATTACCTGTTCCCCAGATGTCAAAGACGAAAGCAGCTAAGAGAGAAAGACCACCTGATAATGCAGTGTTGTTGACTGATTCACCGTACAAATGGCAGTTGGAATAATCAAAGAACACTAAACAGAAAAATGTTCAGCAAAAGAAAACACAAAAAACTTTTTTCCAAGAGCCACAACCATCATGCAGTGGAGTTGCTTTACGTAAACCTGGGAAGAAACTCCTACACAAACAGAAAGATGCTTCATCTGATTCTTCATATAATGAAATTAGCCTAGATGATATCAGTGATTTAGAGTGTAGATCTTACAACGTTCCAGATGACAAAGATTCTGAATGCCTTTTCTGCGGAAGTTTCTTCAGTGAAGATACAGGAGAACAATGGGTCCAATGTGAAGAATGTAGGACATGGAGTCACGTTGAATGTTCTGGAGTTGAGATAGAAGCCTTTGTTTGTAATTTTTGTAAATAATGTAAGTATTTGTATGAAAATGTAGTATTTTCTATGGTATTCCACTTAGGCTATGTATTACACTTTTTGTAGAATCCTGATTTTATAACCTTTATTTTTTACTGTATATTTTTGAAAATAATTGTAGGATAAATAAACTTTTCTGATAAAATGAAGAAAACATATTGTTATTTATTGTACAATTCAATACCTAAGTTCCAAAAAATGTTCAAGATATAGTTGTAAAACAAAATGGCATTCCCCATTTGGCACACTTCCTCTACATTAATGGATGTGAGAAATCTTAAAAGTTAAATCCAAAACATAGCTTTCATTGCCGAGTACATCACGTAACACGAAGGGTATTTAAAATCGCCAACGCAGAGCTGCGTAGCAGACGCAATCTACCAAAACATGTTTGATTGTCAAAGGACAATCGCATCTGCCACATAATGGAGCATCACCAGACGTCATGAGATACCCATGCGTTAATCTAGTGTGCCTAATTCTAAGTCACGCGATGACGACTTCTTCCCTTCTGTTCTTCCTCAGCGACGTAGGCCAAGGCTTAACGTCATGTTTTATGTCACGTAGCTTGTTGCCATGAGAATCAGTCCATTCTACCTGCCAGGAATCAGTAATGACACGCTTCACCAGACCCACGAAATCTGACACAGCAGATTTTTATTGCGTGAAGGCTAGTCGGCGTACTGCCTCCTTAGCGGCCAGATCAGCAGCCTCATTTCCGAGATTCCAGCATGACCCGGAACCCAGCAGAAAACAACCCTTAGTCCTCTATCATTCAGCTGCTTCACGGTGCTGTGAACGTCCACAACTAGCGGGTGGCTTATGTTTACACTCGCGCTTTGGTACTCGCTGGCTGGAGCGGGGAGCCAATCCCATGACATCACCACTCTGACAACTCAATTGTTACTATCGGTTTCATAATTATAAACACCCGAGTTTGAACGCTTGCATCTTCAAAAAGATTGGATTTTAACATAGTTTACACCAATATTTAGCTCAGTTTTTTCTGCATTGACCCATAACAGTCTTTTATTTTTAATATTGTTTGAAAATTGCCATATTGAGATTGGAAGACAAAAAGACCCGGTTTTTTTTGCTACCGCAAAGACTTTCATGCATTTAGAGGCGTATAACTCAATAAGTATGAGACCGACACGTTTTAAATTTTAACACAACATAGCGAATTATATTTTTTCGCGAATACGAAATTTTAAATATGTACGTTACTTTAATTTTGATTTATTAACAATATTCTGAACCCTTGCTATCTCGGTACTGCTCAATCGTTCAGCAGAGCGAACTATCGTTTTATTCAGCGTGAAAAATGTATTAACATATATTATGTATTAACAAATGTATAAATAACATGAACTATTAATTGGCCAATGTTGTAGAATTTTAAAAATTTTGAAAAATAGACTCGGTAATGGGACGGGCGCTACTATACATGTTCCTAGGTTATGTAAGTGATGTCCTGTCGGACTGCCTACCTGATAGCCCTCTCTTATGTCGTAGGGTTCATAGTGTACAAAGTACATAACATGGATCCAACACTAAGCGCCTACGGGAAAAATGTTGGCCTACATGAAAAATGGATTAAAGCTCTTTTCCACGGAGGTTTGACTGTGCCAAGTAAATCTTGGAAAATAAACAGTCGACGAGTTTGAAATTGTTTTTGCATCACTCCATGGAGAAAATGATATGTAGGGCCTACAGTGTCCGAAGAGGAGTCATTAAAAAAACTCCAAACAAGACTTACGGAAAAATTTCCAAATCTGTGCCCACAAGCTATTAACGCCTACGCTAGATCAAGGATATTTATTAGGATCAGGCGATTTAATGAGAACAAATCAAACGATAGCAACTGCATGAACAAAGCTAAGAAATGGATACGTTCCAAAAAAATAATATTGTTGTTAGCGTTAATTCGCAATTCTTATGTAAGATTTTTATTTTAATTATATTTATTTATTTTGTTTACAATCTCTTCCTAGATCATATTCATCTTCAGAATAAGACTAAGTATTTTACGCAACCCAAAATGTTTTTGTCACTTATTGTTTTTAGAATGTCGCATTATTTATGCATTACTGCTATCTATTGTTTTATAAATAATGTTTCGGACATTGTAATAATAGCAAATATACACATTTATTCTTAATTCATTAGGCATATTTTAAAATGAGTAGCCGAGAAAGTATGTGTGTAACCCACGGACTTAGTATGATTAACCCACGGACTTAGTATGATATCATACTAAGTCCGTGGTGTAACCACAGAGTAGACAGCGCAGTGTCAGAGCAGTGACGTCACAGCCGAACAGCTGATGGTACAACTTTTTCGAGCGCCATGAGACAGCTGTTCTTTTATTCAACGGCCCTGGTCCAGGGTGGAAATAGATAAGGATGACGGGTAAACACGAGGAGTAGCAATATCGAGGTTGTTGCAGATCTACAACGCTCTTGCACCAAATGGTGAAGGCTATCACATGCAAATTGGGAATATTAGTTTATGAATCAGGCAATGAGCTTAATTGTTCTTACCTAATAATAAGACAAACAACGAAATCGTTCGTTCTTTAAGACTTATAGCTTCCAGAAATGGTAATGAGTTACAAGTTAACATCGAGACAGCCCAATACAGTGCAAGAAAGTATAATTTAGTACTGCTCTTTTTTTTTGCTTCATAATCTAGAACAATTTAGGAAAAGTCATAATTTAAAAAACAGTTTTATTACAGTTTCCCACATTAATTAATTATATATATATATATAATATATCTGAAGCTTGGTGCTAAAAGGGCCAATCTCAATGTTTCCTATTTTCGGGTTATTGGCTTATTTAGCTTCTTTATAGATGTACTGTATTGTGCTAAAAGGGCCAATGTGTAGGATAGATAATGACAGAGTTAGTAAACAATACATGCCCTTTAATTCAAATTTTTTTGTTATTTATTTTAAAGAAGAATGGCCAATCGTAAAATTTGCCATTCGTTTGCACAAAATTTTATTAGTTAAAAAGGACCAAATTTCAGTTCAGCCTTTTTTGTGGTTTTTTAAATTAATTTGCAAAATGGCTTATATTTACTTAGGCCTTTATACGGTACCGCAAAAATACCTAACATTAGGTTGAAATCCGACATTGGCCCTTTAAAATAGTTTCCAGTTGCATATTGGTAACACCGGGAATGCCCGAATCCATGCATATTCATAATGTTGAGGTTAGCATTCGGTTGTGTGCGTACCCTGTGTCTTTTGAAAGTTTATTGAAACATGGTGTCAAGAGTAATGCTAATGGTGAATTTAGCTGTTCAAGTGAATCAAAATATGAAGAAACAGGAGGGTAAGGTTTATTTTCGTATTTTTACTTACTTTTTTTAATGTACATTGATAGTTTTTATTGTCATAGTGGTTTGAATATCACAAACAACAGTAGTTTGTTGACTTTCAGTCCATTCAAATGTATGTTTTTGGTACATTAGGCCAGCACAAAAACAATAGAATTTTAAAAAACTAACAGATTTTAGAAAGAATTCAAGCAAATTCGAAACGTATTATTGGTGTTGGCCCAATATGAACACTGCTGTTTGCAATCCAGGTTTGATTTAGTATTAGTTGACCGAAATGTAATGGAATGAAAATATTTCACATGTTAGTAATAAAAACTAATGAATAGTGTACCAACAGCCCTAGCTGTTTTGTTGAACAGAATTAAATGTTTAAAATAAAACAAAACTTGTAAGGTTTGGCTTGAAACAAAGTATTGAGTTTTCGTTAAAACCTTAGTGTACCACTAAAACAACAAAGATGAATAAAAAATAACCAAACAGATAAAGTTTTAGTAATAACAATGAAAGGTATAAGTGTTATTTTTTATAACACACTACATTGTGTTAAATTAGTGGTGGTTAGGTTAGTTCAAAGGTTCTTGTATTAAGGATAATAATACTGATATTTTGAAAAACAACAACAATTGTCATAAAAGCATAAATTTTCTTTTTGTTTCAGGATTTTCTCCTTATGACAATATCAACATTGAAAAGGTACCATTTGAAAATTGTAATCTGCTGACAGAAAAAAATATTTCTGCTGTTCCAGGTAAAATACATTCCAGTATTTAATTTGCCCATTTAACATGTGTTTTTATTTGCAGGAACTTGTAAATTATTATTTTGCTACAAATAAAAAAAGAAAAATATTTTACAAGTTTGCAATAGTTTACTACAACAAACATCGTTAGAGAAATCTCTTACTTCAGCATCATTATAATCCTTGTTTACATTTGGATAATCAATTGATCAAAAATTACTGCACACAATTTGGGATATGAGGATTTTAAGTAATAGTGTTAGTTGGAAGTTAAAAGAAGTGTGTATACGGTGTTATTGTGGTGTAAATCAAAGCTGCCTGTATGTGAATATCTTGTCAATAAAGGATTGTTAATAGTTAGAAAAGCAGTGATATAGAAATTATAGCAATTCCTAATTTTGACTACATGCTAGTTTATTTTTTAGTTGTTTCAGAAGAGAATCAGGTCCAGACAGAAAGAAATGAAGAACTTGACAATATGAGTGATGAATCAGAATCAACATTTGCTGGATTTGACAACTCATCTAGCAACTCCTCCCCATCTACGAGTGATACATCAAGTAATGAAAGTGATGATCCAAGTTACAGTGCAAAACGAGTAACAGGTAAGCAAAAAACAAAAAAATGCTCATTCTAGTAAACATGGGAAAAGGCCAGAAAGAAAATGAAGCAACCTCTGAGAGTCAGTTGGCTAGTGAAGGGATTAATAATATTGAAGTATCCAAATAAAGAGGACGAAATAAGGTTGATGGGTCAGGAAGTAGAAAGAAGAAAGTTGATACAAAGTCTTGGTCAAGAAACATTCAGAAAAAGAATAGGGCCGAGGGCAAAGAATATGTCACTTCTAAAGGGAAACTAATTCCAGCTAAAGAAATTCAACCACCATGTAAGCAAACCTGTCGCAAAAAATGTTTCGATTCATTTTCTTCCGCAGAACGAGAAACTATTTTTAGATCGTATTATGGTTTAACAAAAGAAGCCCAAAAATCATCAAATGTAAAGGAGAGTGCAAAGCGAGTTGAAAGAATTCAAAGAAATGATGAGAGAGGTAGTAGGAGGCAATTTACTGGACACTATTATCTTCCAAAGGGAAGCAATACTATTATTGTTTGTCAAGAAATGTTTTTAAATACTATTAATGTAACATTAAAAAAAGTAAGGGTGATAGTGGAAAAAAGAAGAGTTGCTGGGAATGGAATATGTCCTGAAGATGGCAGAGGAAAACATGACTACCACCCACGCACACCTGATGACGCGATTGAAGTTATAAAAGATCACATAAACTCATTTCCAGCCTATTTAAGCCATTAAACTAGTTCACGTAATAATATAAACTATCTTTCACCTGATTTGTCAATTAGTGGTATGTATCGGTTGTACAAAATGTTGTGTCAACAGAACGACATTATTATTCAAAGAGAACATCTGTACAGAAAAGTTTTTACAGAGAATTTCAACCTTTCATTTAAAACTCCTAAAACAGACACGTGTGCTAAATGTGACAGATTTGATATGCTAATTAAATGTGATAAAGACCAAGAAAATGCTTTAAATGAAAAAGAGTCGACATCTTCATTTTTAGCGGAATCATCTTATGAACAGAAGAGGTTAGACAAAAAGAAATCTAAAACAAGTGATACTGTGGTGACTGTATCATTTAATTTACAGAAATGCCTCACCACACCAAGATTAGTAAGTGGTCTTTCTACAAAAGGCAGTTGTGGACCCTGAACCTAACATTGTATGAAACAAGAAAAGGTCAGGCTGCAAGACCAATATGTTTTCTATGGGATGAGCTGCAAGAGGGGGTCAGGAGATAGCTTCGTGTATTTATAAGTACATTAATGAGAATATAGATGAAAACATTAATGAGATAAACTTTTATAGTGACTGTCGCCCAGGGCAAAATCGTAACATTTATGTTGCCGTTATGTTTCTGCATGTAATCAATAACTAAAAGGCAAAAGGAAAACATTTGACTATTAACCGCAAATTTCTTGAACCTAGCCACACCCATATGGAGGCAGATACAATACATGCTGCAATAGAAAAAGCCAAAAACAAAACAACTGCTGCCATTGAACTTCCAAGAGACTGGTCCAATTTCATACGCTGTGTTCCTCGTGATCCGCCAATAGATGTAGTAGAGATGGAACAAATTGAATTTTTGAATTTCAAATCATTAATTGGCACATCTTTTGTGCACAGAAATAAAAACACAGAAGGGGATAACATTTCATGGAAAAAGGTAAAGTGGCTGAGGTACTCGACAGACTACCCCTCAAAAATAAACTATCAGTATGCATTTGACTTAAAATGATTTTTATGTACTAGATTTATCAAAAAAACCTTACTGCAACCAGCCGCTCAACTTGTTCTCCACAACTGCTGCCAATTGCAACCAAAAGAGAAACTAGAAGATTTAAAATCACTTCAACCGTTTCTACTTACAAACAACCGCATTTTCTATATTGCTTACCTTGACGCACTTGAAAAGAAGAAACCTGATGAAAACGGTGACAGTGAAATGAGTGATGAGTAAGAACACAATAATGATATAACAAGAATTATTGTTTTCTTTTTTAAGAAAATGTAAATTGTAATTTTTTATTATAAAAATTTGTAGTTTTTAGTAAAAACTATGTTACATTCTTGAAATTTTTGGTACATAAAAATAAAAAAAAATCTTGTGTTAATACTAAAAAATCTTTGTTCTTCATTTTGTTCTTTCCTATTAAGTAAGGTAAACACTTTTACATGCCAGATAGTTTACCAGTACTATGGAGTCCTATGAGAACTCCATTATAATGTACATGACCCCTCGATAAAATCCCTAAATTTTATCCTTCGATACAATTTAATATTACATTAAAGATATCTTTAAATACTTCAATAAGGTAAGTACTCACAAATAAAATACAATATTATATTTTAGTATGCATAGCAAAAGTAAAAAACCCAGTTTAAGTATTTTCTTTAGCATAAAGTTCATACTTTAAGGCCAAAATGTCAATAATTTAGTTGCATATCTTTTACGTTATAAGGGCCAATATCAGTTTTTTTCTCAGAAACGGTAGGTCCTAAAATTTTACAAAAAATTCTGGAAAGTCTTGTAGTAGGCCTTTTCAATTAAATTTATTTTATTTTTATCATATTTTATTTTATTTATTAAATAAATGGATTTTAGGTTTTAATATTAATTTATAAGTTGAAAATATCATTAAGTGTAAGATTAATCGGTGACAAACTCATTTTAAAATAAACACAATATTTAGTATGTAATACATTAAGTTAAGTTAAATAACAGGATGCAATAAATTTGTGTATAACAAAACAATAACAGGACGCAAGTCATTAATTATTAATAATAGTCTAACGTATTTTTTTTCTCTTTAACAACATGTAACGAACTTTGGTATAGAAGTGGGAGTAGATTCTTCCAGAACAACATGACCGTTAAATTTAAAATCTTAAATTAATAAGTAGTGGGACATATTTGGAGATCGCTGATTGGTCAGGCCAATTGAAGGTTAATGAGAGAGGGATTTCGGTGATGATGCCTGGAAAGCGACGCGACACTCTGCTTTCATCTTCAGAATCGTACAGATGTATTTTTTGTAACAGATTTAGTTATAATTATAACATGTGAATTAAGATGCATTGTCTTATGTATATCTTTATAAAAATAGAGTCAGTTAATAATGTAATAGATGAGTAAATTGTTATAATATTTGTTTTTTTTATTAATTGTAAAGTAAATGTATTATTATTATTTTTTTTAACAAGTTTATAAATGTGTATCAGTTGAGTCCGGACACACGTAAGTCTTAATTTTATAATGTATTTAATTTTTAAATAATCAAAAAAGAGTATTATCAATATTAATAATTTCATAACATTCAATTTAAATCATCATTAAAGTTATTTACATATATAAATGAGTTTGTTATCCGTCATTTATCCTGAAGTCAACTTTCTGCATGACACAACTCACTACCGGACAACTAATTTCAAACCTTTGGATTATAGTAATTTAAATACTCATAATAAATTCATTATCTTAATTAAAGATTCCTACAATTTATGGCATCCACCTTGTGTGGAGTCAATTTATTCCCTACAAATTATGGCACCCTAATGTGGGGAAGTGTGTTTGTAAGTGCAGAAGGTGGTAGACAAAGGGATAAGTGTAATAATTATTAGTTTAAATTGTGTTAGTTTAGAAAATGCCTAGGTATTTGAGGTCAAGTAAAATGGGGTTAGTCGGTGATGTGAGAACAGGTTTAGTAAATAACTCAGATGATACAATAGATTTAGGGGAAACAGAAGAAGTAGTAGGGCAAGTTGATATTAACGTAATAAATAATGTGGAGTGTAACTTGATTAATAACAGAGAAAATGAGAAAACAACAGAGGAAAATGAAGATAATGTAGGGAATGTAGGAGATTTTGAAAATATGGGAATAAGTGGGTTGTATAATTATAATAGTGGAAGTGAAGAAAGTTTAAGTAGGGGAGAAAATAGTAGAATAGCAGATATGGTTGGGAGTAGTAATAATAATAATAGTCAAAATAATATAACTGCAGACATGTTTCAACAACTTATAAGTTTAATAACTCAACAGGCAGAAGATAATAAAAATAGTAAAAATGAGACTAAAAAATTAATAATTCAACAGGCAGAAGATAATAAAAATAGTAACAATGAAACTAAAAAGTTAATAAGTAATTTAGAACAAAATTTAAATAACAAAATTGACAAAGTAGTACAGGGTAACATGGATTTACTGCGTAATGTGAATAAAAGTATTGAGAAAATTAGATCAGATTTTAAGAGAGATTATGAAAAAAAAATTGAAAATAATGAAAGTGAGATTAATTTAATTAAAAATGTAGTTGAAAGTCAAGGAGTTAAAGTAGATGCAGGATTTAGTGTACAGGAGGTTAAGATAAGGGAGATAGGAAAGAAAGTAGATAAAGCCATAAGTAGCATAGATTTAAATAAAAAAAGGGTTAAGTGAAATTAAAAATAAAATAAACGAACAGGATACAGTAATAGCAGAAATAGTGGACAGCGTAGATAAACAAACAGAGGTCGTAGAAAATATTAAAGTTAACCAAAGTATTTTACAAAATAATGTAGACGTGTTAAAAAATGATTTTGATAAATATATAGAACAAGGGATTAATAATAGTCCAGACGTTAATGGTATGTGTAACAAAAATAATTATAATGTTAAAATTAAATTTAATAGTAAAAACCCTATGGAGTTCATTAGTGCTTTAAATTATGAGATAAAAACAAATGAAATTAAAAAATGGAAAGTGATAAAAAGTATGATTAACGACAGTTTAATGGGAGATAATAATAGTGAATCTTGGTGGACTTATGTTAGGGAGGAGATAAATAGTTTTGAAAATTTTGTAGAGCAATTCAAGGAGGCATTTTGGGGAGATGGAGTACAAGCCAGGCTTAGACAGAATTTGCAGTTTGGAAAATTTGAGTTAGGGGGTTGTAGAATGTCAAATTATTTTATGGGAAAATTAAACAAAGCTAAATATTTGGAACCGAAATTACCAGAGTGTGAATTGATTAAACTAATTAGTAGACATTTTAATAACGAAGTAAATAGGGCTAGAGTAATAGGTTGTATTTCAGATGTAGGTAGTTTTGTGAAATTGTTGGACGATTTTGAAAATTCTGGATTTGGTAGAGATCAGAGAAGTAATTTTAATAGAGAAAATCGAGGTAGTTACAGAGATGATAGGGATAGTAATCAGAGAAATAGATTCGACAGAAATCGAAATCATAATAATAATTTTAATAATAATCAAAATAATAACAATTATAACAGGTACGGAAATCATAGAAATTTTGATAACAAACAACAATATGATAGCCAGAATAGAGGGGCATTTAACAGAGGTAATAATGGTAATTATAGAGAAAATTTTAATAGGCGAGCAGGGGAAGGTAGATTTGATAATAGTAATTCAGATAGAAGAGATGGACATGGACAGAGTAATTTCAGAGGTAAAAGGGAGTTTGAAGGACAGAAAGAAAATAAGGTTAATGCTATTGTGGTATCAGCTGATGTGCATCCTGATATGGAGGGAGATTTAAACTAATAGATGGTGTGCGAAAAATAGGTAATAAATATGGTGAATTTTCCTGTACATCTGAGCATAATAAAGGTTTTTTAGATAACAATTATAAAGTAATAAAATGTGAGTATAAAAATATAAACTATGATAATGATTCTGAACTTGGTAATATTATTTTAGGGGAAAATGAAATAAAGGTATTAGAAAGTGAAATAATGGACAAAAATGATTATGTAATAAATTCTATTTTTAAAAATAATTTAAATGAAGAATTGTTAGAAGAATCTGAGTTTGATAATGAATTAGTAGATAATAAAAATACTGATTTAAAAATAGTTGAGGTACTAATTGAGATAAAAGGTGAGAAAGTAATTGTTCTAATAGATACAGGCAGTCAGATTAGTGCTATAAATAGTGAATTTTTAGTAGATTTAGAAAATAAATGTAACGAGAAGTTCTCACGTTTGCCGGTGAACAGTATTTCAATCATAAACGCAACAGAAAGAAGGAAGGCAGGAATTAATAGACAAGTTATTATATGTTTTAAATTAGGGGAAAAAGTATTTCATCATTTGTTCTTTGTTGTAAAAGGTTTAAACACTTCGGTCATAATAGGGTGTGACTTTCTTGGAAAAAATTCAGCTAAGGTTAATTTTGTTGATAATATATTAAGTGTGGGGGGAGAGAGTGTTAGTTTCTTTAAAAATAGTAGCAGTAATTTAGTACGCAGTTGTGGTTTAAAATTAGGTGACAGCTATTCAGAAAGGGATAATTTATGGTCCAAACAAACCGAAAAGGTTAAAGAACTTTTAGGGAATGAATTCTATACTAACGAAGGTCAACAGCTGATGAATATGTTTGAACAAAATAAAAGTATTTTTTCTGACATTCCTGGTCTTATTAAAAATTATTGCTGTAAATTAGAAGTGAGTAGTAAAAACATTTCAGTAAAAAAATCTTATCCTGTTCCTTATGCATTTAGAAATGCAGTTCAGAAACAAATAGATGAATTAATGTCACAAGGTATTTTAGAATTAAATAATTCACAGTTTTCAAATCCACTTGTAATTGTTAAAAAACCTAACGGGGAGTTACGTATTTGCTTGGATGCGAGGAACCTGAATAAATATTTAATATCTGATTGTACCCAACCGGAGACGATAGATAATATTTTAATGAGAATGGGAGGAATTAAATATATTAGTTGTTTTGATTTAACTAGTGGTTTTCTGCAAGTGTTACTTGACACAGAAAGTAGAAAATATGTTTCATTTTTATTCAATGGACGTAATTATTGCTACAGGAGATTACCATTTGGTCTGAAATGTTCGGTAAATGAATTCATTAAAGCTTTGTATCATGTATTAGGAGATGAGGTTTTACAATTTTGTTTAGTGTATATTGACGATGTTTTTATTTGTTCAGGTGATCTCAAAACACATATTAGTAGATTAGATTTGTTTTTTAAAAAACTTAAACAATTTAATGTAACATTAAAGCTTAAGAAAAGTGAATTTATTACAAAACAAATAAAATTTCTTGGATATATTATAAGTGCAGAAGGTATGTGGATAGATCCTGATAGAATAAAGGCAATTCAAGAATATAAAGCTCCGAAAAATTTGAAGGAGTTACAAGCATTTCTAGGGTGTATCAATTTTTTTAGAAAATTCAGTCACAATCATTCAGAACTAACTAGTATATTCTCTGACATACTTAGAAAAAATAGTAAATTTATCTGGAACAAAACACATGAAGATGCATTTAGAGAAATTAAAAATAAATTCTTAGATAATGTTGTTTTAAAACATCCTGATTTTAGTAAACCTTTTTATTTGAACTGTGATGCAAATAAATTTAGTATGGGCGCAATTTTATATCAACTGGATGACAATAATGAAAAACAAGTAATCTGTTTTATTAGTAAAAAATTTAGTAAACATGAATTAAGATTTGCGATCACCGAAAAAGAACTGGCTAGTATTGTGTTTGCATGTAAGAAGCTTAGGACATATTTATTAGGTAACAAAGTTATTGTAAAAACAGACCATGAGGCCTTAGCATTCATGGCAACATGTAAAATAAATAATGGGAGAATTTTGAGGTGGATATTGTATCTACAGGAATAT
Source organism: Catonia carolina (assembly GCA_035578175.1). Classification (NCBI taxonomy): domain Eukaryota; kingdom Metazoa; phylum Arthropoda; class Insecta; order Hemiptera; family Achilidae; genus Catonia; species Catonia carolina. The sequence continues at coordinate 335,419,983 of JAQMRL010000001.1, forward strand.
GACATCACTTGGGAATTTATAAAAGGTAAATATAATGTAATTGCAGATTTTCTGTCACGTATTAACGAAAAAGTGTTTATTAATCAGGAGAACGAAAGGTATAAAGTATTTATGTATAAAATTGAGAGTAAACCTCTAAAAACTGTATTTAAAAATTTAAAAACTGAGCAAGAAAATTGTAATTATTGTGAGAAAATTGTAAAAAACTTAGAAAATAATAAAAATAAATTTTGTAGAAATTATGTAGTTTATAATAACATTTTGTTTCACAGAAAGAATACAGATCAAAAATTTAAAATTGTTGTACCAGAGAAATTACGAGAACTTGTTGTTAAGTCATATCATGTGGAGTTGGGTCATACTGGTGTAGTTAAAACAATTAAGAATATTTCTGAATATTGCAGTGTTAAAAACTTAAGAACCTTAGTTAAAAAATTTATTAGAAGTTGTGATCTATGTCAGAGAATAAAAGTCAACAATCAAAAAATGGAAGGGCCTATAATTACAAACGTGCCTAATAGTAAACTAGAAAAGGTATATGTGGACCTGTTTGGGCCTTTGCCTAAGACATATCAAGGTGTAGAGTTAATTTTTATCATGGTTTGTGGATTTTCAAAATATGTTAAACTTTACCCTATCAAAAAGGGCAATGCTAGAACAGTATTAAATAAAGTTAAGTCTTTTATCAAAGAAGTGGGAAAACCTCAATGTATAGAGTCTGATCATGGGAGACAATTTGTAAGTAAATTATGGCAAAATGGATTATTAAATTTGGGTATTAAGTGTGGAATGACATCTATTTTCAGACCTCAGGGAAATTTGGCTGAACGTTATTTACAGCAAGTTGGTACATTAATTAAATTGTTTTTAACTAATAAAAGGCATGTAGAATGGTATAAATATGTAAGCCATATTGAAAATCTGTTAAATTATAATAATGTTACGATAAATCATAGACCAGTGGAAATAATGTTTGGTGAGAAAGTTATTGACACAGCGTGTGAGAATATCAAGTTTCCTGAAAAAGTAAATAAAACGTTAGATGTAAGTTTAATTAATACAGAAATAATAAATAGGTTAAGTAAAATAGCAAGTAGGAATAAGCAAAACAGTATCAGAAAAGTTGGGAAAGTAAGATTTGAAGTGGGAGATTTTGTATTATTAAAAAACATTTCATTATCTAATAAATTAAAGAAATTTAGTAAAAAATGCTGTCACAGATTTCGGGGTCCATATATAATAAATAAAGTATGTAATGAAAGAAACATGTTACAACTAAAACATAACAAAGATGATAGGCTGTTCTTTGTAAATAGAACTTTATGTAAAAAATATTTTCACTAAATTTTAATATATTATCAGTCACAAGTTATTAGTATAATGTTAAATTGTTAAATTAATTGTTTAATATCTAAAACAAGGTTTAGTAAATAAAAATATTGTGTATGTAAAATTTTAAAATCATTTAAAAATTTGTATGTTTTATTAGCGCACCAGAGATCCACATCATCGGGATCTATTCAACGGTGCCGCCGCCAGGTGCAAACTGCTACTCGATGGTCTCCGGTGTAGTCAGTGGGAGGACTACCTTCATCGAGTAGCTGACGACGGAAGACCATGGGAGGCTACACGTCGTTTGTTGTCGACCCAGAGGAAGTCGCATCCTCTGATGACACCTAATGGTTTGACTTATTCTGCGCAGGCGATTGCTGACACTTTCGCTTCGCATTTTGAACGACATTTTGTTGCCCCTCCGCCCGTTCATCATGACCAGGATGAACTCATTATAGACGAAGTCAACTTAACGCTTTCTGACCCTACACCCTGTCACATGCAGCCCTTCACAGAGGATGATGTCACCTCTGTAATTTCCTTGATCAACCCGCGTAAGGCCCCTGGTCCTGATAATGTCTCTGGATACGCCATCCTGAATTCCCCGCCAGATCTAAAGCTTCATCTTTTGGCAATTTTCAATGCAGTGTTGGCGCTGCAGCATTTCCCCTCTTCGTGGAAGGTTTCCAAAATCATTACTATTCTGAAGCCCCACAAACCTCCGACTGATCCCGAAAGTTATAGGCCAATTTCCCTTTTACCGATCCTGTCCAAATTATTCGAAAGGCTTCTTCTCCCGCGCCTGCGTCCTGTTGTTGATTCTGTTCTTCCTCCTGAGCAATTTGGTTTTCGTCAAGGACACTCCACAACTACCCAACTCCTCCGCATCGTCACGGCACTTGTGGATGCCAGAAATTCCCACTGCGACACGACGGCTGTGCTGCTCGATTTTAGGGCTGCATTTGACCGCGTCTGGCATGTGGGCCTCCTTTACAAGCTGGCACAATTTTTCCCCCCCTCAACTGTACGCTTACTTCATTCCTACCTTATTGGGAGACAATTCCAAGTCTCTGTCACTATTCCTCAGTTCCACATGGTCATGTCCCCACTCACCCCTTCGTCCGCGGGTGTACCTCAGGGCTCGGTCCTTGGGCCCATCCTCTATCTTATGTACACCTTCGATTTCCCTGTCCGTGATTCAATCCAATTCGGACTGTTTGCCGATGACGCTATTCTGTACCGTCACGGCAGATGCCTCCGCCTCAATTGCCGCGCGCTTCAAACTCAACTTTTAGACGTCACGAGCTGGTGTCGTGTCTGGAGACTGTCACTTAACCCCACCAAATGCGAAGCAATCCATTTTACATTAAAACGCAACGTTCCTCCGCCTCTACGATTGGAAGGGGAACTCCTCCCATGGCAGAACAGCGTCAGATATCTAGGGGTTAACCTAGATAAACGACTGACACTTCGGCAGCACATTGACAACAAGCTTAGCAAGGGTAGGGCCCTGTTCGCTTTACTCGTCCCTTTGTTCATTTCTACTGCATACTCCTCAAAACTGAAACTTCTGATGTACTCCTCCATTCTACGTCCTTTCCTTTTGTACGGGTCGCCGGTATGGTGGCCCTTTCTCTCCAAGACCAACAAAAAACGTACTTCAGCATACCAGAACAAAGTCCTCCGTTGCATCACAAAGTTTCACTATCTTATCTCCAATCGCATCGTACACGAACACCTTCTCTTCCCCTCTATGGAGGACTTTATTTACAATACCTCGAAACGGCTCCACGACGCCGGGAAAACTGACGGACCCCAGATCATTCAGGACTTGTACCGACGCCCACATCCGCCCGAAGTCTTTATGCCATTACCATTCCACGACTTTATCTAAATTCCAGTATGACCCACTTATCAAAATTTTGAGTTGCCACATTTTTATTCCGCCCTGTATTCCTCTTATATACCCATGCCCCTTCATCTACTTGTATGACTCACGCCCCCCAGTTGGTAGTAGTCCCCATGTTCCTATGCATAATCACTCCACTACGGTGAAAAGAGCCGCCATTTTAAATTATTAAACACTTAGAAAATAAAAGGCCGGTGATTATGCCAAACTCTACCCTTTCCGTCTCCCCTAAAATCATAAACTAACCCCTACCTAAAATTGTACCATTTGTCCACGTTAAGTACGGTGCGTGCCTTCCCCTCCTCAAGACAATAAAACTCCCACGTAACTGAAAAAGGCCACTGAAAAAGAAAAAAAAAAGAAAAGAGCCGCTCTTAAACCCACTTGTCCCTTAATATAAATTTTCATCCACGAGTAACTTCTTAAAATACATTACCTCCTTTGAAGTCCCAGTCCCAATCCCGCAAGAGCCAGAATCCTATTTCCTAATTTTAAACTATAAAATTCCCCCTAAATTTCATGAGGTTGCATTTATTCGGTAAAATTGTTCCCCGAGCGACCAGGTGTTCCTTAACACGATGTCGCCATCATAGGGCTTCTCAGCCCTCTCAACCAGGATTCAGGATTCAGGATGTATGTTTTTACACAAAACATTAAATACAGTTATATTAAAGTCGATTTTATGGTTTAAAAAACAAAATATTTATCTATGTTATAGTGCAAATAAATGTGAATTATAAGAGTAGTGAAATTTCAAAAAACTTATGTGAATAAAAACCTTACGGCCACGGAATTCGCTTGAAGGGCAGGTGTCAATGTTTTGATTGTGTTTTTAAATAACTGAAAATTCAATGTCAAAATAATAATAAAAATAATAATAATAACAGCTGAAGTAAATGAGTAAAGCAATACTAACGAAAAATTATGGAGATATGAACGTTTATGTTGAATTTGAAACAAAATTGGAGTTATAAATATAGAAAAATGAATTGAATGATTATAATCGTCGGAAATGTACAAGTAGATGAATATTATAAAAAATTAATAATAATAAAATAATATTAGTGAAAATGAGAAGAAAAGGAGTGTATGTAAAAAATTGTTTCAAGATATGTATACTAAATTGATCCAGTCGATAAGTGTTTATTACATCAAGATAATATAGTTGACAATTGAATGAGTAAGTAAAAAGGAAAACTACATGAAATAATTTGACTATCTGCATAAAAGCAATTCATTTGAGTGAAGTGTACTACATTTTGTTTTAATAAATAAATAATAAATTTATAATAAAACTATAGAGAAATTAGTGAACATATTGTAATTAACTAAATAAAATAAGAAATGGTTATTCAGGAGATTATATTATTAGAGTGTAATTCGTTTTTTTTGTGTTTTGTGAATAATTTCAATGGTAATTTCATATTGTAATTTGTAAAACTAAGCCTTGATTTTGGATTAAAACGGTAGATTAATTTTATAAGGGTAAATGTTAGTAGTAGTAAATATTAATGTGTTAGTTATTGGAAATCGGAAGATAAATAGATATTTTTTGTAACAGATTTATTTAAAATGTCAGAATTAATCGATTAGTGTAATTTAAAAAGAAAAAACAAACAAACCTTTTTTCGTATATAATAAAATAGGTAATAAAATAAGTATTTGGACTTTGTAAAATCTTTTAAAGTTTATATTATAGAAATTAATAATTTGAAAGTATAGGGTGTTAGAAAATAATTTTTATACTGGAAGTATACAAAAGTATTTGACATTTTTTATTTTTTATTTTTTTTTTTTAAGAAAATTATATTGTTCTCAAAATTTAATACAATAAAAATTTGTATAATTTAAATTAATTTAAATTCTAAATTTTTTTTAATGAACGAAGGGTAATTTGTAGTATGCCTTTTCAATTAAATTTATTTTATTTTTATCATATTTTATTTTATTTATTAAATAAATGGATTTTAGGTTTTAATATTAATTTATAAGTTGAAAATATCATTAAGTGTAAGATTAATCGGTGACAAACTCATTTTAAAATAAACACAATATTTAGTATGTAATACATTAAGTTAAGTTAAATAACAGGATGCAATAAATTTGTGTATAACAAAACAATAACAGGACGCAAGTCATTAATTATTAATAATAGTCTAACGTATTTTTTTTCTCTTTAACAACATGTAACGAACTTTGGTATAGAAGTGGGAGTAGATTCTTCCAGAACAACATGACCGTTAAATTTAAAATCTTAAATTAATAAGTAGTGGGACATATTTGGAGATCGCTGATTGGTCAGGCCAATTGAAGGTTAATGAGAGAGGGATTTCGGTGATGATGCCTGGAAAGCGACGCGACACTCTGCTTTCATCTTCAGAATCGTACAGATGTATTTTTTGTAACAGATTTAGTTATAATTATAACATGTGAATTAAGATGCATTGTCTTATGTATATCTTTATAAAAATAGAGTCAGTTAATAATGTAATAGATGAGTAAATTGTTATAATATTTGTTTTTTTTATTAATTGTAAAGTAAATGTATTATTATTTTTTTTTTTAACAAGTTTATAAATGTGTATCAGTTGAGTCCGGACACACGTAAGTCTTAATTTTATAATGTATTTAATTTTTAAATAATCAAAAAAGAGTATTATCAATATTAATAATTTCATAACATTCAATTTAAATCATCATTAAAGTTATTTACATATATAAATGAGTTTGTTATCCGTCATTTATCCTGAAGTCAACTTTCTGCATGACACAACTCACTACCGGACAACTAATTTCAAACCTTTGGATTATAGTAATTTAAATACTCATAATAAATTCATTATCTTAATTAAAGATTCCTACAATTTATGGCATCCAGCTTGTGTGGAGTAAATTTATTCCCTACAGTCTGTCAGTTATAACTAGAAAGTAGAGCTAGGTTGCAAGTAGTTGGCATTAACGCATAAAAAGTTATTTTAAGTAAATAATTCACAAAAACTTTAAAAGGTCATATCCGCAGAAGTTAGATTCTGAAATTGGCCCTTTTAGCACCAAGCTTCAGATATATATCTAAAAAGATTGTTATAAACTGCATTGGTAAAGTACATTAACACTTATTTTATTATATATAATTTTTAAACAACATTAATCCATTAAACACTCATCAATGTTCTATAGTGCTTTTAAAACAAATTTTTAATAATAAAGAGTTATTTTGAATTTATTAAATTATTACCTTACTATGTTTTAATTATATCTCAAGTGCCTATCTTCTCCATCACCATTCGTGAATTTTGAATTACACTACAGTATTAGAAATAGACTAAGCCTCCTTTTAAATGGTCAGTTTAGTTATCATACACCATGAATTGCCACAAGTGACCATAAAGTAACTACAAGTTGCACTGTGTTAAACGCGGTGAGAAGCACGATGCTGCCTAATGTCATGGAAAAATAATTGAAGATCCAAAATACTGTAATTGCAATGAATAACACCCGGCAAATTACTGAGGATGCCCGATGGACATAAAACTGCTAGCATTGCAAAGTTGGACTTCGCCGAGTAAGGACATATTGACTCTTGACTCCGTACTACAGCATCGCTCCATTTAACGTCCGCCACCTGGGAAGAAGGTTGGCGATGATTTGCGAAGTTAGACCTCGCCGAGTAGGACATATTGACTCTTGATTTCGTACGACTGCTTCGTTCCTTTTAACGTCCGCCACCTGGGAAGAAGGTTAGCAATGCTGCATGATGGCAACGCCGCCCAACAATAGGATGGAAATCCCGGAAGAATTCACCACCGCGGTGAACAAAAGAGCTCGCCTGCAACAGCCTACACAGCCAGGTACCACAGGCAATATTACTTCTACTTCTACTAATGTACCACCCCCACCTCCTCATTCTCTAACAATAACTCAACTTTCTCTTCAAAGTACAAACTGCCACCCTTTGTGTTCCGTGCCCCACCGAACATTTCTACCGTTCTAAAATCACTATCTACACACAAACACTTACAAAATAACTACACGTGGGAATTTCTACTCCCTTTTCACCCAAACTATATCTGACTACACACAAGCTAAAACCGTCCATATGTCGGAAGGACTAAATTTTCATTCTTACAACACCCAGGAACCGGATGAGGTCAAGGTCGCCATCAAGGGACTTCACGCCTCGTTCGACCCCCAGGACATCACGGAATTCTTGCAAAACAGCGGGTTCAAGATGAAACATTGCCAAAATATATCCGGCCGTGCAGGCAAAACAATTAACGTCTTCTTAGTGAAAATACAAAAAAACTCCCGATTTAGAGCAAATTTATAATATTTCGTCAAAATTTTCAATCGTGAAGTGTGGCGAACAGCATGACGCAGCTCAGTGCGTCGCTACAGTAATCGACGAGCCGAAATGCTGCAACTGCAAAGGGCAGCATCCGGCTAATTACCGAGGGTGTCCGACTCACGTGAAGCTGCTAGCCGATCGCCGAAGGAACGACACAAGGACTTCTGCTCCAACTACAGCTGCACGACCGGCCTCATCGGTTCCATCCCGCCCTCCCTCTTCTAATACTCAAACTCCCGCTCCCGCTACAGCTCCCTCTACCTCAACAGCTCCTCAGCAAAAGAGCTGCAACAAAACAATCTTCAAAAAACTCTCTGCACCTACACCAGCCATCGTTTCTCAAATCCCTACACTCCCTAAGGAAAATATTCGAATTCTATCTAAACCAGTATTTCAAAACAGAGACTTCCCTCCTCTACCCACCAAACAATAAAAAACTCACCTTCCGACAATACCCCATTCATCATACAATCTATCATTCAATTCCTCGCCTCCCCGAAATTCCTGACCTGGATAGCTTCAGTTCTCCCGCAACTTTCTACAGCAAAATGCGCCGCTGAAGCTCTCACCATCGTAATTTCATCTCTGCCTCCCTCCTCATTTAAATGACCTTCAGACTCCTATCGTGGAACGGGAATGGGATCACCCGCCAACGTAACGATCTTCACCGGATTCTACTAGACCTCGACGTAGATATAGCTCTCCTCCAAGAGACTCACTTCCTCCCAAACACCCGATTTAAATTATCCCCATATATAGCATACCGTTCTGACCACCCTCCTGTCACCAACCGCCCGGCAGGAGGGGTAGCCATCCTAATCCACAAACGTTATACTACACTTTATCCACACTCATAACCTACTAGATATCCCTTCTATCGAACATATCTCACTCACTGTGCCCCTCTTCTCCCAATGAGTAACATTCACCTCCGCTTATCACCCCCCGGCCTCGAACGACTTTCACCCCTCTGCCCTTGCTACCATCTTCACTCAACAGCACCCAGTATTTGCGGCCGGCGACTGGAACGTAAAACACACCGACATCGGCTGCCGAACGACGAATACTGCAGGCACCTCCCTTCGCACCTTCTTAGACAAATATCTCTTACTACTAGCTCTTCATGTCCCGACTTCGGCCACCAGAATACCCCAATCCGCTGTTGACCAGCCCAAAATCCTTGACTACGCCGTCTCAGCCAACCTCACCACTCTTCCCGAGCTAAATTCGGATCATCTTCCCGTGCAATTTATCTTTCTCTCACCTACTTCAAACACACAAGCACCGCCTCCCAAGCATAAAGTCTCCTGGCCGTCCTTTTTCGAATCAGTTAACTCATTACTTCCCCCAGAACCTCCCATAATCAATTCCATCCCCGAGCTGGAACGTCATCTCCAGACAATCTCCTCGCTACTCTCCCAGAGCATCCAACAAAATTCGACCTCACGACCATCCCGAACCAGATCATCCCTTCCGCCTGCAGTAAAGGCAGCAATCGCCGATAGAAGACGACATCGTCGGCTCTGGCAGCGAACTAGAGATCCTCGCCATCGTCAAATTTTCAATCACGCTGCTGCCAGATACAAACTTCTCATCGACCAGCACCGTTCCAGTCAATGGGAAGAATACCTGGACCAGGTGGCGGACAACGGCAGGCTATGAGAGGCTGCGCGCCGACTACTGTCAACTCAACGGAGGACTCATCCACTGCGGACTCCGACCGGGTTGACTTACTCAGCCCAAGAGGAGGCGAACACCTTCGCCTCACACTTTGAACTCCACTTCCAAACCCCTCCGCCAGTTCATCCCGAACAGGATGAAATTATCCATCGAGTGGTCAACACCACTCTCTCTGATCCGACTCCCTGCCACTTACAACCCTTCACGATGGACGAGGTTAACTCGGTAATCAAATCCATCAATCCTAGGAAAGCCCTCGGTACACAACAGTTTTAACTGAGATGTCATCTTAAACGGAAACTGATATGAGAACGAAACTGACCATGTACTCGTAAAAAACAGCCTAAACACAGTATTAGTACTAACACAAAATACACCTCGCCCATCATGCAGCCACAATATGGGTGTCTGTGTTTATGGTATATACGTAGATCTACCAAACAACATACATAAAAGCATAGCTTAATGATGGTTTTAAAACAAACTATAAGAAAAAAATAACCTTTTAAAGCAGTTGGCCAAGTATTGTTAGCACACAGAACGCACTGACTCCAAAGAGAATCGGTAGCAGCCACATTTGCTTTATTTACACCTCGTTCCACGTTACAAGACATGCTAATCAGAATCGGTGCTAATGCATTTGCCATGACATATAATATTACAGTGTACTGGATGAAACTGAAAAAATACAAATAAATAAAGGGAAAATAAAATATTATAATAACAGTTACATATGTGGAAACACAGTATTTTCTAGGCAAAAGTAAATACTTGAACTATATCAGTTTCAAAATTATAAAGACTCGAGTTTGAAAGCAAGTTCTCGGAAAACGGATTTTCGGATCCTATTGTCCTTCTTCTTCTTCTTCACTTCAAGGATTAGGCACGTCTGCCCGTTCCGGAAACCATCTTCTTCTCGGACGTCCCACACTTCTTTTTCCCTTGGGTCTGTAGTACCTAGCCAAGCGAGGAAACCGCTGATCCCCCATGCGCTCCAAATGAATGCACCAATTACTCCTGTAGGCTCTCATCTTATCTTCCAAGCTGTATATACCTAACTCCTGTCGTATATCCTCACTTCTCAACCTATCCTCTAATGTGCATCCCTTTGTAGCCCTGAAAAATCTCATCTCCGCAGCTCTCAAACTACTCTGTTGTCGCCTAGTAAGCGCCCAGATCTCACACCCATACAACACCACTGGAACTGCCATTGTCTTATAGAACTTCAGTCTTGTTTCCTTCCTTGTCTTATTCTTTAAAGTTCTGTGGATTGTCCCGCAAATATGCTTAAATTTGTTTACTTTATTCTCCACATCAAAACTACCTATGGGAGAAACCTCGTACCCCAAATAATTAAAGGAAGAAACTTGTTCCAGAATGCTCCCATTCAGCTCTATCTTTGATCTCACTAGGTCTTTCCCAATGATGGCCATAACTTTAGATTTTCGACCAGAAATTTTTTTAATAGAAATAAAAGGAAAATAATAATTATGCGATATGATAATCTGGTTATTTGATATTGTATCCCGTTCTATAAGATGTACGATTAATATTTTTTTTGGGGTTGTCGACAACACAATTTTGTTAGTTTTCGCAGGGTGCACCCACCTTTTGTGATTAGTATTTTTTTTTGTAATTTTGTTAACATGGAACGACTCCATATCTTGTAACAAATCTATAAACTTAAAAAAATATTTTTTTATTGATGAAATTGATAATTTTCACATATAAGAAATCTTTGTATTGTGTCTATTTAAATTAACTATTATAAATTTTTGATATTATTTGAATATAAATTTTTGGTAAAATTTTGAGCCATCCATAACTTTTTTGCATGCATTTTTTTATTTTTATTTTTTTTTCTCTTTTCTTGTTGATTTAATTTAATATTAAAATTTCTTTTGGTGCAACTATTACTTTGGTTAATTTATGTTTTCCCTTAGCAACCACAATTCTACGCTTCCTGTTTTTTTTACTTTTTGTTGTGTTTTTTTATTTATGTTCACCTCAATTAGTAGCGTTTTCACGAGGTGTTACATAAGTGGTAGGCAGAACGTGGTTTGGAACTGTCATCTTTGTTTTACAGTTTTCCAAAACTTTGACCATATTTTTTGTGGAAGTGTGGTTGTGTGGGGAATCTCTTTGTAATTGTGGGGGTTTCCAGGTTTGGCTGCTGATGTTCAGTATGTCTAGCGAAAATAAACCCGTATCTATAGATCATCTCACCAGAGATGATTTATTGTTTGAGCTTCGCTGCCGGGGTGTTTATGTCGAGGGGTCGGTGTGCGATCTACGTATTAAATTAAGGCGTGTTTTGGCTCAGAATATTGTGTCCTCTACCGATTATTTAACTGTTTTTTCAATTGAAAAAGAACTACAAATGTTTACGTTGAGACTGCACAGTTTTGTTCAGGAATTAGATAACCTGGAAGCATCTGTCACCGCGAGATTCTATAATGGTTTAAAAAATCGATTTAATTCTATGATAAATCGATTTAATTTACTTAAGGTTATGTGTGGTGAAAACCCAAGTTTGTTAGGGCAAATCGCTGAATTCGAAACCCACTTGTCATCTAAAAAAAAATTCTTAAAGGCGGTAGCTACTATGTGTCCCGCCGACCCTGTTCCTTCGGGTTCACAGGGCGGTACTACAGTTCCTGTAAGTGTTGTTAATTTAGATGTCTCATCGTACCCGCCTGTCTGTTCAGAAGTTTTGCCTGAAGGTGTCAGGTCATCTGGTATTGTTAGGTCGTCAATATCTTTATATGGTAAATTACCACACCCGGCTGAAAAGTTATTGAATAATTTGCCGGTGTGCAATGGTTTTGATGTCGACAGTTTGTTGAAGCTTTTTAGAGTTTCTATTAATCTTTTAGTTTGGTTCCTGACGTTCGAGGTAGTATTTGTAGCATGACATTGACCTATATTTGGATTATTGGTCACGGTCACACAGATCAGTTTAACCACTACATTTTTAATAACAAGTAAAACTATTATCAAGATACTTGGTATATATTTATAATATTTCTTTAAATAATATGAGTAAATTTTGTAAATTAATAATACTGGCATAATCTAAATTATATTCTATGTTTAATTATTCATACCAGTTAATCATCAATATTGATAAAATTTATATGATTATATTTAAACAACAGCGAGGTTCAAATCAAGATTGGCGTGAGTCAAAAGTGTAACTAAATTGTGTATTGTTAAAATAATTAAAGAATCAAAAAACGGAGATGAACAATTAAATAAGTGATGTGAATAATTATAATAAAATAAATAACGTCGTTTAAAAACAATAATTTGAATTTTTACGAACAGTAAAAATATTATTAATCAAATTTTAAAATCTAAAGTGATGAAAGTAGGATCCGGCCATAGCGTCGGTGCGGGACGAGACGATTGATGAGATGACCACACTGTAACGAGCTCCAATTAAAATCAGAAATATCAAGTAAAACTTCAAAGAAGACTAACATATTATATAAAAATGAATAGAGGAACAAGTAAGACATCATAATTATTATTTATTTAAAACGAACATTCAAAATTTATTTAAAGAAATCAATGTAAAATTACAAGAATTCAAATACTATTAGGACGCCATATTCATCAACTCAACAATACAATATATTTCAGCAAATTTCGTAAATTAAACAACCGGTATGATCAATAAACAATATTCATAAATCATCTATAAAATTTTAGTAATTAACCAATAAAGACCAGTATTCGATTTAATTAAAATTTAAAGATCTATTTGTAATTTTTGTTTAGGTTAAGATTTTCATTGTTGAAGTAAAATAAAAATTTTTTTATACTCAAATAATAATAAATTAAAATCCCTGAGATATTATATTAAATAAAATAGTAGAGTCAATTTGTTGTTAAATTCAATATTCATAGAATCATTTATCAAGTAAAAATTAAAAGCATTTAAAACTAAAATATATTTGTGTTAATTTATTTCTAACCCAGTTTATGTAGCGTAGCTGTAGTGAACGCTACATATTGTTCCCTTATTATTGCCTTACGTTGTTAGTCCTTTACGAGATTTCCTAGTAAAACATATCGACACTCAAAGTTTTCAAGATTTTCAGCGTGACGCCTTGTTGGCTTTTGTTCCAGCTAGACAGTTGGTCGAGCTTAAGCAAAATCTGTTTTTAAGATGCCAACGATCAGGCGAGGATTTACATCGCTACATTTCGGATGTGAAGGAGGCAGCCGCTATTTTGCAACTTGGTCTGAATGAGTCGGAAATTGTGAGTACCATTTTAGATGGGCTATCACCTGAAACACGTTCTTGTTTGGTGATGTGTACTAGGCCGACGAATTTTATTGAATTAAACCAGATTTGTGTCTAGGTAATCAATACTATGTTTACCGATAGTCAGCGGCAACGAATGACGCTTGATCCTGGTAGATCGGTTACTCGAGGCAGACCCATCCCTGTATGTCATTTTTGTCATCGACCCGGACATGTGGTCGCTAATTGTTTTAGGAAGGCTTCGGCTGATAATAAGAATAACAAATCTAGTGTAGGTACCTTTCCAAAAAAACTAAATTGCAACGGGATTGACCAAGTTAGCCTTCCCCGTTCATTCTTGACTAAGTCTAACTTACCTTATAAAATTTTACCTGTCTGTTATTTGTGTAGTGTGCATGGTCACTATATATCGCAGTGTCGTTATTTCACTGGTCGTTTTCATAAAAACTGTAATGGGTTTAATAGGACTGATGGTGTCAGTCATAAATTTGTTTCTGACACTCGTGTTGTCAATAATTACTCAAGATTGGTGAAGTGGCCCAAAAATGTGGCGAGTATTTTGCAACCTAAACGTAACAATATTATTGATGTTAATAGGGTTAGTAGTCGTCCTAGAGTTAATCTTGTTTTTGATTCGTGCGAGATCGCAGCGTTGTTGAATTCTGGATCAGTTAGGTCTTTTATGAGTCTTTCCGTTTTTAACACTATAAACAATGCTCGTAATATTAAATGTGTAAATAAATCAAATCTGTTATGTTCTTCTGCCACCCGTTCTAAACTGGACATCATTTATGAAGTGACTTGTAAAATTAAAATTGACAATTTTACTTGGTGTTTCCCTGTACTGGTTGCCAGTAATCTTGCCTGCCCTTTTATTCTTGGTTACGAATTTATCATACATACTGGTCTTGTTCTCGATTTACCCTCTTACTTATTTTATTTCAAATTTCGTGCCAAACTTAAATTTGGTTTAACCGCTAGTCCCAGTATGTCCTTTTCTGAAGTTCAACCTGTAGAGTCGCTTGACTCTGAAGATTTCGATTGGCGTAATTTAATCTCCCACTTGGAACCTTTTCAACGTGAGCGTGCTGTAGTGTTGTTCAATGGTTTTCCCGATGTGCTTACTACTCGTTTGGGTTTGACCCATCTCGTTGAATAAGATATGAAGTTGACAGATAGAACTCCTGTTAAGTCTCATCCCTATGTTCTGGCTCCCCCTAAGATTTTGCTTTTACGCGGTCTGATTGATAAGATGCTTGAGCAAGGGATTATTGATTTTTTTTTTTTTTTTTTTTTTTTTGGTTTAACGTCCGACTGTTTTGCAAATTGCTGCTAATGCAGACGGTGAAGGATGAAATGAGTTTTTTGTAACGTATGAAAAAATGCCATGCCCGAGTGGGATTCGAACCCAAGACCGCGTGATGAGAGGCGAGCACGTTACCAACATCGCCAACGCGGCCGGCGATTATTGAAGGGATTATTGAACCTAGTAATTCTTCTTACGCCAGCCCAGCCTTTGTTGTTGCTAAAGACGATAAAAAGCCACGCCTAATCTCCATTCTTGTTTTGATTAGTTCGGCAAGGCCAAATTTTTCTCTGTGCTTGACCTGAACTCCGCTTATCATCAGATCCCTTTATCCGAATCTTCTAAGCATGTCACTAGTTTTTGTACGCCTTGGATGTTGTACCAATTTAAGCGTATTCCTTTTGGTTTGGCTACTGGTGGGCAAGTTTTGTCGAGACTGCTTGATAAGATTTTTCACGATGTGAAATTTAAATATGTATTTAATTTTCTTGACGATGTCTTAATTTTTTCCGAGGATTTTGATTCCCATATTGAGCACGTAGGAGATATTTTAAAACGCCTTTCTCTTGCTGGTCTTACGGTTAATCCCAGTAAGGTTAAGTTCGCTGTGGGTGAAGTTGGTTTTTTGGGTCACCTAATATCAGCTGGGGGTATTAAGGTCGATCCGGAAAGGACTGTAGCCATTAAAAATTTTCCTATCCCCAAGAATCCTAAATCTGTATCCCGTTTTATAGAGATGGTCAATTTTTACCGTAAATTTATTCCTCGCTTTTCAGAAATTGCTGCGCCACTAAATGCTCTCCGTGGCAAAAGAACTAAATTTTGTTGGACCAAGGAGACTCAGGAGGCTTTCTTAACCTTGAAGTATGCTATTAGCAGTCCTCCGATACTCCGTATCCCCGATTTTGAAAAAGGGTTTATCTTACAGTCTGATGCTAGCTCTAGCGCTCTGGGAGCAGTTCTTTTACAGGAAATTGATGGTTCGCGGCAACCTATTGCTTACGCTTCGAGGAGCCTGACACGTCAGAAGAAAAGAGCCTCGGCTTACGAATTAGTGTCTGGCGGTCGTCTTCGGCATGGAGAAATTTAGGCCGTATTTGGAACATAGGAAGTTCGAACTGGAAACTGACAACCAAGCGTTATCCTGGTTACTTGCTAGACCCAGGTTTTTAGGCAAATTGGGAAGGTGGATCGCGAAGATCATGTCCATGAAATTTAGTGTAACGCATATTAAAGGCACTTAGAATATTATTGCTGACACTTTGTCGCGTATGTTCGAGGAAAGTGAAGAGTATGGCGATGAAGACAATTTGGAATGTTTTCCTATTCTCAATGATTTTCCGTTAGCCTTTTCTGATATTTCCCAACATCAAAGTTCTGATCCTGTTTTGTCTGGCCTCATTAAGAATTTGAAGGATGGTAAGTCTTCTAACAAATATTTTCTGTCGAGAGGTGTTCTGTGCATTTCCCCTTTTGGCCCCTTTCCGTCACGTGTTGTTTTGCCCCAGAATTTAATTTATATGGTGTTCGCTTATTACCATGACTCCTTATTAGGTGGTCATCTTGGCTTTATAAAAACCCGCCGCAAAATATCTCAGCATTTCTATTGGCCTTCTATGTCCCAAGATATTGAGCACCGTATCCGGTCTTGTAGTACTTGCGCCACGAGTAAACCTTCGCGAAATACCAAGATAGGGTTTTTAGCTTCTACTGTCCCCGTGCGCCCTTTCCATATTTTTCACATTGATCATGTAGGCCCATTACCCCGTACCCGTGGTGGCAACCGTTATATTCTTGTTATAGTTGATTCCTTTTCTAAGTTTACTTGGTTATGTCCCGTGCGTGAAGCTACTTCTTCAGCCACTATTAAGGCCCTGAGGGATTACGTCTTTTAGCATTTTGGTTTCCCAGAGATCCTTATTTCAGACAATGCGTCTTGCTTCACGTCGAACCCATTTAGGAAGTTTTTGTTCTCTCTAGGTATAAAATTTTCCACTTTGTCCCACTACCATCCTCAACCTTCAAATGCCGAGCGTTTTAACCGAAATTTGAAAGCGGCTCTTATAGCTTATCATCACGATTCTCAGACATCTTGGGATCTCTCCCTTACCTGGCTCCAACTTGCTTTTAACTCTTCTTTTCATGAGTCTTTTAAAGATTGTCCTTTCAATGTTATATTCCGTATCCAACCTTCGTGTCCCTTATCTAATATGTGGAAGATTAGCGATCTTTTGCCTCGTAACCCGCGCACCGTAGCTGAAGTGTGGGGTAGTGCAAAAAGCAATTTGATTAAAGCACGCGAAAGATTCGCCAACAATTACAACAGAGGAAGGAAAGAGAACATGTTCAAGATAGGTGTGATTTGGTGTGGTGCCAGAAAAACAACCTTAGCTCTGCCATTAATAAGCAGTCAGCGAAATTAATGACTCGTTGGTTTGGTCCTTTTAAGGTGCTAAAATTCTTGACTCCGGTTTCTGTGGAATTGAGTCGTCCCGACAATGATACTTGTGTTAGAAAGGCTCACATTTCTCAGTTAAAGTTCGCTTACGGTCCATATCGACGTGTAGAGGACTCCGAACAGGAAAATGATGAAAAAAGTGTGAATGGCGATGTTTTGAAGGTGTCATCTGTTTCCCCGATTTTGTCTTTCCCTGATTTTCTACATTTTGATGTACCCTGATTTTTCTGTTTCTTTTGGTGTTTGACTTGTTTTGGATGCGCGCGCTTGTCCTTTTCTCTGTGAGTTTTCTCACGTTTTGTGTTTGTTGTGTTGGGGTTTGTCTTTGTACTCCCCTCTTTTGGGATTACGTGGAGACGTCCATGTTCCTTTTGGTTCGTCGTTTGGCCGACGTTGCTGGGTTTTTGGCCCATTTTGGACATAGCGAGTCCTTTTCTATCTGTCATTTTGTTAATTAGTTTAAGTTTTTCTGTGTTTCGGTTTGGTTTGGTTAGGACTTTGGGTGTTGGTTTTGGTGGTGTTTTTATATATATATGTGGGGTGGCTGGTGCTCTCTTTCCTTTGCCGGGCGGAGACTACCAGCGCCTTCACTAATGGTTCTGGGTGTCTTTCGGGATTTCCATTCTCTTCCCTTAGCTGGGCGGATGGTGGAGGTCGTTGGGAGTCATCGGGGCCCAAATTTTTCTCGATTCGTCGTTTCGGTCGCGCGACGGAGACGACCTTAACTACTTCTGTCGGGTTGTTTTGGACGGGGTTCATGTCAGTCGCGTTAGGGGACGACTTAAAACTCCCCGTTTGGCTGTTTGTTCTTCTCGACATGGGCAAACCAAACCTGTGTTTCAGGTTTTCTTTGTTCTTGGCGGGGGGAGCTATGTAACGTCGTCTCGTTACTTGGAAGTTCGTTTCGTAATTTGAATTTGTCGCGGCGTTGTGACGTCACCTGGTGTAGTGCGCTCTTTTGGGGAGTTTCGCTACCTGCCTGTTTCTGATTATTCATTCTGTTGTAAGATGTTGTTCGGAACGTTTTGCTTGTATAGGTTATGTACTGTACTTTGTTGGTGATATTTTCTTGATTTTGTTAAATCAAATTTATTAATTTGTTAAATCATTTTTATTTATTATGAGTACTCTTTTTACCCTATCCGTAGGTAAGTTCTTTGGTTTTTTTCTTTAGAATTAAGCAGATAGCCTGGAAAGTCTCACAAATATTCTTATGAATACGATGTTATTTTCTAACATGTAACTTTGGAAATTATGTTGTACAATTTTTATTTTTATTTTTGAAATGTCTTGTTTTCAACTAGTACTTATATTATTTACTATTCTCTGTTTTCTGAATAAGATTATATACACCTTTCTGTGGGACTTAAGTTCCGTTTATTTTAATAAGTAGTGCTGTTTTCCTTCTGGAAATTTCTTCAGACAATTCTGTGCCTGTTCGGTACATGTGTTGTAATTTTTATGCACACCTCTGTATGCTTTATCTTTTTACTTGTTTCTCTTATTTTTTTAAATAATTCAGCTAGTGTTTTTCAAAATTTAAATTTTTCTTTAATTCTGTTTGTCAAGTTTTTTTTTAATGGGAGGGCTCTAAAATTTTGTTCTCTTGTGAGTGAAAGATTTTAATTTTGTTTGGTTTTGTAAATTTTCATGGTTCTACTTACGGTTTCTACCTTTGGTTTCTAACTTTGGTTTCTATTAATGGTTTCTAATAATGATTTCAACTTCTGTTTTCAACATTTGATTTCAACTTATGATTTCAAATTATAATTAAGAAATGTAAAACAGCATGCGTTCGTATTGATGGCTTATTATTATTCAAAGAAACTGGATCTGGTAATGTACTCTTTTAATATTTTTATATCATTATTGGATATCTTCATCGAGTAGTTTTTGGATATGACTGGGTAAATCTACCTCACCGATATAAGAAGGGGTATCGCCTAATCAACCACTTCTACTATTTTTGGAGACTTACCTGTTTTTTAAATTAACTAGTTTTGTAAAAAATATAAAGTGTTGAATTTTTATTAAATATTTTTAATAAAAATTTATTAAAATATTAATAAAATTATTAATTATTAAATTTATTTAATAAAATTTATTAAATTTTTTTAATAGAAATAAAAGGAAAATAATAATTATGCGATATGATAATCTGGTTATTTGATATTGTATCCCGTTCTATAAGATGTACGATTAATTTTTTTTTTGGGGTTGTCGACAACACAATTTTGTTAGTTTTCGCAGGGTGCACCCACCTTTTGTGATTAGTATTTTTTTTTGTAATTTTGTTAACATGGAACGACTCCATATCTTGTAACAAATCTATAAACTTAAAAAAATATTTTTTTATTGATGAAATTGATAATTTTCACATATAAGAAATCTTTGTATTGTGTCTATTTAAATTAACTATTATAAATTTTTGATATTATTTGAATATAAATTTTTGGTAAAATTTTGAGCCATCCATAACTTTTTTGCATGCATTTTTTATTTTTATTTTTTTTTCTCTTTTCTTGTTGATTTAATTTAATATTAAAATTTCTTTTGGTGCAACTATTACTTTGGTTAATTTATGTTTTCCCTTAGCAACCACAATTCTACGCTTCCTGTTTTTTTTACTTATTGTTGTGGTTTTTTATTTATGTTCACCTCAATTAGTAACGTTTTCACGAGGTGTTACAGCTTAGGGTGCCAGTATTAGGGCCGCTTACCTTAATATCGGTCATCAAAAACCCTTTATGCACAACCAAGAAAAAATTGAGGTGTGACCAATGTGCTCACGTCATTTTCAATTACTCAAGTAGTCTTCCCTGAATGGTCATTACACCTCATGAAACCACAATATCATAAACAACTTCTTCTGGAAATAACAGCAAACCCAAAAAACACTTTTTAAAATAAAACAGGTGTCTCCACTGCCCAGTTATTAGAGCAGTGGACTGCACTGTAAAGCAAGAGATGCCGGGATCAATTCCTGGATAGAACCTGGAAATTATTACTACTTAAAACCCACAAACTCCGTACCATAACCAGCAGTAGTTGCTAATAACCAAAGCCGTTGATGCAATGTTTATTTAAAGAAAGATATACACAAACTAAAAAAATAAACACTTACTAAATTAACTGCCTCCACTCGTCGTACCTCTTAGACAGCATCATCATCCCCAAATTAAATCGATATACTGATAACACCTTATTGTATCTCATAAGCAATTTAATGCTAAAATAAAAAAAACAAGAAAGAACACATGAAACACAACTTATCATAACCCTCAGTTACTTGTGCAGAGAAGACAATGTATTGTTCAATAATCTTTTGGAGAAAGGTTGTCACTCGCTTTAAAATTGCAGAGCTCTTTCCCAATAGCTAATAAGTCACTTTTTTCAACTGCTCAAAAAAGGGCATGGGATCGTAAAAGTAGCAATCTAAATGTAACAAAATCAGGTCACTTCCAATTTTGCGAATGACCGAAACGTTTTGTAGAACGAAAACTTGGCGTTGTAATCTAATTATTGGGTAACACGTGGAAGATCATTCCGGAACACGGCCTACCTATGCGCCGAAAAAGAAAACGTTTTTATACCAAATACATTCACATACTCGTACTTTCAGTTATAACAAAACTTAACAATAACGTGTTTCCTAGTTGAGTAGTTCAAAGAAGTACAAGTTAAAATAAAATGGAACACTTTTTTCCATTAGAGGTCACAATCCTATGCCTCCAGACAGCATTTTTAGAAGGACAAAAAGACAAACAGAGCTAAGAAAAAAGTAAAAGCAGGAGAACACAAAATATTAAACAACATGGAGCTCTTATTAAATGTTTAGTTAGAGATTGGAATATTTTCAATTTTAAGAGGAGTAAATATATCATTTTTATAGTACCCGCCATGAAAGAAGTCTGTAGTGTTTCAAGAGCTCTATTTCAAAAACTACTCAACGGAAAAATTGGACCACTACACCAAATTAAAGCTTGGTCTTTCCTATGTTGATTCGTTTGACTTAACATTTTTTGGCTGGTTTTGCGTTAATTAGCTTTTAAAATATTTGTTACTTTACCCAGGATTTGCATAAAAAAAATCAGCGTTCAACTATGTTAACTGTCACAATTTTCTCTATTATGTGAATATTTTAAAAATAAAATTTGATGTTCAATTTTAATTTGGAAACCATTTTAAAAAAAGTACTATTCTGGCTCCACTTACGGGTAGAGAAATGATTCTTGAACAGAAACAAACATTTAAAAAAAATCATTAACGGAAAACCAGCCAGTAATTGGGTACATTTTATGCGTAAATTGCAGTATCTCCAACAAATTTTTAAATAAAATTAATTAAGAAAAACAAATCAGTGCAGCAAAGAACAAGATTTAATTTGATATAGTGTTCCAATTTTTCCGTTGGGTAGTTTTCGAAATAGAATAATCTTCATACACAAAATACTTCTTTTGTGGTGTGACTTCTGGACTAAGTTACTTTCATTGAAGTTATATTAAATGCTTACTCTGGTACCTGCGATGAATGTGAAATTCATAAAGAGCTGGAAGCAATGTTAGAGAATGGTAAATACAGTTTCAGAAAACAAGATAATTGCACACAAGAAGTTCAAGTTCACATTAACAAAGCTCTTGAAAATGCGGCTTTCAGTCACAACGATGTTGGCGCTACAATGAAGATGAACTATTTCAATAGAAAATAATCAGGTTATAAAACATTAATTTTTAGGAGCATAAATCTTTAAATAGCATAAACTTTAAGGAGCATAAGGAGCATTATTAATTTTTTAGGATGGTTGAAATAATATTTTAACTTAGTTATACATTTTCTTAATAGAAAAAGTTACAATTCTTTACATAATTTAAAAAAAAAGACTAACTTTTACTTTCAAAGAAGAAATAATATAAATTAACAATTTAATTTTTATCATTGACGTAGACAAGATTTATAATATTTTTGTTTTGTTTAAAAATGAAACATCGTAAGTATAATAAAACAGTTGGTTTGGTACACGAGTCAAAATAGATTTCCTGAACAAACTAATTCTTGGACTTAAGTTACTTTTGGAAAATAGCTCTTCAATTCATTTTTGGTTCGTTTAACTTCACTTCAATCATTGCACAGTCCAGTAAATGGAAAGTTATATCAGTAATCCTTTAACTAGTTTCTGTTTCGACATGAGGGTTGTGAAAGATAGCTTACTTCGTTTACATAGTTCACTATGGTGAGCATATAAGTTATAATTATGACTGAACCCACTGACAGTGGAAATGATAAACTATTATTTATCAGAGGAACTTCCTAGTGTTGATGCCTCATCTGAAATCGATTTTGATGATGAGAATGATGAAGGAATTCAAGCTCAGTCTCCTCTTAATAATTTTGACAATGTGTTTGAGTTATTTGTCAGTCAACATGAAGATACTCCAATCAATGAAGTGGACTGGTCTCAAAGTGCTAAAGGTAAGATAAACAAATGTTTATACTTTTTTGAATGACGTTCTACGAGAGTGGATTAAACAATTACAGTTTTATACCTGGGACACTTTGTAGTTGCAAGAAGCGTCCAAACTTTACTCTTTACTGACGACCAAGTTATCATCTTATAGTGAGGAAACTCTAAAGTAGTACATGACCTCAAAAAGAGAGCAAAGGATTATAACTTAATCAATTCCACTGAAAAATTTAATGTAAATGGCATTCTGTAGTCATTTACCTGCCAGATATTTAATAGTTATAGACAATATAAGACTAAAACAAGTTTCACTTTTCAGCTTTTTGGGATGTGACAAATCATATGATAGTAAAGTCAATGTATTTAGCAAGTTTGAACGATTTAATAGACTGAATGGTGCACTATTAAAAGAATAGGTTACTAAATTAAAACAGTTCGATTGGAAATGGTTTTCAATTTACCAGGTTTTGTCATTTTCTACCTTCTTGTATGACAGAGAGATCTGGGCTCTTGCAAGCCAAAATAAAAAAAGAATACTGAGTGCTGAAATGAGAAATTTGAGGTCAATGGCTGGCTGCACCAGATCAGATACAAGAAGGAATAAGGACATTAGAGATGAACTGAACCTTAAACCTTTAATAGGGTCATAGAGTATATACAAAGATGGCATCATCACATACTTGTACAGCATATGGATGTAACAAGAATTCCCGTCGGGTTGGAACACATATCACAAGGTAGAAAAGTGTGGGAAGGCTGATCAAACGTTGGAAGGGTCAATTCCAATGAGGGATGACATAATAGGCTGTTGCCTTATTCTTGTGGGGAGGAAAGTAGAAGAAGAATTACTACAACTATTAAAATATAATCATTATTGTTACTATTATTAGTATTATTACGTCACTTAGAAAGTTTTATGCCAAAAAGGTATACGGTTATCAGATTTTATCTTTAGAAAACTACATTACTCTTTAAAAAATTAATATTACTATTAAAATACTTAAAACCTATTACAGAAAGTAATAGGTACATTTGAAAGGTTCACGTGAAAGATGCTGGAGAAAAATAATTTAGAAAATCACGTGTAACACGAAAATGCGTTCTCTTGACGTACGCCCTTTTGTTTTAGGATAGCAGTATACATACATACTTTTAAAATCATGTGTACCTCTGCTAACATCCTGTAACCATTCAGTCTCATAAACACCTATTTCAAATTTATTGACATTTTAATTCAGCCATTCTGAAGTTTTGGTGGAATATATATCATCATGCATTTCGACGGATACACCTTTCGAAAAATATTTTTTCCACTGGAGAGACCATCATTTTATAGTATACGATTACCTCACAATTTCTAATTTGTTAAAAGCATAATAATGTTAATGTTAGTGCATTAACAGCAAATTCCTTTCCGCTCTTCAATAAACAAAACAATACATTCATATATTAATTGCAAAATTTTTCACAAGCTGTATTACGTCTTTACAACCTAAACAAGGATCACATCATGCGACGAGATTATTTTTGACTTGCTTTTTCAAAAGGAAATAGCTACAGCATATTTGTTATTTTGTTTCAAAATTATACAGAAATGACTGCTTCATAGGGCAGCAAATATTGAACATTATGATAAAGAAAGCTACAATGAACACAATTGGTTGAACACAACCAAAAACAAGAATTACACGTTTTAGTGGCTTGACCGCGAATTCTTTTTTTCAACACCCGGCTGACAGCCAAAAGGTTGCTTCTGACATCATTCGATATTTGATTGTTGATGACTCATTCAAGTTGTTTCAGTACAATAATACATAATTATTTGGATATAGTTCATCCTTTAAATACCATCATGTAGTATGAATTTAAATTACAACACATTGTAAATAAACAAGTCTCAATAGAACTGATTCATTTGATAATGATTTTAGTCCACCTCTGGCTTTTAACACATGGCGTATAAAATTTCACTATTAATTTTACATGTTTCCGTGTTAGAAAAAACTGACAACTAATGACTGTCAATTGATGTGAACTGTTTTAAGCGTAAGTTTATTTCGAAATGTTTAAATTATACTTACACGAGTTTATTTTCTGGAATCAACTCAATGGGAGCAATGCAAATGATATCGAGCAGAAGTCCATGGGAATAATAATTATAAGCAGTTTTCACTCGATTTGTAATTAAAATATTGTTCACTGGATCATAATAAGCAATATGTAACCTGATGTATCTGTTAACAAAAACATATGTATATAAATTTTAGTGCACTATTCACAATCCTTCCTTGCTGGAAATCCATAATTGGACGCAGTTATGCAATAAGGAACCAACCACCAAATTTTCAATATAGTTTTTTTGGCTCTAAATACATAGAAAAATTTCTATATTTTGTCATGCAAAAAAGATACAACTCTTAAATGCATTGTGCTGCTCTCTATTTCATTTAAAACCAACTACCAACTAAATATCATGGCATTCTAGTTTTGCAATAAAGAACCACTGACCACAAACAGCTGAGCTAAATAAAACTAACCTAACATTCATTTTGCAATAAGGACCAAGGGACTTTGTTGACTGTTTGTTAGTGATTGAAGTGGGATATAGTTTTTGTTTTAACTTCTTTGAGTAGAAAACTATGCTTCTACTAATGTTGTGGCATCTAGGTATTATTTTAATGCTTAGACAACTTCAGAGAACAAAAATGATGCCTAGAGCAGAACTAATTCTTGATTTAGCCAAATTAGCTGCACCAGCCATTTAGGGTAGTTTCAACATTTATTGATATACTCGTACCTATATATATATTTTAATTAATATATTATATATTTTTAATAAATATATTATATATTTTTTAATTAATATATAATAAATTAATATATTTAAACTAGATATAATGTTTATTTATAGTATCATTCAATATCATTGCTGTAAAACAGTTTTATTCATTTGATTCTTTACATGTTTTGAATTGGTGTGACAAGTGGTTCTGTATTTCTTAAAGACAGCAAGTGTGTAATTCTATATCAGGATTATTTCTGCATTCCTGAATATATAAAATTCACTAATTTTTAAGTTGTCATGAAGTTATGAGAGCTGTAACCTCTTGCTGCAGGTTACAGTAGCAAACACTCCTGATATAATCATTGAAGATTCAAATGCACACCAAACCTTTTTACTAAACACAGGCGGAAATTAGTTCGTCAATGATACTTTTAATGTTGTTGAAGGCATCTTAACGCTTATAATGTTAAATAAGTCCATTAAGTCTACTGAAAATGATTTAATACAAAAAGAACCGACTGATCAGTGGCGTAACTAACGCCAATGCAACCAATGCGGTTCATTGGGGCGCAGGCCTTAGGAGGGCGCAAAAAACTGATATTCTGGAAAATTTTTAGCAAAAAAATATGTTGAAGCAAAACTCCCTGAAGCTTACCGAAAATAAATGTAAAAAAAAAATTCGTGGTACTTTATTCCGTTACAGTCACAACAGAATGTTGGTGACTGTTTTGTTTACTATTATCGTTATCTCCTCGGCGCGACGGTGCACGCACGCACATCTGCGCTTATCGCGTTCTCATCACAAGAATTGACTGCTCTTGTTTATTTATCGTTGTTAGCTGCAAAGATAGACAGATAAAATCTTTCAGTATTATTTTATTAACCACGACCACGTGTCCCTGTCAGTCCTTGCACGATCGTGCGGTTCAGTAGTGTTATTTGTTTTATAACAATACAAAACAAATTTTGTCGGTGTATTTGTTATACAATTGAAATTAGTGGACCGTTAATTTGTGCGTTTTACTGTTTTAGTGGATTTCGTTATGATATACTGAACAAAATGGACGGAAATAAAAGACCTAATGGTGCCGAGTGCCGAAAAAAGAAAAACCAAGAAGATGAAAAAGTGAAAAAACTACCAAAGATTGACACATTTTTTAAAATACGGGATTTTGCTGATACTTCTAAAAGTCAA
Source organism: Catonia carolina (assembly GCA_035578175.1). Taxonomy (NCBI): domain Eukaryota; kingdom Metazoa; phylum Arthropoda; class Insecta; order Hemiptera; family Achilidae; genus Catonia; species Catonia carolina. The sequence goes on from JAQMRL010000001.1 coordinate 335,446,727, forward strand.
TCAGGTGACGATGGTGTTGGTAAAAATGAATGTGGGCGTGGGGGTAAAATATCCACGTCAGAAGAGATCGTCGCATTGAATTTTCTTGCCAATAACCAAAATTCAGAAGTCCACCAAAACGTGAGTAAGCCTGCTGATTTAAATATTACATATACCGCTGCTTCTACATCAGCAACTGGCGTAAGTAGTACAGTACAAGAAAATACTGATGACATAGGTATAATCTGTAATGATGGAGTAGAGAATACAGACATAGCTCTTTTCTCAAAAGATATTATGAATAAAGATGAATTGAAATCTCGGATTTTGAACTCCGAACCGTGTAGACCTTAAGGGCCATTCCCTAAAGACATTAAAATAAATAGATCCTTTTCAAAAGATTATTTTTTCGAAACAAAAACTGGTCAAAAAATTGAGCGCTTTTGGCTTTGCTACTCTCCGTCTTTAAATGGAGTGTATTGTGAACCATGTTGGCTGTTCGCTAACAGACTTGATAAAAACTTTAACAATGCATGGACTACGGGGAAAATCAATGATTGGAGAAATCTGTCAACAAAAATTAAAGACCACGAATTGAGTAAGTGCCATATTAATGCATGTATCGCTTATGGTATAAGAAAAAAATAACAGAGATATCAAAATGCTTTTTTATGACAAAGAAGAAAAATTGGTTGAAGTAATAAAGAGAATTTTTGATGTTATAACAATGTCAACCTGTAATCTAGCTTTCAGAGGGCATCGATCTGAAAGCATAAAAAATGTTCAGTGAGTCAGGAAATTTTCTGAATATTATTGATCTCCTTTCTAGATACGAACCTATTTTAAAGAATCACCTGGAAAACGAAGATAGTAGGGTAAAATACTTAAGCCCTTCAATTCAAAACGAACTTATTCATTTGACATCTCATCAGATTTTGAGTGAAATATTGACTGATGTTCAACAGTCTCCATTTTTTTCTCACATTTTAGATACTACACAAGACATTTCAAAAATTTATCAGTAATCAATAATTTTAAGATATGTTTTATGCAAACCAGACCTAAATCAGCTTCAGATAATGGAATCCTTTTTAGGCTTTGTGCAAGTACTAGACCAGTCAGCCGAAGGCCTAGAGGAGCTTGTAGTTAAATTTATAGAAGAAAAGAAAATATCTTTTGATAAGTGCCGAGGTCAGGGATATGATAACGCTTCTGTCATAAGTGGAATTTACACAGGACTGCAGACCAGAATAAAATCAAAGTCTCCCAACGCTGAGTATGTTCATTGTGCTAGTCACAATTTAAATTTAGTTTTAAACGACAGTGTGAAATCGATTTCAGAGATTTCATCATTCTATGATACAATAAACAGTATATACGTATTTTTCGGCCAAAGCCTAGCAAGATGGCAATGTTTAAAAGAATTAACCGACTCCTGTGTTATCAAGTTAACCTTGAAAAAACTGTCCTACTAGGTGGTCGTTGAGGTACGACGCTTTGCTATCAATCAGAATAAATTTTGTCGCAGTGCTGAAGTGTCTAACAAAAATAATTTTGACTTCAAACAAGAACAATGAAATTGCAGAAGCAACTGGTCTTATGAAGCAAATGTCTTCATTTGATTTTGTTTTGATGTTAGTGTTTCAAAGTCGAATTTTAGAAAGAATCCAGGTCACATTGAAAACCCTACAGAGATCCGATGCTAATCTAGACGATGCAAAGAATCTCCTTCAGAAGTGTCTAAAGACTGTGAGCGAACTGCGAGGAGAATTCGACGATTTCCTGGATGAAGCCAGAAAGTTAGCTGCCAAGTGGAATAATGATTTGTCAATGACCTCCAAATGCAAAAGAAAAGTAAAGACTTTTTTTGACGAACTTTCTAGTGACTATGAGTTTAGTGATCCCCACAGTGTGGGGATTATATACCAAAACATTGATAATATTTCCCATGGTGAATTAGATCAAGATAATGATAATTCAGAAGATTTATCACCAACAGCACCATCACAAAAAAGAAAACGATCGTTAACAGGCTTCACTCCCGACATAATTCCTTATGGTAAGCGATTGAAGATGGCAGGTCGCTTAACACCAGTCGAAATTGATCAATCATCATCATCACCATCACCTAAAAATTGTTCTTGTTTACAAACCATTGATCTGTTACATTTGCTATCATATGTTTTTCACGGGCCAAATACACCATCTTGGACAGGATTTAATTGTAGAATGATAGAAGACAACAGTCAAAAACAGAAAGTATCATATCTGACTCCTATTAATTTATCACCAACAAATGTATCAGTGGTCGTATTCACAATGGAGCAAGCACAAAAAGTTGGTAAAGAATGTGGTCAAGCTTATGTGAAAGCACTTATGATTTAGCAATTGCTAAAATAGCTTATAAAATTCAAGCAACAGAAGGTCTCAGATTTAGTAATCTTTTCATACATCTTGGATCATTTCATTTAATGATGGCTTTTTTTTAAAGCTGTCTGTACTTTCATCGATGAGTGGGGACTATCTCACATGATGATTGAGAGTAAAATCATCGCTTCAGGGGTCTATAAATGGAATAATTGACGGTAAACACGTTAATCGTTGCAAACGTCTGCATCCGTTAACAGCATTAGGCTTACAGATGTTACATTTTGATCAAGTTTTGAAAACTAAGAATGCTGAATACAATTTTGTAAAAGGACAGCTTTATGAAGATCTTTTGGAATATAAGGAAAAAAAATTTCGTTCTCATCGTCAACGGACACTGATTTATTACCGAATGAAATATTATCACAACTGCTCGATTCTTACTAGAGGTACGTAGCAAAGACCAGGCAAGGTATCCATGAAAAAACAGCGCAGTTCTATATGATCTATATCCAGTTGATTAGTTATTATATAAACCTTTCGAGAAGTATACGTATGGGTGACTTTCAAATGTTTAAACACGTGATTCCAAAAATGGCGAACCTATTTTTTATTGTAAATCAACCAAACTGTGCTCGTTCTTCTTCTTAAGGTGCCCTATCCCTAAGGACATTGGCGATCATCATAGCCCACTTTACTCTATCTACTGCTGTCCTGAAAAGCTCTATTGATGTTTTTCCACACCATTGTCGTAAATTTTCCAACCAGGATGTGCGTCGTCTTCCCGATCCCCTTTACGCTCGTTATTGTGTAAAATATTCAGATAATTTAAATAATGTTGATAAAACCCACCCTGGACTACAAGATGATTTTAATAAAGGATGTTTTGGAGTCAAAAGAACTGATAAGCCATTTTCACGAATACCAATAGATCTCACACTGGAACAAACAATAAATGCCGATGTAGCTAAACGACTGAGCGGAATTGCTCACTTTACTAATTCTTTAGCTGCACGTCAACGATGGGCAAAAAGCCACAGCACAAGAGCAACATTAATATCACATGTGTTAGATGTTTGTGGCTTAAGATACTTATAAGATGTTACGGCAGAATTACAACCAAATAGAATTAAAATCTACGGAAAACAAATTGCTGATTTTATTTAAATTATCGAAAAAAATTGCAATCCATTTGATCCCAAATTAGATAAAGAAAATCTCTACAACATTGCTATTTCAAAGCCTGCTTCTCTTGACGTTGCTGATTTTTTACTAAATATTGAAGAGAATGGTGAGACAACAATTTAAGAAAACAATTTATCAGTGAATATGTTGAAGATGAGAATAGATTTGATAAACTAAGAACAAAAAATAAAGTTTTTAATTTTGCTGAGGTGCCAAAGAAAAAGAAGTTGACTTCAGGAAATAAAGTTGTTGAGTTGCGAATGCAAAGAAATCTATTTGGTAGAATGCTGGGAATTTCTCTGACTCATAAGGTTCACATTGAGAAAGTTTTGACATTTCCACTTACCCCGATCCCAACATCAATGTGTCACCCAGATGGTTCAATTTGTAAAACTGATAAATCACAATTAGCAAAGCTTATTGAAAAAAAATTGGGCAACAATATACATTAACAACCGTCATCTTTTTTGATGTTTGTCTTGTTGATGGTTTCTTTTTGTTGCATCTCATGAAAGATGTACCACAAACATATGACGGTATATCTAAAAAGTTTATGAGTACTATCTCCCAGATGAAATCTATTCGGATTGACATTGTCTTTGACCAGTATTTTTCGCCTTCTATCAAAGACTGTGAACGTTCACGTCGAGAAGAAGCAACCAGTCCAGTATCAATTGGTCCAAATCAAGTTCGACCACATAATTTTACAGCTGAACTTAAAAATACACAATTTAAAGAACCTCTAGTAAACTTTTTTATAGATCACTGGGATAGTGAAGAAATGGTACCTTTCATTTGTAATAAAAATATTTATGTAAGTTACGATAAATGTTATTCTTACAAAGTTTTAAATAACACAGTAATGAAGACTACTGAAGAATCAGTATCATGCGAAGAACACGAAGAAGCCGATTCTAGGATTATTTTTCATATTTGTCAAATTGATTTTGACGCTGAAGTTGTTATACGCTGTTCTGAATCTGATATTTTAATTATACTTCTAGGAAATATGGATCACTTGAAATCATCTTTAAAAATCTGGATGGATATGGGTGTAGGAAATCATCAGCGATACATAAACGTCAATAAAATATACCGAATACTTGGAGTATCTTTATGTAAAGCTTTGCCATGCTTCCACGCAATCACCGGGTGTGATTACACACCAGCATTTTTTAGAAAAGGCAAAGTTAGACCTTTTAAAATGTTGGAGAAATCGAACGAATATCAACTAGCTTTTCAAAATATTATTACGGATGACGAAGAAATACTTGAAACTACCTTTGTAAGCCTTGCGAAGTTTATTTGTCAAATGTATGGAGTTAAAAATTCTTCGAATGTTAATGATGTTCGATTTCATCTATTCTCAAAAGTACTTTCCAGTCTAAAAAATTCGATGAAAATTTTGAAAAAAAATTTCGAAACTTCAACTCATCCAGCTTGCCACCCTGTAAAGCAGAATTGCTGCAACATTTATTAAGGGTTCGCTATGTGACTAAGCTATGGAGAAATGCGCATTTAAAACATCCGACATCTTTATCTCCAGTTGCTTTCGGTTGGACCATCAACGATGATGAATATGATTTTGTCTGGTTTGTGGGAGAGCAATTACCATCCACAGTTGCAGATGTTATTATTCAAAGTAAGTATTGAATAGAAAATTAATCAATAAAAACTGAATTATTACATAACGAATAAAAATAATTACAGGAATTTTAATTTTTTTGTTACAGATGATGGAGTATTGGAAGACAATGATAATTCCCAAGACGATGATATAAATAATTCTGACAGTGAGAGGGAAGATGGTGATGATGATTATGAAGATGCCTCCTTTTTCTGTGACACTATTATTGACTGAAGATATTTTAAATTAAAAAAAAACTCCGAAACTTTATATCAAATATTTGTAATTCACGTGTAATAAATCAGTACTTTTTTAATAAAAAAATGTAATTTTTGAACCTTCCTTGATATATTTTTTATTCCATTCTTTTCAATTTATGCTTATTTTAATTTTGTTTTCATTTTTATGTTAAAAATTTTTCATTTCAACTTGTATTTACAAATACAAGTGTAAGTAATGTATTTTTGCAAAATTGTTTCCTGTCTCATTCTTACAATATTCTGTTATACACCAGCCGATGCGCTGCCGTATCTTTCTATCTCTCTTGCACTTTAAACTGTCTCTCTCTAACCACAAGCATTATACCGCAATATTTTTCATTACTTTTTTATTTATATTTAATACTTAACAACTGAATTAACGACTGGAAAATTAATTTTAAATTTTTTTATGTTTAAAGAACATAATATAAAAATTACAAACATTCAAAAGTACTTTGAATTTTTTATTAAAAAAAAATCGCGTATGGCACATCATTAACAACAATAAAAGTGCCTGGCAATAAAAAATTGATATCTGGTAGATCTATCTAAAGGCAAAAAATTAAAAATTACCCTTTAAAAATTTCTTTCAAAGTCCAGGATTTTTACCTGTGCAGGTAAGATGCGCATTAATAAATGCAACCACTACCGGCACTGAGGTAGCCCGGACTCTAACCGAAAGAGCAAGAAAGACAGCATTTATCAAAAAACCAACTGTTCTGAAATTCTTTTTTTCCAAACGTTGCTAGCTCCCGTACTAAATTTTTTCCGAGTCACCGCTTTAGCAGCTGATTCGGTAACCGCTGTTTGTTTACTCGACATATCTTTCTTTTGATGAACCGAGTATAGTTCTTTCTATGAAACTGGGCTAAACACAGGGCCGTTGAATAGAGAAGGCTGTCTCATGGCGCTCGAAAAAGTTGTACCAACAGCTGTTCGGCTGTGAAGTCACTACTCTGGCACAATATGTGACAAAAACATATTTCAGTTGCGTCTTATTCTAAAGAAGAATATGATCTACGAAGAGATTGCAAACAAAATATTATTTTTTGGAACGTATCCATTTCTTAGCTTTGTTCATGCAGTTTCTATCGTTCAATTTGTTCTCATTAAATCACCTGATCCTAATAAATGTCCTTGATCTAGCATAGACGTTAATAGCTTGTGGGCATAGATTTGGACATTTTTCCGTAAGTCTTGTTCGGAGTTTTTTAATGACTCATTTTCGGACAGTACATATCATTTTTGCCGTGGAAGTGATGCAAAAACTATCAAACTCGTCCACTGTTTCTTTTCCAAGATTTACTTGGCACAGTTTAACCTCCGCGGAAAAGAGCTTTAATCCATTTGCCACTGTTACTGGAAGGGACATTTTTCGAGTAGGCGCTTAGTGTTGGACCCTTGTTACGTAGTTTGTACACTATGCACCCTACAACGTAAGAGAGGGCTATCAGGTAGGTAGTCCGACAGGATATCACTTACATAACCTAGGAACATGTACAGCAGCGCCCACCCCATTGCCGACACTATTTTTCAAAATTTCAAAAATTCTACAACATTGGCCAATCAATAGTTTATGTTATAAATAGTCTACATTTGTTAATACACTTTTCACGCTGAATAAAACGTTTGCTCGTGCCGAACGATTGAGCGGTACCGAGATAGCAAGGGTTCAGAATATTGTTAATAAATAAAAATGTAAGAAACGTACATATTTAAAATTCGTATTCGCGGTAAACATATAATTCGCTATGTTGAATTATTAAAATTCCCATTGCCGAGTCTATTTTTCAAAATTTCAAAAATTTTACAACATTGGCCAATCAATAGTTTATGTTATAAATAGTCTACATTTGTTAATACACTTTTCACGCTGAATAAAACGTTTGCTCGTGCCGAACGATTGAGCGGTACCGAGATAGCAAGGGTTCAGAATATTATTAATAAATAAAAATTTAAGAAACGTACATATTTAAAATTCGTATTCGCGGTAAACATATAATTCGCTATGTTGAATTATTAAAATTTCTAACTACTCGGTCAAATACTTCTCGAGTTCTACGCCTTTAAACGCATGAAAGTCTTTGCGGTGGCAAAAAACCCGGGTCTTTTTGTCTTCCAATCTTGATATGGTAATTTTCAAACAATATTAAAAACATAGAACTATTATAGGTCAACGCAGAATAAAATGAGCTAAATATTGCAGTAAACTATGTTGAAATCCGATTCATCGTTTTGAAGATGCAATCGTTCAAACTCGGGTGTTAGTAAATTATGAAACCGATAGTAACAAGTTGAGTTGTCAGAGTAATGACGTCTTGGCGTTGGCTCCCCCTGCGACAGTGAGTAGAGAAACGGCAGTGTAAACATAACAGTAGTGAGATAGCCCTTCTCTTATTAACGGCACTGGCTAAACACAAATTTATGTATGTATGTGTGTAGACACGGACATGCACGTTTGTTTAGTGTCTCCGGGTGTTAATTTAAGAATATTAATTACTGTTGTATTTCAAAATTTCGTGTGTGTGTAAAATTTTATTTTTTGTCAATGATAAAATACTAACTTATTTACTGTCAATTTTATATTTACCTTATTTTGTCTTGCAGAATACTTTTTTTTTGTATAATATGAGACTAATAATATAAAGACAATTAAAAATATTTAATTCAAAAGAACTATTAAAACTATTGAGACTATTAAATATAAAACGAGACTATTATTTTGTAAAATATAAACTTCAATTAAGAATAAAAATAAAATCCGGAAGCTGCGGTAAAATAGGTTGGTACGAAATTTGGATTTTCTGTTTGCGGGGGCTGAAGTCCCTCAGGCCCCTCATTGGGGCTACGTACCAGACAAATAATGTGCAGATATGTACATATAAAAACAATTTTAACTCACATATCCACAATTGCCATTCCGTATAAGAATAGGCCAGCTACTCCAAAACCTGGTAAAAAACACTGCCGCAGAAGGTAATCAAGTGGAAAATATACAGCTGTCAACACAGCCACAAACCAGCGAGATATCTCCCAACCCCAAAGAAATTTTGAATCAGGATGAATTGTGTTTCGAATCTGGAAAAAACTGTGAATTTTTTAAAAATTAGATGAGAGCTATTGTAAATAAAAACACAATATATAACTAAACCAAATGAAATATTTAATCATTAGTATCACTGTCGTGTTTTCATTAGTGGGTAATAGAGATAAAAATATGAAAACAGTGTACACTCTGCATTTATTAACGCTATACTGTATAATATAATCACCCAGCTCGTAAAGTATAACATAACTTGCAATAAACCGCACCCTGATTCTGAATTGGTTACTGCGTTCATTTAACTTGGTAATGTTGAACAATTAATTGACAAACTGCTAATGTTGTTATGGTTATTACGAATTGTAGGTCTAAAGCAGGCATGTTTTACCAGACGTCGTTAAGCAGATGAATCAATCCACTGGTCACATAGGCTGAAGCTATATTACACACTAGCTAAAATGCCCGTTCTTGGAAAGGTTTTCTTGGTGCTATGGACGGTCTGTTGGTGTACCGAGTTCGATCCCTGTCATTTCTAATTTTCTTTAATCATTAATTGTTATCTATTCGTACCTCCTTTCAAAGTCAGCATTATTATAAAGGAAAAGAAAAATAATTGGACGTAAAATAAAAGCGAGATCTTGATCAATCAAGATCAAGATCCGCAGCGCTTTATTATTTTAGAAGCGTAGTTAACTTTCAATTTCCAACAATAACGATTATAGACAACAATAATGATAAATAGTGAATGTAAATTAGCCATTATTGAGATATGATAATATCTATATCTCAATGCATTCTTATTAACTCAATGACCTGTTGAGACGCTCACCGTAGCTTATGTTTATCAACAGACTCGGCCTCGCGAAATTGCGAGGGTATTTCCCTGCCTCAAGACGATTAGAACGGCCTTCAGAGCGCTCACTACTGCGAATAGATGCTTGACACACCTGTTGAGACGCTTGTCGTAGGTCATGTTCTTCAACAGACTCGGCCTCACATAGTTGTGTCTCTCCCAGTCAGCCTTCAGGCGACTGGAACGGACTTCAAGCACTCACTTCTACGGAAAGAAGCCTGGTGGACTTTGATATACCAGTAGTTGTTAACATTGTTCTACGGGTTCAGTTTTGCGGGTATGAATAAGGCTCTCTCGATTTGTTTTCAGCTTTGATGTAGCAGCTTCCTTGCTCTCGTTAACCCTGTTTAATTTTATAATTTTGGCACGTCTGGTGAGTTTGGTCAAGCATGACCTTTTCAGCGAAGGCATAATTATCTTCGAAATAAGAAAACTCACAGCGTACGGAGTTACGAGATATCTAGGAGTAAAGAAAACAAACTAAATAAGAATACCAGAACTTGAAAAAACTTCAAATCTATTAAGAATAAAAGTATTAAAATAAGATGAAATTGGAAGAATCGAAACACAATGTGTACAACAGTAACTCAATTGTTAATCGAGGCTGGGTGGGACCTCTAGAGAGCCAGTTTTGTTTACTGGTGGTCTGGGGTATGGGTGTGGGCGAAATCAAAACAGATTCCACAAAAATTAATTTGTATTGTTTTACATGAATAAATAAATTTACTATTTATATACAGGAATGAAAATTAATGTTTTGAAGATTTACTCACACAAATCTGTGTGTGTACTATAACTGTCGGTAATTTAATTATTCGCTACAGAGCAATAAAAATTACGGTTATGATACCGTTAAATGAAAGGTAAATCACAATAGGAACACGCCACGATGGTTAACTAAGTTGACTGTTATTCGTTTTTGACAATGTGACCGTGAAAGGGTGTGTCGTGTAAGGTAGAATAGTGGTGGAAAGGGTAGGGTAGGTAACTAAAGAGAGTTTCGGAATGAATATCGGCAGCGCGTAGGCCTGTTTATTTTGTTTTCTAAAATATTGCTATGTTTATTTTTATAAAATTGGTAATATCTCCGTTATTATGAATGAATGAAAAACTTTACATAATAAAACTTATTTGTCTTAAAACGTTTCGTAATTTCGATTATAGAACATTTGTTGATAAATTGACTTTTAACGGAGATATTCGTAGTTTTTTATTTACCGATCCCTCTGAACTCCCTCAATCCTTTATGATATTAAAAAAAACTTACAGCCTATTTTTTTAATTTTGATTGGGTTCTTGCGTGATGCTCTAACATACAAATATAAAAATCAGCTGAACTTATTTTCGGTGTTTACTTGGTAGATCTGGCGTAAAAACAAAATTTGGGGAATTTTAAAAAATTGAACAGACAAAATCACAATTCTATTTATGCAGATACGCAACAGGTTTTACGATGTACGATCTGTATCTCGTATATACGAAATGAACTTACAAAACAAATAATATGAAATTGCTATTGGTATAAAAATAAATTACCTGTAAGAAACAATCACGTGTAGAAGAACAATACTTTGAATAACATTATACAACAGTAGTAATTAATTAAGGCCATTACACATTGGCATAGCGTCGCTCAAGTGACGTTTTCTGAAATCCAGTATTAATACTCTATACACAGACCGACCAGACCGAAAGCGATGTCCTAAACCTACGTTTTTAATTTTTAATTTTATTGCTCAGTAGTAGTTAAGAGCATGTAGTCGAGTGAATACTGCATGCTGTTTGAGTTTTTTACCTTTATTTCTCAATTGGGTAGTATATTACAAAAGCATATAACCACCAAATGTGATGATACGTACAGAAGCAAAATGATATGATGAATAACACGATACACCGATGTTTCGATTAAATTTTAATTTATTTTATTTCATTTATAATTTATGTGTGTCACAAATGAAGTATTTTAAAAGTAATTAAATTTCCTATCGGCTTTTTTCACATTTTGTCGTTACAACGTGTGGCGCTGAAATTCTATTTTCACAATCTCTAGAAATTTACAGTCAAGTAAAATTTAAAGCAATATTTTTAAAGCCTATATTTGCCCACATTTTTGATACTTAGCTTTCGCTAAACTCCCTGGCAAATGCCCAGGTATAAAATATCATGCACACTAGGCATTTAAACGGCTTACAAACTAAATGAAACAGAATTACTATGCTTGGTTTCTCTAAATGTTGGCCAATTCTTCCCAAGCTAAGTCACGCATGTTAGCGTCCCTGAATTCGAATCTTGAACCGTCCCAAACACGGGATGCTGTCTCACTTGGTTTATTAATTCTGACATCGCTTTTCCAATGAAACTGAGCAGTGCGCATGCGTGTGCCGAGCTTCACTAGCGACGCTACGAATGCAGGCGTAGCCAGGGCATGCGTATTAGGCTCGTGCGACGCTAAGCCAATGTAAAATGGCATTCACAATGTATGTTTTATCGCATATTTATTTCGTTGCAAACATGTGTGACACAGCAGCTGCCACATATCATTGCCACGTGGCTGCACAACGTTAGTTTCTAATACAGCCGATTCAATACAAAAAAGGCGGAAAACCATGGCGGTTATCATCGCCTGTTATTCCACACAACGGCGTAGAAAGCCCAAGTGCAGAACACATTTTACATATAACATTTAAATCTTACTACTATCACAGACAATAAAATAAAATGTACAAAAAAATTATCACAAAGGATGAACATGGGCTGTAGAGGCCACAAACATTAACTTAAATCTAATATCACGTTTAGAATAAATAACACTTACAACATTGAAACTTATAAAATTAAAATCTTAAAAACCAGTATCACAACCAAGAAAATAAAATTTGCATTCAAAAAATAATATCACAGACATAAAGGATCAGAAAAGCCTCTACAGGAGCCACAAAAATAATCACAGAGTGCATCCCTTAATTCGAAGGGTATCCTAAATCGCCGATGCAGAGCTGTGTAGCAGACGCAATCAACCAAACATGTTTGATTGTCAAAGGACAATCGCATTTGCCACACACTGGAGCGTCATCAGACGTCATGTGACACCCATGAGTTAATCTGGTGTGCCCAATTCTTAGTCGCGCGATGGTAACTTTTTCCTTTCTGTTCTTCCTCAGCGAAGTAGGCCAAAGCTTAACGTCATGTTTTACCTCCCGCAGCTTGTTGCCGTGGGAGTCAGTCCATTCTACCTGCCAGATCAGTGATGACACGCACAACCAGACTCACGAAATCCGACACATCCACATTCTGCGTGAAGGCCGGTTAGCGTGCTGCCTCCTTAGCGGCTAGATCGGCAGCCTTATTTCCCGAGATTCCAGCATGACCCGGAACCCAGCAGAAGACAACGCTTACTCCTTTATCGTTTAGCTGCTTCACGGTGCCGTGGACATCTGTAACCTGCGGTGACGTCAATACATGTTACTAATCGACTGGAGAGCACTGAGTGAATTAGTGCAAACTAACACCCGACACCCACACACATAGACTACAGATAGAGCTTTGCTAACAGCATAGAGTTCTGCCGTGTAAATACTAGTTCCTGCAGGTAATCCAAATAGTTCTATTCTCCTGTTAGCCACAAACGAGCAGCCAACTCTATCATCCGACATTGATCCATCATTATTACATAACTGTTGAGGGTGTAATATAGCTTAAACTAAATCGGAATATACTATTAAATACCACAGAGCTTGTGCATGCCTTTGAGTACTTATATATCTTAAAATTAGATTGTAACTGAGGTATGGGTTCATGGGGAAAATAAACGTGGGTAAAATGGATAAACGCGAGCAATAGCAATAACAAGGCTGTTGCAGATCTGCAACGCTCTTACACCGAATATTCGGGCGTTAATCATAATTATGTAAATCATGACAGGGGTTGGTCAGAATGATATCATGTACGAAATGGTGAGGTAAGGAAATGGTGTGTAAAAAATGGTAAGGTCTAGCTCTCAACTTAGCGAAGTACGTCAGTATCAGCTGTTGGCGACGTCTGTGAAACGACATTTATTCACTTTCAATAATAAGATGCTGACGACAGAGCTAGAACGTAAAGCACATGTATATTGTATTCACTGTAAGAGCTATCCTGTCAAGGCCGTCTGCTGTGGAACGTATAGAATGTTTCATAGTTTATATGGACATTAAAAAAGTTACGAGTTCATGACCCACATTTCATCTATGTAATAAATTGTTCATCCTATTTTCCTAAACTACCTTTATTTTTCTCAAATATTCCCTTCTCCACAATCCTCATATCATCTCTTTCCTTAAGTTATATTTTTGGACCTATTGTTTTAAAGGTAGGTAAATCGGTATCCTCATTTATAACTGACCACATTTCATTTCAGGTCGGAACTTTATGTCGAAAAATGTACGCTTTAAGTCTAATTGCCTTTTCACAAATTCATCACTGCTCCATAACGGGTTTGCTTCTTTATAGTTTATTTTGGTGCTACCAGTTTACTTATGCTGTGAACACTATGTAACCCCCTTTTGCTCACGCGAAACACCAATGAATCGCTACCAAAGCAAAATTGGCATAGGGGACAAGAAGGAGAAAAAAAAAACACCCCAAAAAGAGACTGCGGTGATGTGGTGTAAAAAATTTAACAAATAGATTTAAATTAGTAAAAAGATTTAATAAAATTAAGCAAATGATTAGGTAAACTTAGTGAAAGGAGAAGACAATAATTTTTAAATTAGGTTAATAAGACTTCTTCACTTCCGGTTGTTCATGTTTAAACTGTGAAATAGTGTAGTCCTAAGAATTATTGAGTTTTTGTTATTTTCATGGATTAATTTGTAAGTTGTACATTCCGCCTTAACTTTTTATCATTTCTGTGATATTTTGGTGAGTTATAACATACTACTACTACTTACAATTAATTTTTGAGTAATTTTAGTTGTCTGTATGGTTTACGTAACCTATACGAGGTTTGGTGTTTAGTTGCCATGGCTACCAATTTCAGTAGTCAGTGTAAAGGAAACGGTAACGCAACTACGACTTGTTCTAGCGATCTAGCAGGCTCTGGCAGTACAGATGTCGGAACAACAGCTGTTTTAGAATATTTAAAGGTATTAGACGACTTGGAGCATAGACAGTCAACTAATGGAATTACTTTCTCTTCTTTGACGAAGAAGAAACGTATCAAAGAATCTAAACGTGCTTATAATCATGTCGATACCAACGATGTGGATAAAAATGTTCTTCCTGATAATTCAAAAAAATTTAAAAGAACTTTAAAACCTAACTTCAATAAAAACCAGACTAAGATAAACTCTAAACAATTTGTAACGATTACAAATATGTTTGACTGCTTATCTTCTAGTGACGAAGAAGTCATGGAAGATAAAGATATAGAAGATACCGAAGAAACCCAAATTGAAAACGTTTTAGAAAAACCGAAACCTCTTTTTATAAATTTTGTGAACATAAATGATATTTTAGGAATTGTAGACAAGGTTGCTAAAGGACAATATTACTACAAATTAGAAAATACAAATCAAATTAAATTAACTCCTAAAACTACTAAATTATATTCAGTTATAGCTAAACTATTGGAATCCCGTAATATAAGCTTTCACACGTACCAATTGATACAAAACAGGTGTTTCCGAGTTGTACTCAAAGGGATACACCACACAGCATGTCTTGATGACGTGAAAACCGAATTAGAAGAAAAGGACCATGTAGTTTTACGAACTCATAACATAAAACACAGGATCTCAAAAGAGCCACTAAATATGTTTTTTGTTGATATAAAGCGAAAAGATAATAACAAAGATATATATCAGATTCAATATTTGCTAAAAATATTATTTCAATATTTGCCAAAATTTCTTTTGAAGTCCCCCACACTAAGAAAGATGTGGTACAATGCCTAAGATGCCAGCGGTATGGTCACTCTCAGGCGTATTGCAGACACCCCTTCCGTTGTGTTAAGTGTACTGAAGAACATCCAACGATTGAATGTAAAAAAACAGATCGCAAAACACCAGCAAAATGTGTTTTGTGCGGAGGATCCCATCCAGCAAACTATAAAGGGTGCTCTGTATATAAGGATATGCAGAAAAGAAAATATCCTCAGGTTCGGCCAAAAATAAATCCTTCTCAACAGCAAATTAATCAACCTCATCTTAAAACTCCTACGGCAATACCGACTGCTTCACCGCGTGATCCGCGCATTATAAACGGCTCACTACAAACGTACGCACAGGTGGCTTCTAAATTGCATACAACTCAGCACTATGTAGATAATAGCGTCACTAATAATCGTGTACTGAATCCTCATCCGTACTCAGAAGGAAATCGTATAACATATTCAACACAGTCACCTCCAGTACTAATGCATACAATTCCTGGAAATGAAACAGGCGTAGGCATTCAAACCCTCAGCAGATTGGAACAGCTGATCTCGAGGCAGCTAGAATGTCAGGCTAAATTATATGACGACATTAAGATCATACTAAATATGATGTCTACCCTTATAGCAAAATTATCATAATGGTAAGATTTCTTAGAATAGCTCTATGGAATGCTAACGGCTTGGCCCAACATAGCCAAGAAATCAAGTCTTTTATCATTTTTCAGAAACTGGACATTTTACTTATATCAGAAACTCACTTCAAAGATACAAATACGTTCAGAATGACAGGATACACGACATACCAAACAAACAGCCCTGATGGTAGAGCTCATGGGGGCTCCGGATTAATAATAAAAAATACCATCGCCCATTATCAATTACCAGCGTACCAAACTGAACGCATTCAAGCCACAAGTGTGTCAATAACAGATAATTTTGGACCATTAAACGTATCAGCAGCATACTTTCCTCCAAGGTACACGCTAAGGAAAGAGGACTTCACACAATTTTTCAAATCACTGGGAAGGCGTTTTATAATAGGTGCCGATTTTAACGCAAAACATCAGCGTTGGGGGTCTCGAATAACTTCCCCGAGAGGTCGTCTGTTAATGCAAGTCATCGATCAAACACAATTATCTTATATTTCTTCAAATGAACCTACATATTGGCCTACTGATACTAGACGACTTCCTGACGTCATAGATTTCTTTATTAAAAAGGGAGTTCCTGACGCACACGTAAAAATAGAGTCTTGCTTTGACTTGTCGTCAGACCACTCACCTGTAATATTATCAATTGCATCCATTTTTAATAAATCACAGTTGCCTAAACATTTGACAAATTCGTATACAAACTGGGGCTATTTTAGGCAAAGATTAGACTACAACATTACCTGTGATATTCCTTTAAAAAATGAAAATGATATAGACAAGGCTGTTCATTACCTAACCGAAACAATCCAGGAAGCAGCCAAATTGTCAACTCCGGACAAGACAACTAATTACGACAATACGGACGTCTATCAACCTTTGAACATTAAAATTTCTATTACCGAAAAAAGGAGACTAAGGCGAGTATGGCAAACTACAAGAAACCCAGTAGATAAAAGGAATTACAATAATGCAGCCAGGAATCTGAAGCGTTTGTTGCAGGAATATAGTAATGAATCATTACAAGATTATTTAAAGCAATTAGGTCCTAATTATAATACAAATTTTTCCCTTTGGAAACCTTTGCGACGGATTAAAAGACCCAATCACACCATTCCACCGTTTCGACTACCGAACGGCAACTGGGTAAAGAGCAACAAAGAAAAAGCAGAAGCTTTTGCTAGTCATCTTGAAAGTGTTTTCACTCCTTTTCCCTCAGATTCAATTGATGAAGAGGAAATTAACGAATTTTTAGAATCTCCATTTCAAATGGCAATGCCTCTTAAATTATTCTCCATAAATGAAGTCAAGGAAATTATACAAAAAAATATTTGTTCAAGAAAGTCGCCAGGGCACGACTCAATCACAGGAGAAATTCTAAAAGAATTGCCACAAAAAACTCTGAGACTAATAACAATCATTTTTAATGCTATGCTTCGTATTGAATACTATCCTAAACAGTGGAAAATAGCAGAAATTGTGCTCATCCCTAAACCAGGTAAACCACCTAACGAAATAAAGTCATACAGGCCAATAAGTTTGTTGCCAGTGTTGTCTAAAGTGTTTGAAAAACTTATTTTAAAAAGATTGATACCTGTACTCGAACAAAGTGCTGTAATACCAGATTACCAGTTCGGTTTTCGAGCGGGGCATAGTACGATCGAGCAAATCCACAGAGTAGCTGCTAAAATTCAAAAGGCTTTCGAAGAAAAAGAATTTTGCTCAGTAGTCTTTATTGATATCTGTCAAGCTTATGACAAGGTTTGGCACCTTGGTCTGCTTTTCAAGCTCAAAAAGCACCTACCTCATCAATTTTTCAATTTATTTAAATCCTTTTTAGAAGACAGATATTTCAAGGTTAAATTACAAGCAGACTCATCACAATTATTTCCTATCCATGCGGGAGTTCCTCAAGGTAGTGTGTTGTCACCTTTCCTGTATTGTATATATACTTCTGACATGCCTGTTTCGGAAAACACCACATTAGCAGCTTTTGCTGACGATGTTGCAATCCAAGCTGTACATAGCAAACCACATACTACTTCAAAATATCTGCAAGAACATCTTCTACACAACATAGAGCTGGCAAAAAAAGTGGCGGATAAAGTCTAACGAAGAGAAAAGTGTTCAAGTGACATTCACACTAAAAAAAGACACTTGTCAACCTGTTAAACTAAACAATAAAACACTACCACAATCAGATACAGCAAGATACCTTGGAATGCATCTAGATCGTCGACTAACTTGGAAAACACACATCTGGAATAAGAGGAAACAACTAAATTACAAATTTTATAAACTTTATTGGATGTTACACAAAAATTCTAAATTATCGTTAACGAACAAACTAACAATTTACAAGACTATTCTGAAACCAATTTGGACTTACGGGATACAACTTTGGGGAACGGCGACAAAGTCAGGCGTTGCCATAATTCAACGTTTTCAAACGAAATTTCTCCGGACAATCACAGACTCTCCGTGGTATGTCACCAACAGGATCATTCAACGAGACTTGAACATACCAACCATCACGGATGAAATCTCAAGATTTTCTTCGAGGTATCATACAAGACTTAATAGCCACACAAATTATTTAGCTGTGAACCTCCTCGACAACAGTGAAGAAATTCGACGTTTACAAAGACTTCACACGACGGACTTGTTTTAAAACACAATTTTTTTAAAGTGATTATATATTTTATTTTGTAAAATGGAGAAGAACTAATGAGTTCTTCTTCAACAAGCCAGTTAATAGACTATACCACTCATCTATTTATTGTTCCTTGCGAACAGATTGTAGATTAAGCAGTGTTTGAAAAAAAAAAAAAAGGTTAATAAGAAAGTTACATAGTTATCCAAATGTTAATTAGAATTACCATAATTAATTAATATAATAAAATAATAATAAATGAGCTCAATAATTAAATATTTTTGTACTGGATCCAGAAAAGATTTGAGAATTGTTAAGTTAAATACCAAAATCGGTATTATAATAAATATTATTATAAATGAATCAAAATAAAATAAATTAATAATCAGATTTTATAAAAGAGATTAAATGAAGAATTTAAATAAGTAAAAAAAAAACATGATTAGCTTATTACTTCAAAATCAGATCTAATAGTTGAATTTTTTTTTTTTTAATTTTAAAAAAAATATTTTATTTTACAATTTTAGGTAACACAAGATATTTTCGAATCCAGATATGTTCGAATCCCATTCAGGCATGGCATTTTTTCATACGTTACAAAAAATATCATTTCACCCTTCACCGTCTGCATTAGCAGTAATTGCAGAACAGTCGGACGTTAAACCAAAAAAAAAAAAAAAAAAAAAAAAAAAAAAAAAAAAAAAAAAAAAAAAAAAAAAAAAAACAAGATATTTTGTGTAACGGAAAATAATTTTTCCAAAATCAAAATTTATGCAATAATTTTGTTGAAATAATATAAAGTATTTTTATAATGTTGAAGAAATACATTAATAAAAGCCAAAATTTAATTCAATAATTAGTTAATGAGGCAGGCCCAAAACATGCTTTGACCAGATTTATGTAAAATTTGCATGCTGTCGCCAACATAAGAAAATTTTGAATCATATTTAATGATTTACATAATAATAATGAAATTACATTTTTATAACAAATATTAAAAAAATTTAGTAATTTTTATGAAAGAAAGAAGATTAGAATAAGAAGAAATCAGGTCGATCCCGGCAGAACTTTGCTAGTTAACTAGCAGCAGACAAGTTCAAGCAAAAAAGGCGACGTGTCCATTTTAAGAAAAAACATTTGAGAATCCAGGTTAATCATTGACGATAATTCGGAAACAGGAAAAATATATCTTCTCCCAAAAGAAATGAATACAGATGAGTAGTATTAAAGTATTGGTATGCGAGGCTTTCGGGTAAAGCTGGAAAATTCCAAATTCGACATTTGGTTTTCTTGCCGCATCGTGAGGGTAGATAAGTAATAAATGGAAGAATCACCACCCCAGAACTGGTACAAAACTGTTACCCCAAAGCTGGTCCCTGCAAAGAGCAGAAAACCAGGACTTAGAAAATGAGGGCCACCGCAAAAGACAAACAAAAGAATAAAAGTAGATAAACCCCAACAGCACAGAAAAGATATAAAAAAAATTTAAAGAGCAATTAAAAATTTAGTATAAAATTTAAAAATTTAAATTACCCAAAAGGGGTTTACAAAATTTACAAAATTTAGAAAAACATTTTCGGCTTCAATGGGTTTTAACTACCAGTAAAAGAAAGAAAGAGACTTACCGTAAAACCGGGAAAACAATTGGTCAACCAGCACAGCAGCAGCATAACGCCCCGAAAAGACTCAAAACCATAATTACGGCATATAAAAAATCACGATCCGATCATCGTCGAGACCAATTGCAAAGAGAGCGAGAAGAACCAAACTTCCCAAAAGGAAACCTCGGCTCTGACGTCACCGACCCCTTCCATCCCGCTAGACAAATACCCAAAAACATGAAAAGCAGGATGAAACGGATCTTACACGACAGAATACAGATAACAGCAGTCGGCAGTACAAAGTCAGAACGAAATGCAAATCGATAACGAGATAACGGATTACGGCGACAGAAAGATAACAAAATTTAAATGCAACAAGACAGAATAAGGAAAATGATTAATAATTAAAATTAGTAACATTAAATAAAAATGTTAAAACTAATGTAGATGCACCACTCAACTCCGATATCATTTGTTTAGTATCTTTAGTGGGTAAAGAGGATTTTTTTACCCAGGGATTAAATAGGTCTACATTTTTTTTCTCTTTAATTCTTTATTTACAACTGTAAAATTTTACAACAAGCAAACGTGATGATTATGTAAGATTGGTGAAGGACATGTATGATGGAGTGGGCACCAGAGTAAGAACCTGTGTGGGAGTAACAGAGAGTTTTCCAGTGACTGTGGGTCTGCATCAAGGCTCTGCTTTGAGCCCATATCTATTCAACTTGGTTATGGACACACTTACTGAAGGGGTGAGAGAGCAGGCACCCTGGACAATGCTTTTTGCGGATGACATTGTGCTGGTGGGAGAAACCAGGGATATAGTGGAGAGGAAACTGGAAAGTTGGAGAGAGGTATTAGAAGAGGGAGGCCTGAGGATCAGCAGGGAAAAGACTGAATACCTATGGTTTGGAGGTGAGGATAAGAGTGGAGGGGTGTGTTTGCTGAATGAAGTGGTGAGAAGGGTAAAGTGTTTCAAGTACCTTGGTTCATGCCTCACCGAGAGTGGAGGACTGGAGGAGGAAATTAACCATAGAATACAAGCTGGATGGAATAACTGGAGGCGAATGACAGGTGTATTGTGTGACAGAAGGATTGGGACAAAAATGAAGGGAAAGATATATAAGACAGTGATTAGACCGGCATTGTTATATGGGAGTGAGACTTGGCCTATGACGAGGAGACAGGGAAGCAGGTTGGAGGTTGCGGAAATGAGGATGTTGAGGTGGATGCAGGGAAAGACTAGGAAAGATAGGATACGGAATGAGGTGGTAAGGGAGTCTGTGGGAGTGATAGAAGTGTCCAAGAAGGTTCAGGAACGAAGGCTGCAGTGGTATGGACATTTGATGCGTAGGGAGGAGGAGTATGTGGGGAGGGTTGTGGATGGATTGGTGGTGGATGGGGTGAGAGGGAGGGGGAGACCCCGGAGAAGATGGAGAGACGCCGTGGCGGACGACTTGAGGGAGAAGGGCCTGAGCGAGGAGGATGTGGTGGATCGGAGGGAGTGGAGGAGAAGAGTACGGAACAGCGACACCTGAGGAAGGGAAAAGCTGAAGAAGAAGAAGAAGAAGAAGAAACGTGATGATTATGATAATAATGTAAATGACATGATAGGCATGAGAGGGGTAGGGCCCCCATTGGTGCCTCCCCAAGAAAGAAATTAGTGTATCAAATTAGCAGGTCTCTACTCCAGCATTGTTGAAGGCAATGTTTAAGGCGTCTAGGGGGATTATCAGGTAAATGGAAGGTGGAAAGTGAACGCATCAGTGGGTTCTCGTGTTCGTGTGACTTGTCGTGAAAGCGTTTGTATAGGTATTCGATGGAATTTTGTACAAGTGGTGTTTTCAAATCTGTATGTAAGGTTTTATTGCTAACGTAGAGAGGTGCTTTTGCTATAAGGCGTAATTTTTTTGACTGGAGTGCTTGAATTCGTTGCAAGTTAGAGGGTTTGGTTGAATCGTAAATTTGGGATCCGTAGGTCCATATGGGTTTCAAAAGAGAACAATATATGCGTAATTTTTGTGCCATTGGTAATTTTTATCGTTTGTGAAGTAGAGAATATAGAAGTTTAAGTCAGGAATTCAGTAATAAACGTTTCCGTTTGATACGTATGCTCCAAGTTAGTCGTTTATCAAAAGTCAGACCGAGATACTTGACCGTATCTGTTTTTGTGAGAGGTTCATTGTCTATGTATACTGGTGGAAAATCACCATGACAGAGTGTAAAAATTACGTGAAGGGATTTTGCCTTATTAAGTTTTGTTTTCCATATTTTACACCATTCGTGTAAAAGATTGAGATGTTGGAGTGCTAGTGAAGCGTGTATAGAGTTTTGGTCTCGGGCTAATATCGTTGTGTCAGCGTAGGTAGCAGAGAGGGTCTCGGGTAGGGTCGGAAGGTTTAAAGTATATGTAGAATAGAGAAGTGAGGCTAAAATTGAGCCCTGAGGCACACCAGCTAAGACAAGAAAGAAATTTGAGTTAGACGATCCTAAACGAATTCTAAAGAATCTGTCAGACAGGAAGGAATTTATAATAAGGTAGTAGGTAAATGGTAGTGTTTCTTTTAGTTTGTGTAAGAGACCTGTATGCCAAAGTCTGTCAAAAGCTTGAGCGACATCCAGGAAACCTGTGGACACGTACATCTTTTGTTTCATAGACGAAGCTATGTAATCAGTCACTCTGTGCAGTTGTTGTGTAGTTGAGTGTTGAGTGCGGAATCCGAATTGATGTGGAGGTAATATATCATGAACCAGCGGAAGAATGCGCTTGTAAAGAAGTTTTTCAAAAAATTTTGAAGGTACTGAGAGGAGGCTTATTGGTCGGTAGGAGGAAGGTAAATGAAAAGGTTTGTCCGGTTTTTGTATCATTAATATTTCTGCATACTTCCACTGAGTGGGGAAATGTGTCGTGCGGAATATACTATTGAAGATTGTAGTGAGGAGGACGAGCGCTTTCCGCGGTAAATGTTTAAGTATTTCAGCTGTTATTAAATCATAACCCGGTGACTTCTTACGAGATAATCTCGAAATTTCAGATTTTACTTCGGAGGGATGAAAGTATTTCGGCGGGAGGGATAAGAAGCGGTTCATCTAGTGACTGAGTAGCGCGTTGGTGATATACAGATTGGATATCATTATGGGGAGTGAATATTTCAGAAAGATGACTACCAAAGCATTCAGGTTTGTCGTCATCAGTTATTAGCCAGGGTTCGTCACCCACCCTAAGGGGGATCGATGTCGTGTGATGCCGTAGTAGGTATTTTGTGCTGCGCCAGAGACTACCATCCTTCTCATTTAGAGTTCCAGTATAATTTTCGTATAAGCGGGTGTTGTGTGTTTGAATTTGCTGTTTCAACTCGTTTGTCAGCCGGTTTAAGCGACGTTTATCAGATGGTAGGCGAGTTCTCTGCCGAGTGTAACGGGCGCGGCGTTTTTCACGAATAAGTTCTCTGATATAGGTGGGATAGTGAGGGGCGTCTGGGACATTTGGACGGCATGACAGTGATGCCTTCCATGCACAATATTGAACAGAGTTAGTAAATAAATCAACAGCATCATCCGTTTTAATTGACAATGAGATATCTAAGGCGTGTTCTAAATTGGGCTGGAAGAGATTCCAATCCATAGGACCGGGAGTAAGACTCGGGTCTGCGTTCCGTAGAGACTGGTTGGTCTAAAACCGTTAAACCGTTATGGGGAAATGATCTGATGAGAGGTCATTTACTGTGGTTATTTCAAAAGAAAGGTGTGATAGATTCTTACAAACGAAAAAGTCAAGGAGGTCTCGTAATTTAGTACGCGCGGAGAGCCAGTATGTTGGACTATCTAAAGAAATATAATGCAGATGATTTTCTGTTATAGCTTTTAGTAAATTTCTGCCCCTGGGAGAACATATATGGGGTCCCCACTGTATGTGCTTACCGTTCCAGTCTCCTCCAATAAGAAACCGATTACCTAGACTATTAAAGAAATCTCTAAACACTTGGGAATTTATGATGTGTCTAGGAGGACAATACACTGAGCCTATGGTAAAACTTATGTTCTTGCATTGCAAATTTATCAGAGTCGCTTGGACATGAGGAGTAGAAAAAGGTGTTAAAACATTATATTTCATGGAGGATTTGACTAGTATGGCCGTACCCCCATGGCTTGTACCATCCGGATGATCGGTCCGATAGATGATATAGTCGCAAATATACTCGTAAAATCGAGACCTAGCTGTAAGATGTGTCTCTGAGATTAGGGCTACGTCAATACGGTGAGAATGTAAAAATATGTCTAACTCAGTTTTGCGTTTCGTCAGACCGTTAGCATTCCGAAGTAGAATTGTCAGTGAATTTGGAGTGAGTGAATTAATGGCCATAACTGCTACTTAATGACTGTATAATGTGGGATATGTGTGTAGCGAGCAAGAAAAGAGGCTGGAGAAAAATCTGATCAACATTAGGTATCTGGGGAGAAGATTGAGGCCCTACCTGTAAATTATGAGGGGGAAGAAGACGATGATTATGTGTCCATCCATGATGTCAGTTTCTCTCCTGTGAGGTAGGTGGTTGTGGTATTGAAGTCAATGAAACCGGTGATCCAGACGGCAGTAACTGATGAGTTGAGTGTGGGCGTGATGATGGAGTTTGTTGCTTTTGGTTGTTGCGGCAGAGGTGGAAAATCTTCCGGTCTGTGTGTGGTTGGTTGTTTGGAAGTATGTTTCGGTTGTGGTTGCGTGAAACGGTTTCGACTAGCTCGCAGGTGTTTATGAACTTCGCAGCCTCTGTAATTTGCTGGGTGATATTTTCCACAGTTTGCGCAGGTGGCCGGTGACTGTCTCGTTTTACTACAACTGCCAGATTCGTGGCTGCCACCACATCTAACACAGCAGTGAGGGTGACGGCAGTAAGATTTTGTGTGTCTAAAATTTTGAAAGCGCGTACACTGTACTATTTCCCTCCGTTTATGTGGTTTCTTAACTGTAATCCTAGTATATAATAAAGATTTTATGTTGTATATTTTGTCATTGTATGTCTGCGGCTCTATACCGACGAAAAACATCGGCAAAGGTGTACGATCTCTGCTCGAAATTGCGAACAATGCATTCCGAACTCCGTAACCATTTTCTTTGAGAGCCTCCGCTATTAACTCTTTTGGCGTGGTGTGATGTAGTCCTTTAATGACAATGCGTTGTGCTCGTTGTTCCTGTAGTTGATATGTGTAATACCGGGCGTTTCGGTCTTCCAAGTGATGAATGAATTGTCTGTATGTCGACGGTGAAGTTCAATGGTTGTTCAATGTATGGTTCTTGTCGCGTTCAATGGATGGCTTTGCAGGTGTGCCAAGATCGGTAAGGACAGAAAATCGATTATCTGTAGTCACGGATGGCTCTTCTAATAAAACCGAACCTGGTCGGGGTAGCTTCCTAGAGTCACTCCTAGAAGCACCAGGAGCTGACAGTTTCCTAGCAGGAACTGAATCCCATTCTTGTAATGGGGTATGATTGCTGCCATCAGTGCAGTCTTGGTCGGGTTCAGTGTAAAATATATTTACACAAAAAAAAAAACCGGAGAAGCACAGTTTAGATTACTCTAACATTATAAAAATTATAAAATATATATGAACACAATGCTAAAAACGGTTTGTTTACGTTCTGATCTACTGTAGAATCAGTCTAGACACAAGTAAACAAAACTATCACTAGGTCTACATTAAAATAATTGTTTTTCTCCACTTTTGCGTTTCACAACAGAGAAGTTGATGGCGCTCATTTCAAAGTTTAATATGGGACAAAATACCTAAATTTTAAGTTTTCAAACCACGATAAACGTAAAAAAACGTAGGCGACACAACACAATATAAATTCTACAAATAATACAATAACAGAGAAGTTGATGGGACTCATTTTAAAGTTCAATATGAGACAAAATATTTTTTCAAAACACCATACACGTAAAAAAACAAAACTAAATTACACTGTAGGCTACACAACACAATATAAATTCTATAAATAAAACAATAATCGTGTGCTTTCACTACAAAAACCGAACGTAAACTGAATAGTTAATGAATTAAAAATAGCATTTTGTGTTTCAAAAAGGCTCTATGGAGGCCTACAAGGGTTATAATAATTTGTAACTGTCATAAATTCTTTTACACAAGATGATATAGATGACTATTGAACGCTAGTCAAAACATGAACAGTTTGTTGAGAGTCACCCAGTTGCTATCATGCACCATACTAAGACACACCCTGCAGTATTACTCACCACTACAAATACATTCGTAGGATAGATCTTAGAATGATCAGAGTATAGATAATCGCCAACACAAATTTTTGGATAGTGTCAAGCATTCTTAACGCTATCTACAATTCCTGTTTGCGGTTTCGAGCGCCAGTGGGTGGCTACACGGTTATGAAGGGGGAGGTAATATCGCTAAAGAAAACTGTTCGTTAGTTTTAAGTAACGAAATCCTACCCAAATCACCTAAATATTGAAACCATAAACAACCGGAACTAAAATAATTTTTTTTTAACAAAAATATATTTAAATTTAAATACGAGTATTGTATGAACAATAGACCTACCTACTGTATTAAAACGTGATTGTCCTATACCTAACAATTCCCTGAAAAATGTCAACATGCTTTTAAATTTATTTGTAATGAGCCTTTTGTAATACACAACCGATGTTACATAACTTTTTTTTTTAACTTTAAATCCCATTCCCTTTCATTCATTGAATCATATTCTTACCTAGCCTACCTACAGCCTGTCAAGTTCTAGAGTTTTATACACAAAATTCACAGAAATTAAATTTCTCTTACCTTAAAATTTTCCACAGTATTTTAGTTGGCTTTGATGGCTTCAGTTTGTTATCTACGTAATTATCTTGGAGAGATTCCGTATAACTTTGTATACCAACTCTAGATATACTTAGGCCTAAGCCAATTTGAGATTTTGCTACTTTTAATGGCGGCTGAAGAAATGATTCCTAAAACACCATAAATAAAATAATAATAAATATTCAAACAGATTGATTCAGAGAAATAAATATCAACACTAGAGTAGCAGGACACATTAAAGGTAATTTTACTGACCCCTCATGTAGGACCATCACATACTTCTACGCCTAGTGATTTGATCATGTTTTTGGAAATACATTGAACTTTCAGGTATAAATTACACACCACTAACTAACTAGTTCATTTTGTACTCTATTCAAACAAAATTAATTAATCAGAATCTGTACTTATAGTAGGTTTCTAATACAATCTAATTATAAATTTATATATTTTTATACTTCTCAAAATAGATTTTGACCGCTTTTTACTACAGTACCCATTATACTAACACTTTTTGTTTTCTCAGAAATAAAGTTTTTTACAATTGAATGGCTCAACAGAAAAACGTTTCAACTGACAAAATTTACAAAAGTGAGGTTTCAGTGGAATACGTTCTATAAATCCTCTATTTGATCATATTAGTGAATTCTAACGGGTAGAATTGTAACTAAAATCTTGAAAATTCTTGAAACAAAATCGTAATACAGCTAAGAATCAGATGGTATCTTTCACTTTCTGTAAAAATTTATTTTTGTTACTAGCAACGGTTTTCCGTTGACCCATTTAATTCTTGTTTATGGATTTATACAACGGAAATACCTAATAAATAACATCAATTCCAATACAAACGTATCAGAGTACACTAGCTACTCATTTTCAGATTAATTTTGTCTAAATTGGAGTATCAGTTGAGACATACAGGTCGAATTATACATACACCGGGCAGTGCCAGGCCCTGAACAAAGATTTCAAGCTTGCTTCCACGCTTAACAGGTTATACATTCTCCGGGAGCCGACAGCTCTCCGTCAACTGTCGGCTAAGGTCCGGAATACAATAGCAGCCACCGATATTTTTCTAAACTCCCGGACCCGTTTCCCCTGAACGAAACAGGTTTGTGCTACTGATTCAACACCGGCATCACAGTCACAGTTTATCTATTGTATGGCAAAAAGTACGGTGTGCTGTGGAAGTGTTTTTTTAATTTTATTTTATTTATTTTTTATTATTATTATTATTTATTACACTTTTTGTGATCCTTTTCGCTGTTGGCACATGGTCCGTGCGACGCACGGATGATACGTCCGTGCAACGCACGGACAAGTAAGCAGCAAATGGAGAAGCATTGGGGATGACACATGGTCCGTGCGACACACGGACCGTGCGCCGCACGGATCCGGGCGGAAAAAGCGCCCGGACTTCCCGCTTCAATTCATACGTGCGAACGCCCGGATGAAGCTATGACTACATCTAGCAGTACTGTTTCAAATGAGTGCTGGCACACTGATCCGTGCGTTATTCATCCGTGCGCTGGTAGTTGACTACACTTGATTCTGTACACAGTATTCGCAGTACATTTTTTTGTACTATATTTACTATATTTAATTACATTAGGCCTACATATTTTAAAATGCAGAGAAAATATATCGACAGATCTGTTAATTAGTTATGCATACAAGAAAGCCTATAATAAGGAATATAAATAAATAAATCAAATCTTATTTGTCAGCGACCAAAAAAGGAATAGACATAGGGTAATCGAATAAATATGTATAGCCTAAAGGCCTACATTAAAAAACTATTTTAACAAACAATTGAACATTTTTTTTATTTATTATGTTTTCACTAAGAAAATAACTAGGTAGTTTAATTACTACAAACTGTACATTGGCATTCTATGTTTGTCATTTATACTATACAATGTTATAATTCTACACAGATTACATTTGAAGAGCATTATTTATAAGATAATTTAAGAACTCCTGATTTGAATCATTATAGTAGATGTTTTATTTTAAAAAACATCTTTTTCTTCCCGATCATAGTTTTATAAATTAAGGAGTCTCATTTTAGATGGTAATTTGTTGAAAAACCGAACGGTAGTGAATTCCTTTCGAGAACTTTGAAGTTTTATATTTTTGAATTCTGTAGTCATCGTTGTGGCGAGTGTCATTGTTATGATTATACTTTTTTTTTTGTAAATAACACCGTGCGAATTTCTTTTTTCGCGAATTTTAAAATTTTATATAAATAGAGACGGTAGGAAGAGAACACATTGTATTTAACAAACAATATTTGGTTAAGAAATGCCTTGGGATGTTTTAAGATAATTCTAACTGGGTATTTTTGTATGCGAAAAATCTTTGTTCGGTTGAGTTGCCCCACTGCGTAACCCCATACCTGAGTACAGAGTGGAATAACGCAAATATGTAAGTTAATATCTGTCTTCTTCCGACAAGATTTTCCAGAGATTATGCAAAATAAAACACACTGAGCGAAGACGGTTCAATAGGTAGGCTATGTGATTTCCAGGTTAGGTTCTTATCTATGTAAACGCTAAGACCTAGGTGTCCGTTCCTTTTTTCAAATATTTCCATTCAAAACGATACTTGGTACCAGAGTTATCAGATGTGAAGTAAAAGGAAATTGAATGTAGTTAGTTTTGTTTGTATTTAATTCTAATTTATTACAAGAGAACCATTTACACATTCTGTTTATTACGTTATTAGTTGCCGTTTTAACTGCTCTTGTCATCAGCGAACATTACAGTAACGAAATTTGATAGAAAATATGGAGATTTTAATTAATTTAATTATAAATTATTATAAATTTATTAATTTAATTAGTAAATATATGTCTCAATAGAGGGCAAGAATATACCCCTGTGGTATTCCGCTAGTAGACAATTTACAGTTTGATTTAAATGAACCCGTTTTGGGTCCATCAATCTCCTCACACTGTGATCGGTTTTTAAGAAACGACTCGATAAATTTTACAGAGCTATTGCAGTAAAGTGTTTGATACCCGTAGTATTT
This sequence comes from Catonia carolina, assembly GCA_035578175.1. Taxonomy (NCBI): domain Eukaryota; kingdom Metazoa; phylum Arthropoda; class Insecta; order Hemiptera; family Achilidae; genus Catonia; species Catonia carolina. The sequence continues at coordinate 335,476,726 of JAQMRL010000001.1, forward strand.
TAATTTACATAATAAAATAGAGTGATCTAATACGTCAAATGCTTTTTTAGATCAGTAAAAATTGCTAAAACTAATAACTTTAGGTCAGGCTGTCTGAAAATTGTGTCTGATAAACTTCAATAAAGCTGGCTATCTTCAATAAGTCAGGAAAGACCGCTTTTTTTTGAGTGAATAGAGGAGAGTACAAGACAGAAATAACAGGGCGCCCGGACATAACATCCGTGCATCGCACGGACCATGTGCCATGGACAACTTTACACCGCCCGGTCCGGGCGATCGCACAGACCATGGGCGCCCAGCCTTATGTCTGGGATATTACTTATTTTTATATGTAAATTTTATTTCCAAAGTTGTGATACTAGCGTTCAGATTTTAATTATACATGTTTCAATGTTGTGTTATTTATGCTAAATGTGATATTAGGTTTAAATTTACGTTTGTGGCCCCTTACAGCCATTTTTTTGTGATATTACTTTTTATGTACATTTTATGTTTTTGCCTGTGATACTAGTCAGTAAGATTTTTAATGTTAAATAGAAAATATGTTCTGCACCCTTGTGCGGAATAACAGGCGATGATAACCGTCACGGTTTTTCACCTTAAAAAAAATTACGATGAATAACGAAAAATTGAAATCGTTGGGCAGTTTAGCTCACTTTATAACGTTTCATATCCAAAATACCTTGACATAAAATAATAAGGAGGAGTTATGGAAGAAAATTGGGGAACAATTGAATTTTATAGGTAAATATATTTTCATCCAAGTACAAATATTTTAGATTAAATTTATTTTTAGTGACGAGTCATTACAGACAAATTAAATAACATTTAAATAAAAAGTTAAATAAAGAATTTTTATATGGAATAACATATGACGGCCCGAAAATGTTCGGGCTTCGTCCACTTGCGTAATTTAGTCAGCCCGAATATTTTCGGGCTTCGGCTTCAAAGTGCATGAGCCAACTTTTGATAAGCATTTTTGAATACATTTCCAGTAAAGAATACATCTTGAGTTGAATTTTCACCTTGAGGGACACAATTTTCAAAAGGAATATTCCCTTCGGTTACTATCCTATCTTCTGATGCAGGTTGATTAAAGCAGTCTAATTTTTTTATGAAGTCAACTTTATCAGGGTGTGCTTCTATTCTTCTATTGTAAATTCGAAATTTTTACTTTAATATTCCAAAAGTATTTTGTTGCTGTACTGGAGGTTGAAATGAAAGACATGCAGGAGAGAAACATGTCAAGTTCAGCATATTCGTGGTTAAGTTAATCTATTTCAATTGATACAACATCATCTCATAAGAAGATAATAATCAACTGAATATTCAAGAAATTACAAATGTTCTGTATTGACACATTTATATTTTCTACTTTGTTCTAAATACAATTTGTAAAAATTCATTTGTCTTCATTCCACTTATCCTGCAATACGACTACTAATTTACCCCGCTGCCTACCCTTCAAGCACCAAATGTAATTAAATATAGGGCTACTATATTTGAAAAACCCTCTGCTTGATGTATTTTTAGGGCTAGAACCACCACTCAACTTATAAAAGTTGAAATATAAATTTCATAGAAAAACGTGATAACATGCGATTTCAAAGATACTAAAAAATCTAAAATTTGTATTTATATTTTAGAATAGAAAATATGATAATATTAGTACCTACAGACCAAAAAATACACCATGCTGAGGGGTTTGAAAAACTAAAGCACCCGAACAGACAAAAAGATATGACATTGTCATAGTTTACGTCGCAACATAGCCTATATCGCTCAGACAGCTGTAGCTGTCTGAGTAAAACATTACCCTATATATAGCTGTAAGCTCAGACAGCTGTAGCTGTCTGAGTAAAAGATTACCCCTATATATAGCTGTAACAGTAAAACATTTTTTTTTGAATCCGTTGGGTAGTTTCTGAGATTACCTAACGCAAACAAGTAAACTCCTTTCGTCTTTATAGTAACAGTAAAGATTTATTAAATAAATAATTACGCTTCATTATGGTATAATTAATAGTATGAACACACTTTAAGCAAACTGCTAGTTGTTCTCTTGGTGAAATAGATTCTTTTCACCTAGTGTCCTTTTTTAGCAACTGCTTCTAATTGCATTCAATAATACGTCAAACTTATATTTGGACATAGACGAAAATACTCAAGAAATTTTCTTTCATCATCTATCAGGTCCTTATAAATAAAATAATATTCTCCTTCAGTTTTGCGTTTTTCCAAGCTGGAGGTACATTCCACCTTTTCTTTTGTCTTCGATTTTCATTTTCTTCATAATCCAAAGCAATCGGTATTACTACTAAATCTTCTGTAGATAAATTCATTGTTACACAAACTGCGTCCGAAAACGAACTGACGATGTTTCTCCATGAAGTCTCACGGTTACCGCCCTGAATAGTGTAGTTTGAACTCTCGGAAGGCTCTCTGACGGGCCGGACCCTGCTCGGTGTATGTACAATTATTCGACCTTACGTAACACTCAAGTTTGTGGTGTGGATTTGAAACTTGTAATGCAAGCAACTCCTTTTTTATAGTATTGTATCTTAACTTTCACATTATTTCATTACCCGTAAACTAGATTATAGAAAATATTAGCCTACTAATTAGAAATTGTTAATTAGTTCCACATTAAAAATTTTGAACAGTTACTTTTATATTAGGTAATGTAAAAAATTACAAAATAGTTAATCTAAATAAATGTAAAAAATTACAAAATAGTTAATCTAAATAGTCTGCCACGCAAAAACAGTCAGTAACAAAACACATTAAAAATTATCATTTTTGTAAATATGGCCATGATAGTCTACCATTTACGTTGAAAATGAGAATACTAGAATAGGTTTAAAAGTAACAAGGCTTTCCTGTCTCATATTTAAAACGAAAAACTAAGTCCTATGGAATTTAAATGAGATTCTTGTTCTTTTATACAAAGTTCTACCAAACCGATTTGAAAAATCAAAAAATTAAAATTAATAAAAGCCGTAACAAGATTTTGGGAAGTAAATGTAAGTAACATAATAACGGAATTACAGTTTTGATGGCACAACTATTCTGTTGACATTGTGAAGTTTAGTTTGTTTTGAAGGGTAGTTGTTGTTACATGAATAATTTTTTTTTTTGGTTTAACGTCAGTATCTTCTGCAATTACTGCTAATACAGACGGTGAATGATGAAATGATTTTTTTGTAATGTATGAAAATATGCCATGCCTAAATGGAATTCGAACCCAAGACCGCAAGATGAGGAGCCAGCACAGGAATTATTTTTATATTTATTATTATTTATTATTAATAATAAATTTATAATAATTTATTATCAATTATTATTACAGGAATTATATAGTAGTGGATTTAAAGGTGCGTATTTTATTTTTCATATAATACTGGTACAAAACATGGTAAAATAAAAAAATAAAAATATGTCTGCTAGTATACAATTAATTTTACTAATAAAACAATATGAACTACCAACCCTGTCCCCCTTAACTATTTTTCTGAAGGTATCAACAGTATTATCGTAGTCTATTGTAGCACCAACTATTCGAAGCCTGGCACACTTAAAATTTCTACTGGTAAGTTGAATAAGTTCACAGTCAGTAATTGCCACTAATGTCCTCCGATAAGGCAAATCTGCAAAAATACACATATATACAAGTAACTTTTAACACGTAATACAAAACTTTATTTTCGGCTAGAAATAAGGACCTCAAAAGGATACCCGTAGTAATATTGCACAAGAAATGACAAAGCTAGTTTATGGTCAAAGTTTGAAATAATGTTATTTTACTCAGATTAGGGTTAATTTTTATAAAATTTTACTATGACACTCACAGTGATAAAAAACAAAAAAAACTAACATGCCTGAAAAATTCTATCTTTCAATGAGCTTCTTTTCTTGAACCAATAAAGAAATAAGCAATTGGCGAATGAACCAATTGCCAATTGAATTCACCAATTGGTGAATGAATTGGTTCAAATATCCAATTTCTTGGCAATTTTTGCAGTTTTCTGTAATATGTACGCATGAGATAAACAGGAACACACAGTAGTAAGTCTCTGTGGCTGACTGTCAGCCAGTTATTTTGTCCCTTGCCAAATTTAAATAGGATCCGTTGATCAACTTTAGCCTACTTTTAATGCTAGCCCACAGGAAAATATAAAACATTTAAAAAATATAAAATGGGAGTTTGTGACCAAAGCATAATTCAAAGAGGTAAATCCACATAAAGTTTACCATAAAATTTTGTAGTTAAAAAAATTGTGGGCTATGATGGGGTAACTATTACAATATTCAAATCTATAGCCAGTGAAATTTTCATTCAGTTTGCAGAAATAATCTATAATTTTCTTCTGGTATATTTCCAGACCAATTAAAATATGCAGAAATAAATTAACTTTAAAAAGTATATTTACGGTAGGAACTTTATGAAGACTATTTTGATCGTAGAATGGAGGTCGGCGAAATTATGGTGGCCAAACGTGACGATCATTATTTATTAAATAGAATAATTTTCAGCGATGAGGCCACTTCTATGCTCATTGGCGAATTAAACAGACGTAACTGTAGATACTGGTCTGATGAAAATCCGCATTGGCATCGTGAAACACATACTCAGTATCCAGTAAATCTTTGGATGGGCATTATTAGTTAGCGAGTTAGGCCCAAATTTTATAAATAGAAATTGAAATCTGGATAATTATGTATAGCTATACTTCAAGGACAATTATTCCAGAAATTCAACAGATATTTGGCTACAACTTTCAGAATGCATGGTTTCAGCAAGATGGTGCGCCAGCGCATTTTGGTTTTAAAGTTCGCAATATCTTAGACTCAATTTTTCCAAGATTATGGACTGGTTGAAGGAGCGAGGGAGAATGAACCGAAAGATTGCCGGACTTGTCTTCTTTAGACTATTTCTTATGAGGCTAATTGAAAAATATTGTCTACCAAACGAAACCTCCAAATGTAGATTATCTGAAAAATAAAATACAAGAAGCTGGCCGAAATGTTTTCATAGAAGCATTGAACACAATACAGTTACTGCATTTTATTATCGGCTGGCATGTTGTCAAAACATTACGGACAACAATTTGAACACCTTTTGAACTCTGGTAAAATGCTTCAATATTTCATACATGATTTAAAAAATAACTAGTCTAAAACCCTTGTATGCTATTCATCTTAAAATTAATATTACGATGCTGTTATTTTATTATTTTATACACTTAAACTAGTTTTGAAAATAACTGTAATTGCTATTTCTGGAGTTTAGATTTAGTAAACTTGAAAGCAGTTTCAAATTAGTTACCATTTAGATTTATTAACTCGAAGTCCACCATTAAACAGACAGGTGCTTCAACCATCTCATAAGGTTTAATTAGGATATAGGCAATGAATGGCCTCATTTACTTACAATTAAATAAAAATTTTCGGAGTTAATTTTTTCTAAATCACAATTTTAAAAATTAGAAATACAGAAAATTTTTGCCACTCCTCTGAATCAGAAAATGAATAAATACCAAATTGTGTGAAGAATACGTACTTAGAAAAGTGGAAAAATCTGATATGTCTTCCATTTTGGACTGGAAAATCTGAGAGTGGTTTACGTTACACAATTTTTCTCATCTTAAAGAAAGCTTTGAAATAATGTGTCACATAACGGTTGTTTCTAACATTTTTGACTTGAACCCTGGGGAAATGTGATTGAAACTTTCAAAAGGTAGAGCAAAACTGGTTATAAAAAATATTTTGAAAGTTTGAACCTGTAAGAGGTTTAAAATTATAACGGAACTTTTGCATCACTCTGTATAAGTATTCGATTGATGATATTGATAAATTAACAGTTTGTATCAATGACACTGAAGCAAGTTAAACCCTGAAGCATGTCTAGCCGTTTTGTCTGTTATGGAGCTCATTGGGTTCACACACGACGTCGTGAGTCTGATTACGATCATCTGAAGCCTTTGGAAATACTCGTCTGTAACGCTGGAAAAATTTGCTTGATTTACATAATATAACAACTGATGATCATCATCATCATCTTCACTTCCAAGGATTAGGTTACATGAACCTGTTCCGGTACCCATCTCCCTCTCGGCCTCCCTACATCTCTTCTGCCAACTGGTTGATCATTTAAAACTGCCACTGGCATCCTTTCGTTTGGCATTCTGTTCAGGTGACTACACCATCTTTGTCTATTTTTTATTATCTTTTCATGCAAAGACTGAACTGATAGTGCGCTTCTAATATCCACGTTCCTTATTCTATCCATTCTGGTACATCCATGCACACTTCGTAAAAACTTCATTTCCGCAGCTTGAATTCTACTATCGCTTTTAGCAGTATGCACCCAAGACTCACTGCCATATAGGATTGTTGGAACCGCAATATTGTTGAAAAATTTGAGGCGTGTTCCTTCCTCGTTTTATTCTTCAGATGTCTGTGAATATTTCCACAAATATTCTGAAATTTGGCCAGTTTAACTGTTATGTCTTTATCAAAATCGTATGAAACATCACTCCCAAGATATTGAAAATGTTTAAGCTGTTCTATTGCCCTTCCATTCATCTCTATTCTCGTCCTTATTGTATATTTACCTTTAAAAGCCATAGTTTTAGATTTTGTGGATGATATTTCCAGATTGTATTGTTTTGCAACTTGTTCCAATATAAATACCGATTTTGTAACTCGTCTTCATTCTGTTGTATTACAACTTTGTCATCCGCATATAAAAGAGAGTTCATAAAGAAGCCATCCGAGATCTGTATACCTGAGTCTACATTATATTTCCACGTTCTCAACATGTCGTCCACATATATATTAAACAATGTCGACGATATACAACATCCCTGTCGAACTCCTCTATTGGTTTTAATAGGCTCTGTCACTTTCCCATCTAAATCTAGTAAAATCACAGTATCTTCGTACAGGCTCTGCAATATCCTGATAATATGTTTAGGGTATCCTCTCCTTTCCAGAACCCTCCATAAAAGCGAACGTTTAACACTGTCAAAAGCCTTTACAAAATCTATAAATGCAAGATGGGTTTCAAGGTTGTATTCTCGTCTCTTAGCTATAATTTGTTTTAAAGTAAAAATAGCATCCGAACACGATCTACCTTTCCGGAACCCCATCTGTTCTTCCATAATCAAGGAATCGGCTACGGTTTTTAACCTATTATTAATAATTCTTGTGTACAATTTGTAGGAAGTGTCTAATAAACTAATCCCTCTATAATTGTTAGTGTCTATTCTATTTCCTTTTTTGTGGATGGAAATCACCTTTGACTGCAACCATTCTTTGGGTATTGTATGACCTTTCCAACACATATTAAAGAAGTGCACTAGGCGCAAATGCAAGGCGGTTCCTCCATATTTTAATAATTCCATATTGAGACCGTTCATTCCTGGAGCCTTTCTATTCTTAACATGTTTTAGAGCCTCCATAAATTCTTCCATAGATACATTGTCGACACAACAGTCTTGGCAGTCAATCTTAACCGTGTGTGGCTCTGCTTTGTCATGCCATAATTCCTTATAATGATTTATCCAGTTCTCCGTACTTATACAGTTGACCTTTACTCTTTCTCTCTCTGATTTGTTAAGAACTTTCATCACTTTATAAGCCAAAGATTGTCGGCCATGTACATCATGCTCTATGGTCCCAATAAATCTATCCCATGATTGTTGATGAGCCCTTTTCACCAATTTTGAAGCTGAACAACTGATGATATGAATACTTATTTACACCTGAGAAGGCTGAAATGTATGATTATTCAAGGGCAACAAAAATTAAATTGTTAACCTAAACAAACTTCAATTACTCCAATTCCCTGTCCAGGTTTAATAATTTTACCAACCCCATCACCTTCCGTGACCTGAAATCCACAAAAATATATCGTTATTATACATTTGGCCATGAAAATTAATTAGTTGAGTAAAAATACTCTTTTATCAGACTGATTATATTAAGTATTATGTAAATTAAAATACAAAACGAACAAAAAAAAGTTATTTATACACAACGTAATATTATATTAATAACTCGTGGTGGGAAAATAATCTACCCAACTACAGTTTCCCTTGCTTAAGGGTAGAATTTAGTGCTTCTTTGTTTTCTACTTCTGTAACTAGTACGGTAATCTATTAAGTGTTAGTAATTACAAAATACATGCTAAATATTTCCAAGAGAAGCTCTTTTTTACGCTTATAAAAATACGAACTATTTTACTAAAAGTACACCCACCGTTATAATACAAGGAACGAAGATCTCTTTCCCAAACATACCGGCTTAAAAACTTTATACCAAAGGCATTTCTGCTATTTAGCACCCAATCTGCTCCCCTTACACTGGACATAATAAAATATAAAAGAGCAGTAACTATGTGACTAATAGAAGTAGGGAGAGAAGCTGTAGAAACCTGTACACCTGTAATGTTTTTCTCAGCTTGCAGCACCAAAAAACATTTCAAATTCCGTTTTTAAGTTTTTTTTTTTGGTTTTATTTCATGACTTTTTAAATGTTTTAGAATTACGCAGTTTTATTTCAGTTTAATTCACGTTCATAAATTTTATCGTTTAGGCTTTACATATTAAATTTTTTTTGTAAACGCGTTCGCGTGTAGGTATCTGCTTCATTTGCAGTCTACGTTTTATTCTGCTCTCACGCGTACTGTGCGTGCGTACGTGCTACTATTTGTCACACAAAGTAGATTGTTTCCTCTCTTTCGCATATGTAATTTTTTTTCTATCTCTCTCGTTCACATTATATTTTTCCTTGTTCAACTGCGTCTCGCTGACTATGCGTTTCTCACGTCTGTTTCCTGTTTTGGGAGGGGACACGTTGCTGCGAAAACCTTGCCTTAATTTTACAGGTACTAAAATTTTTCATTATGGAACGCTTTAGAAAATTTAAATTTAAAACCCTTATCTTAGTTAAATTAAAACAAATTATTGCTGTTGTATAACATTAATTTTTTTAAAATATATTTTTGGTTTTTTATATCATGTAAATTTTGTAAATTTCTGTATACACATGTATTTTGGATTTTTCGCCTTCATTTTATACGTGGTTTCCTTCACCCAAATTCGGCCTAATTATAATTTTTCTATATATATTTCACGTAGTTTTTTTTATATGTTAAATTCTTCATTTTTGTTTGAATTCTCCCAAGATTTTCAATCGTACAATCTTTACCCCATTTTTGATGTTAATTAACGTAAGTTTCTGATTTTTTTCCTCATGAAGGTTGTTCGGGTATTCTTGTAAGTTTTCCCCTTTCTTTATTGCATTTTATTTTGTTCTAGTTCTTTTAAGAATTGGTACACGTTGTTTAATTAATTATCGTCCCAGAAAATCAGTTTTTTCTTCTTATATGTGTACAAATTTCTCTTTAACTATTTCCTCCCAGGGGACACCTATTCTTATATATATGAATTCCATGCATCTATATGAGGGTGTACAGGTGTGACAACCCCATAGCCTAAGATATAATCTTATTTCAAAACTAAACACAGGTTGCTCTTTGAATGGCGTCCACTGAGTGGACGCCATTCAGTGTAAGCTTGCTGACCCAACAACAACCGAGTCTACAAAATATAAGTTGAACTCTGAATTAGTAAAAATGCTTACTGAAAAAGAGCTTCATTTGAGAAGGAGTGAATCATTTTATAGTCGTAAAAGGGCTGAAAAAATTAACTCTCAGAAAAACAAAACCAGGGTTGCTATTGCGATAGACTATCAGAAAAACCTCATTGTTCCAAATATCAGTACCAACGATGCGTACTACAAAAGGAAACTTTCTTTTTTAATGTTCAACATTCATCAATTATCAGATTCCGAATCATTATATTTTTTTTATTACATATTTTTTTACTTATCAGAAGTAGCAGGAAAAAGGGGGCTGATGAAGTATGCTCTATGTTATGGTACTATGTTTTTAATCATTTGGACAATGAAGTAAAATATTTGACAATATTCTGCGATTCGTGTTGTGGGCAGAATAAGAACTACACATTTTTTAGAATGATTCATTACATAGTAAACTTTGTAAAAAGGCTGAAATCAATCACTGTTGTTTTCCCCATTCGAGGCCATTCCTACCTCGAATGTGATAAGAATATGGGGCTGGTTAATCAAAAAACTTTAATAGAAATTCCTTCTCAGTGGAACGATGTTTTAAAAAATGCTCGCCACAAACCTAAACCATTTCAAGTTATAAATTGTGAAGATCAAGAAATTTTTAAGGCGTGGACAACATTCCTGTCTAGTAAATATGTCAAGAAATCTCCTTTTTTAAGCAGACCTGTACGAGAACTGAAAGTTGTCGAAGAACATCCTCGAATGGATTCCTACAACGGCTCATTTGTTCAAAGTGTGATATGTAAGCCAAAAAAGGAACTGCCATCTCTACCAGAAGGCCAATTTCATTTGCCCCCATAACTTATGCTTATGAGGACTTCCTTCCTTTATCAAAAGAAAAATTTGAAGATAAGAAGTTTTGCTCAGTGGAGGCCCAACAATACTTTGACAAACTGCCACATGTGTAAAACTAAATTTCATTTATGAGTAAGACTATTTGAAGGGTACAGGGAAAAAAACAAGGAATGTCAATTTTTTCCAAAAATGAACTAGTGCTGCCATCTGTTAGCTATATTGCCAAGGTAAGGTTTTGTGGATGTATAAATGGAAAAAACAAGGTTTGTCAGGTAATAATGCACAGATGAATATTTCGTATACAGGGAAGAAACCAGAGTTGTCCGCGCGTCTCAGGGAAATAACAAGGAATGTCATGTTTTGTTGGCGTTCCTGTTCGCGCTCTTTCGCTAATACTAATGTCATAAGCTTTGTTTGCAGTTTGTCTTCTAAAGTGTGGTTATGGTCTCAGTATAGCTATAAGTCTGAGTTAAGTTTAGTGTCAGTTTTAGTGCACAGTATTGCCAAAATAGTTACAATTTGACTATAAAATGGAAGAACAGTCCACTAAAAAGAGAAAAGTGCATGGTAGAGTATCAGAGGTGATGAAGAAAATGACACTACAGAGTCACGAAGCAGGTGAGCAATGTCATTGTAAACGTTTAATGTGTTACGAAAATTCTAGTGAAATAGAAAGACAGGCTGTGTTAAGACAATTCAACGCTTTGACATCAAATAATGAGCAAAATGAGTATTTGTGTGGCCTCATTTCATGTGCTCCAGTGCGTCAAAGAAGATCAAGAAAAGAAAACACTAGTGAACAGTCCTTTCATGATTGTTCATTTTCATACAGAATAAGAGTCATTCGAAATGATAAACCATTAGAAGTGAAAATATGTTCAAAAGCTTTTATATCAATGCATAGTATAACGAAAGGTAAATTAGAACACCTTCAGAAAGGCAGGAAATTTAATGCAACAGCCCCAAAAGACCAACGTGGCTTACAAAGTGGTAAACATAGAAAATTGGATAAAAATCTTGAAAATATTATCATGGAACATATTGCAAGTTTCCGTGGAAGAAAACGCCATTACAGTTTGCACGATTCGAAAAAACTATATTTACCTGATGATTTGAATATACACAAAATGTTTTTACTATTTAAAGAAAAATTTCCAAACCATGTTATTAGTTATGAAACTTACCGTTGTATTTTCAATACAAAATTCAATATATCTTTCGGGTATCCACGCACAGATACTTATTCAATTTGTGATGAATTTAAAGTCAAACTGAAGTCACCTAACATTAGTGTTGAGGAGAAAAATACACTAGAAACTCAAAATGTGTTGCATAAAAAAAAGCTGAGGTGTTTTATCAACGAAAGAAAATTGCAAGACTGACCGCAAGAGTAAATAAGTACTTTGAGGCAATTACAATGGATTTCCAGAAAAACGTACCCATGCCAAAAATATCGAGTAATGATGTTTATTACAAGCGTCAACTTTCAATGTACTCTTTTAATATCCACGTCTTGTCAACAGGAAGATCATTATTTTACTGCTATCCAGAAACACATGCCAAAAAGGGTGCTGACGAGGTGGCATCATTTTTGTTTCATTTCATTACACGTGTTCTTGACAGAAAAATAAAAGAGTTGGTTATATTTTGTGACTCTGCTGCTGGTCAAAATAAAAATTACACGATTTTTTGATTAATTCACTACATTACTTGTGAAGCTAAACTTTTGAATTAATTAAGATCGTCTTTCCAATAAGAGGGCATTCCTTTTTAGAATGCGACAAAAATATGGGTTTAATTAATTCAAAAAACAAAATATTAGAACTGCCAGAAGATTGGTACGAGACCATAAAAACTGCTAGACTTAAACCCACGCCATTTGAAGTGATCGAGGTTCAGAACGGTTTTGTAAAAGCCTGGACAGAATTTTTCAGATATAAATATATTTCAAAATGTCCATTTCCAACTCAACCTATAAGAGAAATTAAAGTTATTACTGGACATCCTCGTTATGTTTTTCATCGACAAAATTACAACCAAACATGGGACAGTTCTGCATTCATCACACAGAAGAACCATCTCAGAATCATAAATAGTACAACGTTTTCTCTACCAGAGTCTTCATATACAAACTTGATAGAGTCTTCTAAAGAAACATTTTTAGATGTGCAAAGTTTAAAGCGATTTTGCAGCCTTATTGCACAGAAGTACTTCTCAACTTTACCATACCGAACTCAAGATTAAATTTGCAGTTTGTTCATTATTTGGTTGGACTGATTAACATTTTCCAAGACATTGATTTGTTAATACAATGTACTTATTATTTAGTTAGACATAAATATTTTTAAGATAGTGTCGAAGACTTATTGATGTCTTAGTATAGTGTATTGTAGTAGGAATAACAAACTTTAATTTAAAAAACATATTTTTCATAACTATTCTAATAGTAGGCCTACGTATTATTGTGAAGTTTTTATAAGTAGATAGTAGGTATTTTATTTTCTTGCAATTAATGCAAAAATGTGAGAATGTACTTTAATATTCTTTAACGGACTAAACTAGTAATTTTATCTTTTTAATTAATCATAGTGGAAACTTAAATGACTATCTAATTATTAACATTTATATTAATGTAAACAATATTGTGTATACACAAATTTCGCTTCTTATTAATTATCTACTCATTAGTATTTAAAATCATATTATTATTAGAAATTTTATCAGCTTTTGTTTAATCGTACACTGAAAACATAAATAACTTGTCCTAATCATTAAAATTTATATAAATTTAAACATTATATTACATAAATTTTGCTTCTTATTATAGTATCTACTCATCAGTATTTAAAATCATTAATAATAAAGTAACACTAAAAATATAAATTAAAGTCTGTACTGGCAAAGAAACTGACAATTCTTCTTTTTCCCTGTTTTTTATGATGTTACATTACTTTTTAAATAATTACTGGATACATATACGATATATTTTGTATAGAATTCAACTTTCACGTCAGTTGAATTTTAAATTTAAATTACAGGATTTAATGCTGTAGCTATCTAGTTGTAATTTTAAAACATTTTTATGGTTATTCGGGGCAGTGGAATTCAGTTTCCAACACTAAATTTTGATTTTCTCGAAAGTGCCTTTACTTGACAAACCCAAGTTTTTCCGTGGACCCTTCATTTACACGGCTGAACAATATGCTATTAGTAAAGCTCTGTCTGTAGTCTGTGTGCGTGGGCGTCGGGTGTTGGAGTGCACTGATTCGCTCAGTGCCCTGCAGTTGATTAGTGATATTTACTCAAGCCACCCGCTAGTTGCACATGTCCACGGCACCGTGAAGCAGCTTAACGATAGAGGAATAAGCGTTGTTTTCTGCTGGGTTCCGGGTCATGCTGGAATCTCGGGAAATGAGGCTGCTGATCTGGCCGCTAAGGAAGCGGCACGTCAACCGGCCTTCACGCAATATCTGACTGTGTCAAATTTCGTGGGCCTGGTGAAGCGTGTCATCACTGATTCCTGGCAGGTAGAATGGACTGGCTCTCATGGCAACAAGCTACGGGAGATAAAACATAATGTTAAGTCTTGGCGTACGTCACTGAGAAAGAACAGAAGGGAAGAAGTTGTCATCGCACGACTTAGAATTGGGCACACCAGATTAACCCATGGGTATCTCATGACGTCTGGTGATGCTCCAATTTGTGGCAGGTGCGATTGTCCTTTGACAGTCAAACATGTATTAGTTGATTGCGTCTGCTACGCAGCTCTGCGTCGGCGATTTAAGATTCCCTCTGAACTAAGGTATATACTCGGTGACGAAAGCCCTATTTTGGACGCGGTTTTAGAATTTTTACGATCCATTAGTGTGTACAACAGTGTCTGACAGTGTAGAGTGATCTGCAATGTTTTATATGTCTTAATTAGTTTTATCCTAAAGTATATGTTTTATATTAGTTATAATTTTATATTCATATGTCTGTGTTTTTATTATGTGGCCCCTTTACAGACTTTTGCGACCTCTTATGTCTGTGATATTTTTATTTTTTTGAATGTATTTTAATAATTTTGTTTGTTTGTGATACTAGTTTTTCAGATTTTAATTACATAATTGTCAATGTCATTATTGTCATTTATTCTAACTGTAATATTAAGTTTAAGTTGACGTGTGTATGTTTGTTTTTTAGTCTACTTTGTCTGTGATACTACCTTATAAAATTTTAAGTATTATATAAAAAAAAGGCGTTCTGCATTCGGGTTTTTTACAGCCTTGTGTAGAACAACAGGCAATGATAACCTCGCCAAGGTTTCTCGCCTTAAAAAAAAATTATTTATTTTAACTGTGATATTAAGTTTAAGTTGATGTGTGTATGTTAATGTTTTTTAGCGTTTTTTAGCCTATTTTGTCTGTGATGTTACTTTTTTAATGTTCTTTCATTTCTGTGATACTAGGTTATAAGATTTTAAGTATTATATAAAGAAAAGGCGTTCTGCACTCGGGCTTTTTACACCCTTGTGTAGAACAACAGGCGATGATAACCCTGTTAAGGTTTCTCGCCTTAAAAAAAAATTCTTTTAAGTCTATACAAAATTTAGGAAGAAACTCGCGAACCACCATAACCCATTGATCAAAAAATCTGGCTACGCAGCCTCTCCCAAACCATCCAACAAGACGACTAAATGTGAGTGAGCCGGGATCTCATCAATTATTAACGTAGTATTTATTATCCGTTGCAGTGATCAAAATGCTGCACTTGTATATTCTTGTCGGAGTTCTGTCACTGGACTGTGTCTTCACTCACGGTTTTTTATCATGTTATTTTTTTCTTTTATCACATTCACTGATTGTATCTAACAGATTGTGACCTTAAATAAGTAAGTAATTTCTTAATATAATAAGTAATAATATTAAATAAAAATTTCTTGAATATTTTAAAATGATGCGTAAGTCTTTTGACGAACTGCATGGCATTTTAGAAACTCATATTAAAAAGCATGACACAAACATGGGGCGAAGCATTTCAGTAAAAGAACGACTTGCTGTTATGCTAAGGTACGTAGGTTCGATATTAATACAAAACAATGTCAGTAGGCCTACTTGAAGTTTAGTTAGTTGCATTGTATATCCGTAAAATTGTTTCTCTTGCGTAGTTACTATTGTTTTATTCCATTAGCAAATTTGGTCTCCAAAAAATTTCATATTTTATAATGACTTTTAAAATGGTTTGTGAAACAACACTATGTGATAGAGAAAAAAGAACAATCTATAAATCTCTAACTCATTGTAGTATCTCTTAATACCTGATTTATAATCCATCTGTTAATAATAATCATCAGTAACATACTAAATAAATTAATAAAAAATGCAAAAATTGAATATTTTAATAATAAATTTAATCAGAGTAAGGGTAACGCTAAAAAAACTTGGTATCACATAAATGAAATCATGGACATAAAAAAGACACTATAAATCCAAAAATTAAACCCGAAATCTTAAATAGTTACTTTGCAAGTGTCGGTGAAAATTACGCAAAAAAGTTGCTGAATGTATCAAAAAATAAAAAGGGCATTCATAAATCGACAGTTCCTTCACCTTGTGAAAGTTTTTACATTGAACCTACAGATTCAATTGAAATAGGAAATATAATAAATAGTTTAAAAGTAAACACATCATCGGGTACTGACAATATTACTGGACATTGTCTCAAGGCAATAGCATCTTATGTTATTAAACCTCTCGAATTTATATTTAATAAATGTCTTCTTGAAGGTTATTTTCCCCAAAAATTTAAAATAGCGAAGATAAAAGCACTACATAAAACAGGTGATCCAAGTAAACCTGAAAACTACCGTCCGATAAGTCTTCTCAGTAACTTGGCAAAAGTAATGGAAAAAATAATCAAAAAGAGGTTAATTAAATTTTTAAACAAAATAAAATTGATCGATAGTAACCAATACGGATTCCAAGCTAACAAATCAACTAAAGATGCAGTAATTCACCTGGTAACATTAATAAACAAAAAATTAAATGCAAACCATAAAACAATGGCTGTTTTCTTAGATTTAGCTAAAGCATTTGATACTGTACCTCACAATATACTGTTATATGAATTGGAGAATTGTGGAGTTCGGGGTTTAGCACTAAAACTATTTAAAAATTATCTCAAAGACAGAACTCAAGAATTAACATTAAATAATAAAACAGATATTACAAAAAATTTTCATTTCGGTCTTCCACAAGGTACGGTACTTTCTCCTATTCTTTTTCTTATTTACGTAAATGATTTATTAAAATTAAACATACCGAAATGTACAGTATTATCATTTGCTGATGACACAGCCTTAATATTTTCTGGTGAAACGTGGGTTGACACATATAACAATGCTAATTTAGGTATTTTAATAGTTAAAGAGTGGTTTGATGCTCATATTCTGACACTAAATCTTAAAAAGACCAAATTTATGGCTTTCTCAGCCAGTGAAACTGGGCAGCCATCGCCATTACTCCAGTTAAAAATACATTCACATAAACTTGGTGAAGGAAATGACGATAACTGCCCCGCCCAAAAATAGAAAAAGTTAAAGTCATAAAATATCTAGGAATCATGGAAGATGATCATATCAAATGGAATGTACACATAGATAATTTGTGTACAAAACTAAAATATCTTATATACATTTTTTATAGTATAAACAAAATAAAAAATAAAGATATAATTAAAACCATTTATTATGCTTATGCAAATTCTCTTTTTCAATATTGTATTGAAGTGTGGGGTGCGGCATATGATACACACATGAATAAACTATTCACTTTTCAAAAACATTTAATTAGAGCTGCCTTAAATAAACCAAGATTATACCCGAGTAAACTATTATTTGACCAATTCAATGTAATGACACTGAGACAAACATATATTAAAAAAATAATTTTGTATATCAACAGAAACAGAGATATCTTTCAATGTAGAACTACAACTTACGATACTCGCCCTGCAAAAACTAATGTTTACAGTATAAAAAACATAAAATTGAATGCCTGTAGACGGCAGGTATATTACTATAGCAGTATTTTAATAAATAAAATTCCCCAAGAATTTATTACCAGCAGATTAACAAAAAAACTTGAAAAAGAAATAGAGGCTTGGGGAAAGAATATTATTTTAAGCTGGTCATTTAGTAAGTAGAAAATGATAAAAATTATCCTATCAATTCTTAATAAACTTTAAACAGATTTTTGCCATGATTTCTTTTGTATGTATAAATGTTTTATTCTTGTAAACTTCAATCTGTGGCCCCTTAAAAATAATTGATTAACGGTCTTGTATAATACGTAGTTTGTAACCTGTGTAGTCATTGTTTTTTTATTTTTTATTAAAGTAAGAACATTTCCTGGCTTTTGTAAATTTTATTCGGTTGAAAGTAAATTTTGTAATGGGTATTGTAAACTTAAATTTTAAACAGAATTTTGCCAGTATTTTTTCTGTATTTATAAATGTATTTTTTTTTTTAATTAAGGTGTGATCCCTCAAAATAATTAATTAACGATGTTGTATAATAATAAATAAATGTTTGTATATTGCATAGTGTTTTAGTGAGTTGAGAGGATTTTGTTTGTAGATAATAGTGTAATTTTTCTAACTTAGGAATACTAATATTGGTTTCTAGTAAATTTTAATTATTTGGAATTGTAAATTTTATAACTAGATAAGTTTCAGTAAGCTTTGTAATAATAATTGTTAAAAATATTTTTAGTAATAATTACTGATATAATTTATATATAATAATGTACAACTCATTCCCGCGCACAGGCTCGTCCTATGCGGGAATTAGTATATATGTTAATGTAAATGTATTTTGTATTTAATAAAAAAATTCATTCATTCATTGATTAAAATGAAAAAACACCTCTGAAACTGACCACTAAACACCCTCTTTTGACAAAGAACATTTCTTCTGCCATGTGATTAATTGATACTGCAACTTCTCTCTCAGGTAGCATTACAGTGCTGCACATTCTTGCTGATCGTATTATGAAATCTCGAATAGCCTCCTACAAATAAATATCTACACAAAATTACAGGGTTTTTGATTGTTCTTACTTTAAGAATAAGTTTATAAAGATAGTAACGAATAACAAAAATGCGCCTGGGGTTGCTCATTACAGATTGGTGACAACGTTTTTCACCTCCCTTTTGCTTCTTCAAGAAACTCCATTAGTCCAGTTAATAATAAGATTTGTACGAACTTAAACACTTTTCTTAGGAAAAGACACGCCAATAAATACACTATAAATTATTTTATACATATTGTATGAATCTAAAAACCTCTCACTATTCAACTACTGAAGTTACTTACTTAAAGTCTGGCCTTACATGCAAAATTATGCATGATATGTTTATCCAAAATCATCCTGATCTATGTCAAACTACTAAAATATATAAGTAGTCTTAAAGTACTACACAGAAAACTATGGGTACAGATTTGGAAGACCTCAAGTTGATGTATGCTCAACTTGTGAGGATATTAATATAAAGATAAGATCCCCAACTCTGAATGATAACGCAAAGCGGTCAGCTGTAGCAGCGTTAATGGCCCAAAAAAGGAGGGCAAGTAAATTCTACAAAAAAATTAATGAGGTCACCGAACTCTGCAAAAATAGAAATGTGTACATGCAATCTGCTTCGATTTCATGCAAAACCTCCGTTTGCCTTGTATGCCCGTACAGGAGATGTTTTACCTAAGAAAGATATGGCTGTGTTTTGTGTCCATAATTTAGATAAAAACAAATCTACGATATACACATACCATGAGGGGGTTGCTAAGTTGCTAAGAAAGGGGCTAATGAAGTGTGTTCAATGTTGAATGACTACATAAAAAGCCTTATTGAAAAAAACAAAAAACTTAATATAAATTATTCTTCATTAGGAAAAACGGTCTAACGTTTGGAACAATTTGTACATAAACTTTACACATAAATATAAACGAAGTTCCAGATAATGGCTCCATTTATAAGCACAGAATGTAGCCCACAATGAGGTGTATGATGTGGTTGTCCCTTCAATTTCTATGAGGTGTCTGGTATGAGATACTGAATTTGATACAATTTGTTGGTCTTACAATAACACTGCTCAATGTTCGTTCCCTGCACTACTTTCTAAACAACTGACATCAGGTAGTCTACAGAATGTGTGAAAAGTTGATTTTTAATGTGTTCATTTACCGTAAATAATGGATGACCTGCTAAATCTTCAACATACTGAGTCAATTTTGTCTCAACTCGAAACGATGGAGGTAAATCTTTTGTATAATCTCGTACACGTGATTCAAACAAATTCATTTTTTCATTGTATCTCACTGCTCTTTCCACCATTTGAGCTTTCACACCGAAATTTGACATTACTGTGCGTAAACTCTTTACAATATGCCTTTTTTCGCTCCTGTTTTAAGACAAAAATTTTATTTTAGAAGAAAATTTTGTATTGTGAATCGTGGCCGTAGTTTGACAAGATTCTAACTGAGAAAATGTGAAAAAATGAGATTTTGAATATTCCGCACTCACAAAAGCATACAAAATCGTATTATTTGACTTTAAACGCGATCTGTTGGTTAAACAGAGTTAGTAAAATGACAAAGTTCTAACTGCTGATTCAATTTACTATATGTTAGTGCCAAGGTTCTAACTGCTGTTAGAACCTTGTCAAACTGGTTCAGGCACGCGTCTCTGTCACTTGTGATTGCAAGCTCAGCTATTCGTGCGTTTAAGATCAGGTTTTCGGCAGTACATTTTTGCTGTTAGTTCTAGAAGTTTGTATAAAATAATAAGCATAGTTTTATTTGTTAATGATTGGAAATATATTTTAATATTTATTATCATGAGCGACCAAGTGATAATTCAGTAGACATTTTCAGCGATTCGTCCAATGACTATGTACCGCCGACATCACCAGATTCAGCAAGCTCTTCAGATTAAAAGAACTATCGTAAAAGGTAATATTTTATTAACAGTATTACAACAATATAGCATACATCTAGTCATTTAGTAATTCTATTTTATTTTATTTATCGTTTTCAACATTTAGTCACTGTAGTTTTTTACAGACCCCTATTGCATTATCCTTTAAACTAGGCATGACATTAGTCCTTCCAGTAAACTACTTTAATAACATTACGACAAAGAATCATAGTAATAATGCATGCTGCTAACACTGATGTCGTTAACGTAAAATTTTAAAAATACGTTTCAGTTCCACTGATAAAATGAACAACATTTTATTTTACTTAAAACACAACACTAAACATAAATCATAACTGTATGGTTCACAACGCAAATACTTTACGTCAATATCAAACAGTTTAATGTTGTTTTAGTATCATATTTCTACAATAAGTAGTGCAGTATATTGAGAGCAGTTGAATTTTAATTTTTTTTCCAAATTTTAAGGAGGATGAGGCAATGAATGAAATATAAATAGGCTATAATATTTTAGTTACTTAAATAAAAGGTATAGAAAATAACACTGAACACAAACTAAGGAATGGTGATTTTTTTGTTTTTAGAAGAACGGGTCTCAATCCAATTTTGATGAAAAATTTTGAATTTGAGGAGTAGCACTTCTAAATGCAGTATGTCCACTTTTTTCGATATTTGTTTTATGAAAGATTCGTTTTCGTATGACCCATATCTGTCTATGTACCTTTACATTCGTGTCAAAACGCCGGGAGTCGTGTTTTAGTTGTCGAAGGGGACGGACGTGCCCGCTTGCGTTCAACCGTCCCTTATAGATCGTCAATCTCGAGTTAATGTGTCTGGTGACCCGACCATATGGACCAATTTTGTGGAGACTATCTCAAACAATTTTTTCTTAGCGAATATACTAACAGTAAGAAAAGTGGTAGTTTTTGTTTACATTATGTCTTAACTGATTCATTTGTTTTTCTTTGTTATTGATTTTATTGTAAACAATTATTATTATAAACTATTATTATATAATGATCCTCCCTGTCTTCATTTACTATGAAGCACGGAGATTATGAACAACCCTTTCGATCACGAAGAAAACGTGAAAGTTATAAACGCACACCTGGGGCATCTAGTACACAGAAGATGGACTGGAAGAAGGTAACATCCAAGAAAAAACATGCGTTGGATACAAGTAACAGTTCCTCAGACTCTAAATTACTTACTACTAAGTTTCGTGTTCCAACAGCTAAAAAAATTTGGACCTTTAGAATCGTTGCGAGATGACTCTTTTCACAAGCCTCCACCTATCTATTTGAAAAACGTGGAGCTGCGCGACTACAGAAATTTAATGTCCAAGTTGAAAATACAGTAATCGGAGACTTTAAATTTCAAGCGACCAATAACGACAGGGTAACTATCTACCCAAAAACACCCGAAACGTACCGTACTCTTGTGCACCGCTTAAGAAAACTGGGAAGTAATTTTCACTCGTATCAGCTACTTCACGAAAAAGCGTATAGAGTAGTGATACGCCATTTGCATCTTATACCCTACAATGCATATTGACTCCAAATGGAATCAAGTTTGTTAGTAGACTGTACTACAAAAACATGATTCTATTTAGAGTCTTCATGCATTTAGACAACAAAAATATCCGTATTACTTTGAAGCAGTTCACCCAGAAATACCAAAGAATGCAGCACTGTGTAAATATGCGTACAGTAGAACTCCAACTATCCGAATCGCCGATTATCCGAATCACTTACAGAACGAATGTTTGAAAACGAAAACTACACTTACTGTAATACTGTATATGTACAGTATAGCTATACTGTCCTTCCTTCCGCGAAGCTAGAGTATAATAGGCGCTGGGCTGGGGATGATGAGTCACTGTCTGTTCTACGTACTATTGGCTACTGTCTTCCTCCCCCCTTCCCACTCTTTCTCCCGCTCTGTCTGTTCTAATTGTGTCTATGTGTCAGTCAGTGTGTCACTGACCTGCTACTGTGACTATCGTTTCTCATTTCGTTATTGTGTTGTGTTATCGTTTATCATGGCCTCTAAAAGAAAACGTGTTGTGTTGACATTAGCGGACAAATTAAAAATTCTTGAGCAATCTGATAAAGGAGTTATCAGTTGGTAAGCAGTCGGTAAGCAGTTGGCCGAGATATATGGTGTTGGACAGGCAACAATTTCAGACATTAAAAAGAATAAAGCTACACTTATAAACTTCGTATCAGTGCTTGAAAACGAAGATGGAAGTTCTTCAAGAAAATCAATGAAGACAGCAACAAACAAAGATTTAGAGGATGCCGTGTTTAAATGGTTTTTGCAGCAACGTTCTACGGGAAACCCGATTTCCGGTCCGATTCTTTGTGAAAAAGCAAAAATATTTGCTGAGAAATTAGGTTATTCTTCCTTTAAGGGAAGTAACGGGTGGTTGAGAAATTTTAAATCTAGGCATGGTGTCCGTGAACTAGATTTAAGTGGTGAGAAGTTATCAGCAGACCCAAAAGCCGCAGAAAGTTTTATTGCAAAATTTAAAGTTGTGACGGACTCATACGATCCAGAATTTTTATACAACGCCGACGAAACTGGCCTTGTATGGAAAGCTTTGCCGAAAACCACGTTAGCATCTAAAAGAGAGATTAGTGCTCCTGGACATAAAGTTAGTAAGGATCATGTTACGGTGCTTAACTGTGCGAACTCTACGGGAAATCATAAAATACCCCTCCTTTTGATTGGAAAGTCAAAAAGGCCTAGAGCATTTAAAAATATAAAAAAACTTCCCCTTCATTATAAAAACTAACCCAAGGCTTGGATGACTGCTGCGTTGTTTACTGAGTGGTGTGATGAAGTTTTTATTCCTGAAGTGAAAAAACACCAAAAATCTTTGGGAAAAGAAAGCAGTAAAGTTCTTTTAATTGTTGACAATGCGCCAACTCATCCCACTGAAGAACTGATGGAAAGAGAAAAAGGCCAGTTTAAAACCATCTTTTTACCGCCAAACGTAACAAGCTTGTTGCAACCAATGGACCAGTCTGTTATAGAGACAATGAAACGTCACTACAGAAGACAGCTATTAAGGAAACTTTTAGTAGAGGGAGAAGACGAAGAATGTGTGTTGAGTAACCACAAGAAAATAAATTTGAAAGATTGCGCTTACATGGTGGCGGAAGCTTGGAGTCTGGTTAAAACTGTCACATTAAGGCGTGTGTGGAACAAGTTGAAAGGCATATCAACTAAAAAAGAGAAGGAAATGGAGAAAACAGAAAAAGAAGCCCAAGCAAAAGAAAAGGAGGCAGATGAAGATGATTTGGAGGAATTAAGGAACATTCTTCTAAAAATTCCTGGATGTTCAGAAGTTAGCGCTGAAGATGTAGAAGAGTGGGTGATGTGTGACTCATCAGACCCTGGTTATCAAATTTTAAGTGATGAAGAACTTATTGAAAGTGTGAGAGAAGAAAGTGTTGAGGAAGAAGATGACGTTTATGTGGAAGTTGAAGCAGATACAGGACCATCAGCTAGCGAAGCATTTTCCGGCCTTGAAACGGCGTTAAGGTGGATGGAGCGCCAACCTGAATGTGACCACATGCAGCTTCTCACGGTAAAGCGGATGCGGGACTTGGCTGCACGAAAACGGATCAAGACCGTCAAGCAGGTTACATTGACTGAAATGTTTAGCAAGTAAGAACTTTTTTTTAAACAATATAAATACAGTATGTATTATTATTCAGTACATTTTTTGTAGTAAAATTATTAAAAATGTTAATATTAATCAAAAATACATTCAGTACTGAAAATTTAGTGTTTTTCTTTAAAATACCCAAAATTTTAGTAAAAATCCAATTATCCGAATTTTTGATTATCCGAATAGGGTATGGTCCCAATTAATTCGGATAATTGGAGTTCTACTGTAGTTGAAATTAACAGTTCATAGGCTTCTGGATTTGGGAAGTTTAGCCAGTTTTCAGTACTTATACTAATTATTAAACTTTCTATTTTCGGAAACAAAAATTGTTTTTCTTGTAAAACGTATTTATATTTATGATTTAGTTCTTTTGTTTAGAAGTAGGTAATTGTACAGGTATTTTATTACAAAAAAACTACTTGACTCCAGTTGGAGTCATCATGCATTCCCGCGTCGATTCTACTGTTGTAGGTTATGTGTAACCTATTGTAACCTTCCGAGTTGTGTATGTTGTTTGTGTATGTAGTGATTGTTTATTTTTAGTTTCTAGTGGTTTACTGTAGGCCTAAATTAATTTTATTAAATATAATTTCTTTTATAATGGAGAGTAAACGTGTATACGTTGTGGAAGATGACGGGACTTTAAATGAAGTTACAGAAGACATAATATTTACAGTACCGGTACCAGATGATAGTGAAGATGAAAGTGACATAGACGAAAACGAACTATTAGATGACGGGAATTTTTTTTCAAACAAAATTAATGATAATATAAAACTAATATGATAATGATATATAAAACTTACTGGATCATACCAATATTATATCACAACCTCATACAGCTTCAACAGAAATAGACGAACCTTGTGCCAGTGCAACAGAAATAAACCAGCATTTAGCTAGTACAAGTCGGCCTACAACAGCCACCACTTCTGATTCAGAGGTAAATCGATCAAAAGTAAATAAATCTAAAAAACCTATTATTTGGAATAAAGACAATTTGAAGGTTGACGATGCTTCTTTTACAGGAGATTCAACCCTACCAAAAAATATTGTTGATCTGAATACACCATTTGAATTTTTTTCATATTTTTTCTCTTTCGATTTATTTAAAACAATTGCAGAACAGTCCTCATTGTATTCAACAAAAATAGACCCCAACAAGCCAGAAAAAGTTACTGTTAATGATATTAGAAATTATTTAGGCATTTTATTGATCAGCTCTGTAATAACAGCTAAAAATGTTAGTTTATACTGGCATTCCAAGATTGGAATAAATATTATAAAAGAAACAATGTCAGGTAACAGATTTGAGATGCTTAGTAGGATTTTACATTTTAATGATGTAGAAAACCCTGATGATAAATTGTGGAGACTTAGACATGTACTAGACCACCTTCTAACAAAATTCAAATCTGTACCGATGGAGGAAAATTTGAGCGTCGATGAACAGATTTGTGCTACTAAAGCACATCACCATCTGAAAGTTTATATGGCAGATACACCACATAAATATGGGTATAAATTATTTTTACTGTGTGGTGTATCAGGATTTGCTTATAATTTTGAGTTGTACACTGGTAAAGAGAATGATAATAGATTAATAAACGAGCCAGATTTAGGACCCAGCAGTAATGTAGTAGTGCGTTTGACTCGTCCAGTTCCTAAAGATCAAAATTATAAAGTACATTTCGACAATTGTTATATTTCTCTCAGTTTACTTGATTATTTAAAAGTGTGGAATTTTCTCACTAGGTACAGTGAGAAAAAATAGGGTGGTTAATTGCCAATTACCTGATGACAAAGAATTAAAAAAACTGGCAAGGGGTGAAATAATAGAATATGTTGGAAATTATGATGAGATCCAAATTTCTAATCTTCTCTGGAAGGACAATAAAGCAGTTGTTTTATTGTCTACACTAGCTGGTACCCATCCCATCACTCAAATTAAGCGATTTGACAGAAAATTAAAAAAAGATATGGTACAATGCCCAAATGTAGTCATAGTTTATAATAAAAACATGGGTGGGGTAGACAAGCTAGACAGCTTGATTGGACGATACAAAATCATAATGCGTTCCAGAACGTGGTATATGAGAATTTTCTACCGCCTCATTGACGTTTGTGTTATAAATTCATGGTTATTGTATAAAAGAGCGCATGATACAAAACCATCAACATCAAATGTATTAAATTTATCAGAATTTCGAATACAGCTGGGAGAAACGTTGTGTAAATTAGGTAATGTCAGTACGACAAAGAAACGAGGAAGACCGTCAACTGCAGAGGATTCACCTGTTCTAAAAAACAAAAGAAAACTAATAGCTTATAGACCTGCAGTTGATGTACGAAGAGATAAAATTGATCATTGGCCCAGTCATGCTGAACCCAAACAGCGCTGCAAAAATGAAAACTGTAGAAGCTACAGTACAGTAAAATGTTCTAAGTGTAATGTCTTTTTATGTTTCAATAAAAATAAAAATTGTTTTCATGAATTTCATTATTAATAATTTCTTATTTGAATACTATTGTACTATAGACGAACATTATTTTCAATAATTATTTTTTGTTTTATTAGCTGGTAAAGAATTAGTTTACCTACTTCATGGTAAAGAGAAGAGACTTGAATGTGTTTTTTTATTGTTACTTATTTTTTAGTATTTAAAAAGGCCTACTCTCTAATTTATATTTTTATTACAAAGATGAAAAAAAATATAAAATAAAATAAAATTCTTGTTTTCTTTGCGTAAATATTAGTGTAAATACTGTAAATACTAGAGTAAATATTTGTTAATATAATATTAAAAACTTTCATTAGTGTGTGTAAGTAGTGAAAAATTCATAATTTCTAACTTCTTCGATGAATTGAATGTACTGCCAGTATTGACCCGCCAATGCATAATGACTCCAAATGGAATCACGAGAGAAAACTCTCAGAATCGGTGAGTAAAATTAAATTAAATTTTATTTTTTATTTTTTTGTTAAATAACAGTATATTTTTAATTCACTACATTTTTTTCAAAAAAATTAAAAATCATATGCACTGTAGGGCTAACATGAATCCGTGTGACATGAAAGATTCGCTGGAACAACTCTTTTTCAAAGTTAGAAACGTCAGTGTCTTGCAAGCTGGAAGAGTGCCTTTACCACTAATTTTCTTTACCTCGAGCCTGATAAGGATAACGAGAACATAATCAATGTAAAAACTCCGTTAAGCATGCGCATTAAGGTTGAAGAACCGAAAAAGAAAACTAACTTAGTACAGTGACAACCCGATGTTGGGTTGCACATCTTCTATACTGTACAATGAACTTTGTACAATTTTACTCGTCACTGCTCCAGGCATGTTTTACTTTTAATTCTACTATAGCTTTTACCCACTCAATATTCACTATTACAGAATTAATCATGAATATTTGTAAAACCTACAATTGTACAATGTTTTATTAGTTTTTAAAATTTATATCTCTAAAAATCTTAATAAATAGTTACTATTTGTCAAATTAGAATTTATTTATAACCTAAAGTCCCGAAATAAATACTATCAACATAGTATTTTGACAAGATGGTATGTACAGTTGTTAAAACCTTGTAAATTCATAATAACTGTTTTTTAAAACGACAAGGTTCTAACTGCTTATCGTTACATGTTATACTCTGGAATAAGTGTTATTACGCTGAAAATTTACATACACAGATAAACTTCAATAACTCGAATTCCGCCATTTCTCCACGTCGAAAAATTTATTTCGTTCCTTTTGACAAAAATAAGTACGTAGTTCTCAAAAATAGCGTTTTTGGTCTTTTAAAAAATGTAGACCTAGGTACAGAGCTGCTTCTTTCATTATAAGAGGAAATGTTAGACTATAAAAGTGTGCAGACTCACAAAGTCATCTGGTTGCCTTTGTACAACAGGCATAAACCAAAACAATGAATTTCTTTGAAACGACGAATCTTTGCTCGACCACAGAACAATTAGACCCATAGTCTATCGGTACTAGGCCTATGTACCATATTCAGCATGTACTGTAATTAAAATAGCGTAATTTTAGAATACTGTATTCAATATGTACAGTACTTAACACTGTAGTCTATAGCTAAACTAAATCCAACGTAGGCCTACAGTACCAAAAGACTATTACAAAATTATGCATGTGCAGCAGGCCTTCATATTTTACATATTGTCGGCTAATGTGTTAGCCTAAGGTATGTGGAATGTTCTATTTTTGTTATTTTTGATTAACTGCTTCGTTGTTATTTTTCCATAACTAGAAATTTCTATAACTCGATTTTTTCCATCCCTTGAGGATTTAAGTTATAGAAGTTCAACTGTAGGTGTATTAGTATCAGGCGTATATAAATTTGTATACCAAAATTAATTAAATATAATAAATAAATAAAAATTTATGACTATTTGAAACTTTGAATCCGCTATTCCTGAAAACAAGTTGAAAGAAGATAAAACCTTGTCTTTCTAAGGTCTTGAAATGTTATAACTTCATTACAAATAGTAGAAATAATAGTCACAGTCATAGTCATAGGGTTAAAATCTCGCAACACTTACAAATTTTTAGCAGTGCTAAAAAATTTAAAGTGTTTTTTTGTATACAGTACCTGTAAGAGTTCAAACAAGACAAACTGGCTTATCCCTGAGCTTAAAAGTTATTTCCTGTTTCATGTTTAAAGTACTTAATTTCTCATTTAATTAATCCAGTCAGTAATTTTTCAACTAGTATTTATGTCAAGTTACTTAGATTCAGAGGTTTATTAATGATAGGGGGTCAAAAAATAACGTAAACGTTTGTTTGAAGATTATTACTTAAGTTCAACCGAGTGCTCAAAACATAAACGGTGCAACATTCCCATGGCCTACTCTACATGACTACATAATGTATTACTCATATAATTTTATTGTTGGCTTCTTAAGATTCTTCTACTGAAATAATGTATAAATGGTCACAATACCTCTTCTGATGAGAAATGACGCAAAGCTCAATTAACGAACTTAGAATGTAGATCTGCATAAAACACGCCATCAGTCTTATCAAAACACGCAAATAGAAATCAACATTTAAACTTGGATAACTATGTGAATTGCGATGATTTGGGTAAATGCCTAAAAATAATTCAACCATTCTGTACATTCCACAGGAAAATAACTCAAAATTGCTCGCATTGCTAGGAACCTGAACTCTGGAGAATTTTGTAAGCAATGCAATCAAACATTTCCTGAAAATAATTAGATTGTTTTAAATTTACACAAAACAAAACAAAATTACACAACTACATAATTATTGCAATTTAACAACCCAGTAATTTGAGAAAAGACAATGATTATACCTATTCGTTTATAAAATTATTATACGAATTAACGAAATGTGAAGACACCATTAAATTACACTATAAAATAAATCATCTAAGGGATATACCTATAAATAAAAATACCAAATTTAGAAACATATCATAAAACAAAGAACTTCAAATAAATGCACAAGAATACATATCCAACATTTTTTTAACCGGCTAGTGAATTTTTGTAACACCAAACACACGAAATAAAAGTCATTATAATATTCAATATTTTATCATGGTGTATCTTCAGTAATTTGTACGTAAACATTCCTCTTTTCAACCAACACTCATGTTTCTTTTCATCGTTTGATGCTTATTCAAGAACTTTGTTAGTAATTCTGATACTTGAATTACTGTGTTAAAACCAAACAATAAGAATAGTTGTAGTATTAACTTCTTCTAGCCGTTTATTCTAAAACAAGCCCAAACATCGTATCCAAGAATTTCTACGTAACTAAAACCTTTAACACTATTATAATAAAAAACTTGAAAATAATGACTTACTGTTTGTTATAACACAGGAATGAAAATAGTAAAGAGCAAGAAAAATATATCATGAATGTGTAGTATATAATAAATTTAAAAAGTCTAAGTAAATAAAAATGGAGTTCACTCTTAGCTGTCCATTTGTTTTCAAGAAATGCTCCAACCTAGACAACAACAAAAAATCACTGGAGTTCAGGAATATTATTTTAATTGATTATTGCATTTAAATGAGCAGAAGCAGAAAAATGTTTTTTTCTCTTTCCAACAAAAAGAACACACAAAAATACATAGACTACGAGCAATAACACGTTCCAAATATGTAGGTATTTTTATACACGGTGATTTTTTTAGTCCTGCCCAATTTGAAATGCAATTTATGAAAGGGAAAAGTACGTGTGATAAAAAATGTGTTTGTTACTTACAACAGAGATTTATTAAAAAGCTATCATTACTTACATAATTGTTAAAGAGTATGCTCAAAATGACAACCCCTTGTCGTTATACACGCTCGGACTCTTTTCAGCATATTAGACGAACCTTTTTAAGAGTTGCATTGGATACATTCGTGATTAAGTACGTAATATCGACTAAGTTCATCAATAGTGTGAGGATTGTTTTTGAAAGCCTCGAATGCCACAATCCCTTGCTTATTATTCGACCACCAAAGAACACTTGCAGAAAATCCATGGTTTCTCGAGACGTGTGACATGTAGCACTGTCTTGCTGAAACCAGCAATAACGTTCTTGAGATTCCAGGAGGAACACAAATTAACGCACAATTTTCCTGTATACTTCAGCATTTACTGTCTGTTTGAAAAATATGGGTTCGACTATACGATGACCAGATATCGCAAATCACACACGAGATTTTGTAGGATGCAAAGATTTTTCTTGTAAAGCGTTAGGACTTTCAGCCGCCCAAATTTGAGTGTTTTGACTGTTTGCGTAACCACCAAGACGAATCCAAGCTTCATCACTAAAGAACACTGTGTTTAAAACTTCGATTCCGTAATCATTTACTAAAGACCTGAACGAAAGGGAATATTGAATTCCCTTGTTTAAATCTCGAGGCTGAAGCTCTTGGACTAATCGTACGCGATAAGGATACAATTTCAATTTTTTAGCACAGCTTTCTGAACACTCGAATATGACAAACCAATTTGCGAGGAATATTTTCGAGAACTTTTCCGCGGAGAATTGAGCAATCTTGTTTTAATATTCTCTAAAACGTCATCTGTCAAGAGAGTTGGTCGACCACTACGTTTTCCGTCGCTAACCTGTCTCTCGAAATCGGTTTGTTATCTTAGAAACTAACATTTTTTCTGGTGGACTAACACCAACAAATTTAATTTGAAATGATTCTTTTACACTCGCATGCTATTTTGTAGCAAATTTTATTCAAGAATGAAAACCCGCTGTTCTAGGATAAAAAACATTCTGTTTGTAACACGACCGGAGAAGGCACAAAATACTGATCGACTATATAGATTGGGTATCAGGACTAAAAAACCACTCTGCAGTTATTGAACTTAAAAAATGAGGGTTCATTCCAGAAACGGCAATCTCCATCTCCGGTGAATCTGGTTGTAGTATCTGTCCAATATAAGAATCCACTTGAATCACCTCCAATAAATACTGAAGCAAGTAGGCTAACAAAAAGAAACTTTTTAATGAAAAATAGTGAGCAACAATATCATTAGAGGTAAAGACGTCGCCAAAATCAGCTGTTTAACAGCTGATTTTCGGAGATGAAGGTTCCTGGTTCAAATCCTAGTAAAGGTAGTTACGTTTATACGGATTTGAATACTAGACAGTGGTTGCCGGTGTACTTTGATGGTTGGGGTTCAACTAACCATACTCTCTCAGGTCGACCTGTATAGTCGACCTGGGTCTGTACAAGACTACACCTTATTTACACGTCATACACATCATCCTCATCTCATTGGGTCATGGGGTTGCTTATTGTTCTATTTTTTTTTTTTTTTTTTAAGGGCGAACAACCAGGACGGTTATCATCGCCCGTTGTTCTACACACGGGTGTAAAGGGCCCGAGTATAGAACGTACTTTTCTTATTACAATATAAATCTTAAAACTGGAAATATCACAGAAAATGAATTAATAAATAAAATTTACATAAAAAGAAAATTTATATTAAAAACTTATAAGATAAACATACAAACACAAACTTAAATCTAATATCACAGTAGGAATAAACAACATTTATAACCTATCAAATAAAAATCTTACAAACTAATATCACAGCAAACACAATATAAATTACATTAATATCACAGACCTGAAAGATAAACTAAATGCTGTAAAGGGGCCACGAAAATATAAAAACATACACAAATACACATATAAAATGAAACATAATAAAAACACAAACATATAAATATACACTTATAATAACTAATATAAAACATTCACTATAAAATATAACTAATTAGAACAAATAAAACATTCCTGATCACACTAGACTGTCAGACACTGTTGTACACACTAATAGATCGTAAAAATTTTAAAGCCGCGTCCAAAATAGGGCTTTCGTCACCGAGTATACACCTTAATTCAGAGGGAATCTTTAATCGCCGACGCAATCAACTAAAACATATTTGACTGTCAAAGGACAATCGCATCTGCCACAAATAGGAGCATCACCAGACGTCATGAGATACCCTTGGGTTAATCTGGTGTGCCCAATTCTAATTCGCGCGATGACAACTTCTTCCCTTCTGTTCTTCCTCAGTGAGGTAGGCCAAGACTTAACGTCATGTTTTATCTCACTTAGCTTGTTGCCTTGAGAGCCAGTCCATTCTACCTGCCAGGAATCAGTGATGACACGCTTCACCAGGCCCACGAAATCTGACACAGTCACACATTGCGTGAAGGCCGGTTGGCGCGCCGCCTCCTTAGCGGCCAGATCAGCAGCCTCATTTCCCGAGATTTCAGCATGACCCGGAACCCAGCAGAAAACAACGCTTATTCCTCTATCGTTAAGCTGCTTCACGGTGCCGTGGACATCTGCAACTAGCGGGTGGCGTGAATATATATCACTAATCGACTGCAGGGCACTGAGCGAATCAGTGCACACCAACACCCGACGCCCACGCACACAGACTACAGACAGAGCTTTACTAATAGCATAAAGTTCAGCCGTGTAAATACTGGTTACCGCAGGTAATCCAAACGAATAGGTTCTCCCATTAGCAACAAACGAGCAACCAACTCCAACGTCCGAATTTGATCCATCAGTGTATACAACCGTAGATGGTTTAATAGCTTCAACTAACTCACTGAAAATGCTATTAAATACCACAGAACTTGTTCTAAATTGAACAGATTGCAACATACATATATTAGGAATTTAAAAAAAAGAATATCATATCGCTATTTACAGAATTTTTAAGCAAATGTAGGTTTACCTTCCATAGTTTTAGTAACTGATTTATCTGATATGCTGACTTTAAATTAGCCATATTTTTAGGCGCTAAGTACTGAAACATATATACAGGCACAACTGCCACTAAATCAATAATAAATCCAGTTTGCTGTATTCGATATTGCAAGATCCTTTGTATATCTGTGATGTATCCTGTTAACAATCAAAATATAAAAAAAATACAAAACTAATAACAACAGCACCTGTAGGTCATAAAAAATTTATCTGATAATAACTAAGTTATTATATCAAATGATAATAACTTTAGAAACTAACAATCTTATATTAAAAATTCAGTCTTATATTAAAAAATACAGTTCAGTAATGCTTCTAACGCGAATATAGATTGTTGAAAAAACTACGGAGAAAATATGTTGTTTCAGTGATCAGACGAGAGGCTGATTTGAATGTCTATATTCTAGAAGCTTTACTAAGTAAAATGAGAAGCGAGGTAGTTTACCACTGCCTTCTTCGAGCGGAAAAGTATGCTTAACAGCATGCCAGGCCCTCTCAAAAGCATCTACTTTTATAATGATAAAAATGATTAATCTCCGAGAAGATAACTCTGACTAGTGTCTTCTGCACTACTACCTCTTCAGTTAATCCCTAATTCAGTTAAAAATAATTCAGCCATATAACGGCTGACCATGTGATAAGAAACAGAACTATTTTTTGTTAATGGAACTAGCAGATCGAGTGAAAATAATAAGTCAATATCCCACCAGCCTTTTATGGGCAATGAAAAAATATATATACCAAGTTAAAAAAGGGTGGTGCGCTTTTAACTCCCACTTTCATTTCAAATGGTGAAGTTACTTCTAAGATGGTAGAATTCATTTTCAAATCGTTCTTATTCACCATATCGATTACAATAAGAGTAGGACTATCATGGACAAGAATGGATGCAATCAGATTATAACGAAACCAAAATCAACTGATCATTGGAATAAAAAATTCTTCGGAACCTTATTACTTTCACACTGATGTGTTGACCGATACTGTACAGTCACAGTTGTTTCTCAGTGCGTGAACGTTCAAGATGTTCCCTGAAAGTGTTCACCATGAAAGAAAAGTTATCATTGATTGGGCAATAAAGACAGGTGAGAAAGAAATGGTTGTTCTTTGGTGAATAGGACTCTCCCAGTCAAATCTTGCTACCATCTGTAAGGATAGGAAGAAGTGACTTGATGCCAAAATAAGGGAAGGCTGCAGTGGTTTCACCAGCAGTGTCTAAACAATATCCCACTCTTTGGGCCTATGGTCGAAACAGAAGCAGAATTGTATGCATCGGAGCTTGGCATCACTGACTTAGTATCTGAAGGTTGGCTGAGAAAATGAAAGCTGCGTCAAAACATCAACTTCAGGCAGACCAGCAGACAGGCCCGTTATGTTAACAGTAACATCACAGCTGACTGGCTAAAGAAAGTGTAGACTGAGCTGAACCACGATATTCAGCAGAAGACATCTTTAACACTGGTGAAAGGATCTTTTAATAAAATACTATTAAAGAATGGATCCTGATATTACTCACGAGAATTTTAGATAGAGCTGTTAGTTTTGATGGCAATATCCAGTTGACATAAGAGAAAATTTCAGGTATTACCTGAAATTTTGGAGTAGGAACTGAACTAGAGACAGGCCTGGTGCTTTATTACCGTGTTCTATCTAAATTTTTCAGAAATTAAGCATTGAAGAAACACAAATTTGATGACAATACATCACAGGTGACAAAGAAGAAATAGTACGTGATAAAATTATGACAGATCATTTCCGTCAATAGAAACCATGGCAGCAAAATTCCTGTAGAAGTATCTTTGAAGTATAATTTCACATAATTAACAATCTTGAACAATGGGGATTCAAAAGTTTTTGTCAACTTCAGGAATTTTAAATTTATAAGCCTATTAAAATCATAAAAGAAGAATGTGTCAACCATTTTAGGAAGTGGTTGGGAACTGCCTTGTGCTCTGTTTCAAAACTTGTTGGGCAAACAAAATTACCATAGAAGGTAAAGGATACGGTAACTTAAAAGAAACCACTATAACAAAATTATCACATTATTACCAAAAACCAATTTTAGATAATAGGGACAACAGTGTAGAGACAATTAAAGCATCATGTTTAGCTACCGTTGGCAATTGCTCTTCCACAGAAGCAGAACTACTACATAATAAATGCTCCGGGATGAAACAAACTGGGGATTTTATAACCGAGCGATAACCAAAAATGTAAAAACCTGGATCACACGTATTTTGTGAACGTGTAGAATAAGATTATGTTTATGTTGTGTTGATATTTGGAATAAAATTATATAAAATACAAGATTAGTGTGAGTTATTATTTAGTAAATATGAATGAAGGCGCGAGTTACGAGTAGTAAGAACGGTAATATTTTCATTTCTGGGCAAAGCAGACGAAAAGCTAATAATAAATAAAAGTGGCAGAAATCACAAGAGAAACTACGCCGCCACAAAGCAACAGGTATGCCTAGGTACCCAGTCTGCAATCATTCAGGACCAACATATTATAAGTGCACTAAACTACCTATGTTAGACTGCTAACATTTTCATAAAAACTTTTTTGAAAATATAACTAAAACTTTAAAGTGTAACTGCTGTTACATGTTGTGGTTTTGTTTCGTGTTTTTGGTTTGTCTTTTGAATTACTGGTTTGGTTGCCGCTCTTGTCACCTGTACGCTGCTGACCTCTGCCGGCATTTTACGCCTAGCTTGGTCTGTGGCCGTGCTGGACTAATTCGTGGCCATTCTGTGTCGTGGTGTAACTATATTAACTTTTGTTATTACGACTTTGTTACCGTTCTATAGTCTTATATAATCACGTTATTAATTTATTGCTTTTAGCGCAAAGCAATGTTTTTAATACGTTATCCTTTTTTTTAAAAGGTAAGTTTAACTTTCTTTATTACGGTTGTCGCTAGTAATAATTTCGCCACAAATTTTAGGCCAGCTTTATAATGCTAATATACTGAGTTTATGTGGCGATTTTTGCCAGTCACTTTACTTTATAAGGTAAATACAAAGTTTTTTATATATACATAAAAACAAAATATTAATATGGGTTCTACTGCTATGATGCTAACTAATAACTTAAAATAATTATAATTTTAGCATTGTTCAAGATAATAATCATTGTAACCTGACTAATGAAAATGTCTTCATCTATACATGGATGGAGAATCACTACTATATAGGGTCAAACGAGATTGCATCTTGTGTTTACCATAGACTGATGCATACAGAATTTCCTGAAGCTATCAATACTGTGAGATTATGTGCCGATGGATGCGGGGGTCAAAATTGTGATTCTACAATGATTTCAAAGGTTAGATCGTGGCTAGCTAATATGGCTCCATCTCACATTATTAGAGTGGAACTTATTTTTCCTATTCCTGGTCACTCCTTCATTCCGTCATATACAAGGTTTGGTAACATTTAAAGAAAGTTGCGGAAAAAAACAGTTATTGCTAACCCTTTTGGTTATATAGATGTCTTTAAACACCACGGGACTGTCATTAATGCCAGTAATTAACCAATTATTTACAACTGGAAATCATCTGTTGGCAAAGTCATAAAAGCCCTACTCAGTGGCACTTCAAATTTTCGATGCTAAACGTTTTCTACTGCTGTGGAATGGTTCATCTGGGCAAATTCAAGGAGAAGATAGATATTTCACAGACACCGGTGTTCCAAAAGATCAATACTCAAGAAGTCTTAGACCATTCGGCACTATAATCCACCCGTAATACCAAAATATTTACCCCTTGCTGCAGCAAAAGTGAAAGATGTAAAGAACTTATTAGTGAAACATTTTGGTGAAGAGTGGATTAATATTAAAGACTTACAATTTTATTTAAACGCGTTTAATCAGTTTCAACACGTAGAAACAGGCGCTCAATTAGATTTAGAAGATGTTAATTATTTGTGTGAACCTACGAGTGATGAACATTATGATGATGTTCTTCCATTCATTTAAATATGCATAAACAGTAGTAAGTTTCTAAAATGCTTTTCGATTGTATTTTTGTAATCTAATTTTTATCTCTTAATGAATGAACTAGAATGTTTAAGAGAGGTTTGCTGTTTATTATTTTCAATTATTTTTCTGAAAATGTTGTGTATTTAAAAAAAATTAATTACCTATTTTACAAATTTATTAAAATATTCTTTATCTATTAATTTACTTTTGTATATTTAACCCAAAGAAAATAAATTTGGTATTGACAAATTTTATCTCGTGTATTAATTTCCTTCCCACAACTGGCCATCCGATTGCCATTCTAAAACTTGTTATTGGTCATTTTGAAATGCAATTACATAAATACAATAATTAATCTAAGCACTGTAAAAGAGCTCCCTTTTAGTGTAAACAATAGATTTAAAGTAACCTTGTTTATAAATAACGGGTTGAACGCATCTAGCGGGGACCAAATAATACAAATTGGTATTTGAGGAAAGGATTACATTTTTCTGATCTTGACAGGGTTGATAATTATAAGACATCGACCCTTGCGTATTCCCAATTCTGTCACATTTATATACCTGCTTACTTGGCCCCCGCTACATGGTTTAAAGGACATTCTTCATGCTACATGTAGATATTTCCCTGGTCCACGAAATGTATAAAGATGATACACAAATTATAGTTAAGTAGTGCACCAAATCCTTACAATCAGCAGCTCAAGGAGCCTTGTCACAATAATTTTTTCGTTAATTATGTATTTTATTATTTTTTAAATTCAGTTTCTCTTTCAATTCAGTGAGGAAGGCAATTGTAAACCACCTTACTCCACGTTTTTACTTAGTAAAACCTCTAGAGGTTCAAACCAGCCTTTCGGCTGTTGACCTAAACAACAACACATTATTTTTTTAATATTTTGTGTGTTATTATTTTTTCAAAATTTGTATTAATTTCTATTACTTCATTTGTTAATAATTTTTTACAATATTGTTTTTCTACAATAATTTTTACAATAGTTTTCACAGAGACGCGAACAGTTTTAAAGTTTGAGAACGAATGAAGTGATTATCAAATGTCCATTAAACCATATAGCGGGAGCCAAGTAAGCAGGTATTGTAACATTTTTATTTTAATGTTACGTAATTTATTATATCTTTTCCTTATTCAGTCTTGTTGCATTTAAATTTCGTTATCTTTTATTTGGCCGCGCTCCGTTATCTCGTTTCCGATTTGCTTTTCGTTCTGACTTTGTACTGCCGACTGCTGTTATCTGTAATTCTGGCGTGTAAGATCCGTTTCAACCTGCTTTACTTGTTTTTGGATAATTTGTCTAGCGGGTGGAAGGGGTCGATGACGTCAGAGGCGAGGTTTCCTTTTGGGAAGTTTGGTTCCTCTCGGCCTCTTTGCAATTGGTCTCTACGATGAACGGATCGTGATCTTTATATATGCCGTAAATATGGTTTTGAGTCTTTTCGGGGCGTTATGCTGCTGGTTTGCTGTTAGACCAATTGTTTTCCCGTTTTAACGGTAAGTCGGTTTATTTTCTTTCTCTGGTAGCTAAATCCCATTGAAGCCGAAAATGTTTTCTAAATTTTGTAAATTTGGTAAATTTTGTAAATTTTGTAAACCCCTTTTGGGTAATTAAAATTTTTAATTTATACTAAATTTTTAATCGCTCTTTAAATTTTTTTTTATTATTTCTTTTCTATGCTGTTGGGGTTTATCTACTACCTTTTTCTTTTGTGGTGGCCCTCATTTTCTTAGTCCTGGTTTTCTGCTCTTTGCAGGGACCAGTTTTGGGGTAACAATCTTGAACCTGTTCTGGGGTGGTTTTTCTTCCATTTTTAACGTATCTACCCTCACGATGCGGCAAGAAAACCAAAAGCCGAATTTGGAGTTTTCCAGCTTTACCCGAAAGCCTCACACACCTACATTTTAATACTACTCATCTGTATTCATTTTCTTTTGGGAGAAGATATTTTTCCTGTTTCCAACTGATCACCTATGATAAACCTGTTTTTTTAAATAAAAGGACACGTCGCCCTAGTTTGGCTTAAACCTGTCCGATGCTGGTTTTCTAGCATAGCTCTGCCAGGATCGACCTGCTTTCTTCGTTTTTTTTGAATCTTCTTTCTTAAATAAAATCAATATTTTTTTAAATATTTTGT
Source organism: Catonia carolina (assembly GCA_035578175.1). Lineage (NCBI taxonomy): Eukaryota > Metazoa > Arthropoda > Insecta > Hemiptera > Achilidae > Catonia > Catonia carolina. The sequence continues at coordinate 335,516,259 of JAQMRL010000001.1, forward strand.
TAAAAAAAAGTAATTTAATTATTATCTTAATTATTATGTAATAATATGATACAAGTTTTTATGTTAGCGACAGCATGCACCTTTTGCATAATTCTGTTCAAGCATGTTTTGGGCCTGCCGCATTAGCAAATTGTTAAATTAAATTTTGGCTTTCATTAATATTTTTTTTTCTACATTATAAATGATACCTTTTCTTATTTCTACATAATTATAGCATAAATATTAATTATGGAAAATTTATTTTCCGTTACACAAAGTTCTTGTGTTACCAAAAAAAATTGTAAAATAATTTTTTAAATTCTTTTTTTAAAAAAAAGAAAGAATGAATAAATTTTCAACTATTCAATCTGATTTTAAAATAATATGCCAAGCATGTTTTTTTACTTATTTCAATTCTTTATTTTATCTCTTTAAATAAAATCTGATTACAAATCTATTTTATATTAATTCATTTATAATACCGATTTGGTATTTAACTTAAATTTTTCTTAATTCTTCTGGATCCAGTATAAAATATTTAATTATTGAGCTCATTTAATATTATTTTATTATATTAATTAATTTTGGAAATTGTAATTAACATTTGGATAACTATGTAACTTTTATTTAACCTAATTTAAAATTTTGTCTTCTCCTAATTAAGTTTACCAAATCCTTTACTTACTTTAATTAAATTTTTTTAACTATTTTAAATCTATTTTGTTAAATTTTTTTTATACCACATCACCGCAGTCTCTTTTGGGATGTTTTTCGCTTCTTTTCTCTTTCTTGTCCCCTATGCCAATTTTGCTTTGGTAGCGATGCCTTGTCTTTTCGCGTAAGCAAAAGGGGGTTACAGTATATAAACGTGACAGAATTGGGAATACCCAAGGGTCGATGTCATATAATTATCAACCCTGTCAAGATCAGAACAATGTAATCCTTCCTCAAATGAGGAAAGGATTCATCCTTTCCTAGATGAGTTCAACCCTAAATAACTAATAATAATAAAAATAAACGTTTGTCTTATATCCTGAAAAATTAAGAAACTGATAAGACGAGTTTTGGAATGTTTCTACTCAATTATTTACTATCATAGTTTACTAGTTATTATAACTATAATAATTAACTTGTAATAAATCTGTGTTATAAATTCTAAAGAAAGTTTTGCTATTTATAAACAACAAGATGCCGAAAGTACCTGGAATAAACATTATTATTAATGATTATGGAATGTTTTATAAGTGTATACAATACCATCATGAGTTTGAATTCCAGTAGAAATTTGCAGTATAATGTCTACAACGAATATGCATTGATAAAACACAGGCACAATAGACATTATTCTGAACTCCTCTCCAGAGAAACTGTACGTGTATGGTAGTATTATAGCCAGTATGATTACTAAAATAAATACTAATGTATTCCAGTGATCATGAAGAGTAGAGTCAGGTCGAAACACAAGTGGGAACTGTATTCTCAAAAGTATAGGATCACCAGTTGTGGTCATTCCACCCTGTAAAAATTATTTCTAGTATTCATATAACAGGGAATTTTAATTAACTTAATTTAAACAAACTGTGAATAAAAAAAACATGTATCATACAACCATACCATTTTTTTCTTTGTTTATTTAACGTCGCATTAACTACATGGTTATTAGCTACGATGTTGGGTTGTAACTATAAAGGATAAAATGATTTTTTTGTAACGTATGAAAATATGCCATGCCTGAGTGGGATTTAAACCTAAGACCGCATGATGAGAGGCGAGCACGTTACCAACTACCATTTAACGTAACCAAAAATCTTAATAAAAGTAATAGCACTAATGGCTTTCCTTACATCAGTTACTTCCTCAACCATGAACTTTGTGATGGTTAAAGGTTTCGTCACATACGTTATCTTCATTTGGTGTTTATAAAATTATTTTCATTAAGGGGAGTCGGATGGTTCATTTGGTAAAAAATATCGATTTTGAGATTTTTCGATATATCGATTCTTTGTAATTTTAGCTTTAATTTGATACTAAATTTATAGATTTCTGGTGAGTATTTAATTTTTTATAAGCATTTTTATAAACTATTACAATAAAATTTCACATAGTTAACGATCATATATGCACGAAAACGCAATATATTGTTTTTAGTGGGCTCATTTCTATGATTATTTTTGTTTGTAATTAGGTTGGTATTGCTTTTATCAGCTGTTATTGATGCTGTTCTGTTGTGATGTAGTAAAACTTTTGTTTTGTGTTAGTAGAAACAGGTTATATCAATGTGAAAATATTAGCAGACGTGCAGATTGGTTTTTGTTTTGTGGAGTGATTGTTTTTTGTTTCTTGAGTGTGTGTGACTTATTATTATTCAAAATAACTAGAATTCGTACAAAACTATTTAAGAAGAGAAAGAGTGAGTTTAGTGGTATCCGTAGGCATTTAAAAAATCGTGAACCTGCGGTTCTTGGTGATCACAAGTCTTACCTAACTGAAGCTCAGCCTGATAATACTCCTGATTACCGTAACGTATCTTAAGCTAAAGAAAGCTCATCTGATCAAAAGGTAGGATTAAATTTGTATGAATATGAACAGTACAAGGATGACAGTAATTGTAACGATATTGTAAATCTAAAAGTAATTGAATGTCTGTAGGGAAGAATCGGTGTTTGCTTTAAGTGTCAAGGCCCCCTTTCTATTTCTACAGGAACGAGGTATGGCCTACAAGTAAATATTATTATTAAATGTAATGACTGTGGGGTAGAAGTGTCTGAAAAGAATTTCCCAGACATTCCAAAAGAAAAAAAATCAGAAATTAATGTTCGTGCTTGCTTTGGATTTAGATGCATTGGCAGGGGCGAGACTGCAGCAAAAACATTTTGCGCTGTGATGAACTTACCTAACCCTCCTGCTTTCAAATATTATAATTGTCTTCTTTGCAATGCTGCTAAAGAGGTATGTTCAAATGTGATGAAATTAGCAGTAGAAGAATGTGTAATGGAAAATGACATTAATAGGGATATTACTGTTATTTTTGTTGGATCATGGCAACGCAGAAGTCAGTCTTCGTTGAATGGTGTAGTAACTGCGATAGCTGCTAATACTGGCAAAGTGATTGATGTTAAAATTTTAACAAAATATTGCAGGTGTAAAAACAGATTACAGAATGAACATGCTGAAAATTGTGTATAAAATTATTCAGGTGTTAGTGGGGGAATGGAGGTTGATGGAGTGATCGAAATGTTTCACCAGTCACAACCTAAGTACAATGTTCGTTATAAAAACTTCCTTGGAGATGGTGATAGCGCATCCTACCCAACTGTTACTGCAGCCCAACCCTATGGCCCTAATTTTTCAATAGAAAAGTTAGAATGTGTGAGTCATGTACAAAAAAGGATGGGTACTAGGCTAAGAAAATTGAAAAGCAACTTGGGGAAAATTAAACTTGACGACAATAAGACAGTTGGAGGGCGTGGACGTCTGACCTTTTCTGTAATCAATGAGATACACAATTATTATGGCCTTGCCATTAGAAGGAATGCATCTGTTGGTTTGGAAGCCATGAGAACTGCTGTGTAAGCAGAGTATTTTCACCTGTACTCTTCAAATGAATCCCCTGCTCATGAACTTTGCCCGAAAGGGGAAACGAGTTGGTGTAAGTATCAGAAGGCGATGGCTACAAAAGTATCATATGACCACAATAATCATACACACCTTCCTAAAGCTGTTATGTAAAAAATTAAACCTATTTTTAAGGACTTGTCATATAATGAGCTACTTAGAAAGTGCTTACATGGTGGCACACAAAATCCATCGAAATCACTAAATAGTATTATTTGGAACAGAATACCGAAAACAAATTTTGTTATGAAGACCACTTTAGAATTACTAGGAGTTTATAAAACAGTAGCAACATTCAACAAAGGCAACATAGTAAGATGCCAAATTTTAAAACAATTAGGTATTTCTCCTGGAAACAATTTTAAACATAGTATGAAAAAATCAGACCAGCTGAGAGTAATGAAAGCGAACAAGGCAATTGAAGAAATAGAAAAAAAATGTCGCCAAGCCAGAACCATTGCTAGAAAAAATTTAGAAGATTTGTATGTAGAAGAGCAAGAGGATCCAGATAGACTATCATATGGTGCTGGAATGTATTAGCCTACAGGTGAGATTGCAATGTATCTAACTAGTTATCTTTATTTGCGTTTCCCGAAAAATAGGGGTTTTTGACATAAAAGTACAATTTTCTCAGCAACTATTCAAGATAGCTGCATGATTTTTTTTTAAATTTTGTTCCTTATATGTAGGACTTCATTTTAAGCAGAGGGATTTTTAAAATATCTTCTAGATTTTAAATTATATTTCTTCAATTTAGAATTTTAAAAAGATTGTAGATGACATTTTTCAAAAAAATATTACTAAAAGATTTATGAGTATTTTTGCAAACTCTCTGCTTAAATTGAAGTGCTATATATAAGAAACAAAATGAAAAAAATCATGCATTTATCTTGTGTGGTTCTTAAGAAACATGTACCTCAAGTTTGGCAAATTAACATGGGTAAGATACAACCATCCGACTACCCTAAGAAAAAAATAAATAAATTTTTTTTAAAATATTTTTTAACGTTATAATGTTCTCAGATCTAGTTTTATTTCGGATTTAAAGTAAAATATCAATTTAAGGGAGGAGAGTCAACCCATTTCTAGGCAAAAAAAATCATAAATTTTTTTGTGTGTTTTTGTACTCTAAAATGTGCTGATTTCATACATGTAATCGGTCTTTAAATATACCAAGTAGAAAATAATAAAAATGTATTTTTTATAAACGTTTGTCATGAAAAAAGTTAATTTTTTGATAGAAAAATTTCACTTTTTCATATTCGAATAACTCCGTTGAGCAATAAGATAAATGGCTGAATCTTTTTGCGTTCAAAAAAGTAAAATGCGCGCTTTTATTCTATTAGTTAATCTAATATCATGGTAGCACTGCATAAACAGAATAGACGAAAATCACCTGATGTTGCATTTGTTGATTTCGTTGAGGTTAGCGGTGTGTAATCTTCGAAGTGAAGATATTTCTCGTCATATTAGTAAAAGTTTCCGGCTTTTTATTTCTGATAAATCTATTTATGATATACAAGTGGTTTTTAGTTAAAAATAGCTGCCACAGAAACATATTTTTTCGGTTCGGACAGTTTACTTTGAATAACATTTTTGTGTAGGTTAGGGCAATTTTTTGTATTTGTGCATTGAACTTAGTTTGTAAAGTAGTAAAGTTGTGATGTTGTAAATTCTGCAAATACTTTATAAGTGTAATATTTTTGTGTTTTTCTTTTTTTATTAGTGTAATATAGTGTAAATATAACTGAATAATAATAGTGTAAATATAGGTGAATAGTAAATTGTGTAATACATTAGTATAAACATGGCTCCCTCAAAGCAGCGGTCAAAGAAAAAACAAATGTAAAGGGCAGGAAAGCTAAAGCAAAACTTGCTGTTCAAATGAGAGAACAATTACGTTTGTCTCACATCAGACAAGGAGAACCTGTGGCTGGTCCATCTTCAGGTAATACTGAACCAGTAGCTGGGCCTAGTAATAAAAATTCCAAAGTTAGGGTGTCAGATTTTGGAAATTTTGAAATTGCTGACAGTGTTGGACCTAAATATATTTTTATGGACAAAAGTGTTTGAAAACCTTAGTAGACTCACTTAGTTGCCCTGAATGTGGATGTAATAAGTTAGAATATTGTAATAATGAAGAAAATTTGGGTTTTAATTTTAATTTTTCTGTAAAGTGCACTTCCTGTGTATACACAAAAAATTTCGCAAGTTCATCCAAGCTACCTGATTCACAAGGTTATGATGTGAACAGGAGAGTAACCAATGCGTTTTTAGGGATCAGAAAAGGACATTCTGCTGTTGAGCAGTTTTCACTGACGATGAACATGAATCCTCTCAGTACACAAAGTTTCAGTGTTGCGTCCAAAAATATTTTTGCTGGGACGAAAATGGCAGGAATTAAATATTTATCTCAAGCCCGACAACGGGTTCATGACCATCACACAAAATTAAACCCATTGGGTAACAACTGTATTTTAAATTTGGCCGTATCGTTCGATGGAACTTGGCACAAGAGGGGACACATGTGAAACTACGGAGTCTTTTGTGTCATAGAAGTAGAAACCGGATTTGTTATAGACTATTGTGTGCTAAGTAAGTTTTGTAGGGAGTGTGTGTTGGCTGAAAATGAATTAGGGAAAGCAAGTCCAGAATTTTATTTTTGGCACAAAGATCATCAACTGCACTGTGATAAAAATCACGATGGTTCCTCAGCTGCAATGGAGACCAAAGGTGCGGAAATATTATGGAAGAGGTCTATTGTATATAAATTGAGATATCGTCGGCCTAATTAACAAACCACGTAACTCCAAAAATTACTTTTTGTGATTTTGTTTTTAGCGCATAGCTTTAAGGTGTCTGCACAGCTGATTAAATTCTTATAACTCCAAAAAAAATTATAAACACCAAAGAATAGAGAAAAACAAACCACGTATATTTTAAGAGGGAAATTTTTGTTTGCAAACCATGTAACTCCCATCAGTGGCTGCCAATCTCAATGCAAATGTCGGAGACTTGTGCACCGTGCTGGATGTTTTGTGTTAATAGTAATATTTTACAGTTTCACGTTTATCTGCTACATTCAATTACAAGTAAATAGTGCAATAATTACTATTTATTCATAGAATTAACTATACTTGACAGATATAATCAAATATAACCTTTGAAAAATAATCTTTAATTTACTTGTTTTGTTCAACAAAGAAATTTTAGGTTAGATTACTTTAAAATTGGAGTTACTTGTTTTTAATGTGAGTCCGCAATCTTTAAAGGCTTTTGTTGGTAATTTATTAAACTATGAATGCAATTGTTTACCAGGCGATATTATAGTTTGTAATGATATAATGGAAAAAGAGTTATACTATCTGATTACCTGTAACATCTTCTTTTTGGAGTTACGCTGTTTGTTTATTTGTTTGATACGGAGTTACGGGGTTTTATTTTAAAACCGTGTAAGGAGTTACGTGGTTTGCTTAAAGCGAGAATTCCGATAATTGGAAACTGGAGGAGTTAAGTGGTCGGCCTTAATTATTTTTACTGACCACTAACTGCGTTCCGTTATTTTTCCAGATCCAAAAATATGTCTTCGAGGACCAAAAAAATATTAGAACTAGCAAAAAAAAGCTGCAATTATAGTCAGTTAAATGAAGAAAGACAGATTGTAAATAATCAGTTGAATGAAGAAAGACAGATTATTGTTAGTGATGATATTCGACCCCTTTTAACGTTCATTATTGATGAAAATGGTGATTTGACTCAGATAAATGATAAGTCTAACCTGATTGATTCTATTGATTCTTCTGTAGAATCAATAACCTTCCTGAACATATAAATAATATTTCAGAGAGTGAAGTATTTATGTCATTGAAAACTTAGAACTTAATTGTATAAACATGGAAAAGGGCGAACCTAACTGCAGTTTAAATACAAATTTCTCAAAGGAAAACAGCAATATTTCCAAAACATGTGAAATAGTGGAGCACGAAGAATACGAATCAACCCTTGAGAAAATTAGTGACAATGTTAAAAACAAAATGCAAACTGAAAAAAACTCAGATGTCTGCTCCTTCATCTTCAATAATTAGTAATTGCGTAAGTGAGTTAAATTATCAAATAATTGATAATAATGAAAGCGAAGCAGTTGTTATTACCGATCAAAATATAAGGCCTACATTAGAACCTGAAGTCATTGGCTTTAGTAATTCAGCATTAGACGTGCGTAACTTAGAAGAAACCGTTAATGATCAGAATATGATGAGTGAAAATATCTTAAAACCAAGAAAAAGAGAAATTTCATATTCAGTGATGACCCGCTTCACCAGACTCACAAAATCAGACATAGTCAAGATATTGCGTGAAAGCCGGTTGACGAGCCGCCTCCTTATCGGCCAAATCAGCAGCCTCATTTCCCGGGATTCCAGCATGACCCCGAACCCAGCAGAAAACAACGCTTACTCCTCTATCGTTAAGCTGCTTCACGGTGCCGTGGACATCTGCAACTAGCGGGTGGCGTGAATATATATCACTAATCGACTGCAGGGCACTGAGTGAATCAGTGCACACCCGACGCCCACGCACACAGACTACAGACAGAGCTTTACTAATAGCATAAAGTTCAGCCGTGTAAACACTGATTCCCGCAGGTAATCCAAACAAATAGGTTCTCCCATTAGCAACAAACGAGCAACCAACTCCAACATCCGACTTTGATCCATTAGTGTATACAACCGTAGATGGTTTAATAGCTTCAACTAACTCACTGAAAATGCTATTAAACACCACAGAGCTTGTGCCTGCCTTTGAGTATTTACACATCTCAAAGTTAAAGTGTAACTGAGCGATGGTCCAGGGTGGAAATAGACACGGATAAAATGGGTAGACACGAGGAATAGCAATATCCAGGTTGTTGGCGATCTGCAACGCTCTTACACCGAATGGTGAAGGCTGTCGGGCGTTCAACAGATGCAAATCATGACAGGGGTTGTTAAGAATGATGTCATGCAAGAAATGGTAAGGTCTAGCTTTCAACTTGGCAAAGTACGTCAATAGAAGCTGCTGGCGACGTCTGTAAAACGACATTTCTCCACTTTCAACTAAGATGCTGATAACAGGGCTAGAACGGAAAGCACCTGTAGACAATCGTAAACATGAATTGTGAACACTCTCATGCATTCTTAGCGAAGTGGGAGTAGCAGATGAGTACGCTACAGCGCTATAATCTATGCGTGATCGCACTAGAGCCTTGTAGAACCTTATCATACATGATCTATCAGTTCCCCAACCTGTACCTGTAAGAATACGCAGAATATTAAGCACCTAGCCCGTAGGTCTTTAATATGCGGAACCCATGTAAGTCTTTTGTCGAATACAACACCTAGAAACCTGTTGTCAGTGCTAACTTCGATATGCTGACCCATTAAATACAGTCTTGGAACATTATCAGTCCGTATTCGGCAAAACTGAATGCATTTAGTCTTCTCAGGAGAAAAACTAAAGCCAGTCTGCCGTGACCATTCCTCAAGACGGTATATAGTTAGCTGTATATAAGTAATTTTAAAAAAAATCAAAATTGAAAGGGGTGAAAATTATTTATGATTAAAAACTTTGTATGACTTTTTTAGTTCAAAAAATTAACCTAATGTATTAATATCTACAGATCATACACCAGGCTTTTTTCTTTAATTTGAGACCATAACCAATAACCTAGGTCAAGTAGTTTTTAAAATACAATGTTTCCAGTGAAACGCTGATTATTGCTTCCACCCTTAATTAAGGGTTGAAAATTATTATTTTTTATATGCTCACATATGGAGGTTTATTTACCCTAAAATAGCTGTTAATTTAAATAAAAACTAGTTGATTAACTGTAAATTACAAGAATTTTTTTTTTGGGTTGACCCCCTTAAAAAAATAAGAGTATCTTTTAATTTGGCTTATGTAACATTCATTTTAAGTTAATACTCTGTTTTTAAATTTATCACTAAAATTTGACAAATTGAAGTAGGATAATTTTTAAAAGTAGTTTATGAAGTTTTTAAGAACTTGAGAATTTTGATTGGGGAGTTCGTAATATATTCAGCTACTTTCTTCGTTCGACTTCTTCTGTTGAAAGTCCTGATGGTATGATGTTAAAAGTATAAAAGAAACAATAATTATAATACTCTTTCTTGATTGGCAGAATTTTGAATCTGCACCTATTTTTCCCTCTATCTCTTTCTTATAGTAAATGTAAAATTCTGCCTGTTGTATTGACGTCTTCCTGCATCACAGATGGTCGGGCTGCTTGAGGTTAGTGATGAAATTAATTAAGTTGTTTAATAAAAAAAGCTGCAGTGGTGTAATGTAAGATATTACTTAAACTTCAAAAGTGTATTCAACATAATATCTTCATTTGTTTCAAAGAATGGAACATACGGAACAGTGTAATAAACTCAATCAGGGTGACAACCGATCAAAAATATGTCGAGTAATTGAAGAACGAAATCAGTGAGAAAGTAACTGGAGTTACAGTTCTCCAGAAAGCCCTAATCAGTACACTAGCTACATTGCACATTAAAGACATGGACGTGGTGACAAAGTAAGCACATGTCCGTGAGGGGCTGAGGCTCTTGTTGGTGAGACCTTTGAGAGCGTGAAGGCGCCTGTGACAAAATCTGTGTTTAAAAGATAGATTAACGAGATGGTAGTGGTTAACACAAAGGCTGTAAAAGTGTTAGTAGACAAGAGTGACGACAGTGTTAGTGGTCACATTAAGATTGGTTGGGTACAGTGTCGGGTCATCGAATGCACAGATAATGCGATGTTTTAGATACTGGAAACAGAACATGTTGCAGTGAAGTGCAAAGAAGTTGATCGCTTGAAACTTTGCTTCAACTGCAGGCACAGTACGTATATTGAGAAGGATTGTGAAGTGAAGCCATGGTAGTAATGTATAAGCTTCAGGGCAACGGACTGGTAGTAAGGTGTGTGGTAGGAAGGCCTGTCATGAGGATCTTACAGCTTAATGTTAACGGCATTGAGGGATATGGTGTTTTGGCTAATAAGTTGAACTAATAATTTTTTCTATCTTTGCGTGTGTCTGGTATTGAAAATGATGGTACAAAATAAATACTACCCAGGTGGGAATTTTTGTCAGCTTCAGTAACTGTAATCGCATGTTATGTCACCTGGGATTAGATTTTGAGAAAATATTTTAAAGAGCAAAGCAGTTGTCACATGGTACATAATATATTGTACTATTAAAATAAAAATAATGTTTTAATTTTTATGTGTAGCTTACGGAATGTTTAGTCTAGTGTATTGATTTGTATTGGATTGGGATTAATGTTAAGGTAAAGATCATGGTAGAAATTTCTAGATTAAATAAATAAGTGCTTGTAAAGGTGTAATGGTTGAAAAAGAGAGAAAGAAAGTAGTAAACGAAGAGAAAGATATAAAAAAGCTTCAAAAGATTTCTGGAAGTTTTATTGAAATGAGAGAGTCTAAGTGACACGGAAAATAATTCTGAATTCTGATTGGCTAATTATAGCTTAATGAACTAGAGACTGCAGACGAAGGCGGAGCATAGTAAACTAGATCACAACACAGAGCCAATTGACTTTCGGTAATGGTATCCCGCGTTGTCACGTTGTGGTCCCGCTGTGGAAGACAGCCTAACAAAAATCAGCTGGAGTTCAATATAACAGAGTGTGACTTAGCGAAGGGGCAACATTACACCCGACCTTGGCTGCTATTGGCTATATCTCATCTAAGGTCTTTAGTTCATTGGGGTTAGTGTGTGACGTTAATGAACTGTGATTATGAAAGAGTATAAAAGAGAAAGGGTCAGTCGAAGAGGGACGTGACATGAGAACACATCATGTAATCTGCTGTAATTAGTGCGTAATCAGTAACAAGTATATTTTTAAGTTGGCGAATATGTATCATTATGGACAATAATTTATGATCTACTTATTTAAAATTATGGTACAGGTACTCATAACACTAACGCAGCTCTAGGGAAATTTGCGACTGATTAGACCGCAATTTCTGTTCACAATGGAAACAGTCCCTACTGAAACTCCGATTGAAGATAAGCCTAAGTCTAAGGGTAGACCTAATAGAACTGGGAAACAATCGAAGCAGTCTAGAGAAGATAACTTCAGAGAACGAGTTGGCAAGCCAATCCAAGATGCTCGTAGAGCAGCAAAGATGGCGTTCTTCACCATGTCTATTCCACCTAATGATGTGGTCGAAGAAATTCCTACTGCCACTCTCCCAATGACAAGAGGTAGTGGTCTCTTAACCGCTATGCAGTACAACGCTCTTGCTCCATCGCAGGAGAAAGTCCAAGAACAGCAACGTTTAACTATTCATCAACTTTATCGCACAACACTTGCTCAGCTTGAGACTAAAATGTACCATGTGGCCCTTGACCGTTCATTTGGATCTTTTGAACGTACTGAGACTAGACATCCTGCTTTGACTGAAGATACCAGACAGAGTGGATACTGTCACTTTCCTTCCTTTAGCTGGTTATATTAATTCTTTTGGAATTTTCGAACATGATGGCGTGAAGTATGTCCCTACAGTACGTCAGATGGAAACAGCAGATCCGTATTCCGTCGTTCTTTCAAATCTGCGTTGGACGGTTTTGAGATTATCCAAAATGGTTATATTTATATGTAAATTATATAAAATTAATGTGGGTAAATTATATGAGGGGCTTTTGCTATGGTAAAAGAAGCCGAGCCCCCTTCTACAGCCACAGAGAGTTGTATATTCTTTGTAATAATAAAGTGTATACAAGTTAAGGATACAAAGTAACAACAAAAAGTTATTATTAAAAAATAGCTTAAAATTAACAAATATTTTAAAGGCACCCATCAAAGTAACATTCATAATAGTATAAATAAATTTAATAAAAAAATATAACCATAGCGCAAATTATGGTATCCCAATTGGGTGATAGTACACATTATGTCACCCCTGGTGAACGTAATAGACAGTGTAGTCACTGCGGAACGATTTTCCAAAGCGATGTCACAACACCATGTCTTAACATGTAGTTCCCAGAATTACTTTGGTGAGACAAGCAAAATGAAAGCTTTCTGTTGTGAAAGTCTGCTCTTGAATTTGGTTAACCAACACACAGTAAATAATAAATTACCAACAGGCTGGCTTGTTAGTGTAGTGGTCAGTGCAACTGGCTTCTATGCTGGGATCCCGGGTTTGATTCCCGGTAAGGTATGGTATTTCTCATTATGTTTATCACCTCATATCACAACCATGCACAAGCCAAAACGTATAAAGGCATCATAAAGAAAGCACATCATATCAATACATCGAGTTGAAAATTTAAATAATAATGGACGACACATTTTGCCATTGATTACTGTAGTGTAAACCCATAAACTCACCTGAGGTATAGCCAACATCATCAGATGATCAGTTGTGTGGCAAGCAAATTTATACCAACAGTCAAGTCGCACTAGATTCCTCATCCATTCGCTCATTCTTTCACCAGTAAAATAATGAAGATCGAGAAGACGAAGAGTGGTAGACTTCAACCAAGCTGTAGGTTCAACCACCTGTTCTCTTAAACTAAATCAAAATATTAACAAATAAAACTAAGTATGAGTAATTAAGGTGATTATATAGATGCCATATCCATATATGAGGGGCTTTTGCTATGGTAAAAGAAGCCGAGCCCCCTTCTACAGCCACAGAGAGTTGTATATTCTTTTTAATAATAAAGTGTATACAAGTTAAGAATACAAAGTAACAACACAAAGTTATTATTGCACAAAATTCTTAAGACTCCTTCTACAAAAAAAATCCACTACTAGCATTTGAGTGACTGTGCCCTTAAAGTTCGGACAAAACCTTTGTTATTAGTAAGACTACCTACTTAAAAATATATTTGACACGTCTACCATTTTTGGTTTGCATGTCTGCACTGCATGACTGCACTGTGGGTCAAGTAAAAACGCATAAGTGTAATAACACGCAGTTCACTAAGAAGCAATGCTAGAGTTGAAAGTTTCTTCTTCCAAATATTTCTAACGAAATCCTTCAAGGTTTTGATTTAAACCAACAAGGAGATTAGTCATTTTCTGATTCATTTTTTATCTAAGTTTGCGTGCAATTACAATATAGGGCCCTCATTACATAATTACAATTGATATGAACACTGACACAAATTAATGTTTTTGCCCACCAATTTTTCGATTTTGAGTGCTTTCCAAGGTTACACGTCACCCAACAAATATTTTGTTTTTACAGTTGCATCACTGTGCCTCCTCCTTTGTGTTTGCTGTCTATGCTATTCTTTAGTTGAGATGATACGTTTAAACTAGTCTAGTTGCCAAGGTCGTTCATAGTGTCTACGTTATTTGTATAGTACGTTTTTTCTTAGTTTAGTCCTAGAGTAAACAAGCCACCGGGCGAGTGGAATGAACAGAACAGAATATTCAAAAAATTCTGCTTACAGTACGCCCGCTCGTACCGTTTATGCTGTTGCATACTTTTACACGAAAAACTATTGAATTTAAACCCCATAGATAGAATTAGTTTATGAAGAGTGGACCACTAATGTTGAGTAAATCAGGACCATTAGTGACAACCGACAAAATCTTATTTCAAGTAGGTAACTCATTTCTAAATTGATGAATAATAAGTCTTAAAGCAGTTTTGTTGATATCATAAAATTTGCCTAGAGCGTTTTACGTTTTATTTTTTTTAGGTTTTTTAAACATCACTCTGTTTAAATTATTTTCATACTCTGTGAACACTTGAACAAGATAGCCTACACCAGTAAATTCAGCAGTAAGTGATTCTATCTCTTTAATTTATAGGTTAAGATATTTATTAGCAAACTTATTAAAAATATTACTTCCGGAAGAAGAAGGTTCGTCCACCATCGTCAATACATCTGTTGTCGCACAATCACGTACACAACCACGCACTAGCACCCAAAAACTAAGAAAAAATACGAAAATTGCTGCGAATAAATAGAATTTTACATCAAATCGCACACTAAATCAAAAAGATATTACACACCACGTATTCCAAAATGTGACTGACTCTTATAGTACTACAAGATTTATTTTGTTTTGATCACACCAATCTATAATAACTGATTAAGTCAGGTGAAAGGAAAATAAGTTGTATATAAAAATAACAAAACCATTATAATTTTATTATTAGGCCTCTTTGGCTATAACACTGACGAGATTGAATTGACAAAATGTAAAGAGTGGGTGTTGTTTCTTAGATCACCGGTTAGCTTGTAGAGAGTTCACCCAAGGCCACGCGTGTTTGTGTGTTTGTGTGCATTCCATGTAGTAGATTATGAAAATTTCACTGACAATGATCATACAGTTTTAGATGGCAGTATTTGAAATGATTATTATGATAGTTTTTTTTTTGTTTAACGTCCGACTGTTCTGTAATTACTGCTAATGCAGACGATTATTATGATAGTGATGGTGGAGAAGATGATGATATAGCAGATAATATCGAAGTACTTTCTGAATACGGTTCGACATGTAGAAAATGAGAAGCTAAAAATGTAAAGTCAAAATTGGAAGTTAGGAGTGTACTATTCAGTAAGATATTATTGAAAAAATTGTTTTACATACAAACGATGAAATATGTATATTTACAAAAAATTAATTAAGTTCATTCGGTCCAACGAACTGTGATGAAGAAAGCTCTTATAGGACTATTATATTTAGCAGGAGCCAAGAAAGACAATCATGTGACTACTTCAGAAATGTGGAATTTTTATGGATCATATTGTACCGTTCAATCATGAGCGAAACTTGCTTCAGATTTTTTATTAACTGCTTATGATTTGATAGAAAATCAGAAAGGGATATTATTGATAAATTTGCACCCATTCGCGAATTATGGGAGGTATTTATCACGTTGACGCCGGTCGGTACACCGGTGTGCCGAAGGTATCCGCATATAATTGTAAATCCATCAATATTTTTTTAATTTCTTCCATCGGACGGTTTATTATTTTTTTTTTATATTTGACGTAAAATACATTTTTAATAGCAGTATTTACATTATATTATGGAATTTCATTGTAAAAATTTCAAATATATTGCTAAAAGTTTTCGGCACACGCGTGTACCGCTCCGTCCGATACTTTCAGCGCTGCGGGTCACGACTGTATCGCTGCTTGTTTTCGGTACTCATTTATACCGCTCACACCACTATTATCATGTTTCCGGTACACCAGTGTACCGCTCCATGTATAGTTCTAATCGTACCGCGTTTCAGCGTTCCAGTGGACCGCGCTGGCTGACAGGAAAAGGTGGGGCAGTGCCACATGTGATGAATCATCTCACCCTACTGCTAGTCACACGTATAGCTTCTTCCGTACATGTTGTTTTATTTGAGGAGGTGACTTTCAAAATGCAGTTTGTCCAAATCCTTGTTTTTCGGTAATCGTCAAAAAACTGATAGCTCAAAATCTAACAGCAATTTAAAAAATGTTTTTACTTCAAAAAATAGTAAAAAATATGGTAGAAATGTCTTGAAATTTTCAGTCATAAATTCCTTTCGGGCTAATAAAAAACAAAAAAATAAAATGGACAAACTGCATTTTGAAAGTCAAACAGAAACAAACTGCTTTTTGAAAGTCAAAGGTGTAAAGAAGGAAACACAAAATGCAACGAGGCTCACCTTTCTTGTGATAATGTTTACTTTTAATCATTAATAAGACAATTCTACATGATTACATAAAAACAACTTAAAAAAAAGTTTATTAATTTTTTTACAATTTCACTCCAAGATCATCTTCTTCACAATCACAGTTTTCTTCGTTCTCCATTTCATTCTCTCCCTTTGGTTCCCCATTAACAACAGTATTTAACCAACCAAGACCCTCTACTTTTTCCCATTCCCTCCCACCAAAGCTTTCGACCAATTTCTTGATGTCACCTAATTTTTCTTTAGATAATGCCCGCCCAAGAGTGATAGGTTTAGGCCGCAAACGGTGCAACGAAGAAAATTTTTTTGAAAGGCTTACAAAATTGCTGGAATCATCATTTCTGTAATAGGGTAGGCCTTTCACTTTAACACTTATTTTCCTATTGGTTTCAAATTTTTTAATAAAAATTCTCTTGTATTCCCGAATCCCTGGTAATTTCTTAAGCCCAACAGAAACACCCTTGATGTCAAGCAAATTCCAGTCAGATCCTATGTTTCTAACTGTGCCAAACTGAGAATACACATCCCAGTACTGTTCTTTATTCAAAATGACATCCATTTTTCTGAGAGCTTTCTCCACTCTACCAAAAACCCTATCTGCAGGGAGGAATGAGTGTCCTCTAACAGGAAAATACAAAATAATGTCAGTAACATTGTCAGGTGCATCATTTGCCAACCATAGCATCAAAGCATGAACAGTGTGGCTATTTTTGTTCTGCCCACCGCATCCATCAGCAAACAGATTTACGGTGGTGATACCTTCAAAATCTTGATTGGATAGGAAATTCCCTAAGGCTGATGATATTTCATTTGGGCCTCTCTTGGCTTCATTTTCCAGCCATGTGTAAAACTGAGGAGTTTTTCCATCTAAATCACAGATACACAGTGAATAAAATGAAAGTTGCCTAGAGTAATATGCTTCCTGAATTGGAAGCTTGGGTAGAGCTTGAACTTGCTGCAAGTCAAAACAATAACCTATTTCTCCTGTACGCCCCGTTTTAACTTCTTTCATGTGAGCATAAAATTGTTTAGCTCTTAATTTATGAATTCGTAAGTCAGTAATTAATTCATTCTTGCACCTACTGTCTTCAGTCACCTTAATTTCATTTTTTCGTCGAACACAATAGCTACATGTGTCAGTCGCAGGTGATCCAAAACCTATATTAAATTTATATTGAAAAATACGACTAAAAAATTTGTAATTCACTTTAAGTGAATTATGTTGATTATTATACATGTTCCAAAGCCTGGTAACATTCAAATCACACGATAGATAAATTCTTTTAGACTTGTTTCTCGTATAGTGACTTTCCCTACCACGGAGATTTTGAATAAATTTTGTGACAGCCTGTCTCTTGCTTACAGACTTTGTGGACCTACGATCACCACCACGATTTTCTTTAATGCCTGTGCCTTTTTTAATGTTATTTGCAATAGTTAATACCCTCCTTTGTGAAAACCCAGTAGCTTTAAGAAAGAACTTTTGGCAGACTGTCACTGAATGCTGCTGATCGACTTTTCGTACCTGGAAAAATGAAAAAATACCTTCTCAAAATTTAAACTTTAGCTAATGATGTATCAGATTGAAATAAGTAAGGATAGGTTGATTTAGACCATCTAAAACCATGGCAAAAACTTACCTTATATATTACTCTCAGGTCATGTGCTTTTCCAAGTTCCTTTCTACACCTCTGACGTTGTGGCGTACAAACAAGTAACATGTGTGACACTTTAACATCTTGTTTAATTTTATTTTTGTCTATATACAGTTTTTGTCGCATTGCTTTAATATCTTCATTATTTATTTCATCACACTGAAATGTACTATTATGTTGGTGGTTGCATGGCTTATCAAATTCAATATTTTCAAAATGATCACTGTATCTGAAACAAAAACAATAAAATCCCAATAAATAACTTTCTAGTAATACAATAATTACAAAAATGTTAAGTAAAAATCTTGTATTTATTTAAATTTTTTAAACATAAAGATAGGTTAGGTTGTTAGAAACTTACAAAATTTCATGAATCAAAGTTAAAACTTTCAGTAAAACACCAAAGTAAATCACATTGTCATTATTATTATTTCAGTAAATCACATTATTGATGAAAAAGTTGGTAAGAAAACTTACCAATAGCAACGTACAATTATAGGCCTACAATAAGTTTGAGCAACTTTATTTTCAGCGTTAAAAGTAAGCAGTCTATCCGAAGTAAATTATTATAATGATATTGTTTCATAAAATAAATAAACATATTTTGTTTTAAACATAAAATATTATTACTTTTTAGTTTTAAAAGAAATAAAATTTATAATCATAAGATTGAAAAATCACATGCATTAAGACAATGTAAACTACTGTTACGTACCTAATTATTTTTTGACGTTCTCGAGAACTTAAATTTTTATTCTTCTTCTTCGCCCCCCTGTCAATATCTCCAACAGCAACACTTAAATCTTCAGACATTATAATTAATAACAAAAAAAACTATAACTATTCAGAGATAAGAATACTCGATCGATCTGTAATATGGATTCAACGGGTAACATAACCTGCAAATACAATCAGCTGATGGACATACACCATTTTGTTTGTCCTAACGGACATACTGCATTATGAATGTCAAACCGCGTTGGACAAACTGCATTTTGAAAGTCTGTTGAATATTATCCCACTCAAAAGCATGGTTTTTACAGCGTTTTGAACGGCTACATTTACACATAGCACAGATATGCTTGTTAGGCAACTAAACCATGGAAAATCTGAAAATGACCAAAAGTGGACATACTGCGTTTTGAAAGTCACCTCCTCATTTAGTGTATTTAACAAGTTAGGTATTAGTTTATTTTTTGTCACGTTGCCATTACGTTCATCATGTCTAAGCGAAAGTTATCTAAGCATACTTCTTCTGTTGCCTCTCGTAGTGTAAAAATGATGCAAATGTTAGGTCTGGAAGTATCTTCCAGTGACGAAGAAAGTGAAAATTATTCAGTAAAAAGAAATGCATCCTCTGATTTATTTCAAAGTTCGTTGGTACAAACTCATGGACATTCATCGCAGAAGTCAACTGTTATTTCTGATCCAGTATTACCAATAAATCAACCTTCAACCAATGAACGTGATAATTCACCAAGTACCTCAACACGCGTTAGTCATTTAGAAAATACCCATGGTTCAGCAGCCACATCATCTGATGAGATTTTTTCAGATGACTCAGACAATGATCCAGATTATGAGGTAAGCACTGATAATTATTCTGACATAGATGCATCAATCACTAACTCAAGTTCTAAACAAAGTGAAGATGAATCTCCTTCAAGCTGGAAGTCTATAAATTTCGATTCCAATGAAACTCCTTTTGAGAAGTATTCCCTAGCTGATGAGTTTTTAAGGACTGATATTAATGTGATACACGATTTATACACCTTGTTTTGATCACATGATATTTTAAAATTGATAGTAACGGAAACAAACAATTATTATGCCCATCAAAATCTAAATGCCAGAAAATAAATAAATAAAAATTTGTTTAAGTGGACGGACGTATCTGAAGATGAAATTAATAAATTTTTGGCAATTGTAATGTTAATGGGGATAGATCGGTTACCCGATATTCGTCTTTACTGGTCGAATAATGATATGTATTACAACCCATTTATTAAGTGGTTAATGGCAAGGGACCGATTCCTTATAATTTTGCAAAACTTGCATTTCGCAAATTATGAAAACAATAATGGTACAGACAGACTATTCAAAATTCAACCAATTTTAGATAAAATTTTGAATAATTTCAGAACTGCAATAAAACCCGATATGGAGCTAGTAGTTGACGAAAACATGATCCCATGGAGGGGGCGACTTTTTTTCGCCAATACATTCCTTCAAAGTCGCATAAATACGGAATAAAATGCTATAAATTATGCTTACCTTCGGGTTACACGTACAAAATGGTTATTTATTGTGGTAAATCAGCCGATTCAACAAAAAATATCAGTCATGCCCACAAAACCGTAATAAATTTAATGGAAGGTTTGCTGGATGAAGGAAGGTTGTTGTACGGAGATAATTTTTATACGAGTTTACCACTTGTTGAAGACTTATTGCAGAAAAAATTGATTGTGGCACCCTTCGGGCAAATAGAAAAGGCCTTCCTGGAGATTTTTTAAAAGAAAAACAGATGAAAGGAGAAGTTGATGGCGTCAGCAGAGAGGGAATAAGTATAATAAAGTGGTCAGATAAAAGACAAGTACTCATGATGACATCTTTTACAGAACATAAGGGGAAAATGATTCAACTTAACAAAAAAAAATAGACTGGGTAACATGATCAGTAAACCTGACTGTATTCTGAGCTATAATAAAGCAAAAAAAGGTGTCGATCTTTCCGACCAGTTATCAGCGTATTATTCTAGCCTCAAAAAAACCATTAAGTGGTACAAAAAAGCAGCTTTCGAGCTCTTTTTTGGCACTACAGTTGTAAATTCCTGGACTTTACATAAGAAGTTTACTAGTGGGAAATGATTGTCACTTTTACAGTTTAGAACGATTATAATTCGTAAACTATCATCAGGTTGTGAAGAATTAATAAAAAATCCTGTGTGCAAGAAAGAGAAAAAGAAGACCCATGTGTTAGAAAAAATATCCGGGCAAGTGCGAGCGGTTCGAAAACTGTGCAGAATTTGCTACAAAAACATGTATGAAACAAAAGGTAAGAAGTATGCAGATTCAAAAGCAAAACGAGTAACAACCTATTGTGTTCAATGCCCTAATCAGCCACATATGTGTTTGTCGTGCTTTAATCAGGTTCACGAAAAAATGTAAGCCTAGTTTGAGAACATTTTATTGTGTGTACGCGATTTTGTTTCAAGACTTATTATCAATATATTCATCGTTTAATTTACTTTACAGTTTTTATGTGTTTGAACTTTTTATAAAACTTTCTTAATAATTTACTATTTTTGTTTTCAATTTTCCATTATTTTATCAAAAAAAAAAAAATTAAAATTGTTTCAATGTAATTATTAATTATATTTTTATTACTTTGCGTTTTATAATTATAATAGAAGTTAAAAAATATATTGTGTGAGCTATTTACCTTGTTATTTTGTAATAAAAAGGCCCCTTGTAAATGACAAAAAAGTCCAAACGCGTGCCGGTACAGTTTACAGATCTTCAGATATGTCCCCTAGCCGATTGTACTCGGCGCATATCATTCTAAACAGATTAGAGCTAAAACAAATCGTTTAAGAATAGCCTTGTCGTTCGGCTCACCCGTGTGCCGCAACGTCCTACAACAATCAAAGGTAGCGGTACATATGCGTACCGGCTTGTAGGAAACCTGATGCTTCGGTACACCAGTGTACCGCACCGGCGTCAACGTGTTATATATCAAATGCACTTGATTGTACAAACCACATGAATACTGTACGGAAGACGAACCGTTACTAGGGTTCCGCGGTAACTGCCCTTTCCGGGTTTGCATTGCTAGTAAACCCAATAAGTATGGAATGAAAATTGTAACTATGTGTGATGCATGAACTTACTGTATGGTTTCTGCAATACCATATATTGGTAAAGAAGAAAATTGTCCAAAACACGTACCACTCCCTACTCAATACGTCGTAGAGCTGACAAAACCAATCCATGGGACTGGTCGCAACATAACCTATGATAACTGGTTCACTACTATACCACTGACTGACAAAATGCACAAAGACCACACCCTTACAATTGTTGAGACTCTGAGAAAGAAGAAGGCCGAAGGCCCTCCATTTTAGCCAAACAGAAGAAAAAACGTTGTGTCAGCCCAGTTTGCCTTTGATAAAAAAAAACACATTAGTTTCCTTTTCCTCAAAAATAGGTAAATCAGTAATATTGATATCCACAATGCATGAAGGAGCTGAGAATTATAACAATACAAAAAAAACTGGATATCATACTGTTTTATAATAGTGCTACAGGTGGCGTTGATGCGTTTGACCAAATGGTTCACAACTACTCAACAGCTAGAAAGACAAAACGCTTGCCCCTTCGATATTTTTATGGCATGCTTGATCAAGCTGGTGTATATGCATGGATTATTTTCAAGCTAGCCGTCACGTAAACAAAATAGAAAGACAAGGCTTCTTAAAATACAGGGCTAAGAATTTGCCAAGCCTCACATGTTGAAAATGTTAAAGAAACCAACTCAACTCATCTATCTACTTTAATCAAAAAAATACTACAGATTGACGAGGAACCTAAAGCTGACATTCCACCGAAGGTCAAGAAACAAGCTCGTTGTGTACTTTGTCCTCGGTCTAAGGATAAGAAAACAAGAAGAACACGCATTAAATGCAACAAACTGGTATGTTCCGACCACAGAAATTGTTTATGCAAACATTTTTCAGCGAAATGAAAAATATACTATTTAATTAATTTGTCAGGGTAAACTATTTTTTTTTAATAAAAATATTATACAATAAATATTCTTTTACCAATATAAATGAAGTCTTTATTTATGATTTTTTCCTATGAATGACACAAAACAATGACTGGGGTGACTAGTTACCCCTGGTAAGCATATTAAAGTGTAAAAATAGGGTATGCATTCTAGGGTTAATAATATGATTTGTTTGGAATAATTTTTAACATGACTCAAAATCCAAAACGTAACTTTCTGTTTGTTCTGGTTGTCTAAAAACCACCTAGATAAGTATACTCCCATGTTTTTAAAGAAAGAGTTTTTCTGAACCCAATGTTTGGCATACTCTAAAAATGTTCTTACTTCCCTCATTGTTATTAATGAAGTCCAGACAATCAAGAAGGATTAGGGACAGTGCACAATATTGCTAACTGACCTGAAATGTTTAATTCTCAAAGGACCTACTGTAAAATTCAAATATAAATAAAAAAAGCTCTGTTAATACACCTAAAATTCTTGTTATCAAGCCCTGCACAAACTTCCACATTCTGAAATAAAAAATATGTACTAAAACATATATAAAAACTATGCAGTATTACGAAAAGATACTTACATTATAGTTTTTTTTAGTTTTTCGTTTATAAGTTCACTGAAATCTGCCAGCATCCTTCCCTTCGTGTACCTGTCTTCAATTGCGGTCATAATTTCACGACATTTTTTGTAATCTACCGACAGTTTCAAGAAATCTACCTTACGAAGAACATGAAGCTCACAGGTCGGTGAACGACATCGTAATATGAAGTTTGAGAAATAACTTATGTGAATGCATGATTCACCAAGAAGTGTGCCATTACCAAACACCATAAGAGGAGTTGTATCATCTTCAGCAGACAGCACCTGAATCACAAAATTCTTAAAACATAATAACACGTTAAACCGCATTTCTTATACTTAAAGGAGACGAATAACATTTTAAACTTGTGTAAATAACCCACCCTCTATAGTACGGTACACAAAACAGCGTTTTACTACACATAAGGTTATTATTCGTCCGGACAGTCCTGATTTCACGCCTGTGTCTGCAAAAAAAAGTCCAGATGTTACAAAAGCAAATGGAAAATTTAGCGAAGATGGAGGCAAAGGAAATTTTGTTCCACAAGAATTTTCGCAGGCAACACTGAACACTGTTACAACTTAACCACTATCATAACACATTAGTTTGACCCGAGTTGTTCGTATTAGTAGCGTCTGTAATGTTTGAATCATTACCATTCCTAATTTTGAGTTTTGTTTAAAATATTATTTTGGGTTTGGCCCTACCCTTGGAGTTGATGATCTATTTTGATATTCCTAAAGACAACTAAAATAACATTCTTATTCAGAGATGAATTAGGAAATATTATTTTATTTGTCAAGTATATTTGATAATTTTGCGTAGCTTTTTACATCTGCTGTTTAAAAAAAAAACAACCATAACACAGAAGTACTAAAAAAAGGGCACACCCATATACTTATGACTATGTGTATGCCACAATTGAAAGAAAACTGAAAGCTAAAAAAATTAATGTACCAGCAGATTATAAAGATATTCAAAATTTCCCTTACAGAACATTGTACTTGGACCACAAATATTTTCTTGATTACTCATAAATTCCATAGGCATATTCGTCAATTCGTCCAGGAATCCGAAAAGGTGATCCAATGGTCACTGATTTGGTAGCTTTACAATACAGACCTAAAGGTGAAATCTACTTTAAACTTAATATTCAGATGATTCGAAGCTACTTCCAAGACGAGCAGGGAAGGTATCACATGACAAACCTACTCAACTATATCAGGAGAGATATAAAATTACCAAAAATAAGTATGATGATTTACAGGAATTAAATAAAGTTCTCAAGTCAGACTATCATGGATTTTACGATGCACTTGGATTTTACGAAGTTAAAACGAATAATCATAATATTGAATAAATGTGTTTAGCTTTATTTAGGCTATTAGGTTTACTTAAATGTAGAATCTTAACTTCATGTACAATGATGTAATTTTTATATCTTTATTCATAAGTCTACAAATGTATTAGGTTAGTATTAAGTTTAGGTGGTAGTAGAAAGGATCAATTACAATTTTTAACGTTTAAAAACTAAAATAAAGAGTGTCTTTAATTTTGGTAGTTAAATTTACACAGATATATTTTAATGTCACTGATTTCAATTTAAGAAAAATGTATTTTCTACTATTTTATTCATTGGTCTACAAATTTATTAGGTTAATATTAAGTTTAGGTGGTAGTTCATAGAATCAATTAGAATGTTTACTATTTAAAAATAACATATAAAGAGTCTTTAACTTTGGTATTTAGATTTACAGAGACTTATTAGATTTTATTTCAATGTCACTGATTTTAAGTTAGGAAAATGTATTTTTATTTTTAGTTAACTTTTTACAGTAATGTATTCAAATAAAATATTAAACATGTATGACTATTTTATTTATAAAATAAACGTGTACTTTGTATCCGGATATACGTATACTGTGCAGAGAAATTAAATTGGGACATAAAAAGAGAATAATACAACCAAAAACGTAAGTACAGTAATTATAGGTAAATTTTTAAATTCCAAACCTCGTATAAAGATTTCTTTTGTAAAAAATATTTTTATCAATTGTTTGTGATTTGGTTTAAAAAGAAAACCATTAAAAAGTTATGTTTTCACATCTAATGATAGCACAAAGTATATAATTTTCTTCACCATTCCTTAAATATACCGTTTTTTCACTGTGCTGAAAAATTCCTGAAATGTGAGATACAAGGTTTGGGAATTTGACTAACGATATAGTAGTATAAAGCCATTTTCTAGGGCCGATGGATCTCCTATCATATCGTGGATTTTGGACCAAGACGAAGATTTTAGAAATTTAGACGCGTCCGCTGGAAGAGTCTTGGGACAATAAAAGGGGTTTTCCCTTCGAGGTAGAGGCTGACTTACCAGACAGCTGAACTTTTGTACTCTGCGTCGCAGAATACTATGGGAATAATAATGGGACACATGCAAAAGCCATAGAAAATGTAACTATCACCTTTTACATTTTTCAGGAAAGCAGTTCTAATTTTTTATAGGGAGAACCAAGATAGATCTAATGTTTCATGTAAATAGTGCAAGGTTTTAAGAGTAAATAATGTTTTTAAAAATATTTATGCAAAAAGTGTCCCACTCCACCCCACTTTCCCCTACATCTCTTAACTCGTAGGGTATTTTAAATCGCCGACGCAGAGCTGCGTAGCAGACGCAATCTACCAAAATATTTTAATTGTCAAAGGACAATCGCATCTGCCATTCACTGGAGCATCACCAGACGTCACGAGATACCCATGCGTTAATCTGGTGTGCCCAATTCTAAGTCGAGCGATGACAACTTCTTCCCTTCTGTTCTTCCTCAGCGACGTAGGCCAAGGCTTACCGTCATGTTTTATCTTATGTAGCTTGTTGCCATGAGAGTCAGTCCATTCTAGCTGCCAGGAATCAGTGATGACACGCTTCACCAGACCCACGAAATCTGACACACAGACATTGCGTGAAGGCCGGTTGGCGTGCTGCCTCCTTAGCGGCCAGATCCGTAGCGTAATTTCCCGAGATTCCAGCATGACCCGGAACCCAGCAGAAAACGACGCTTACTCCTCTATCATTCAGCTGCTTCACGGTGCCGTGGACGTCCACAGCTAACGGGTGGCGTGAATACACATCACTAATCGACTGGAGAGCACTGAACGAATCAGTGCACACCAACACCCGACGCCCACGCACACAGACTACAGACAGAGCTTTACTAATAGCATAGAGTTTAGCCGAGTAAACACTGGTTCCCGGAGGTAATCCAAACAGATAACTTCTCCCATTGGCAACAAACGAGCAACCAACTCCAACATCCGACTTAGATCCATCAGTGTATACGACCGTAGATGGTTTAATAGCTTCAACTAACTCACTGAAAATGCTATTAAACACCACAGAGCTAGTGCCTGCCTTTGAGTATTTACACATCTCAAAGTTAAAGTGTAACTGAGCAATGGTCCAGGGTGGAAATAGACAAGGATAACATGGGTAGACACGAGGAATGGCAATATCCAGGTTGTTAGGCGATCTAAAACGCTCTTACACCGAATGGTGAAGGATGTCGGGCGTTCATCACATGCACAGAGGTTGTTGAGAATGATGTCATGCAAGAAATGGTAAGGTCTAGCTTTCAAGTTAGGAAAGTACGTCACAATAAGCTGCTGGCGACGTCTGTATAGCGACACTTCTCCAGTTTCAACTAAGATGCTGACAACAGGGCTAGAACAAAGGAGGGAGCTACAAATGCAGTGAACTAGGAATGCCAGACATACGGCGTATGAATCAGAAGTTTTATGCCATACCAGAACTTCAGGTTCAAAGTAAATTCATTTTGAAGTTTTTTACTGTCGAAACTCCACGGAGAAACAGAGAGCGGAGAAGTATTCAAGCCAAACAATTAACCATTAAGTATTTTTTCAATAACAAGCGCGATGGAGTTGTGAAAAGAGTGCAGGTATGTAAAAACACATTTATTAAAACTCTTGGCGTCAGTAGAGATCGTGTACAGATTTTGTGTAGACAGTTTTTTGAATCAGGCTGCACACCTGTAGATAAACAGAGAGGGGACACAAGATCAAGTCAGTATAAAAATAAGAGAGAGGCTGTTAGATTTTTCATTAAATAAATACGTTCAGTTGAGAAACATTATTGAAGGGCAAAAAAATGTTCATAGGCATTATCTACCCAGTGACTTATCAATAAAAAAAATTGTGTTGTATGTACAACGAAAACGCTTGAGAAGCTCAAAAAGTTAACTATGAGTTTTTTCGTAACATATTCGACAATGACTTCAACATTGGGTTTGGGACTCCGGCAATTGATGTTTGTTCTTTTTGCCTTATGCATAAAGAAAAACTCAAACTTACTCATGATGAAGAGGAAAAACGAAAACTGGATACAGAAATTTCAGTGCATGAAGCCAAAGTAAAGGCATTTTACGACAACCTTCGTACTGACGTTAATGGTGTAAAAGTTATTAGTTTGGACTACCAAAAAAATCTCATACTTCCAAACTTCCAGACCAATCCTCCTACTATTTGAGACAGTTATATTATTATAATTTCACTGTTTGTGAAGGCTTATCTACTGACCACCAAACAAAAGACAATCCATTTTGCTACGTTTGGCTGGAAAATGAATATTCAAAAGGTTCATGCCAAATAGCTTCTGCTATTTACCATCAGCTTTCCAATACTAATTTGGAAAATATTGACACTGTTAAGCTTATCTCTGACGGATGTGGGGGACAGATTAAAAATTCGACTATGGTTGGAATGGCTTGCACTTGGTTAGCCAAAAATGGTCCCCCTAGTGTGAAAAAAGTCATTCTTCTATTCCCCATAGTAGTCCACAGTTACACTCCTCCAGACAGGATATTTGGCCAAATTGAAAAAGACGTACAAGATAAAAGTACTATATCAAATCCTCAAGAGTGCGAGGAAATATTTAATAAAGTTGCCACTGTTTTTAAACTTGGTACAGATGTTGAAGTTCATGACTGGACGATTGCCATAATGGGTACTTCTAAGACCTCAGAGCAGCCTGCTGTGGCACTGCTAAGAGTCCAGCACAGTGGCACTTTAAGTTTCAGCCAAGCAAGCAAATCATACAAGTTAGCAAATCATACAAGCATGCAAGTAAATGACACTCGTAATTTACCTTATCTAGAACGGGTTTCTCGGGAAATGGTTATTGAAGTGGCTGGGGTAGAAGTTAGGTTAGAAAAGAAGGGAAAGATGGTTGTGGTGGGTGTCTATAGATCCCCTAATGGTGATTGGGGTCAGTTTTGTTCATCGTTCAGTGAACTACTGGAAGTTTTAACAGAACGATACGTAAAAGTGGTAGTTTTGGGTGATTTTAATGTAAATCTTGCTGTTGAAAATAAAATGGCTGAAGAGTTTAGGGATATTGTGGAGATGAACAATCTTGATATAAAAGTTAAAGGTTATACAAGAATTACTACTCACTCACAAACCATAATAGATAATATTTTAACAAATATGGAGAGTTGTCAGGTTAGGTTAAGGGGTTCAGAGCTCTCTGATCACGGCTACCAAGTATTAGAGATTCAGGATTTAGGTAGTCATGTCCCAAATCAAAAAAATATTAAAGAATTTAGGCAGGAAGACCAAGGGAATATTAATTGTTTGTTACATAGTTTATCCAAAGAGGATTGGAAGACGGTTTTCAATTCATCTGACATTAATCAAAAATATCATAATTTTATTGAGACATTAAAATTTCATTATAATAATAATTGTCCAATTAAAAAGAAAGATGTAAAAAATATTGTCAGTGAAACA
The DNA here is from genome assembly GCA_035578175.1 of Catonia carolina. Taxonomy (NCBI): domain Eukaryota; kingdom Metazoa; phylum Arthropoda; class Insecta; order Hemiptera; family Achilidae; genus Catonia; species Catonia carolina. The sequence continues at coordinate 335,545,380 of JAQMRL010000001.1, forward strand.
GATGAGTGGGTCACAGGGGAAATTTTGCAAATGAGGTCTGAAGTTAGAGATGCATACTCAGATTTTCTTTCACATAGGACTACCTTTAATGAACAAAGGTACAAAACTATTAAAAAACATTATGCCAGAGAAGTCCAGAGAGCTAAATGTAAAAAAACTGCTGAAGTTCTTCATAATTCACCAAATCTAAACTCAGCAATATGGGAAATAATTAATAAGAATCGAGGTGTAGTTAGCAACAAAAGTTTTACTGATATACCTAATATTGTTAACAAAAACAATGAACTTATAGAGAATGGTATAGAAATTTGTAATTATTTTAACAAATATTACCAGGAAGTAGCTTTAAAACTTAAACAAAAGATTAGGGAAACAGTGGGATGTTATGATCCAAAAGGTAACAAGGTAGTTAATCAATTCTTTATTTAGCCTAGTTACAAGGGAGGAATTAGAATCAGTTATTGATAGTTTGAAAAGTAAGAAAACATGTGGGTTAGATGGTATTTCTAGTATAATTGTTAAAGAATGTAAACATCTTTTAATTACTCCTCTCCTTCATTTGATTAACTTCTCACTTGAAGCAGGTGTATTTCCAAACAAACTGAAGGAGGCAAAAATATTGCCTATATTTAAGAATGGAGATAGCCAGTTAGTTGAAAATTATAGACCCATAAGTATTTTAAACACAATCAGTAAAATTTTTGAAAAGGTAGTATTTATTAGGTTAATCAGTTTCTTGACTGAAAACCTAATCATCTCAAAGGATCAGCATAGTTTCCAAAAAGGTAGATCAACTAAAACTGCAATTGTTTCACTTGTGGAGCAAGTAGTTGATATATTGGACGCCTGGGAGAAAGCATTGGCAGTGTTTCTGGATCTGAGTAAAGCTTTCGATTGTGTTGATCATGAAATTTTATTGAAAACACTAGAGTCATTAGGCGTTAGGGATGTAGAGTTGAAATGGTTTCAATCTTACCTTATTAATAGATTACAGTGTGTGTAGTTAACTAGGGTTGTTAGAGGGAAACTTACAAAAGTTGTATCTGGAAAGCTTGAAGTCAAAGCAGGCGTTCCACAGGGGTCAGTTTTAGGTCCAATTCTGTTTCTATTGTACATTAATAGGTTACCAGAAGTCATACCTAATGGCAGAGCTTTGTTGTTTGCTGATGATACTTCAGTAATCAGTAACAGTTCACTGGTAGATGCTCTTGAAGTAAATACACATGTTAACATAGAGTCCGTAGTGCAGTTCTTGCAGTTCAAAAATAAACATAACGTTAAAGAAAGTAGAGAAGTGGATGTAAAATTCATAATAATAGTTTAGAGCATGTAGAAACAGTGAAGTTCCTGGGCGTATCTCTAGATAGATCTTTGTCTTGGGACTTCTACTCGTATATCAATCAAGTTTGTAGTAAAATATCATCTGGGGTATTTGCACTAAAACAAATCGCCAGATTAAATGATAAAAAATTACTAATGGCAGCTTATCATGGCCTCATTCTGTCTCATATCCGGTATGGTATTTTAGTATGGGGTAATTCTAGCATGGGTAATATGAATAGGGTTTTTAAAATTCAAAAGAAAGCTATTAGGTGTATGGTGGGAGCTAACCAGCTAACCTCATGCAGGCCACTATTTAAGGAGCTTAAATTGCTTACAGTTCCCTGCCTCTACATTTTTGAGGTGATTATGTATGTTAGGCAAAATAATTTTATGCAGAATTTCAATGTTCACAATCATAACACGAGAAACAGGAATGATTATTATGTGGCTAATCACTCCACAAAATTGTTTGAACAAAAACCTACTTATGCAGGGAGAAAATTCATAAATAAATTACCCCAATCTTTAAAGTGTTGTGAGGATTTGAATTCCTTTAAAAAAAAATTTAAAAAATTACTTGATCGGTGAAACTTTTTATAGTGTACAAGAATTTCTTTCTTGATACTAGTGATACGAGTACATAGTGTGTTTCTTATATGTATTTCAGGTGTTACATCTGACGACATGTCCTATACTCCTCCTGGAGTCTCCAGGGCGCAAAAAAAAAAAAAACTAACAAAATCGAAAAACACCGTTAATGTGCAAGGTGAGACTGGTCACACAATAAATATTGGTGATCCTAAAACTATTTGCAGAAAAGGCAAGTCTTGGAATGAAGTGAAACCAAATCGCATTGATCAAGGAACCATCATCAAGGCTGAAAAGTTAAATGACATAAAATCTCTTCTACAAACGCATTAAGGGCAAAACTGGAAAACCTTTCCAAACCTTCAATTTTACCAACAGCTTTTTGTTGATCAAGAGAAGTTACAAAGAAGAGATCTTCCCCAAGAGCACTATGAAGATGACATTGAAGAAATACCTGTGGAAAGTGACAATATTTTGGGATAATTTTTCTTTGAAATTTTTTAGATTTATATATTTTTGATACTGGAATTTTTTTAAATGATAACAAAATAAAAAAAACATGATATATAAAACACTGTTTCATTTTTCTTTATAGCCTTAATCTACCATTTAATGAATGAAAATTTTTCATCTCTCAAACGAGCAAATCTCATTACTCACTAAAGAAGACAAGCAAAATATACATGCCAGAAGAGCTCAATATTACAAAACTATACAATATGTACACAGAAAAATATCCCAATAATCCTGTCTTTTATGAATACTACAAAAATATTTTCTAATCCGAATACAACGCTTCGTTTAGCTATCCAAGAAAGGACAGCTATTCAACGTGTGATGAGATAAAAGAAAAACAAGCACATCTAGAAAGTGAGAAAGCTAAAAATTCTAGCAACTTTGAAAAATATGACGAATTAGAAGATTTAAATAAAACTTGCAAAATTCATTTAAAACAAGCTCAGAGTTTTTACGACCGCAAAAAAGTAGCAAAAATCAAGGCTAAAAACTATCCAACGTATGAAGCTGTCTGTATTGATTAAGTTACTTAAAAAATTTGCCAACTAATGATTTGTGTTACCGTCCACAACTCTCTGTGTTCCAGTTTAACATTCATATTCTTACTAAGTTTTTTTTTATGCTTACAATGAGACAATCAGGGCTAATGATGTATGTTCTTTAGTGTATCATTTTTTAACACAATTTTTGAATGTTAATGTTAAAAATCTTACCATATTTCTAGACTCATGCGCTGGGCGTAACAAGAATTTTACAGTTTTTCGCTTTTTGCATTATTTATGCACTGAACTTGAATGTTTTGATTCCATAACTATCAAATTTCCTGAAAAAGGGCACTCATACATGGAGCCTGGTAAGGACGTGGGATTTATCAAACAGACTGTTTATGTAGAACTGCTCGAAGATTGGATGCAACACATTGCAGTTTCCCGAACCAAACCAATCTCTTTTAATGTATTTAATTGTAACAAAGACATTTTTAAAGACTGGAAGAGCTATCTTCTAAAGTTTCTAAATTAGTATTCCTTATAAGTTGTACTGGAATATTTATAATGGATATAATATTTAGTTTGCTTCTCCACGATCCAACATAAGCTCAGAATGTGACTCTTTTAATCAAAAATTAGATGATCCTGCCCCTTCTGTTGTCATAAAAGAGATTCTAAATAACCAGAAAAACCTTCATTTAAAAAAAGCTGAAGCATTCCCTGAAAAGAATAGTCTGTATAAGCAACAAGAAAAACAAGGTGAAATTTTATGCATTTCTTTTGACTATATGCAGAAGCTTCCTCTTCCCCGTCTGAAGACCAGTAAAATCTTTTACAGAAGGCAGTTGTGGTACAATGTTTTTAGTGTACATAACTTGGGCACAGATGAAGTGACAATCTATACATACCATGAAGGTATCGCAACAAAAAGGAGCTAACGATGTAACATCGATATTGTTTAAATATCTAAAGAAAGTAGTGAATAATAATAAAGAAGTACCCCAGACTCTTGTAACAATAAGTTATAGTTGTCCGGGGCAACACAAAAACTATGTTATGCTTCATTTTCTGTACGTCATTGTCCAATGTCTGAAGTTATTTGATAAAGTTACACATCTGTTCTCTGTCCGTGGCCATAGTTACTTGCCGAATGATCAAGATTGCGCTCTGATTAGTAAAGAAAAATTAGGTTGGATAATGCTGAAATTCCTGCAAACTGCTATAAAGTCATGCTAAATGCAAGAAAATACCCATCTCCGTTCACCTTGTGTAACATCAGTGCAACGGATATTTTTGACATAAAAGCTGCCATAGATCCTATTGTCAACAAAAATCCTAAACCTCCTATTAAATTGAAAATGTGTAGGATGATTGAAATAAGTAATAGTTACAGATATGCTAGAATGCGTGATACAATGGACCTTGGCGAGACAGCATTATAGTGTCAAAAGAAACTTGCCTACAGAGCTGGGCCTCACACTTTTGTATGAAAATGGCCCTCCTGAAATTGCTGGACAAAAGAAAAAGGATTTGATATCATTAATGCCTTATTTAACAAAATGAAGCTACTGTAAATTTTATAAAGAGTTGTGTGGAGTAGTTCCAGATGATGCAAATGAAAATAATGCTGTTGACATTTCAGACCACGATATTAGCAGTAGTTGCGACGACTAATCGAGAAATGGCTTTGGTTATAAACATTGAAACTTATATTATTACTTCTTTTTTTTATAAAGCCACATAGGGCTACATAAGTTCATTTCAATTTTTGCGGTTCAGTTTTTCAACTTTTGGAGTCCTTTCCTGATGTTTCCTTCCTTGAACCTTCTCCAGTAGTCCCTCAATCCATCCGATCTTCTCTGCCGTTCCTTGTCACAATACACAACTTTCTGACGTTTCGTCGGTTTCTGCTGTTCAAGTCTTGTGGTTTTCAGCCTGTGGTAATTTCCGGCTTTTGTTTTGAGGTCCGCAAGTGAGATTTGGAGTCCGTCCATGTCCTCCCTTATTTCCCTGATCCAGTGGGGCTGAGTTTTTCTATTAAGGAAAAAGTTGATGATTTGTTTTGAGATTCTGGAAGATTCGGTCCTCGAGAGATATCCAAAGAAGGAAATTCTCTTTTTCCTCATCTGGTCTGCTAGAGGTTCTGTATTTCTGTATACTTCTTCTTTCGAGACGGGTTTCCATATCCCACCAGAGAAACATCTTTTGTTCAGGCATCTCCTGATGATCCGACGCTCCAATTTTGAGATTCTGTGCTCCGTGTTTATCTTCCTGAGACTGAAGATTGTTTCGCTGCTCTATGTGATCTTTGAAAAAAAAGATAAAAAATTGTGTTTTTTCACACCATTTTTTGCATTTGACACTGGTTTTCTCATAAACTATTTAACTTACAGTTCTGGGAGCTATTTTATTAAATTTATCAGGTCAAAAACCATAAGAAACGATTGAATTCGCCCCTTAATCTACCTTACCAGAATTTCAAAAAGACCTCATTTCACCTGGTGAGCTGAAATCCGGGCGAAATCTTTCGCTAGCCGTAACTCGGAAACGAAGCATTTCCGGACCCATGTTTATATAAACTTTTTTCATTATTGTTACATGTACAATGAGCTCCCAAAATTTCTGCATATGCTCGTGAATCACCCTGTATCACGGACAAACAGTAAAAAACAAACAACACCATATATTTTCCAGCAGCATCGTGGAAATAATACCATTCATCTATATCGTAACTTTATTCATTTTCATCTTTATTCATCATCATCTTCTTCTTCATCGTCTCCTTGACAGTCACTTCTACTCCAACTCATCAATAAAAAACTACAGGACCTGTTCCGGCAACCACCAGCTACAAAACATCTTGATTTGTGCCCTCCGAACATTTGGCGACTTCCAACCAGTCGAGGTAACCTGGTCAAGACATCCTCGGGAAGCGATCGGTACACAACTCAACCATACATCAGTTAACAAAAAATAGTAAACAACCGACAGGTATTTATAAATCAATTGTAAATGTATTCACATATTTTTATTTAATTTAATTGTCTCTCTTTTGTAATGTAACAGGGTATGTCTCAACTAATATATTTTTAATTAAAATGATAAGTAATAATCACATTCTTTGTTTTTTATAAACCACCTATTTCCACTAAACCATCTAACAAACCCCACGCATAAAAAGTAGATTTATAATTAAGCATAAAACTGATACAAACAAAAGTGGCAATCCCTATTGGGAGGACTTTAGATTATAAAATTAAAATTTATTAAAGACGATAGTACAAAGTGGCAATTCCTATTGGGGGGACGTTTGATAAATAAAATAAAACTGATAGTACAAAGTGGCATCCCTGGTGGGGTTTGGTGATTTTGGAAATAGTGGTTTATAAAAAGTAAGTAAATGTCAAATAATCAAACTAGTAGAGTATTAAGAAGTAATAATAAAAAACAAGAAAAGATGGGTCATGTAAAAAAAAGGACTGGCTTAGTCAGTGAAAGTGCTGATACTATGATTTTAGGGGAGGACGAATAGAACAAATACTAAGTAACTTAGATGTGATAGTAGGTAAAGATAATGATCAGGATAATATTTTCATTGGGAATTTTAACCCTAGATTACTACTCATTAGTAAAAATTACGTACTGACATTTGTAAAATTCCAAGATCTGGCAAACAGCGCATGCGCGCACATCGGCCGTCTCAGTACCTTCCTTTCTTTGTCTGTAGAAAGACTGCCAGTGTTCCATTGGCGCCGCTCAAGGACAGACAGTTTTTGCTATACAATACCCTGTGTAGTAAATTTTACTAAAGAGTAGTGACTTCGAAAGTTTTGTCGCTGTTGATATAATTACTTTCTCCTTAGTTTAATGTTTTTTTTCTTCAGTATTTGTTTGTATTTTAGTGTAAATATTTAGTGTTTGTGTACATTTTAGTGTTTAGTTTGTATTTAGTGCATAATTTCTTTCAATTTCAATTTATAATGGATCAGCAACAGTATGAACGTATGAATAAAAAAATTGAAGCTCTTCTTGAACAAACATTATCATATATTGATGATTCAATGAGCCTTAGTGATGATGAAGATGAGTTGGACAACGTTGAAAATGATGTAGTAGAAAATACAGACGACAGTGACGCTGATCCCAATTTTGAAGTTGAAGAAGATGAATTAGTGTCAAGTGAGTCAGACAACGAATCTTCGAGAATTGGAGGTTCTCCTCAAAGAAAGAGAAGAAGAAACATTACTTCAACTCCAAGGAGAATAGATTTTCCTCCACCAAGGTCTCCAGTGTCCCCGATACAACTGTCTGGTCTCCAGTCTAACGAAGCTATTATACAACCTTCTACGAGTAGCATTCCCCCACAAGAGATTATTCACTCTAGAGTATCTAACACATCAGATCATCAAGTAACCAATCCTCACAATGTGAGGATTGTAGATAGGCAAGACGATGTCATCGTCTTGCCTACACATCGAGTAATTAGAGCGCCTAATAGACACGTATGGAATTCACAGCCTGGACCTCAAAACGTCAGAACTGCTTCAAGAAATATTGTTCTCACAAGAAGGGATGTAGTAGGAACAGCTCGAGATGCAATCACCCCTGATGAATGTTTCCATGAAATATTTGATGAAACCATGTTGAAGAAAATAATTCAACATACTAATGCAGAAATGAATCGTGTAAAGGTCAACTACAATAACCGAACATCTTACATACATCCTATTGACATGGTAGAAATGAAGGCGTTTCTTGCAGTGTTAGTAAATAGTGCAGTTTGTAAGGACAATCATTTGGCTGTGAGAGAGCTGTTTGATACTGAATATAGTGGATCTTGCTACAAATCAATAATGTCAAGTGAACGATTTGAATTTATCTTAACCTGTCTCCGATTTGATGACAGGGAATCTAGGGTTGAACGCAAAAAGGAAGACCCTTTTGCTCCTATTAGAGAACTTTGGGATGATTTTACATCAAATTGCCGCTCTAAATACAAGCCTGGATCATATGTAACTGTCGACGAACAGTTACTTGGATTTAGAGGAAAGTGTATGTTCCGCATGTACATTCCAAACAAACCGTCCAAATATGGGATAAAGATTGTGTTGTGCTGTGATAATACGACATACTATTAGATTGATGGTGTACCATACGTTGGTAAAAAAAACCCCGACAAGAGGACTTCCCGTAGCTGAATACTTTGTAAAAGAAGTCACAAAGAGTATTCATGGTTCAAAAAGAAGTGTTACCATGGACAACTAGTTTACCAGTATTAAGTTAGCCGATGATCTTCTTCAAGATCCTTATAACCTGACTCTAATCGGAACTGTTAGACTCAACAGAAAAGGAGTACCAAGAGAACTTGCTAACAATAAAAGAAGACCGGTTCATTCATCTATGTTTCTATTTGACAAGGAGAAAACTTTGGTGTCCTTCAAACCCAAATCAACCAAAGTTGTAGTTGTTCTCTCTACAATGCACGAAGGAAAGGAATTAAACCAAGATACAAAGAAGCCTGTTATAATTCACACATATAATGAAACTAAAGGGGCTGTAGACACCTTAGACAAAATGTGCAATGATATATCTTGCAGCAGGAAGACCAGGCGCTGGCCCTTATGCGTTTTTTATGGAATGTTAAATATCGCATTCATCAATGCATATGTGATTTATTGCATAAACAATCTACGGCAAGGTACTCAACCTCTAAACCGGAAAAGGTTTATGAAAGAACTTGGGAAGAATTTGTCTAAGCTTCACAAACTAAGACGACTTGAAGTTCCGACACTGAAGAGAAACGTCAAAATACTGATTGCGGAGTCTCTGGGAATTCCATTAAATCCGACACCTCTACAAGCGCCAGGTGCCAGAAAAACATGTCACTACTGCCCATCTGCTCTACATAAGATGACAACCAATTACTGCAGTCATTGTAACCATCCAATATGTGGACAACATCGTGCAATGGTCTGCAAGGAGTGCGATTCTCAGTAAAAGCAAGCCCCTACAATTGACAATTATCGTCTTGCACCTAATGTACTTTTTGTGAGTATTTCTTTTTATTAGATATGTATAAAACATCTAAATATAATGTATTTTACTTAATATTTGTCAATTTAAAAAAATACATAACCTTCAAAATTAAAAAAAAATTTTTTGTAACCCTTGTGTTTTCAAAAACGATAGACGTAGGTGTCAATTAAATAATTTTTTACACCAAGATTTTGGTGATGAATATTGATAAATATTGTTTTAAATACTTGCAAGCATTTAGGCATTAATATAAAAATAAAATTACGACCCTAACTAATATTTTCAATAGTAAAAAAAAAAGTTGGATGTAGTAAAATTTACTAATGAGTAGTAATGACGTGACAATGAACTGAGAGTAGTAATCTAGGGTTAAGGACGACAATAATGACTTAAATTTGAGCAACAATGAAATTAATATTGTGGGTTTGTTTGAGGGAGGTTCTGACTTGAGTGAGGCTAATGCAATAACAGAGTAACGATAATGTAACCAGTAACAATAATAATAGTAGTAGTGAAGGTGTTATCAGTAGAATGCTTTTGGAGAAACTTATTAGTATGGTTGGCGAGCAGACAAAAGAAATTAAAAAAATAAGGGAGAAGGCTAAAAGAGACAGGTTACAGATGGAAACTTCTTTAAAAAACACGAAAAGGGAAATTATACAGGAATGTAGAAAAGAAATTAAAACTGTAGTACAGAATATTAGGAAGGAGGTAAATATTCGATTTGAGAAAACTGACGAAGAAATGGTTAAGTTAAAAAAGAACTAGTAGCTCAAGGTATTGAACAAAATGAAGAATTTAATAAAAGGGACGGGAAGTTTTAAAAAATTAATTCAAAGGTCGATAAAATTAATAATGAGGTAAGCAATGCGAAAAAACATATTAGCGAAATTTATGATAAATTACAGGATCAGGGTCAAATGATTCCTGAAGTATGAGGGGAGCAGGAGATTTTAAATTATAAGGTTCAAGAAGGTTACAATGAGTTGCAAAATAGTTTAGGAAGATGTACGGAAAATAATACACTAAGTTGTAATGTAGGGAATCAAAATGTAGGGTATAGTGTTAACAATAATTTTTCCTATTAAAACCCAATAGAATTCATCAACACGTTAAAATATGAAATAGAAGCTAACAATATAAATGGTTGGAGGATGATAAAACATATAATTAACGTTTTTAAAGTTTAATACAGGATAAAATTGCGAATGATTGATGGAAATATTGGAAACCTACCGTAAATAGTTTAAATGATTTTATTAAAAAGTTCAGGGAAAAATTTTGGTCAGGCAATCTTCAAAGTCAATTGAGATAGGAATTCCAATTTTGGAGGTTCGATAAGGCAAAAAACATAAAAATCTGTACTTATTTTATGTCTAAACTTAACAAAGCAAAATATTTAGGACCAAAGCTTCAGGAAAGGGACTGGTAAAATTACTTAGCAAACATTTCAATAATGCAATAAACCGAGATAGGGTTATAGGCAGTATAGATGACGTAGAAGGGTTTGTGCGACTTCTGGATGACATGTAGGAGGAAGAGCTGTGTGAGGGAAGTAAAGTAATAACTTCAACAAACATTCTAATTATGGAGGTAGAGAACAGGGAATTCGTTTAAAAAACACGGAAATGATAGGTCAAATGACGACCATTACAACAATAACAATTTTAATCAAAAATTCAGTAACAATAACTGTAGATATAACGAGGAGAGAAGTAATTTTAATAATAATCGTAATACCATTGGCTACAACAAAAGCCCGGAAAATCTTAGGGAAAATTCTAATAATAATAGCAAAGGTTATACGCAAAACTACAAACCAGAAGTAGAAGGTAGAAAGGATGGGTTTAATACTAGAAGTGACCGTAATTTTGGGAACAGAGATGAGAATAGGGTCAACAGCATAGTGGTAGAGGCGGATATTCACAATGAGGACGTACATTTAAACTAGTGGAAGATGGACAAAAAAAATAGTAGCACAATAGTTTATCCTGTTCATCGTTAGATAGCAAAGGGGTTTATAAAAATAGAAAAAGGTGTAAAAATGATGATAATATAGTAAATGTTGTTGTAAACAAGGATATAAAATCTGATTATTAGAAGAGGTTGAATTTGACAGTAATAAAGAAAATACAGATGAAAATGAATTAATTTAGCAGAAATTGAAATAAGCATAGGAAATTGTAAGTTGAAAGTTTTGTGTGACTCGGGTAGTCAGATCAGCTGTGTAAATCAAGAATTTTTAACACAATTAAAAAGAGAGGTAGGAGAATTATTCTCAAAACTCCCAGTAATTAACATTACTTTTTTAACAGCAAAAAGGGTGTGGAGTTACGGGGTCAAAAGACAGGTCATTTTTGATTTTATGGTAGGCAATTAAAAGTTTACCCATGTGTTCTTTGTGGTACGGGGGGTAAAGGTTTCAATGGGGTGTGATTTTTTTTGTTTAAAAACGAAGTCAATATGGATTTCTGTAATAAAGTGTTCACAGCAGGACAAAGTATGGTGTCTTTTATAACAAAGAATAAGGTTGAAGACAATGCTTTTAGTTTACAAATGGTAGATGAAGCAGTGTTGGAAAATGAATTGTGGTCAGAGCAAATGACTGGAATAAATAACATCCTAAAACGATCTGAAAATGTGTCAGATAAACAACAGTTAAAAGATGTATTTTATGAATATAGGGAGATATTTTCTGATAGACCAGGGAAAATTAAAAATTACCTATGTAAATTGCTTATAAAACCTAATGCGCAGTTAATTAGAAGATCTAACCCAATCCCACATGCATAAAGGAAGGCCGTACAGGGTGAACTGGAGGAAATACAGGCAAATGATATAGTAGAGTTAAGTAATTCACTAGTCCACTTGTAGTTGTTAGAAAACCTAATGGACAAATTCGGGTATGTTTAGACGCGAGAGGCCTAAACAAATGTCTTACTGCAGACTGTATGCAACCTGAAAGTATTGATCAGATTTTGATGCGTTTACACGGGGTAAAATATATAAGCAGTTTCGATCTGACGAGCGGATTTTTACAGGTTGAGTTACATCCTGAAAGTAGGAAATACGTTGCATTCTTATGTAATGGACGAAATTTTTTACAAACGATTACCGTTTGGACTAAAGAATTCAGTTGCCGAATTTATAAAAGGACAGAATTATGTTCTAGGAAATGAAATTTTAGATTTTGCGTTAATCTCTATAGATGACTTGATCATTTGTTCTGTAGACTTGAAAACACATATTTAGTACAGATTAAGGTTGCTTTTCAATAGATTAAAACAGTTTAATGTCACATTGAAACTCAGGAAGAGTAAATTTTAGGCTGAAAAAATATAACATTTAGGCTACATGGTACCTAAATACAGAAGGAATTATGGCAGATCCTGATAAAATACATGTTATTCAAAATTATTCTTAAAATTTCTTCTTTGCTATGAAATGCTGTAGAATTATGGGCTTACGTAAGAGAAACATTAAATAGTAATAGGTATAGAATAAGTTATAAGAAAAAAAATTAAGTGTATTTATTACTTTAACGTTTACTAATTTATCTAATAAATAATTACAAAGATTTATGAGACTTGTAAGTTTGTTTTTGTGCTGTGAAAAATTTTAAGAAATGGACTCTGATCTTTCTCCCCCTGGACCTTCATTTACATTTTATGATAGTATAGCACAGCAAGGTTTTATTTTATTTTACTTTATCTGGTAGTAATTAAAATGATTTTAGTGTAGTTTTTATTAGAAGTACAGTAAAATAGCTTAGGTCAAAATGAGGGCATTTAAACCATGAAATTGAGGTTGTAAAAATGTGGTCAGTAAGGGGAGTAAGAAACCTTTATTTAATATGTAAGGGTCATATCACTGTAAAAAGTGTCATTTTTGAAGGTGGAACATTTTGAGATTCGGTAGGTCTAAGGGTAGTGCCTAAATAGAAAAAAGAGGGAGAAAAGGAAAAATAAAGAATAAACCACGCTGAGAGGGGTCGGTCCTTTCTTGAGTTTCTGTAAATAGGACAATGTGAAAAAAATATGTATGCATAAGTGTGTGTGAATGAGATTTATAGAAAAAGAAACTGTTATATTATTGTAGGGTAAAAAAAAATTGACGAAGTAATTATTTGTGAATGCCCGTTTACTTAATAAAAAAAATCATTGTTTTTCAAATAAGTTAGTTGATACGATATAGTAATGTAAGGTATATTAATATGTAAAAAGTATATTGACTAATTTAGCTATAGGGTAGTCAAAAAACTAAGCTGTATAGTATGATTAAGAAATATTTGACATTTTAGGCCTACTAAAAATTATAAAATTAGCTTGTAATTCTTTTTACAGTTCAAAATTTTTAAATTTGTATTAGCCTTTTCTAAAAAATTATTCACTGTAAAAGAAGAAGAGTAATTTTTTGAGACATGCCTAATTTGGTAGATACATAAACTCAGAAGGGTAACATAAATTAACTTGAACAGTGTTGTTTAAATTAACAAAAGAAGGAATGTGGGTGTGAAGATCGTAAGGGAAGTAGAAATTTTAAAAGAGTTCTCACGGGAACTAAACAATCAAGAAGACAAAGTTCTGTTTGGAATAAGTTCAATTACACATTTCACCTACGGAATAGTAAAGGGCACTATTTTAGCTCGGCCATATATAGATGGATTGATAGTGCTTACTTTTCGGTTGTCCCACACGGTTGACGAAGTTATTACTTTTCCGTCAAAACTTGCGTATAGTTCGGGAAAAATTCCAATTAAAGAAGATAAATTACAGGACATAAGACGTCTATTACCTTATGTTCCTCAAGATAATGGTGAAATCCAAGATTTCTACAGCAAACTAATGGTATGGCCTTCATCAGTTCAAGATAAAAATGGGGATGGCGAAGAAGAGCACAACATATTTTGAAAGCGGCGTCCAGAAAACTATACTTTTTTTATAATTTCTTCATTTAAAAAAAAATTAAATTAGTATTTTTATATTTTTAAAATTTTTATTTTTAAATATCTGTTTTAAAATATACAATAAAACATGATTTTGGTGTAAATGTGTGTATGTTTTATTTCAGACAGCCCGAAAGTAAACTAAAACATTCTAAGTCATGATAAAAAACTGCTTTATTAACAAAATGAGCAGATATAAAAATTTCACAAAAATCTGTGATGTTTCTAATAATAATCCAATGTTGCTCAAATTATTTGGAATTTTTTAAATATACCGTTTAACAGTAAAACAGTTTTTTTTGATTTCCCAACAATTGGCTCCAACTGACTTAGCACGTTTTAGTATTCACCGATTCATATGTGGTAAGGACAGTTAGAAAAAACCGATTATTTGCAGCACAAGGAAAGCTCAAAAGTGACAAAGAACTTCTCAAAGAAGGCCGAGGTGCAATCAATATTGTTACATTTTCGGACAATATTAGTATTGTAAAGTGGGCTGACAGTAGTTCTGTACAAGTCATATCAAATTTTGTGGGAAAGGAGCCCACAGATACAGCTATAAGTTTTGATAAAAAACTAAAAAAGCAAATTACTGTAACAAGGCTCCACTGTGTATCATATTACAACAAATACATGGGCGGGGTAGATTTGACTGATCGAATGATAGCTCACTACCCATATACTAGAAAGAACAAGAAGTTTTATGCACGTATATTTTATTACTTTTTAAATTTAGCAATTGTAAATTTATGGATATTATTTAAAAAAATTGCAAATAAAAAAATTAAATTGGTTGAATTTAAGGGTATAATTGCCACAACACTTGTTGAAACTTGTACAATCAAGAAAAAGGTTGGTCGACCATCTACTAGCCCTGGGAATAACATGCCCATTAAAAAAAGAGCAAGGTTAGGATGCTGTGATGAGGTTCGTCTTGATGGCATAAACCATTATCCTATAAAGACAGTAGTCAACAATCCACCTCGTCGTCGAACACGGTACAAGTGTGAAAAATGTGAAGTCCCTGTTTGCCCAGAATGTATGGGGGATTACCATAGCAACTTTTGAATTCATTTTTCTTAAAAACATGTCACTGTTTCACTTTAAAATTTTATTTCACTTTCAAAATTTAAGTTTTAGTTTATAATATTATAAGTTTAATTTTTATTGATGCTGTGAGTTGGCACATATTAGATCATTTTGGTGTAGATATTGTTTTATACTATCTTATTTACTTTTACTTTGTTATATATTTAATTATAAGTTCGAATTAATTTCAGTTATGTTGTGTTTCAATTTTTTTTCTGATTTAGTTCAGTTTTTTATGAGATAGTTTATACAATACAGTTATATAGTTTATACAACTATACTATATAGGTATACAGACAATAAGTTTTTATTGATGCTGTGAGTTAGCACATATCAATAGGAATAACCTTTTTTGTGTTAATGTATGTAAAACATTAGTTTTTTTATGTAATTGAAATAAAGTGGTTTGATAATGAATTTAACTTTGCTACGAGAAAAACCTTTTTTCGTAAAAAGGCTTACGTTGGATTATTTATTTCAAAGTTAATATTTTTTTTGTTCTATAATATTCTGTCTGGTAATATTTAAAGGAAGTCAATGTATTAATGGCAATTTCACGAAGCCAATGTATGCTTGTCTAAATTACTTATTTGTGTTTAATGAAAGAAAAAGACCAAACACAATAGGATTTTTTGTAATTAAACGTAATTGGTTTTAAACAGAATTGACTTTGTCTCATGCATTATTTTAAAACTTACCTTTGTCAATTTTTTTTTGTTTATCGTCCGACTGTTCTGCAATCACTGCTAATGCAGACGATGAAGGATGAAATGATTTTTTGTAACGCATGAAAATATGCCGTGCCTGGGTGGGATTCGAACCCTAGACAGTATGATGGGAGGCTGACTAAATGAACTATGACATGTACCAAGCAACCCGCTGCACACTACGACAGAAAAATCTTCTCTTTATATAGAAAAATGTTATGAAGATGTATGGTTATGTTTATGATCCTACTGCAGACCCTTAAGGATGACTTACGAAAATAAGTAATAAAAAATGGCTACACCAGACTGACAGTCGAAACTGGGGCCCCTGCCATAAAAATATACTTTCTCGCCGAGGCAATATAACATTTATTTTGTCATAATGAACCATGAGTTAGCATGATTACATAGTGCTGACATAATACTATGATATACCGCATGACTGGGTTTAACGTCGTCAAGTGTGTTATGAATCCAAAAGGGAGTAATTCTAAAACTGACGCGTTGAACAGACAGGAAAAGTACTACCTAATCGTTGGTTCTTTTTGAGCATATAAGGACGTGCTTGTACAGGTATGTACCATGAATCCTAGCATTATTAACCAGCACGAAAAATGGTCCGGGGGTAGTTGAAGCATTGTTGCCAGATCGCTCCCCGGACATTCATTCAAGTCGGCAAGAATTGGGGTGCCCCAAACTAGCAGTCTTAAGCTCTTTTACAATAAAAACATCCGGAAAATACTGTGGATTTCTAATGATGCGTATTTCAGTAGGCTACTACAAAAATGTTAATGCTGTGTTGAGATCTGTAAGTCAGATGCGCGTGCAAAAAGTTAGGCAACCTAAATTTTGCAAAGATTTTGACGAATAAATGTCTTTTAAAATGACTGACTTATACTTTTTATTATTTCGTTATAAAATTCAAAGTTTTAGCTTTAATTTCATATATTACTTGTCATAAGTTACAGAGGAAAAAAATAGTTATCTCTGACTTTAAAACGTGACTAAAAATGTAAGGTTTACTCCAAAACTTACCCAATACCCGGTGATCCGTTCTCGTTTGCAGTCTGTCTGTCTAGAATTCTCACTCCAAAAATCTATTTTTAGAAATGGCACGAAACATTCACACTACAGTACGTTGTTTTTGTTTCCAAAATATCGCTGGAACAGGGTTTTGTTTATTGCTCAGAAACATGAATATGACATTAGACGTGGCAACGTTGAAGGGTGCAAGGGAGAGAAAGCGTTCCGTCTACTTAGTCGCCATCAGACCATTTTCATACGGTCAACTCTAGTTTAAGTCAACTAATAATATTTACGCTTAAACATAAAATTACGGGTAGTCTTTTGGTCTTAAATAGGTAAAAATGTACATCAGCGTAGCTTTACAAATGTCGCTGGAAATAAATTACAAATCTTGTACTTACCTCAACACTCCCTTGAACAACATAAATCATCATCGACTTTAAACCATTCTTTCCAAAAATTATATCGCCTTCCATATGCAGTTCAGATACCATTCGATTAGCCACAACTCTTAAAAAATCATGTTCTTGAAAGCGAAAGAGATCTGAATGGCTAAGGGCTTCAAAAAATATATCAAAACACAAATTTCTTGCCATTTGAGGTGGTATGTCTTGAAAATTGACAGCATAATCTAAATTCATTCTTTTCATCCATGCATATGCATAGAACCAAGCAATCCTTTGAACAATTATTTTATTGTACTTCAAAGCTGTCTGTAAAAAAAGTATCAATTCACAATTCAAGTCAAAGTAAAATAGAATAATTAAGCAGGGTGTAAATTTTTTAGTTTTACTGGACCTAGGGTAACTGCTGGTAATAATGCTATGCGGGTTTTAATGCTATCTATTTTTAACAGTTGATTTTGTTCAGTCTTCCTGCTTACAGCCGTTATAAACTACAATCGTTGGACAAGAGCTTTTTAAAACCCTTGAGAGTGTATTGGAATCAACCTTTGGACACTTACCGTCAACATCCTGACCGATCTATCACAAAACGTCAGTTTCCAACGCTTTTGCTGAAGCACAGTATCATGCCTCAACTCCTGCACACGAATTTCCGGGTTTAAAGCCACTGGAATACATCCGTGAAATCAGAACATCTTTCCAGAATTTGCATTCGCACTAAGTTCCGTGTCAGAACAAGAAAATCCTGGAAATAATTCAACACCAAATACCAAGGTCACGACAAATAGTGGGGTATTCGATCGATTTAGGCGGCCAAAATTATTTTTGCAGTTTAACATCGTTTTGGACTTTCGAACCGGGCTGATCCGAAATCCGACTGACTGGGATAGTCAGTCAGACGGTAGATTTTAGCTCTAAATAGTAAAGTAACATCGTTTGAGCAACAAGCTTGGCGTGGTGACCAGTTGTAGTCCTGTTAAATAAACTGATATCGCTCTTCAGTCTTTTTTGAGTTTCGCGTATACTCGAGATAAAATTTTCACACAAAAATAAACAAATTCTGCGACCAAATTGCGCCAGTTTTAAAATAAATTTCTCAATAATAAAGTAAAATTCAAATAAAACCGTTTATGCGGTCTTTCTTAGTGCACTTTTGAAATACTTTAAGACAAAAGTTATTTTACAAGAAAAATATGAGTTTTTTTGTTATAATTTCTCGTGTTTAAAATATTTTAATTTCTAACATTAATAAAACGGTATATAAAAGCCTATGGTACGATTGATGTAGCGTAGGCTACATGTGCCAAAACGTACAGAGGGCTAAAAGGAACTTAAAATACACCAGGTAGGTAGGGTACCATAGACCTAATAATGATAAGTACCACGATTTAATGAGATGATACTTCATCTAATGATGTTTCGTTCCGTTATACAACGCTAAGCTCGGGTTTCATCTAAAGGTTTAAACGGGTGTAAGATATCTACGGTCCTCTTCAAGTTTTGTCCCTGTTCTAGGAATTAGCCTCATGACAGCTTTAATCGGGTTCAAGCTCAGCAGTAGTCTGTTCAGCAAGCCTTATTCAAATGATAGGGTAGACTGGGGTAATGTCAATCAAGGGGTAATCGTGGTCACTAAGATTTCTCGTAAAGTGGGTAGCGCAGATTGCCACTGATGGGTGCTGCCACCTCTTACCTCTTTCTGGAACTTCTACATCAGCGCATGCCATCCTGTCAGTTACGATTTGATCTTTGCGCGAGAAATATTGTTTTTGCGTTGTAAGAAACTAAATATGTACTTCAAACCGTATTATTCACCTGTTATGCTACTTCTACCGCCATACGATTGATCATACAATAACAAGGTAAGCCCTCTTTTTGTACTAGACAGCTTCTTACAACAAATTAAAGCACAGTTTTTTTAATTTTAATTGTTGAGCAAAAACATGCGTTCGGGGTAATGGTGGTCACCAAATTCGGGGTAATGGCAGTCACTATGTCAACTGATCGTCATTACCCCATTAGTATCCATTAATTTTTTTAATGTTTTAGATGCCCAGAAAGTATATAAGGAAGACAGAAAAAGCTAAATGGACTGCAGAAGACTTAGAGAAAGCAAAAATGGCGGTTGATGGAGGGTTGTCGACAAGACCGACTACAATACTCAGACCTCAATACAGAAAACAAAATGGCGGCAATCGTAGGGCAAGTTTAGTTTATCAAGAACATTATAGGTTATGGAAACCAAATAATGTTAAATTGCATCACACGCTAATTAGCTTTAAATAAAAAACCGAAATTTTAAATTTACATTTTAAAGGCAAGTAATTGCAATAATTCTTAACAAAAGAGATAATTTGACTTGAATTATCTTCATCTGGTGGATATTTACTGGCTGCTAAACTTCAATAATTTACGTTTTTTCACCTTTTCCCCGACTTCTTGATTTGACACTTCACACTTTTTTTTGTTTTGGTTCTCTAATTTCGTAGCGATTTCTTTCCAAACATTTTTTTTAATTTAACAATTTTACATAGTTATAAAAATATTGGACAGTACTTAAACACTTTTTTTGATTACTTTCCTTAAAAGAGTTCCACACTTGCACCTATCACCAAAATTACTAATAGAATCTTCACTTAACTGAATGCCTAAACACATTGAACCATCTCTTTGATTTTGTAATTTTAAAAATTCAGATTCATAAGCGCTACTGATCAACACTTGAAAGAGTTTATACACATCACAGGACAAAGAAATAATATTGTAAACAATTAACACTATTAGTTCACATAACCACAACACAAAACAAGTTTAACTGCAAATTAAATAAAACCGGAATCGTAATAAACACACAGATTACTAAGAGCTACGAATACTACACACAATTTATAAACCTACAAACTACACAACAATATCATATAAATACTCTTATAATGAAGTTGAACTGTACTAAATGCTAACCTCTATCACACTAAAAACCCTATAACATATAATCTAATAACCCTATTACAGATGACACTATAAAGAACTTATAAACTTTAAAACTACACTAAAATATCATAGAAATACTCTCATACCAAGTTGAACTGTAAATGCTAACCTCAACCACACTGAAAACCCTAAAAATAACCCTATAACATATAATTTAATAACCCTATTTCAGATGACACTATACAGAACTTATAAACTTTAAAACTACACTAAATTATCATAGAAATACTCTCATACCAAGTGAACTGTAAATGCTAACCTCAACCACACTGAAAACCCAAAACTAACCCTTTAACATATAACCTAATAACCCTATTACACTGATAACACTAAACACAACTTATAAACCTTAAAACTACACTAAAATACCGTATAAATACTCCGATAATGAAGCTGAACTATATTAAGCGCTTAACTCAACCACACTGAAAACCAGTAAAAACACGTGTAATTCAAAATTATGAAGCCCTACGATTGTCGCCATTTTGTCCACTATCGATACATGCATTGAGGTCTGAGTATTGTAGTCGGTCTTGGTTGTCGATAAGAAAGGCTGCGGAACAATTTAAAATACCTTTTAGCACATTGCAAAATAGATTAAAGAGTGGAACTGTTTCTGACCCGAATTTAGGCAGAAAATGTGACTTTCCTCCTGCACACGAACAAGCTCTAGCTGATCACGTGAAAATATTAAAATTTTTTTTATGGTATCACAGCAGTAAAATTAAGAAAAATTGCTTCTGAATACGCAGAAAAAAACCAGTTAAATCATAGATTCAATAAAGAAACTAAAATGGCTGGTTTAGATTGGATGTATGGATTTATGAGAAGGCATAAGATTAGTGTGAGGAAAAAGAAGCTACAAACGTAGGAAGAGCTAGCTGTAGGGTTCAAGAGAGTAGAAGTTAATCGGTTTTTCAATAACTTAGAAGAGTCAATTGATAAATAAAAGTTTAAAGATACTTATAACTATCTGGAATGTAGATGAGACAATAATAGTCTCATAATGGGAACAGAACACTATAGCTATGTTTGATTCACACGATTCGTTTGTCTTCGAAGAGAGGAGTACGCGTTTGCATTGTTTTACCAGCTTCGGGGCACAAGTGATTTCCTCGAGATTATTAGCAGGTATATTTCACATTAGCCTGGCATCACTTGTATACCTTAGGTCCAGTAGTTTTGGATCTGTGAACCGGCGTAATTTTCTGTGTTCTTCTCTTACTTAATTCTCTTATGTCTTTGACTTTTGTTCCTGGTGGGTGAACTAGTTTAACAATTTCCAGCGTTCCTTCGAGCGAATCACTATTCTTTTCATAATTCTTTTAGTTTTATTTCAGAATAAAGTAGTCAATTTTTGTCAATTTCCTAGATTTCGCACTGTCAGTACAAGACTATCGTAACTCAAAAAATGAGAATTTGAGTTACGGGCATTAGAAGATTCTACACTGTTAGCTTTATATAACGGAATAGTATCGTAACTCAAAACGTCCTACATCAGCTGTTATTAGTAAAACTTTAGTATTACATTAGTGAAATATCATCATTTCATTTTGTGCAATACTATCGCATTTTGACTTGTAGTAGTCTTGCACTATACACGGATTGAATACGATACAAGAGTATCGTAAGTCGAAATACGACAGTATTGCACCAACCTTACAATCGATTTTATTCCTTCTATTTTGTGTTATGGTGCGGTTTGAGGTTATGTTTGTGCGTTTGGTTGTACTTTGAGAGGCAGTATTATTTGTTTGTGATTTAGATATTGAATAAACTATGACATTCGTGTGTAAATTGTGTAAAACCAAGTTTTATAACAGAACAGTTTTCGTTTTACACATCAGCCAAGCGTGTAATTCAAATAATGTGAACATTGTTCATGAAACTAATAATTTGCAAGAATCTGAAGATGTGATTTTGCTCAAGACTGCTGCTAATGAAAATATGGAGTGTTTCGATAACCCTGTGGTAAGAGTATTTCTGTTAATTAAATTAATTATAGTATTATAATAAAATATACTAAATATTAAAATACATAAAAAATGAAATGGGTAACTTAACCTAAAATATATACAGATTGATTTGAATGCCTATATTGATAATTACATACAGTTTAAGCAGCATCAGGATACAGCTCTAGGAGGCGGCTGTAATGCTAATAATAATATTGAGCTTTATTGTTAAAATGGTTTTTTTACAACGCATGATGCACTTACCTCAAATGTTGGCATGACCTTATTAAGTGGCTTTATATATGTAGCTGTACAACTGCTATGGCAGGTAAACTTGGTAGCTAAGTAGTATGGTGATAAACTTACTTATGTGGGTATGTTTCTAAGGAATAAATTGAAGATTATAATAACAGTTTATCTGCTTTTAACTGCAAGAAACTATTTTTTTTTTTATAATGTACCGAAACTATTTTTTTAACACATACTACTGAATATAGTTACACCAAGTAAAAAAATGTCTGTCAGTGATAAATGAAATGACAAGTTCAGTTGATAATGACAGTTCTTTAAAATGACCTAAAAAAATAACTAACCTGCATGTTGAAAAAGAAAAATAATAATCACTTCATTAATCCTGGATAGATAGAATGATTGATTATTACTGTGACATATTTCATATGTTTTAATGCAGCTATATTTTTCTTATAATTACAGGAATTGCAAATAGAGGATATACCCAATGACAACACAGATGAGAACCCAATTTAGAAATCAAAATTTAGCGATGGAACAGAGTACTGATAAATTAAATTTAACATGTAGTATTGGAGAAATTCAGAACACAGGCACAGCTAATATTAACCGAGATACTACAATTGTATGTCCACAGTTAACAGCAAATGATTTCCAGGTATGTTACTAAACTATTAAATCCTGAGAATCTCTTGGGCAGATCGTGTGACAAACGGAGAGGTGCTGCAGCAAATGGAGAAAGAGATGGAGGTGTGAATAGAGTGAAAAGAAGGAAGTGTGAAAGCGTGGAAAGAAGGAAAATGTGTGATTGGAGCATGTGATGAGAAACAGAAATAAGTACAGGCTCCTTCAGTCCATTCTTCAGGGTAAAATCATGGGAAGATATAGACCGGGTAGAAGACGGATTTCCTGGCTCAGGAATCTTAGAATGTGGTTCTCCAAAACTACTCTGGAGCTGTTCGTGGCAGCTGTCAGTAAGTTGCCATAGCAAGAATGATCGCCAACGTTCGGATCGAATAAGCACCATAAGAAGAAGACGATTATAATTATTGATAAATTTATAAAATTGGTATTGCTCTGTAATTGCTGTTATAATTACAAATGTTTTTTTTATTTACATCATTGTTTATCCTTTGTTTCAGGATACATCATATTTTCATGTCACAAATATGGACTCATATGATAGTGATAAAGATCCTGAATGGTTACCTGAAGACATTGTACCAATGGTGCCGTCTTCTGATGAATCGGACAATAATGAAATGACCATTGCAGAAGAAACCGTTCGTCTACAAAATGAACCACCCTGTGAAACATTTCTCTCGCAAACCTCCTCAGCAGGTAAGATTATTTGATAATAAATAAATAATTTTTGTTTTTATGCAGTCAATAATATTGTTGTGTAATTAAAACTAAACTTGCCTTGATGCAGTCAACAATATTGTTATGAATTGAAACTAACACAATTGAAGAGTGTATGTGGAAATGGGTGTAAGTGCCACAACAACGAAAATTTGTTTTTTTCGTGGAAACGTCGGGCACAATGTAGTAAAGGTTGGAAGTGCTATTTCTGTTTATAAGTAGGTTAAAAAGTTGTTTATGCTGTTAGTAAAGCTCTGTCTGTAGTCTGTGTGCGTGGGCGTCGGGTGTTGGTGTGCACTGATTCGCTCAGTGCCCTGCAGTCAATTAGTGATATATATTCACGCCACCCGCTAGTTGCAGATGTCCACGGCTCCGTGAAGCAGCTTAACGATAGAGGAGTAAGCGTTGTTTTCTGCTGGGTTCCGGGTCATGCTGGAATCTCGGGAAATGAGGCTGCTGATTTGGCCGCTAAGGAGGCAGCACGCCAACCGGCCTTCACGCAATATCTGACTGTGTCAGATTTCGTGGGCCTGGTGAAGCGTGTCATCACTGATTCCTGGCAGGTAGAATGGACTGGCTCCCATGGCAACAAGCTTCGTGAAATAAAAGATAATGTTAAGCCCTGGGATACGTCACTGAGGAAGAACAGAAGGGAAGAAGTTGTCATCGCGCGACTTAGAATTGGGCACACCAGATTAACCCATGGGTATCTCATGACGTCTGGTGATGCTCCAATTTGTGGCAGATGCGATTGTCCTTTTAAAGTCAAACATGTTTTAGTAGATTGCATCTGCTACGCAGCTCTGCGTCGGCGATTCAAGATTCCCTCGGAATTAAGGTATATACTCGGTGACGAAAGCCCTATTTTGGACGTGGCTATATAATTTTTACGATCGATTGGTGTATACAACAGTGTCTAATATATGTCCTATTAGTGTTACCCTATAGTATATGTTTTATATTAGTTATAAGTTTATATTTATATTATGTCTGTGTTCATATTGTGTGGCCCCTTTACAGCCTTTTGTGACCTTTTATGTCTGTGATATTTTCTTTTTTTTAATGTAATATTTTATTTATTTTTGGTTGTGATACTAGTTTTTAAGATTTTAATTACATATGTGTTAATGTTGTTTCTGTGTTTATTTTTTCTAGCTGTGATATTAATTTTAAGTTTATGTGTGTATTTCTTTTTTGTGTTCTTAGCGTTTTTTAGCCTGTGATGTCTGTGATATTAGCCTATAAGATTTTTAACTATTATATATATATATATATATATATATAAAAGGCGTTCTGCACTCGGGCTTTTTACACCCTTGTGTAAAACAACAGGCGAAGATAACCTCGCCGAGGTTTTTCGCCTTAAAAAAAAATAAATAAAAAAAAATAAAATAAAAAGTTGTTCATAGATAGCGTTAGATGTAAGTCCCAGCTGTTCAAACATGGAGAAGGCTGTACGTGCCAAGTGCCAAACGGCAGCCACTGTAGTTCCCATTGCTACTAATAGTTCGTTTGCTTATATCTGTTGTTTACGTTTTTAGCCTATTCGTTTCTACTTGTTTTCTTTTGTAATATTAATACTACAGTTGTTTTCTGCAATATCAGTGTACATTTTTTGCAAGATGGATCAAGTAGGTGTTATTAAAGTTGCTCGTAAATGTACAAAACCACGCCCAAGGCACAAACCATACGACAAAACTATACTAAATGAAGATATTCTCATTCCGAATCTAAGTGAAAGTAAGTGTTCGGGTAAATGTAAACATCAATGCCCAGAACTGCTTAAAGTAAATGTTGATTCTATTCTTACTGATTTTTCTAAACTAAGTGATGAAGAAAAGGGGACATATTTATTAAATAGTATGCATGTAATGAATCCAAGAAGACGCCGTCATGGACTATACAATGATGCTTCTGAAAGTCGCCGACAAGTCACAGTAAGCTATGAAATTCCTACTAAAGAAAAATCTCTGCAGGTATGCTCTTTGACATTTAAGCATGTGTTTAAGATATCGGGGAAAAAGTTGCAGACAATACAGAAGAAAAAAAGGAGGGCAATACTGTTTTTAAAGACGAACTTGGCCACAATCCACGTAGTCATTTACATAAATCTAAGTTTACTGATGATGATAAAAATAAAATCAAGGAACATATTAATAGCTTTCCCCGAATGGAGAGTCATTGCAGTAGAAAGAAAACTAGTAAAGAATACTTAAGTGCTGATTTGAATGTAAACAGATTGTTTACAACTCGTTTAAAATAAAGCATCCAAATAGTAATGTAACTTATCGGTTTTATCAAACAGTATTTAAACAAGACTTTCCGAAAGTAAAATTTGGTAAACCTCGTAGTGACACTTGTCGCACTTGTGATAAATTAAACACTCAAATTAAGGCTTCAGTAGATGAACGTATGAAATCTCAAAATTTGCAAACTCTTGAAAAGCATCACAGAAAAGCAGAGAAAGCCATTGAAATGCTTAAAGATGCTGTATATGAGTCTCAACTGCCAAATAGTAATTCAACAACAATAGCTATAGATTTACAAGTAATTTTTGTTCCTACCTTTAGACATAGCAATATGTTTTACTGTCGTCAGCTGTCTACATTCAATCTTTGCATTCATATTGCAGACAATACAGATAGTTTCATGAGTATATGGCGTGAGGGTGTGGCTGGACGAGGCAGTAACGAAATTTGTTCCTGTTTATTAAAGGTCATTTTGAAGCCTGTTACAGTAAAGAGAAATTTAGTTTTGTGGGGAGATAACTGTTCTGGCCAGAACAAAAATAAAGTGATGGTGTTTCTTATGATGTACTTAGCAGCAAAAGATATTTTCGAAAAGGTAGAAATAAAGTTCTTAGTTTCTGGCCATAGTTCTCATAGAAAAAAGAAAAAAAACCAATACAGCTATGATACCCTCTGAAGTTGAAGATATAGTCAGATCAGCGTGCATTAGAAGACCGTTTAAGTAACAAGAATGGAGAAGAAAGACTTTTTTGATATAAAATCACTTGCAGAAGAATATATTAATACGGCTAAACTAGAAATAAAAACAACTTCATGGCTTAAGGTGGAGTCTTCAAATCCTTCAAAAGTGTACACACGAAAGTCAGTAGAAGCTCTTAAGAAAGTTCAACTGTCGCCTCTCACAAATACAAAGAAAATTAGTGCAGAGAAGAAAATTGATCTGTTGAACATGGTAGACTATTTAGAACCTAAATACAAATACTTTTATATAGATTTGTGTCAGTGAATAAAATATATTTATGTGAAATGATTTTAAAACTGATTATGTAAAGCTTTGAAAGTAGGTTTTGTAGTAAAATGTTTAAGTATGGTTTCTTTCATTAATTTAATACACTTTTACAACCTGAAATGGTTGTTATCGTTTTCCTACTGTGTTCGTTCATGTTAAAGTGTTGAAGGAAGTATACTGGCACTTGCACTTTTTCCTGCGTTACATGTATAACACATACGATATTTTCTGAGAAAGTATATCACGTAAGTACATTGCAATAAGTAATTTTACGGAATAATGTTTTAAATACAGACTTAAATACCATCATATTTTTTGAAAATTTTCTATTGGTTATTTAGAAATTTATTTAGTTTTTTCTTAATACTGAAAAAAAAGGTTTTTGGCACTTACAACCTTTACTACATTCACTCCTCAATTGGTTTTGTTTTCTGTTTCAGAAAACAGAACCAAAGGTCGCAAACGAATCTTGAACTGCGCTGGCTGGGAAAGAAATCTTACAAAGTTAACATAAAATTCAGGACAACAGTATTTAAATAGTTCTGGAAAAGTAATAGAAGCTAGGACTTTAAAACAACCTTGTGGAGAAAAGTGTAGGCAAAAATGCACAAGTCGTATTAGTGAAAGTCAACGTAAACGTATTTTATGTAGTTTCTGGGGTGTGGGAGACATCACGAGACAACGAGATTTTATTGTAAAAAATATTTATGAAATCGTTCCTAAATACCAGTACAAAAAACAGGTACAGCGCGAGGAAATAACTATGCATTTCAACTAGAAATAGATGGCAAAAAAGAAAAAGTATGCAAGACATTCTTTTTATCTACGCTCTGTATAACAGATATATGATGGTCCGCAGTGCACTTAAAAAGTGTAGAAGAAGAAGAGTGTAGAAGTGCACTTAAAAGAAGAGTTTTTCAGGATCTCCAATATTCATCCCTTCACAATGGACACCGGTGATTTCATTAGCAAAAAAAAAAACTGGCCAACTTTACGCTGTCACACAACTGGAGACAACAGCTATAAAAGATTTAAAAAACTTGCCTCAGAATTAGGAAAAAATTACACCACTACGGTTGACCGAGAGAGAGAGTGATGTGGAGTGATATAAAAATTATTGAATACCGAAAAGAGAACCCACATAGCTTGTTCATAAAATGTTCATAAAAGAGGGGACCACCGGCGCCGAAGATCTCTTCCATTCCAGCTACCGTCAGTCTAGCCATCGTACGAGGAGGGTCAGACAGCCTCATCGCCGACGGATTATTGAATAACAGGCCATGCTGTATTACTGTGGACACGGGGGCCTCTATTTCAGTGATCCGGCCGGACAAGGCGACCCGCTGCAAAAAAAGAAAAGTAACCCAGAAGTACGCCGTGCAGACCGCTTCGGGCAGCACACTGCCTATTAAGGATGAAGCATTAGTTAATATAACACTTGGGTGTTACAAACTACAAGCCTGGGTGTTTGTCGCCGACATCGTGGACGAATTCATATTAGGACTTGACATACTGAGATCGCACGACGCTGCAGTAGATATCGGACGCCACTTGCTGAAGATGGAGCGGTGTGAAGTAGCGTTATGGAGTCCTCGCCTCAAGCCCAGCAATACTGAAGTTGTACTAAAAGCGGACGAAGTGATACCTGCCCGATGCGCAAGGGTTGTAACGGCCACACTGTCGAAGAATCTGGGCACCAACAGCAGCGTTACGGAAGCTGGTGAAATCACCGGAAAGGAAGGAGTGATCATCGGACGAGCTGTAGTACCGAACAGCAAGACGATCTCCGTCCGAGTAGCAAATTTGGACTCCTCGGATAAGTCACTACCGAAGGGAACTGTTCTTGGCAACTGCGAACTAGTGACTTGGACATCTGAACCACCAACTTCACTAAATCAAGGAAGGCGCCGGAAGAACCCGGAACTACAGCAACTGACAACGGCAGCCGGCGTTGAGCTCAGCGATATTACACGGAAGGGACTTGACAACTTAATCAGGGACTTCCGAGATATATTTGCGACCGAAGAAGAAGGATACGGCCGTACTAATCAAGTGTACCATCGAATCGACACTGGAGATGCTCAACCGATACGCCAGCCGCCGAGACGACTACCACTAGCAAAACAAGGAGAGGTTGATAAGATGGTGGAAGACATGAGAAGGCAAGGCGTCATCGAAGAGTCCGACAGCCCTTGGTCGTCACCTGTAGTGCTAGTAAAGAAGAAGAACGGCGAGTTACGATTCTGTGTTGACTACAGGAAGTTAAATGATGTAACCAAGAAGGACTGCTTTCCTCTTCCCCGGATTGATGATACACTAGACACTCTTGAAGGAGCGAAATGGTTCTCTACACTCGACTTGAAAAGTGGATACTGGCAGGTTGCGGTTCATCCAGAAGACAAAGAGAAGACTGCGTTTTCGACTGGACGAGGGCTTTGGCAGTTCACAGTGATGCCGTTTGGACTATTTAACGCGCCGGACACTTTCGAGAGGTTGATGGGAGTCAGTTCTACGAGGATTGACGTTTGAATCCTGCCTCGTCTATTTAGACGACATCATTGTGCTAGGGCGCACGGAAGAAGAACATCTGCAAAACCTAAGAAAAGTGTTCCAGCGGCTGCGAGGCGTCGGGTTGAAGCTGAATCCGAAGACATGTAATCTGTTTCGGCGAGAAGTACAGTACCTGGGCCACGTCGTGTCAGCAGCAGGCGTCGCCGCAGACCCCGACAAACTGAAGGCCGTAAAGGAGTGGCCTACACCACGAAACAAGCATGAAGTCCGAAGTTTCCTAGGACTGTGCGCGTACTACCGCCGGTTTATTGAAGGCTTCTCCAACATTTCGAAGCCTTTGACACGCTTGACGGAGGACAAGAAGAACTATCAGTGGGACGAGAGGAAGAAGAGTCCTTTAAGCGGCTGAAAGAAAAACTATGCTCCGCGCCAATTCTGAGCTACCCGAACTCAGAAGACCGGTTCATCGTCGACACGGATGCCAGCAACGTCGGAATCGGAGGCGTACTCTCTCAAGTCCAAGGAGGTGAAGAGAAGGTTATCGGCTATTTCAGCAGAACTCTGTCGCGACCGGAGAGAAACTACTGCGTGACGAGACGTGAGCTGTTAGCGGTCGTCAAGACGATTTAACACTTCCGGAAATATCTGTACGGGAGGGAGTTCACACTTCGAACCGATCATTCGGCACTGACATGGCTTCTGAACTTCAAGAACTTGGAAGGTCAAACCGCGCGCTGAGTCGAGCGCTTGCAGGAGTACAGCTGCAAAGCCGACCATCGCCCCGGAAAAGAACACTCTAACACGGACGCCTTGTCAAGAAGGCCGTGTGCTCAGGACTGTAAGCACTGTCTGAAAATCGAGCAGCGAGGTAACGAGGCTGAGGTACGGATAATTACGACGGTAGCGGCAGATGGCTGGGGTGACGACGATCTTCGCGAGGAGCAGCGGCAGGACCCGGACATAGGACCCCTGATCAACGAGAAGGAGTCAGGCCAACGGCCATCATGGGAAGATATCAGCTTGAGAAGCCCGGAATATAAAAGCTACTGGGCGCAGTGGGACTCATTTTCCGTGAGGGACGGCTTGCTGTATAGAGAGTGGCAGTCAGTAGATGGCAGTAAGCGCGTCCCGCAGCTAGTCCTTTCCACGCACAAAGACCAAGGACGTTATGTCAGAACTACACGGCGGCACTTCAGGCGGACACCTCGGCGTCAAGAAGACTATGGAGAATATTCGTCAGCGCTACTACTGGCTCCACTTACGGGACGACGTCGAGAATTTTTGCAAGTTGTGTGACACCTGTGCGGCTAGTCGAGGGCCCCGGACTCGAAGTAAAGGACAAATGCGGCAGTACAATGTGGGAGCTCCGTTCGAGCGCATCGCCATTGACATCGCTGGTCCGTTTCCCGTGACAGACGGCGGAAACAAGTATCTGTTAGTGACCATGGATTACTTCACTAAGTGGCCGGAAGTATACGCCATCCCAAACCAAGAGGCGGCTACTGTGGCGGAAACCTTAGTGAACGAGCTGTTCTCCCGATTCGGAGTACCGAGAGAGCTACACAGTGATCAAGGGCGAAACTTCGAATCGCAGCTACTTCAAGAAGTACTGGAACGATTGGGCGTCCACAAGACAAGGACAACAGCATTACACCCGCAGTCGGATGGACTGGTCGAGCGCTACATCAAGACAGTTGAAGAGCATCTGCGCAAGGTAGTCTCCAAAAATCAACGAGACTGGGACCAGAAGCTTCCTCTTTTCTTGATGGCCTACAGAGCGGCGATACATGAAACCACCGGCTTAACACCCGCCAAGATGATGTTCGGCCGTGAACTACGGTTGCCCTGTGATCTGCTGTTCGGCGCCCCGCCTGACAAGGAACAACCAGCGCAACAGTACACCGCAGAATTGGTAGCAAGTATCCACGAAATCCACGAGTATGCACGGCAACATCTGCAAGTAGCCAGTGATCGAATGAAGGCAAGATACGACTTGATAGCTAACTCCACGGGATTTCAACCTGGTGACCGTGTATGGCTCTACAGACCGGGAAGGAAGAAGGGAAGGTGCCCTAAGCTGGAAATTCAATGGGAAGGCCCGTATGCTGTCCTCGATCGCATCAACGACGTGGTCTACCGAGTACAGCGACGCCCAGAGACGAAGAAGATGGTAATTCATCTCGATCGATTGGCACCGTACTTAGGGGCGAAGAAGATGGTAGTTAATCTCGATCGATTGGCACCGTACTTAGGGGCTACTCGGGACGAGCAGCCTTAAGAAGGGGGCAATGTAACAAGTTCCAAGAGAAGACGAGAATGTTTCACGAATGTTCCAGAATTCCATTCATAAAAATAATTAAGAAAGAATAAAAATAAAAACACAATAGCAGCAATTAATGACAGTTTTAACCATAAAGGGTACGCCTATTATAAAAGGGTATTGTGTGTTACCTATCTGACCTTGTAAAGCAATTACAATTTTCTTGCACAATTCCGACAATAGCAAAGCTCCACACAATTCGAGTCTTGGCAAGATGTCTTCATTAGTGGTGCAATGCGTGATTCGGAACTAACTAAATTTACTGTGATATTACCATCAGTATCAACTGACAATGTAAATACAGGCACCATAATTATGCAGATTCCGATGCATCTGAAAATCCATGTATCTCAATTCTAGAATTTTTATCTGATGCTGATGGAGCATTTATTTTCTCTTTGCCAGTAGTTTTTACAACTTCATTACCCCCACAGAAATTACATTTTATCTTAAATGTAAAATCTGCGTAACTTATTTAAAGCAATCTGACCAACTTTCTTTCTTACTGTTATTTTATCAGTACCAACATATTTAGCAAGCTCAACATTTTCAAAATTTTAATACTTCTAACCCACAAGTCCTTTACAAGCTCCTTTAACCGTACACACATATTTCTTCCCCCACTGCCTTGCAGTTATTTCAACAGCGTAGGCAGGGGGTTCCCCAACTTGCCAAGATATAACATTTCCAAATGGCCTAGTAGTTCTTCTTATTTCTTCCACCGTAATGACAGTGCAACTTTCTGTAAAGTTTTATTGCCATAATGATGACAAAATACTTTTGTCAAAACACTAGCAGTCTTGAAACACGCATAACAGCGTAGTATGAAGGTAAAAAGGTAACTCTGGTCGGTGCCTCCTATGTAGACAATTGGTAGGGCCTACTCAAGTTTACCACTCGCTAAACAACTGCTTGACAGAGATTTTTTTTTTAAGGCGAAAAACCTTAACGAGGTTATCATCGCCTGTTGTTCTACATAAGGGTGTAAAAAGCCCGAGTGCAGAACGCTTTTTTTATATAATACTTAAGATCTTATAAGCTAGTATCACAGAAATGAAAGAACATTAAAAAAGTATCATCACAGACAAAATAGGCTAAAAAACCAACGCTAAAAAGCACAAAAAAATCTTAAAAAGGCCACATAATAAAAATACAGACATATGAATATAAACTTATAACTAATAAAAAACATATACTATAGAATAAAACTAATTAGCACATATAAAACATTGCAATTCACCCTAGACTGTCAGACACTGTTGTACACACTAATGGATCGTAAAAATTTTAAAGCCGCGTCCAAAATAGGGCTTTCGTCACCTAGTGTAATATAAGAAGACACTTATACGCACACACACATCTATACATACGTACATTCACACGACAAACTAAATACATTCACGCATAACATAAACATAACATAACATACACATAACAGATGATTTCCTACCTTCAGGTGTGAAAGATAAAAAGAATAATAACATAAAATATTTCAAAGGAAATAAAAAAAACATTCCTTTTTTTTTATTAAAAAAAAAAAAAGAAAGGATTGTTGATTCATTCTGTTTTAAATCTTTTAAAGAGAGAGACGTGAATTTACATCTTTTAAAACAGGAAAAACTTTTAATAATTTGGACACAATATTATCTGGAAAAAAATAAAAGGAACCTTATTTTAGAAAATTGGTTCAAATAAGTGCTTCAAGGATTTTTAAAAACATTTTAAAGATTTTAAAAACATTTTAATAATTTTTAAGAATTTTAAGATATTTACAAACAAAAGTTTTAATAAAGATCCTTGAGTTGTCGAATTTAAAATATTTTTATTATTTTGCGAACTTCTGGGACAAAAAATGGTGCCGTGACCAGGATATGAAATTCAGGATTCGACATAAGAGATTTCAAGAAATAAATTTAACAATACAATACTTTTGGAAGGAAATTTAAATAACAAATAAAAGGACAAGATAGCGGAAAAATTTAATCAAACAAAAATAATTGGACAAAAGGAATCGAAGGCCAAAAAGAAGAAAAGTTAAAAATAATACAACCATTTTTCTAAAATTTACAAAAAGTTAAATTATAAAAAAGAAAATATTCACATCTGATCAGGTATACAGACTCTGACTGGTAAGTCATCTGTTTCACGTATATAAATATAACAATAAACAAACGAAACAAAATAGATATGGACGGACCGATCCTTGAAACTCATAAATTAGACGAAACGAACATTAACTTCCAACTTAGGATACGGAGAAGCACGACAACGGGAAACATAAGACAAAAACGACAAAGACTACAAAAACTCTTAGAGCACGGACGGCAAATTGACTTAAACACATTACATAGATTTGATTTTGAAAAACAACTGACGGACTGTCAAAATTATTTTGCACGGTTAAGAAACATTGAAAACTTAACTGAATTAGAAACATATAATACTAAAATTTTTGATGATAGGCTTAACAAAATATTGACATTTATATTGCCAAACAAACCGGATAAAGTAGTCGGTTTTCAGAATTTAAAGGAAAGGTTTGATGTTTGGAAAGCAAATGAATGTCATAATTTTGAAGTTAGACCTAATTGTGAACAAAATCTAAATTGTGAAAGGGCACGGGTGCAGAATAATTTCTTGCCTGAAATTCCAAATTCCAAATTTGCAAGAAATTCCAAATGGTGATCAAATTAACCTTGCACCTTATCCAGAGATATTAAACCCCGTTCTTCGAAATGAAGTCCCTGACATTGGCATACTGGATGCAGCAGGTAATAACAATCCATTATGTTTCCAACGTGAATTAAATTTCAATTGGACGAAAATTGCAAATCCAATTGAACAAGAGTTAAAACAATTAACTATTACTGATGGTCGCGACATTGATACATTAGTAAGAAATATTAAAATTATCAAACATATACAGAAACGTTATGCAGTTAATTTACCTCTGGTTTTGTTAACTCCATTTATGACTGGTTTTACGGAACAAATTTTCGAAAACTCCATTAGAAATAATCATAATTTTGATCAGTTTCATCAAAATTTAGTAAATAAACTAATTATACCAAAGATGAAAGAAATATTAAAATTAAAATTGTTATATCGAAATCAGTCACAATCGGAAACTCTGACAGAATACATGAAGGAAATTTTAGAGAATCATGATGTATTGAGACTTGATTTAACAGAAGGTGAGTTAATTAATATAATTTTAACGGGTTTAAATGAAATATATGCCACACACATAGGTATAATTGGTAAACCCAATAATTTACAAGATTTTAATAAGTTAGATACTTATGTGTATGAAAGCGTTTATGCCAGAACTCTTAATGATATTGGTTTATCACAAACAAATAATACAAGTGTCCTAAATACAATAAATAACACAGTACCTATTCAAGGTAAACAAAACACATTAAAAGGTACAGCAGTCAATAACATCAGATCACAAACAGCAGCTACAACATTGAAGTGTTTTTATTGTAATAAATTAGGTCACATTAAAAGGAATTGTAAACTTTGGTTACAAAAAGGAAATAACCATGTTCCAAAAAACTGAATGAATACAAATACGGACAGCATAATCATATGGTACGTATTTGTAAACATAATGTAAATAAACATTTAAAGATAGGGGAACAAAAGTTAAACAGTAAATATACTTTGAAAGCCTTAACAATACAAATCAAAAACGATGTAGTTAATGCCCTTATTGATTCCGGTTCCACACACAACATTATTAATCAAAAAATGTATAAACTTTTAAAAAATAAGAAGGCAGTTATAAAGGAGAAAACTTTTAACGCCATTTGTCTTACAGCTGATAAGTTTCCTCTAGAAATCAATAAACAGGTCTGGGTTAAAATTAACTTACAAAAAATTTCGTGGAAAATAAATTTTAAGGTATTAACAAAAATACAGCACAAAATAATACTTGGAATGCATTTTTTACAAAAAACACGTGCGATATTTAATGCGATATTTAAGTCTGTAATAACTTTTGAATGGTTAAAAAATCAAAAATTTTATTTAACAAATGCATACCCAGATCAGATTAATAATGTAGAACAATCTGAGTATATTAAAAAAAAAATTACTAATTTATGTAACGAATTTCCAGATGTACTCACTACTAAATTAGGCTGTACCCATGTATTGACATATGATATTAAACTTAAAAATAATGAAATTATAAAATCTAGGCCCTATCCTCTAAATCCAATAAAAACACTTCAAATGAAACAGCAAATAGATAAATTATTAAAAGATAAGGTAATTAGAGAGAGTGTTTCACCTTATTCATCTCCAGCGTTTTTAATTCCAAAATCTAATGGCGCGAGTCGTTTAGTTGTAGACTACCGCTCAGTCAATTTAATAATTGACTCAGAAGCACAACCCTTACCCAACATAAATCACGCTTTTCAATGGTTTACAAATGCACGATGGTTTAGCACAAGCGTATC
The DNA here is from genome assembly GCA_035578175.1 of Catonia carolina. NCBI lineage: Eukaryota > Metazoa > Arthropoda > Insecta > Hemiptera > Achilidae > Catonia > Catonia carolina. The sequence goes on from JAQMRL010000001.1 coordinate 335,581,620, forward strand.
ATCAAATACCACTGACAGAAAAATCTCGCCAAATCACAGCGTTTTGTACCCCAGATGGATTATATGAGTACGAAAGATTACCTTTCGGTTTGTCAACTGGAGCACAGGTTCTAACACGTCTTATGAATACCATATTCAAAAACGTTAAATATAAATTTGTATTTAATTACATGGATGATATATTAATATATTCCAAAAGTTTTCCAGAACACCTGAAACACATTAAAATAGTATTGTCGATTCTACGAAAAGCTGGCATTACAGTCAACCCTGATAAGGTGACATTTGCAGTGAATGAAATACCATTTCTTGGCCATACATTGTCATACAAAGGAGTCTCTATAGATTCGACTAGGACGCGAAAAATATTGGAGTACCCTGAACCCACGTCAGTGAAACAAGTACATCGGTACTGTGGTATGATTAATTATTTTTCTAAATTTATTAAAAATTATGCTGATAGAATCGAACCTCTAAATAAATTGCGTCGTAAAAATACTCAGTTTATCCGGGGAGACTCACAAAGAACCGCGTTTGAAGATCTTAAACAAGCAATTGCTAATCCCCCGGTACTATCCATACCCGACTTTTCAAAACAATTTATTTTACAAACAGATGCGTCAGATACAGGTATAGGGGCTGTATTGCTTCAAGAACAAGAAGGGTCTAGACGACCCATAGCATACGCTTCCAAGACATTGACAGAAGCAGAAAGGAAATTTTTTGCATATGAACGCGAATGCCTTGCAGTTGTTTTCGCAACAGATCATTTTAGGGCCTATCTGGCACATCGTGAATTCCTTTTAGAAACCGATAATCAAGCTTTAGCCTGGCTTCTTTCCAGACCTAAACAGTTAGGTAGATTAGCTAGGTGGTTACTCCGATTATCTGTTTTTAAATTTAAAATTAATCACATCCGTGGTTCTGATAATAATGTTGCCGATGCGTTATCGAGGATGTACGAGTCAAATAATGAAAATATTGCAAAAAATATGTCTTATATCAATGCTCTATTATCACAGTTTCCCCTATCTTTTACAGACATACGAAAACATCAAGAACAGGATACCTTTATCCTTAAACAAAAACAACAAATGGATAATAAATTTTGTTTATCCAAAGGAGTACTATGTCTAAAAGACAAAAACAATAATCCATCCAAAATCGTTCTTCCCAATTCTTTAAAAGATTTAGTGTTTAAATATTTCCATCATTCTGAAATAGGCGGACATTTAGGTGTCGCTAAAACTATACACAAAATAACACGGCATTTTTATTGGCAAGATGTATATAAAGAAATTCCTTTAAAAGTGAATGCTTGTACAACTTGTCAACGCAGCAAACCTGGAATGAATTACAAATGGGGGAATCTCAGTTCTAGAGTTCCGACAACACCATTTGATACATTATTTATTGATACAGTAGGCAGCCTACCAAAATCCCACCAAGGGTACAAATATATTTTAGTGGTGGTAAGACAGTTTTTCAAAATTTACATGGTTAGCTCCATTAAAAAACACTAATACGTCATCCATTATAGAGGAATTGAAACGTATTTTTCAAAATTACTCCATCCCGAGACTAATCGTCACAGATAACGCCAAAACATTTAATTCAGTAATTTTTAAAAACTTTTGCTTTAATCTCGGCATTAAACGAACTACTCTCTCTCCTTATCACCCACAACCATCTCACGCCGAAAGATTAAACAGAAATCTTCGGTCTATTCTTATCGCGTATCATGCAACTACACAAACAACATGGGATAAATCTCTCTTTTGGTTTCAATTAGCTTTTAATATGGCTCACCATACCGCCCAAGGTGTATGTCCATTTGATGTATTACATACTTTCCCAGCTCAAACACCATTAGATAGAGCATGGAATATACAAGATATCCTTCATAGGAATCCTATCCGTTCCAGCAACATGATGTGTAACATTAGGAAACAACTAATTAAGTCTCATCATAATATGGTACGTAGGTATAATGCTACACGCCATCCAAATCCGTTTTCGGTGGGAGATAAAGTTTTACTTAAAACTCATCCCGTAAGTTCGAAACGGAAAAATATTTGTGCAAAAATGGCATACCGATGGTCGGAACCATTTTATATCATAGGATTCTCCACACCAGTTACAGCCTTACTGCGTAAGACTATTGGAGGGGAAATAACTAAAGAACACATTTCTAACCTTAAAAAGGTTACATAACTCGCTACAAATAATAATTTTTAGGTGATGTATGTTGCGACACTCGAGCTAGAGATGATTGTAATAAAAAACTATATCTGATGTTTGCATGCTGTATGAATGTGTTGTGAAAGGGGCCCCGGATGAAAGTAAAATACCACCTCAAGCCGACAATTGCTATTTGCTCACCTTTCCTTTTTTACCGTTTACACACCCATCGCTTATCCTTTTGCTTTTGCATTTACCCCAGGGGGGGGGGAAGATTGTAATATAAAAAGACACTTATACGCACACACACATCTATACATACGTACATTCACACGACAAACTAAATACATTCACGCATAACATAAACATAACATAACATACACATAACAGATGATTTCCTACCTTCAGGTGTGAAAGATAAAAAGAATAATAACATAAAATATTTCAAAGGAAATAAAAAAAACATTCCTTTTTTATTAAAAAAAAAAAAAAAAAGAAAGGATTGTTGATTCATTCTGTTTTAAATCTTTTAAAGAGAGAGACGTGAATTTACATCTTTTCATCCTTGAGTTGTCGAATTTAAAATATTTTTATTATTTTGCGAACTTCTGGGACACTAGTATACACCTTAATTCAGAGGGAATCGCCGACGCAGAGCTGCGTAGCAGACGCAATCAACTAAAACATGTTTGACTGTCAAAGGACAATCGCATCTGCAACAAATTGGAGCATCACCAGACGTCATGAGATACCCATGGGTTAATCTGGTGTGCCCAATTCTAAGTCGCGCGATGAGAACTTCTTCCCTTCTGTTCTTCCTCAGTGACGTAGGCCAAGACTTAACGTTATGTTTTATCTCACGTAGCTTGTTCCCATAAGAGCCAGTCCATTCTACCTGCCAGGAATCAATGATGACACGCTTGACCAGGCCCACGAAATCTGACACAGAGAGAAAGCTTGACAGAGAGATGCATCATCCATATTTATGTAGTTTTATTGAAAAATAGCCGAAAGTTAATTTTTTTTATAAAATACATATCATATTTTATAGAAACAGAAGTAAAATTTCAGTAAGACACACATCAGTCTTACACTTACAGTAAATTTGATTTTTTTTACTCCTGAGTACCTGATCAGTCTCACCTAAAAAACAACGCCAACAAATTTACGCCTTTCAATACTTTAGACTTTAAAGAAAACTAATTAAAAAAAGCAAAGAAACTTTAAATAGGAATGAGGTTCTTAATTAAAATTGCAAAAATTGCCTTGGGAGTCAACTAATTGTAGGAAATGTTATAAGAAAGACAACGAAAAAATTTAATGCAATACGTTGATTAATTTTTGAGATAAACGCGATCCACGAAGCGCCAGGAGCGGTGGAAGGGGGAAGGGGTGGGGAGTTTTGGCAATACGCTTGTCTAAACTATAGTAATGAAAAAAACTTATGTTCATGCTACATTTTTTCTCTAAAAACACAGGATGATTGTACCAGTATTCTTCATAAGAGGTTTTGAGAATATTGTTACATTGACGCTTTATTATTGGCCTTAACAATTGACAAAAAAAACAAACAAACTAGCTAATGAAATACAGTTAATTTTTCATTCCTGATTAGCAGTAACATAATATGTTATTGCTGATGGCTTACAGGTAAAACTGACCAAGTCCATTTTTCTGTAAAATGAGTTATGTACGTCAAGAGGCTTTAAATTACGGTATCTTTCAGTGGTAAAAATGTCCAAGTCCTATTCCACCGTATAAAGGATAAAATGGGTCTAATAAAATTTTACCAGTGTATATTTTGTATTTTTGAACAATTCTTTATAGGTAAAATTGTACAAGTGTCACTTAGTCAATTTTACTACTAGCTCCTTTAATAAAAAAAAGTATTCACTGGTAAAACTGACCAGGTCCCAGTTAGTCAGTTTTACCGCTCGAATTCGGCCATATTGGAATTGTTAGTCAGATAACCTCACTTTTCAGTTTAGTAATGAATTGCAAAATGTTAAATCGTGGTGCACTAATGTTGAGCCTCTTAGAGGAAAAAAAGATGATTTGGAGAGAAGTAATTTAAAGAAGCATACAAATAAGGTAAGTTTAATTAATTTTTGTTGATAACACTCTTTATGTTTATGAATTGCTTAAAATATTACAGTATTTTGCCTACAATAACTATGCTTACTGTGCATTTAACAGTTTTCAGTTAAGATTTATTATAATTCTGTAAAAAAATATTAGCTAAAACATTTCCCATTCTAGCTTGTGTTGAAAATGTTATTAAATTATACAAGAAATGTTTTATGATTTTATTTTTCGACCTTTGAAAAGTTAGGAAGTATTATTAGCTACATGTTTTCTTCTTAATGACTGTTTCTTTTCAATAAATTATTAATATTTTAGAGTTACATTATTATTAAACCAACTTAATAATTATTTGTTTCATTTTCAGAAGCTAAAGAATAATTTAAATGTTGATGGTACATCTGAAATGGAGGTGAAAACTGCATACAAAGAAAACGAGAAGGTTGAGGAAAATTGCCAGCTGCCAGGTATTTTATCAGAATCGGAGCATGTAAGTAATATTACAGATTTTTGTTTAAGTACTATAAATGATTCTACGGTTATGGACATTTCTGGTGATGATACAGATGCTGACCCAAATTATAAACCACAGTCAAATGACTCTGATTCAGATAATAATTCATATCAAGTACGTTGCACAACGACAGATATAAATGTATCAAAAAAAAAAGAGTAGGTGGAACAAACCAGATCCATCTTCCTGGAAAATCAATAAAAACAAAAGCTTACGCAAATCAGGAAAACCATACATGTCTAAAACAGGTCACCTTCAGTCCGCAAAAGTTCCTCATCAAGTTGACTGTAGTAAATATAGATACAAATGTACCACAAACTTTAGTGATGACTTTCGATCAAGGCTTTGTCATACTTTTCACAATTTGGCTTATGAAAGACAAAAAGATATGTTATTACAATTGGTAACTGTCGGTTCTGTAGTACGTAAACGGAAAAGAACAGAAACTGGTCGTGATAAAACCATATCAAAGCAATATTACTTTGAAAAAAACAAAGAAAAAATTCGGGTTTGCAAAAACTTTTTTTTAAAAACATTAAGTATAAGTCACGGCCCAGTAGATACTGCAATAGAACAATCAAAAAACACCAGCACATTTTCTGAGACTGACAAAAGAGGAAGGAAAGCTCCTCCTAACAAAACCCAACCAGGTGTTATCGATAAAATAAAAACTCACATAAATAAATTCCCGGTACAAGAGAGCCATTATTGTAGAAAAGCCTCGAAGAGAAAATACCTGGCTGAAAATTTATCTATTTCTAAAATGTACAGTCTTTTTAAAATGGAATGGTCAGAAAACAACACTGAAGCGGTACCTTCTCAGAATGTTTATCGACAAGTATTTTGTAATGAGTACAACCTATCGTTTTATAAACCAAAGAAAGACCAGTGTGTTATATGCACAAATTATATTAGAGCAAATGCAAATGAAAAATTAACCCTGGAAAAAGAATACACGGAACACCAAAAAATTAAGAATGATTCATATGTACGTAAATCCAGTGACAAGGAAAGAAGTGTGAGCAATACAAATTTTATGAGCGCCACCTTTGATCTTCAGAGTGTTTAACGTATTCCATGTTCTGATATTTCTCAATTATACTACAGCCGAAAACTCACAGCATACAATCTAACTATATACGAAGCGCCTCCGCCTAATAAAGCGCACTGCTTTGCCTGGACGGAAGTGAATGGCCAAAGTGGAAGCTGTGAAATAGGCTCTGCATTATTGAACTGGTTCTTGACCCTCCCTAGCACTGTTACAGAAGTATCAATATTTTCTGATTCGTGTGGGGGTCAAAATAGAAATCAGTTTGTCGCAGCAATTCTCATTTACATAGTTCAAACTTATCAATTTCAATGTTATTGAACACAAATTTTTGGAAAAAGGGCACACATACATGGAGTGTGATTCCATGCATAGTGCCATTGAAAGATGCCAAAAAAATGTTCCAGTTTACCTGATGCAAGACTGGTTAAATATCTTTCGATTGGAACGTTCCAAACGAAACAAAAATAAAACTAAAGATCAATGTCTAACTAAGGAATTACGTTATTATGATTTTAAAGATTTAAAAAATTGGGTAGTCAGCTAATTAACAACACAAAAATTGATACTGAGAATAAAAAAGTTCAGTGGTTCAAAATAAAAACACTCCGGTACGAAAAACAATGGAAGGATGAAATTTTATTTAGTTATGATAACTCAGGAACTTACAGAATACTTAAACAAAACCGAACATTTCATTTACCGACTGATCTTCAAAATCTTTATGACAAACCACTGTCAATTCCTGAAGCCAAGAAGAAAGATTTGTTGCAACTATGCAAAAAAAAATTCCCGAAGAATACCACCATTTTTATCAAACACTGCCAATGACAAAAAAAAAAAACAATGTGTTAATCCTGAACCTGATGTTTTGTCAGAAAGTGAAGATGAACTTAATTGATAAAAGTGAATAATTTTTAATTATTTTGTGTTTAAAGTAATTTGTGTCATTTTTTATTATGAATTTTTTAACTTTTATTAATTTTAAGTAATAACCACTTCAAAATAATTGTCATTTAAACGCTTTATCAAATAATTGTCATTTAAACGCTGTATCAAATAAAAAGGTTATCATGTTTATGTGAAAAATTTATTTAAAAAAGATTATCCCGTTAAGAGGTAAAACTGACCAAGTCCATACATTACTCAATAAAATGACAAAAATGAGAAAATTTTGAAAAAATTTGAACATTTTAACATTTCAGATGAAATAACAAACTAATTTTTTAATCTACTATGTAGTTTGTGGAAACATTTAATGACCAGGTAATTCACAGTCCGAAATTAAACTTTAAAATTCAGTTTACCGAAAATTAGTAAAACGTGACTTGGTCAGTTTTACCTCTAAGCCATCATTGACACTAAATGAGTTAACATACAATACCTTTAGCCTAGCTAACATAACAATAACACTAAAGAAGTTGAATCGGATTAGTGGTCAGCAATAATTGAATGTTTCGGAAGAGTAATTGTATCAACAATAACAAAAATAATACAGTAGTTTGTAAATAACAAAAACAATCAAAATCGAAATTATTTTTAATAATTTAAGTTACAGATATACGCACCAATCTTTCAACCACATCAAATCTTCTCAAACAATACTCATTAAAGCGTTGATTAGCCAAAAAATGCTGCCAGCAGATGTCCGGTAAAATTGAAAAATAAATATATGCACACGTAATTAGATACATAAAAATGTAAAACAATCTTACGAAATAATATTTTTCAAATAAGATCGCCTCCCTGTGAAAATGAAAAACCCACTACGAATTAAACAAGTCATTTAAAAAGTATTGAATCTAAAAAAACGTTCTGAATGTAAAGCAAATCTAATTAAATCGATAAATTGAAACTCTCGTTTGTGCTTCAAAAAATTAAAAATAAGAAATAGGCTAAAACATTTAGTTTAAACACTTTTAGAGCTGTAATTTTCAATTCCAATTAAATTTCCTACAGAAATCTTTTGTTGCAGAATTTAATTATATAAGTACTGTTAATATACGAGTATTATATTCTGTTATGGTAATTTGAGGGTCTAATGCCAGAGTGATTTATCTACAAAATTCACAATGTTTAGTTAATGGTGTATTCATGTTTTACAATATGTTAGCTTCCTTATGCCCAAATGAACTAAGGTGTCTAGCCATCTGTGAGCGAAATTTCTTTTCGTTTCATTATCGTGAAAGAGAATGTTTGTATTTTGTCTGTGGCAGACTAAACTTAACTACTAATGGATCCCATACATTGTCAAAGGTATGTGTTTTATGTGGAACTACGTTATATTAAGGTAGATTACATCGTACTGTGAACAAAGTACTGTTTACTGTGAACGTAGGTGACATATTACACGATTGCAACAGAAAAATAAATGGATACGATTTTTCTTAAACTGAGGAAAACGGTGATATGTGTTCAACGCATCAGCTTTATGTCATAGTTCATTAGTTGGCAGCCATGCAAATTCGTTCTTTTAACAGCTGCAGTTTTTGTATTATGTTGTAATGTGTTTGTACGTTACGTTGTCGGTATGAGGTTAGAATCAGAATTAATAGTGTCTGCTTAGTTTATTAAAGTTTTATTTCTTAACTATGTCTTCATCAGATGATGATGGTGTAGGTAATAAAGGAAAAAAATAACTACGTTTTACAAGAGAATATTATTGAAAGGTGTAAAGTGAGTGGAGAAGAACATGTTAAATTTGCATGGTAGGGTAGTGTGAGGTAATTTCGCCACTCGGTTTCTGATAGCTATCATTTGATCTTTCGGTTTGTGCTGAGTTCTAGTGAAGGTAGTAGTAGTGATAGTGCGTGTAATGGTTGCGGTCCACAGTGACGCAATTAAAAGTTATCGTGATAAAAGTGATTTATAGTTGATTTCATATAAGTTTTTGCCTTCTTAAAAACAAAGGTAAGAAGTAATAATCTTAAATTTATGAATTTCGCTGTACTTCTACAGTAATCTGTGTTTCATCTAGTTTATTTTTATGTGTTTATATCTAAGCATTATACAACAGGTTGTGAGTTGACCCAGCACAAACGCCATTACATCCCACTGGGGTAATTCCGTCACTTCCAATCACGTAATACCGCCAGTAGTGGCGGTATTCCCCCACACAATTTTTATATGAATCGCTAACTGCAGAAAGGAAACAAATCCAAAAAAAAAAAAATCGAAATTGAGTTTTCATTAGAAACGCGTTTTAATAGTTTAGACAAAATGTTTACTTCACAAAGGAAACAAATCCAATGGATTATACGTATATTAAAGCAGCTGTGAAAAAAACGTTTACTGCAGAAATGAAATAAATCCATGACTTTTTTCCTTCCCGTAGTAAACAGCTGAAATTCCGATCAGCTGGTAGGCTACCGCATAACCTAACCCGAGTTTCTTTATGGCGTGTTTCTGTAACAGTAACAGTTAAGATTAACTGTAAAAAATGAGTTGTAAATTCGGAAAATTACAAAAGAAACAAAATTAAACCAGCAAAGTTAATGGGAATAGACACGTAAACTGGACGGGAAACTTGTTCAAGGAAAACTGCCATCAACTGGTTGCTGGTAAGTAAAAATTTAGTTATTATCTAACTACAACTAATGATTTTTTTGTTTTTTAATAGATTTCAATCATTTCATAATTACATAATGTTGAAGTTATGTTTTCAGTTATTATGTAGGCCTTAAATAGTGAACAGCAAATTCATAACATCTTTGTTTTTCAAGGCCTAAAAAGCCTTGTCATGACTTCACTAAAGAAGAACTTATGGAGATTTTTAAAACTTTCAGAAATATTCAGACAAAAAATGAACAGGATTTATTCTTGCAAACCCTTATGAATGTGAAGCCTATGGATAGAAGGAGGCCAAATCAAAATCCACAATCAACTACATCAACATCTAGAGAGTTTTCTGTAATATACTATAAAATTAAATTTAACGGCACTGATACTCAGGTATGTTAACAGTGTTTTTTATCTATCTTCGCAGTTACATCGAAACGTTGTTTTAGATTAAGTCGCCTTCTGCAACAAAATAAGACTCCTGCTGATAAACGTGGCAAAAACTCTTCAGGAAATGCGATACCAGAAGATATTATTGCTAAGCTACGCACATTGAATGCTGTCCTGCAAATAACGCTCATTACACAGGCAAAGAAATAAAATATCTTTCAGCAAATTTAAATGTGAAAATTATGTACAATATGTTTTGTAACAATAATCCTCAATGTAAAGTGTCTTACAAATTTTTCTGGAAATATTTTACCCAAAGTTATGACCATCGGTTTGGGAAACCAGCAAAAGATGCTTGTACAGTATGTGAAGAACTAAATAATAAAATAAAGAGCAATGTCTTAGAAGACAATGTTAGAAGTGCGGCTGCTGGAGAACTGCTGTTTCACAAACGTCGTGCTAAAAAAATTTATACAAGTTTAGCAGAAAGGAAAACAGAATGAGAGGATGACTTTATAACAAACCAGCGGCCATTTGTAATGATTTTATGGCAAATGTCTCATTACCTTGTGTCCCTGTGCAAGAAGTTTACTACCCTAGGCAACTTATAATAAACACATTAGGCATCCATGATTTGAAAACTAAAAAAATGACATGCTTCCTTTATCATGAAGGAGTAGGCGGAAAGGGACCCAATGAGGTTTGCTCATTACTGAAGTTCTATATTGATAATAATATTGAAAATGATGGTGATACTTTGTACATTTGTGCAGATAACTGCGGAGGGCAAAATAAAAATCACCCTATCATAGACTTTTAATGACCCTTAATGAGTTGAAAAGATTCAAGTGTATTCTATTGTATTTTCCATTTAGAAGCCACTCTTTTATGCCTAACGACAGAGACTTCGGATTAATTCGCAGAAGGTTAAATCGTAAAGAAAGATATTACACCTTAGATGAGTACATAAAATTCATGAAGCTTCTAAAGATAACACCAAATGTTCTGTAGTTAAAGTTGAAAATGAGTTATTTCTGAATTATAAACGTTGGTGGAAAAAATATTACAAAAAACTTGCCTCAGCATAGATTTTTATGGAAAGAAAATGCCAAAAGAGGAAAAGAGATCTTTCATGATTTCAACTTACCATGAGTTTATCTTCCAGGAACCAAAGCAAGTTAAGTGTAGCCGGCAAATTGGGGCATTGTTCATGATATACTTCGTCTAAGGAATACTGTAAAAGAACTGGTTCTACCATCACAGAGAGCCTGGTCTGAGGAGAAACCAATCAATTCTAAGAAAATGAGTGAAATAAAAAGATACTAAATTATGTTCCGGATGACAAAATCGAATTTTGGGATGAAATAAACACTTGTTAATAAAATAAATAAATCATTTTAAAAACGTGTTCTTTTTTACAGAACCATCTTTTACTGCAGAAAGGAAACGGATCCAGAAATTAAAAAGGGCTGTATTTTGAAAAAATAAATTATTGAAAAACCGATTTTTACTTTAATAATCAAATACATGTAAGAGTCGTGAATTTTGTTTTACAGAATTTCACTATGGGTAAATTAGCTAATAATCAGTTTTTTCGCTCTCCTGGAAAAAAAAGAAAAAGTGGATTTGTTCCCTTTCTGCAGTTAGCGATTCATATGGTAATACCAATTTTTTTCATCACCACAGATGCCTCGTTCAAGAAAACGAACATCTGACAAAGCGAGCTGAATAGAGCAGAATCTACAAGCAGCTCTTCAAGCTATCAGCGACGGAATGGCAATTTTGAGAGCAGCAAAGACGGGTAAAGCGAGGAGTGATGACGCGAGTAGGAGAGAAGACGCACTTCTTAGTTTAGAGATTTGCCGCTAGGTTCAGTACAGTTGATAAATTTTTATCAAATTTCGTTCAGTTATTAGAGAGTTATTTAAGAATTGTCTACGTTGCGCTTGCTGGTAAGTAATCGAATTTTTGTAGTAGAGTAATACTATTTCTAGTCAGCACAGTTTTCAACAGTTTCCTGTACAAGTAGTCATGGTGTCTTGAAGTAGCATAGCATTAGCAGTAATTGCAGAACAGTCGGACGTTAAACAAATAAAAATTAAAAAAATTGAAGTAGCATAGGGTAAGAGGTTATAATGCACACTCCGGTCCCTTTCTACTTTCTACCATATTGCTAGTGAATAGCACCGTGCGTCATCTCTCCTACCGTTTTAGGAGAGATGACCATACTGCAAGGGTAGGATAGATGACGCGTTCTTTCAATTCATTAGGTTTCAAGGTGAGATGGCAAACATAAAATGTTATATTTCCTCCTTGTAATTTTATTAGTTCTTTTTGTAGGTTTAATTATCATGCCAAACGTTTATTAAAGACGGACTAATCGTGCTTCTTGGACACAAGAAGATCTTCAAAAAGCCGCTAATGATGTGCTTCAAAATGGACTATCAGTGCGCACCGCAGGAAAAAAACACAATATTCCGGAGAAAACGTTAAGAACGCGCATTAAAAATAATGATTTTATCAAGCGAGAACTTGGGCCATCATCTCAGTTAGGTAATGACTCTGAAAAAAAATTAGTTAAACACATTATTAACCTTCAGTCAGTTGGTTTCGCGCCTACACGAAGGGATGTACGTGAGATTGCTTACAATTTGACAGAAATGTTGGGTATCAAACACACAGCAATAAGGATGAAAAAATAGCAGGAAAAGTTTGGCTATCTTCATTTATGAGAAGGAACCCAGAATTGAGCATCAGAGAAGCCGAAGGCATTTCCAGGGCTAGGACTAAAGGTATGAACCGAAAAGAAGTTTCTGATTACTTCAAACTGCTAACTCAGATTTTAACAGAAAACAATCTATTAGATAAGCCTGGGAGAATATGGAATGCAGATGAAACCGGATTGCAGATGAACAACGATAAAGGAGAAGTGATTGCAGCAAAAGGTAGTAAAGACGTACACGTAGTGACTTCATCTGAGAAAGGAGAAACTATTACAGTGGTAGCATGTTGTAACGCTGAAGGCCAGTTTTTACCTCCATACTGCATAATGAGAGGGAAATACCAAAAGCCTCACTATGAAAGAGGTACTCCACCAGGAACTTAAATTAAAATGAGACCAGAGAAGGGCTACATAAACAGTGATCTGTTTATGGATTGGATGGTTAACCATTTTATACCTCGGAAACCAGCAGAAAAGAATTTACTCATTGTTGACGGACATGCGTCTCACATGACAAGTGCGAATTTATTACAAACTGCTCAAAATAATGATGTTATACTCCTGTGTTTGCCGAGCCACACTACGCACTATTTACAACCGTTGGACCGTGTAGCTTTCAATACATTCAAAACATATTTTAAAGAAGCTTGCGCAAAACTTTTAAGACTTGGTCAAGGTATGAGAAACATTTCAAGAGATGAATTTGGTGCCTTGTTAAACTCTGCGTGGACCCAAACTGCTACTGTCCAAATTGGTATTTCTGTATTTAACGCCACAGGGATTTATCCCCTCAATGAAGAAGCCATTCCTGATCACGCCTACTTACTGAATTGCGATCATCAAATCCCGACTCCTGTTAATCAAACAAATCCCGAAATGAGCCCTAATTCTAGTGTAAATTCAATTACTACATCACTTGATACATCCAAGCCAAGTTGCAGCTTCCATAATGAACAACCACCGATATTAACGCCAACCAAAGTGTTGCAGACCATCCACCCAGTACAATCAGTACTTAAGCCTTCCCTGTCCAAGAGGAAACAAAATGCAGTCAATCTAACAGATCCTGCTTTCTTTGAAAAGCAAACGGAAAAAAATATTAGGAAAACTGAGAACGAGAAAAAAGTTAAAGGCAAAGGGAAGGACTTGCTAAAAAAAAAAAACATAATGTAGATCGCAGAAGTTCACAAAAAGCCAAACAACAAAAAAATAAAACGACAACTCAGTTTCGCGTATTCGAGTTCAGAAGATGAAGAAGAAATCGAACTATTGTCAGACCGTTCTAAACAATCTGAAGATTGTAATGAGGTGAGTGTGTTGAATGCTTAGAACTTTATAATGAAACGCAACCGAAGTCGGATTGGTTCCAGATCAAATGTGATAGGTGGCTCCATGATAGTTGTTCAATTTATTCTGAATTTTGTGCATTATGTGGTAGGCTAGACAAAAAAATGCGTAAAATTTGAACTTCTGTCTGCTAAAGTTTTTACAAAAACAGTTTTACGTTTTTGGAGTTAAATAATTCTACTCAAAATACTTTTTATTTGTTAATTGATTAAGTTAATTAGTATTATTATTTTTTTGCAAGATGTCCTATTTTTCCTTCGTTTTTTTTAAAAAAAATACTAACCTACTTGTAAGTTCTATATTTTAACAAAGTGTTTTAAATTTTACCAAAATTATCCTTTATTGAGTTAAAGTTTCAAGGAGGCTATATTATTTGTAAGTTAGTCATTTTACATAACCAGGTAGCTGTAGCTGATAAACATTGAGATAATTATGTTATATTATAATAATAAATTCATGTTTATTTAATTTAGTTTGGACATAATAAATTTATGTACAAAATGAATATTCAGTTTCTTTTTAATGTTCCCTAGTGTACTTCATCAAAAAGTATGGTGTACTTCATAAGCCATCTCTCCTACCCTACCTGCGGCGTCTCTCCTACCCCAGTAGGAGAGATGGCCAAAAATGGTATGTAAAAAAAAATCGTAGTTTATCAAAAACATGCAAAGGTAATGCACTATTTTACATATTTTCCGTAAAATAAGATATGTATAGTACTGTTTCATAGTTTTAACATAAGAGGTTGACAAATAAAAAATTTATAGCAATAATTTGAATTGTGCGTCATCTCTCCTCGCTGTACCCTATGACATCCAAAGAACAACATTTCGGGACAGATTAAGATCTGGTGATCTAGCAAAACCAAATTTGGGACGGAAATCCATTTTTACGCCACAGCAAGAAAGAGAATCGTGCGAGCATTTTTATTACATGCCAAGATGTTTTACGGAATAAGTATGACTAAGCTACGTCGATTAGCTTTTGATATAACTGAACGAGAAAAATAATACACAACTTTAATACCTCATCACGAATGGCGGGGACAGACTGGGTTTAAGCATTTCTTCGTAGAAACCCTAAAATAAGTTTGCGAAATCCTGAAGTAACTAGTATTTTCCGAATCACAGCATTCAATAAAGAATAAGTAGAAATATTCTTCACAAAAATTTTCAGACTGTCATGGAAAAATATAAATTTCAACCATGCAAAATGTATAATATGTAGATGAGACAGGAATAAGTACTGAACAAAAATCAAGAAAAATACTGGGCCCCAAAGGGATAGAAACAGGTTGGCACTGCCACCAGCTGGGAAAGAGGCTAAAATATAACGGTTTTCAATGCAATGAGCGCATCAGGGTCCTATGCACCTCCTTTATTTATATATTAACCAAAACGAATGATACCACTACTTGAGAAGGGAGGTCCAGCAGATGCTGTGCATCGGTGCACTGACAATGGATGGTCAAACGAACAAGTCTTCATGGATTGGCTGAAACGTTTAAAATCCCATACGCACCCAACAGAAAATGAACCAATTTTATTAGTTATGGACAACCACAGCACGTATCTCTAATCAGCTATGAATATTGTCGTAACAATAACATTCACAACGTCTCCATTCCACCTCACACGTCACATAGGTTGCAGCCACTGAACGTATCCTTTTACGCTCCTTTAAAAAGTTCTTTTAAGAGAGTGTGTGATAATTTCTTTAGGTGCAACCCATACAAAAAAATAACCCCCTATGACAGCTCATTTAATTAATAAGACAAATATGTTGTCAGCAACAATTGAGAAAGGAGTTTCCGGCTTCAAAACACCGGAATATATTCATTGAGTGAAAAATTAGTTCCTGTAATTGTAGAAAATGACGATGAACCTTTGCAGTTTCCTTGTGAACAAAATAAGACAGCTAATGAACCTCAGCCGCCAACTTCTAGAGACAATACAGATATCTTATCTACGCATTCATTGGCTGCACAACCAGCAGATACTTATTTCAAAAGTTCCTTACAAGAAATTTCCCCATTACCTTCAACAAAAATAGATGTCGGTGAAAATGTAAGAGGGAAAACCCGCAAGCAACACTCTTCAATATTTACAGCAACATCCATGAAAGGTATTCTTCAAGAAGCACTAGAAAAGAACGAACTAAAAATAGAACAAAAACGAAATCGAGAAATAAAAAAAATGAAATTAGACGGAAACCAGAACAAGGGACGTAACAAAAACTTAAAGAGAAGTAAGCCCAGGGTTGCGACGAAGTCTCACACAACAATAAAAAGAGAAAAAACTATCCGCAGGGCGATTTGTTTTCTTTCGTCTTCCGAGGGTAAATCTCACGTCCAACACGGTAGATAGGCCGAATGCTGAAAATATTGGAGGTGATAGGCCAATGCGTAGATATTCAAATAACGTTTGTGCTCTCTGTGGTGAATTCGGAGTAGAAAGTGCAAGTGTGGTATAGATGTAGATCTTGTGGGAAATGGATCCACAAAGAATGCAGTGCATATGATACTGCAGACGATTGTGTTTGTGATTTTTGCAAAATAAAATAGTATGCCTAAACAGACTACAAAGGTATCAATCAGTCAAATTGTAGGCTATCATAAGCAATATCAAATTATGACACAAATTAATATCAATTATCAAATTTTTAAATCGGAGTAATCTTTTGTACTTAATATCATTTGAACAACAACTTTTGTATTATTTCGTTAATTTCTCAATTTCGTTCATTCTATTAACCTACAATACTATACAGTAATTGGATTGACGGAATGACCCTAAACCTGTGACGGAATTGCCTTTAGAGATGGGGGGATTCCACCAGTTACAACTTATAAAAGAAATATTAATTCAAAACATATGGTTTGCATGAGAGATGTTTCTAGTAAAACAAGTCAGGGGGTGTAGGGGTGTCGCCGGAGAGGTAGTACCTTTTACTAGAGACGGTCACTCCAAAAGTCGTAGACTGGCGGGGGTCCATAGTAACTGGTCCTCACGAGGAACCCAACTCTCACATGCTGGCTCCAAGCGCCACACCCTGGTAAACTGTATTGACCTACAGGCTAAACCAAGTGAGGGTAGTCAGATATGACGAGAATCAAACCTAGTTATGGGTTTAACCGAAAGTCTCCCGGAATAAGGAGTCACTCTACACGGCCAACGGTCTTAGGAGCGGAAGAGCTGCATAGAGAGGGCAGTCTCCTGCCCTAAAGATGAGAAAAACATCTTCGAAGGCGGAAGAACAAGAAAATCTTGATCAACGGCAGGGGAATGCAGAAGGCATTATGGGTAACCACGGCATTAAAGGCTTCTTGAAGCAACCCTAGTGTTCATTTACATGGCAATGTTCAAACTAAATAACAATTCCGAAGTAAGCACCCCAATCGGATCTCCGGGGGGAGCAAGTATGAACAGGGATGTGAAAGCACAGAATTTCAGTCAACACCGCACAAGAATTGGTACATGGAATGTGAGAACCATGGCTCAAGCAGGGAAGATACAAAACGCTATTAAGGAAATGGAACGATTGGAACTCAAGATTTTGGGAATAAGCGAAATGAGATGGCCAAATGCAAACTATTGCGACATGGAAGAAGAACACAGAATATACTATTCTGGAGCTCCCAACAATTATAAAAATGGAGTTGGAATAATCATGCATAAGTCAATTTCTCAAAATGTCTCAAATTTTATACCCGTCAATGAAAGGATAATGCTAGTTCAAATAAAAGCAATTCCAGCAAAGGTTAACATAGTACAAGTATATGCACCCACATGTGAGCGTGAAGAAGAAGAAATAGATCAGTTCTACGCCCAAGTAGAAAATTTGATTAAGAACATTCCTAAAGAAGAAGTTCTTATATTAATGGGTGACTTCAATGCAAAAGTGGGACGAGGCAGGTCAGGAAAAACTATTGGACCCCACGGTCTTGGTGAAAGAAATGAAAGTGGGGAAAAACTCTGTACTTTTGCAGGAGAAAACAATTTAGTCGTGCTGAATACGTTTTTTGAACTACCTCCTCGTAGGTTATATACTTGGAAATCACCAAAGGACGGGAAAGAAGATACAATTATACGGAACCAAATTGATTACATATTAATTAATCAGAGGTACAGAAATAGCTGTAAAATGGCAAAAACATATCCAGGAGCGGATATTGACTCTGATCACAATTTAGTGGTCGCCGAATTTAGAGTACAATGGAAAAAACTGAAAACAAAACAAAACAGAACTAGGTATGATAAAAGAAAAATCTATGATCCACACGTAAGATTGCAAGTCAAGAATATGCTCAGTGCAGCTTTAATTGATGTGAAAGCTAGCCAAGGAATTGAAGATAAAATAAGAAAAATAGTCAAAGTAACTAAAACTATAAAGAAAGAGATACTAACAGCGGATGTGGTTAAGAAGAAACCCTGGATGACTGATGAGATCCTGGAATTGATGGAGGAGAGAAGGAGGAAAAAGATAGAGGGAGACAAGGACGTATATAAATCCATCAATAACCAAATAAGAAGAAAAATAAGAGAGGCTAAAGAACAATAACTTAAAGACAAATGCTTGGAAATTGAAGTATCGCAGGCTAAATATGACACTTTTAGCTTACATAAGAAGGTCAAAGAAATACCAGGGAGATATAAGAAGAAATCCGTAGGAAAAATAGAAAACGACCAGGGTAACATAATGGTGGACACAGAGCAAATTACAGCAATGTGGAAGAATTACGTGTCAGAACTTTTCTTGGATCAAAGAGGAGAACATCAGATAGAGAACACTATGACAGGCCCAGACATCCTTGTAGACGAAGTAGAAGCAGCTATTAAAGCCATGAAAGATGGAAGAGCTCCAGGACCAGATGATGTTCAGTCAGAAATAATAAAAGTCTTTGATGAAGATTTTAAGAAGGAATTAACTATCCTATTCAATGAAATATACAATAGTGGAGAAATACCTGCAGAATGGCTGAGATCAGAGTTTATAATGCTACCTAAAAAACAAGGAGCCAGGAAATGCACTGATTATAGAACAATTAGCCTTATGAGCCACTTACTGAAACTATTTCAAAGAATCATACATAGAAGACTACAAAATCTGCGAGGAACAAGTATCACCAACACAATTTGGCTTCATGAAAGGTCTGGGAACAAGAGACGCCCTATTCAGTACACAGGTTCTTTTCCAACATTGCCGGGACATGAATTGCAGTATATATGCTTGCTTCATAGACTACCAAAAGGCATTCGATAGAGTCCAACATAATAAAATGATGGTAGTCCTACAAGATAGTGGAATGGACGGCAAAGATTTGCGTATAATCAAAAACCTGTATTGGCATCAATCAGCCTCTGTTAGAGTCAACCATGACAAAACAGAACAAGTGGAAATTCTTCGAGGTGTCCGGCAGGGGTGTATATTGTCGCCTCTTATATTTAATTTGTACTCTGAGGCAATTTTTCAGGAAGCTCTAGAATTTACAGAGGCCGGAATTTTATTAAATGGTGAACAGATTAATAATTTCAGATATGCCGACGATACCGTCATCTTTGCTGATACTGCTCAAGGATTACAACTTCTCATGCAGAAAGTAGCGGAAACTAGTAGAAAATATGGCTTGGAAATTAATGTAAACAAAACGAAAGTCATGATAATCAGCAAGGAAAGAATTGGAAGAGTGCAGTTCACCATAAATGATAGGATAGTGGGAAGGGTGCCAACATACATATATCTTGGGACTGTACTAAACGAGCGTTGGGATCATTCACAGAAAATAAAAAGTAGGATTGAAAAAGCAAGGGCAGCGTTCATCCAAATGGCTAAACTGTTTAAAACGCACAATCTAAAATGGGAACTGAAAATCAGACTGCTCCGATGTTATGTATTTTCCATTTTGCTATACGGAGTAGAATCTTGGACCTTGACGGCAGCAACGGAAAAGAAACTAGAATCGTTCGAGATGTGGACTTACAGAAGAATTCTAAAAATATCTTGGGCGGACAAAGTATCAAACGCTAAGGTACTGCAAAAACTTAATAAGGAAACAGAAATAATACGCACTATAAAAAGAAGAAAATTGGAATATCTAGGACACATCAGCGAAACGAGAACAAGTACAAGCTGCTGAAATGCATTTTACATGGAAAAGTACAGGGCAAGAGAGGCATTGGAAGAAGACGAATATCCTGGTTAAAAAATTTGAGAACATGGTTTGAAACATCCACTACGGGACTTTTTAACGCGGCAGTGAATAAAATCAGCATTGCCAGAATGATCGCCGGCATCCGGTACCGGATTGGCACTAGAAGAAGAAGTAAAACAACTTATCAATTACCCTTGTTGAACACTTCCAGAGTTTTATAATTTTGTTTAAAGTAAATTTATTGCAACTTTTTGTTAAGGTAGCGGTATTCCCCCACTTTCCCTTAAGGTAAAACAGAGACGATTGTAAGTGTAAATACAAAAATGTTTTTCCAAGTTTAAATTTCATTCTTAATTAAATTTAAAGTTTAAAATAATATATTTGTTGTACATTTGCACAAACAAAGTTTGTTCATCGTAATAACAATACCTCAGAAAATGAAAGTTTTTTTATATTCGACTTTTAATGCAGTGCAAAAATTTACAAACTCACACATACATAGACTATTATGTTGCGCCAAAATTTGGTTACAATCGGAGCAACCGTTCGCATGTTATAGGCTGCAAAAAATACAGGATTTTTTTCAATTACAACACTAATACGTCAGTCTTTTACAAATTTTAAAATTTTTAATCAATACCACAACGTAAAACCGATCAGCGGTAATTTTGACGTATCATTTATTAAAATATGTTTGGCTAATTTTGAATATTAGACTCTTAACTATCTCGAGTCTATGTAATTTTGAATCCAACAGAAGTCCTAGTATTTTAATTAATTTATTACACATCGCAATAAAATACTTACCGTTGAGGCGGCAAAAGAAAGAAAGCAAAATATTGACTGTAGCAGAATAGGTCAAACTCTGTAAGTGTTGCGTTACCAATAATTTCCACAAAAATTCCTTTTCCACAACCATAGTTACCAGGTGTCTGTAATTAATCAATTTATTTACTAAACTATTTTATGAACATAACAATTTAAGTTGTAATAACAGAAAGTTGTTTGGAATGTGTTTTTAACGATAAACCTCACTTCTGTCTCGGTGAAGTACCTCATACACTGGACAAACTATGAGTATCGTGTATGAAACCGCTGCAGACTGTCTTCATTAGCTGACAAA
The DNA here is from genome assembly GCA_035578175.1 of Catonia carolina. NCBI lineage: Eukaryota > Metazoa > Arthropoda > Insecta > Hemiptera > Achilidae > Catonia > Catonia carolina. Next base: position 335,602,736 of record JAQMRL010000001.1, read on the forward strand.
CTTAACAGAACAAGAAATTAGTTCAGAAAAATACTAAACAGACCGTTAAAAACTGAAAACAAAATGATGTCTTTAGTTTTATTTACCACAAACCTGCCTGAATTATAAATTGTCTGGCTCCTAAAAACCATTGTTTCCCATTTCAATGAAATCTGCCAGTGCATGATTCATATTTATTTTATTCTGGAATATAGACACTGTTGAGCACAAAGCGACTCATTCTCCGTGGCGGATGGCTTGCTGTATCGGGAATGGCAGTCAGTGTTTGGAAGTAAGCGCGTTCCCCAGCTGATCATTCCACGCAAGATGACCGAGGAAGTTCTGTTAGAACTACACAGCTGCAGTTCAGGCAGCCACTTTGGCCTCAAGAAGACCACGGAGAAGATTCGTCAGCGCTACTACTGGCTTCATTTACGTGATGACGTTGAGAATATCTGCAAGTTGTGTGACAGCTTTGCATCTAGTCAAGGGCCCCAAACTCGAAATAGAAGACTAACGCCGGCAGTACAATGTGGGAGGTCCATTCGAGTGCATCCCCATCGATATCGCTGGTTCGTTTTCCGTGGTAGACAGCGTGAACTAGTGACCATGCATCTACTAGTGACGATGAATTATTTCATGAAGTGGCCAGAAATATATACCATTCCAAACCAAGAGGCGAGTACTGTGGTGGCAAACCTTGGTAAACGATCTGTTCTGCCGTTTCGGAATGCCGAAAGAGCTACACAGTGATCACGGGAGGAACTTTGAATTGCAGCTAATTCAAGAAGTACTGGAACGTTTGGCCACCCACAAAACTAGAACAACGGCACTACAGCCGCAGTCCGATGGAATGTTGCAATATAGGTACTGTTAAAAAAATAATTTATACAACATTGAAATACTATTTCACTTTATACTGTTTTTCATTTTAAAGAGCGAATCATCACAAGTCATACAGTGACACCAGACACATTTACATTGGATAGTACCTGCGACTATTACAAACATAGTACAAGTAAAACGTAGTAGTATTACTACTAGCTAACACAATCATGTGATAATCCAGGGGACGATAGAGGGGACGCGCGGCCCCGGACGTAGGAGAACGTCCTGGCTTAGGAACCTTCGCCAGTGGTACGGGGTGAGCACCACGACACTATTTCGGTTGGCTGTGGACAGAGTGAAGGTCATGCGACTGATCGCCAATGTTCTAGGAGGACACGGCACTTAAAGAAGAAGAACACAATCTCACGTGGTAGTGAGGTACTGCATTCCTCTCAGCTGCACAAAGCTCGGAATCAGCCAGTAATGATGGGCTAACCATGTAAATTATTTATTTTGTTCCCTAATAAGCCTCCATATAATGTAAAGTACGCGAACATAAAAAAAACAATTACAGCCAATATTCGTGACATAACGAGCCTTTTAATACGTACGCTCTTCTGACACTGATTCCGCTCCTAGACCAGTTTTAGATTAGTGGAGTAGACTTCTTTTTAGAACCTACGTAACCATCCATCATCAACGATAGTACACTCTAGTGATACCAAGGGAAAAACTTATAGAGGCAAACAATCTAAACAAATGTAATTTTCAGGACGTGCGTGTATCTGTGGCGTGCCAGAAGACCCCATTGTAAAGTCCAAAATGTAATTTTTATTACATAATTTGGTTCATTCAGAAAATATATTTATGCAAAACAAAATTACATTTAATTTATTGAGAAGGTTCAATACCACACAAGTTATTTCGCCTATGTTAAATACAATGTTGTACTCCACATGTAAAAGCAAGCACAACAGATTTGCAAACTTTTTATCAGCAAAACTCTTCAGTTCTATTAGATTACATTTACAATTAAATTTACATTATTTGATTAAAACTGCACAAACAACAAACCTCTGAATTTGGAAGACAAGAATATAAGTATAATATACTGCTGGTAAGCAATACAATGAACAATAATGCAACCAAGGTCATTAAAATTGTTATTCTTACAGAGTACGCCAAGTTTTTCTTTAAACTAGCTGAAATAACACATAATCAGTAAATTAACTAAATTTTACTACATTTAACTTAACCCAATAATTTACTTATTGTAGGCTAATTCTTATTTACTTATTGTATTCTATTCAACATCAATATCAATTCTGTTGAATTATGTGCAAAGTTACATTTAAAATTATAATAGTGTTGTAGACGTATCTTATAATGGATCAACTTATAAGCCCTTGATTAGTCTTTAAAAGGAAATTTTGCGCCCAATTTGTAGCGTTAACAGAAGAACACATTCATTATCGTAATTTTATTTCTATTCTATTCAACGTACTCTTTACTCGTAAGGTATTTTTTTTTGTTTTACAAAACCGTCTGCATTAGCAGTAATTGCATAACAGTCGGACGTTAAAAAAAACGAAATAAAAAAAATTGTTTTACAAAATTAGTGGTTCTAATTTATGTCATGAGTCCATATTTTGCGTGACCAGGCAGTGATCGAGATTTAGTAAAACATTCTAAAAGCCTTTGTAGTTACCACTATTCTGAAGTTATAAAATTTCACTTATTTTGTATGTTTAAAAATAAACTTAAAAATTGGATTCTTTTCATTCAGCCCGAAAGATTTAACAAGATATAAAATGTTATTATAATGATAAAGACTTGGATGTGTGCTAAGTTTACATGAATGATAAGTCTTCTTCTCCTTTGTTCTTCTACCTTTTCATCTTTAGTATACAGTTTTTGTAAAACTTGCAAAGCGCATGAATAATATTTCTTCTCAGCCTAGAGTCAACGATATTCTTTGTAAAATAAGGTAGAACTTTGTTCATAGTAAATTCATTTATTTTATTTTTTTGTCATTGGTCTCTCGATTGGTTTCATGAAGTTCTTCACGCTCATCTATCGAGCACACTTCGTTTCATATCTACAGATGCAGACCTGCAACACCCTACATCTTTTGTAATTTGCAATATTCTAACCTTTTCCTCCCCCTACAAGTCACTCCTTTAATATAACCCTCAATTTTTGATAGAGCAATAACTGGATATTTTAACATATACCTCACTAGCTTACCTCTTCTTCTGGTAAGATGTTCTCATATACTTCTTCTTTCATCCACTCGTCTAAGAATTTATTTTTACACATTAGTTATTTTATTTTATTCGCGGGTAATATTTTATTTTATCATTTGGAAACTGGTGGTAATAACAATGACTATGAATTATCAGATTATAAAATTTACTGCTAGAGCACTGTATCCTTACTTATAATCGTGCTTAGAATTACAACCCACTGCACGTTTGTTATGAGGGATTCACTTACATCTCCATGAGTTTTGAAAATGACAAACTTATAAAAGGAAGATGAATTTCCTGCTAGACCAATCTAGCCGTAGTGATTTAATATCAAACTACATTTTTATATTTTTATTTATTTTTTAATATATTCCCACCATTGCATCTAACAAGTCAGATGGTCATGAATTTTCTTACAGTTGTGAACTAGAAGTACAATAAATAAAACAAAACAAAACATTTAACTTACCAAAATACGAATATACTCTATAAATCGCAAGTAACTGAACGATATGCAATATATATTGGTAATTCACAAATAAATACGAATCCAATAGTAATGGAAGCAATATTATACAATCGCAAATCAACCAACTTGCAGGACGAACTTTATAGTGCATTTTCAATTCAAATTCTGGCCACAGCCTGTGCACCAAAGACAAAGTCACATCTAATAAATATACAACATTAAAAGCAAATACACAAAAATACCATCCGTCGCTACTTTTCAAATTTGTTAAAACACTAGTATCGGCTGTATAAATAAAATTATACGCAATTAGCTCAATCATTAGTACTATTATGGAAGCAAGCATGACCTGCCAAAAAATTAAAAACGGGTAATAAAAAATCTCAGTCATATGTGACACAAATATTTCATCTGGAAATTTATTTTCTACATCTTCATTTAACGCTTTTTTAACCATAAACATTTTACTCGATGATGTTCTGCTACCTTGGGCTGAATCACGCCCGATAGAGCCAGCGTTCATTCTTTTTTGGTGTATATTAAACTGATCCATACTCATGGTAAACGAATAAACTTCAGTTTCCTCATCGATAAACCATCTTAGAGACGGCGGTGATGACATATTTGGATTTACTTTGACATTACCCAGAGCGCTTTCAACATTACTCTCATCATATCGAGGAGAAGTAAATTTGATTTTCTTTTTCTTAAATGGGTTGGTAGCGGATAAAGCATTTATAATATTTCTGAACCACTGGGTTCGTTTCTTTTGTTTACGCCCGTTAGAGTTTCCGCCGGTACTCATGACTGATCTGCAAAAGTACAAATTAAAGAGAATTAAGAGTAAACTTTTAACAATATTATAATAAGTAGCCTAATAATTAATTAAACAATAGATATCCATGATAGTTGGAAGAACAAAATTTCAAAACACAGAAGTCTAAATATTATGTTGTTTATTAATACTTTATAGTGGCAACAGGTAGCCACATTTTGCTTCAATACAACAAACAGATACAGATAACAATATTGTAACAGGAACGAAGAGGAGACGAGATTGCGCACGAAGGTTCCAGAATTCCATTCATGGAGATAATTAGGGAATAATAAAAATAGCAATAGTGAATGACAGTTTTACAATGATGACCATAAAGGTGTGTCTATTCACAAAAGTTGTAAAAACTATCGTGTAGTACGCCTATTATAAAAGTTCAGGTATACTATTGTGTACAGCTATTTTTATGAAGTTGTTTATAGGTTGTTTACGTTTTCTATTTACAATAGTTGACTTGTTTAACAAAGGAATTTTTCTAGCATTCATTAATAAAGAGTTATTATTTTTGTACTTGAGTAGATTTCTCTACTTTGTTCTGGAACGATCTTTGTGAATGATTATAAAAGAAGACCCCCGAGCACGGTCCAGTCAGTATTCGTGTGATCTTTGCCGTGCGATTATCGAGGTGCGTAAACAGATTACGTATCCGAGTAAGATTGTTATACTGCCTTTGTTGTGTGCGTATTGTGTAAAATCTTTTTGTGAGTGTATTGTAAAGTTAATGTGAATTCAGTTTCTGTGTTTTGTATGTTGTGCAATCTATAAAAGTGATTATAACTTATTTATTGTTAATTATCTATTTTAAGTGAATTATTAAATCATTTATTGTATTTATTAGTTATAATTAGTTTAATTATTTATTTTGTAATCTTTTAGTGTAATAAATCTTTGTAATAGTAAACTTTAGTGTATTAATTATTTAATAACCTAGATCCCGAAACGGACCTTAGCAATAAGTGTCACAATATTATAAAAAAAAGAGAGAAAGAAAATAGAAATCAATAATTAATGTTCTGTAATATATCGATTAACACTAAATAATTACTATATTACAATAAATATTACTATAATATTTAATATAACTACGATATCAAATATGAATAATATAAAAATTAATACTAATTATCAATATTCATCATTTAACACAACATAAACGAAGAAGAAACAGGATTAATCATGTTTTAGCAACACAGTATGTAAAAGAAAAGCCGAATACATATTGTAAGTGGTGTTCCACTTTTTTTTTCTGTATAAAGGGAAGGGTTATACAATTACTAATCACCCAGAGGCTGCTATTGGGCAAAAATCTTTTGATAGAATTTCTAAAAATCTAAATGGAACTGTAATTTATATGGATCGGCATTTCACTTCGGTTTCTGTGTTAGATGTAGGCAACTGCACTATCATCAGAAATGCCAGAGGACAGGTAATCTGAAAAATAATCGTATTCCTTTCAATGCTAATTTGAAGTCCGATCATGAGATGAATGAACATGGTCGTGGACCTGTTTATCAAGTTAAAAGAAGTGATGGTCAGGTTTTAATCATTAAGTGGTTCGATAATAAAGCAGTAAATTTAGCATCTTTAAAAGACACGTGTCACCTGAAGATACTAGTCGCCGTTGGTCGAAAAAAATGAGTAAATTTTAGTTTATCGACCAAACGTAGATTTTTTGACACATAGTTAAGCTATTATAGAATTTGAGCTAGAACTCTTAACAGCCCGGCTAATCTTTCACATGATCGATTTTCTTAATGCTGCCAGTTGGATTGAAAATAGAAAAGACCATCTACTCCTCAAGACTGCTAAAAAAGATCCCCGACATTTTAGCTTTTCGAATACAAATTGAATAGTATCACTGGTATTTAAACTTTGTACTAACAGCAATTTATAAGGGGTCATTTTCAAACGTTTTCGCAGAATTTACCACACAGTTGGTTGAGGAATTTGCAATTCTAAACTTGCTGATCTAGTTGATTTCCCTGAACTTCGTACATAAACATCACGAACACTTTTTGTTTAGTACTGTAATCGCCTTTTAAATCTCGCGCTGGTATTTACACTTTCTGGATTTTTCTAGAAGGTTTTGCCGCGTTTCCAAATTACGTCACTCTATTGATTGTTCATCGTTTTTTAATATCTCGGCTCCTCGCTAGAGGCTAGTCGACTCACGTGGTGTCTCTGCGCCAATCACAAATTTATAATTTGTCTGTGACCTTCGTTGCCTCTTCCTCTTACGCCATTTTTCGAGTCATGCCCGCTTTCAGCGTGACTTCAGTGCAACTTCAACCTTCGTCGGGTAAAAACGTGCAGTCTCCTCGCTCGTCGTGCCCTTAAACTCAATGTTTTATTCAATGTTTCGCCTATGTCGCCTAGCTCTAGTTCCAGGTCCACATAACTATCTCAAGGTTTTAGTTTGTATTTTTCTTCATAACATGTAGGCCTATTTTTAGATATATAAAATTTAATTTTAGTTAAGGAAAAATGTAAATTATTCATGTAAAGACCCAACATTTTTTTATGCAAAGTGTAATTTTGTTTAACAAAGTAAAATTTCAATTCTAAACTCATTTTTATCTCCAGAAAGATAGTATTTTTTACAAAATTCTGTCTTTCCACAACTAAGTCATTTTAGGACACGCAAGTGTTCAGTTTTCAACTTTTAGTTAAGTGACAAACTTCAAATATTTTTATGTATTCCTGAATATTTTTTTTTATTTTCTCGTTAATCAAATTTTTCAATAATTTAACATAATATTTCTAAATGTTTTTTGAAACATTTAGTTTTAAAAATTTTTTAAATTATTATTTAGAAGGTTATCATAGCAATTTTTGGTCAAAAAACGTCCAGATTCAGAATGGTTTTTCTAGACAATGGCTGGAAAGAATAACGCGTTCCTTTTTGCATTTTGAATGTACCGGCTTTCTCTTTTAGTTTTATAATCCCCAACAGAATGTAGTTCATTTCAGCATTGTTAGTTAGAACGGAATTATAATAAAACATATGTTAGCTTACTCAGCTATTGAATGTTATTTTTACGTTTTGACATTATGTTAGTGCATCGTATCCGTATATTTTTCGGTCATTTCTATGTATTAGTGTAGTTATATTATTTATATAGTTTGTAACGTATAGTGTCATGTTCGTTTTAGTGATAGTTTTAAAATTTAGGCTTGTAAGATTGTATCAATTTGTAGTGAATTCGCCGAATTCATCATTAGTTGAGTAATAATGTTTAGTTATTTGTTTTTATTTTAGGATAGTTTTTATTTTGTGTTTATATATAGTGTTTTTAGATTGTGCTTAGTGTTAGTGTTTCTAGTTATTTGTGTTTGTGTTTTTTTTATTTGTGTTTATTTGTGGCAATAAAATGGGACCTAAAATATCCGCCACAAAAAAACAGTACAGTAGTAAGAACATAAGTAAAAATGCTAAAGCCAAACTGGCAATTGAACGAAAATGGGCAAAATGTACCTACCATCAAATAAATAAAAGTGTCAGTGACTGTTCAGAACCAGGACCTTCAGGTTTGGGTGAAAATATTACTGACAACACTAATTTTAGACAAAGGTCCTTTTTAAAAAAGGAATTGCATGATAGTTGGGATAGTACCAATGATTGTGAGGCACTTGATTATGGGATCATGGACATAAATATACTAAAAAAAACTTATGTTTGTTATGCCCATCCTGTTATAAAGTTGGGTTAGAACTTTTAGAAAAAGAAAATTCTGGCTATGCTAGACATTTTTATTTGTCATGTAAATCATGTGAGAAATTTCCTTATTTAGTAGTTCACCGAAAATGTCTAATACTAATGCATATGATGTAAATGTTCATATGGTTAGGGCATTTTTGTCCACTGGCAAAGGGATATAGTGGCATGGAGACATTTTCTTTGGTTATGAACACTAAGACAATGTCTATAAAAACATATGATAATTACTCTTCTGTTATTCACAAAAAATCTAAATGTACAGGTTCACAGTGTTTAGTAGAAGCTAGGAAAACAGTGCGTGCTTATTATAAGGAGTTAAGATCCCACTATTGATGACAATACAATCATTGATATAGCCGTTACTTACGATGGTACATGGCACAAACGTGGGTTCACTTCTAACTTTGGTGTTGGTTTAAAATATATGGTGGTACAGGGTTAGGTTGTGGACTACTACGTTGTCAAAAATTTGCAAAAAGTGGGTTGCAGCTAAGCGTGAAATTGGGGAAAATTCAGAAGAATTTAAAACTTGGTTTCAAGAACACTATCTGCAATGTGACAGAAATCATGAGAGGTCTTCTCCTGCAATGGCGACTGCCGCAGTTGAAATAATGTTTCGTAGGTCTAAATTATTTAAATTTCGCTACACCCAAATATTGAGTGATAAGAGACTCTAAAGTGTATAATCATTTGTTAGGATTAAATATATATGGAGAAAATGTAATTATAGAGAAGGACGAATGTGCGAATCACGTTGCTAAACGTTTATGTACAGCACTGCGTAATTTAGTACCTGCAGAACTAATAAAATTACACTCGGGGGCAAAAAACGTGTAAGTCTAAAAGATTCAACGACAGTAAACTTGACAGGTTACTATCACAGTAATATACTACGAAATGTAGATAAAGATGTTGAATTGATGAGGAAATCGTTGATGAGGGAATATTGCAATTGCAACATTGTATCACTGCCATTCTACAGATGATGAGCCCACGCACGATAATTGTCCTACAGGTGAAGATAGTTATTGTTTTTTTAACAGAGCCATCGCAAAAGGTGAACGCCCTGGCAAACATGATACAAATGTACATACACCAATAAATGAATTAGTGTTCAAGCATTTGGTCCTGTACATAAAAGACTGTGTAATGACAAATTGCTGAAACAATGTTTGAAAGCCCGAACATAAAATTCAAACGAAAGTCTGCATAGTCGTATTTGGAATCTGTGTGATAAAAGTAAAAATGCATCGCGATAGTTAGTAGAAATAAATAGCTGTAGCTGATGCAGTTAGTGATTTTAATTTGGCATGCACACAGCGATTTCAAATATTCAAAAGACAAGAGTATCACCAGGTTGAGAATCAGTAGCGTTGGCAAAGAGAAAGGATGGCCTGACATAACGTAAGATGATAAGAAGCAGAAGGATTGAATACGCGAAAAGAAATAAATTATTGAGGATTAAAAATTTAAAAACAGACGAAGAGAAAGTAGAAGAGGAAAGCCCATATTATGGAGCTAGAGCATTTTAAAAGTAGAAATTTAGGAATCATTTGAAGGAAGCCAGGAAGCCGAGATCTTTGGTGAGAGGTTCCGAGTTGCTCCGGCGGGTCGGGATCAGGATCCGGGGGGAACGGGTAATGTAAATGCCGCCGTAACAATGTTACCCTACCCTGCTCTTAAGAAGAGAGTTGAAACTCTCGCTCTTGAAGCGTGGCAGCGCGAGTGGGACACCGCACATATGGGAAGGTCTCTGTATGATTTCATCCAGGACCTGGGGGGATGGTACGCCTCTAGTGTTACATTAAGGAAATCGGGTGTCCGAGTCCTCACAGGTCACGGTGAGTTCGCAGCGTATTTAAAGCGGTTCCGCCTGCTGGCTGATGATTCTTGCGTCTGTGGGGAGGTCCAATCTAATACACATTTGCCGTATGATTGCCCCGCTCTTGGGGGGTCCAGACGACAACTGACCCTGGAGCTTCAAGGCCACGGAGAAAATTGGCCTCTCACGGAACGTTCGAGTTTGTACCGCGAGGTGCATGCCCGGGCGGTGTGGGGGTTCCTTGACGAGGTAGCTACGTTCTACCGTCGTCATGTAATTTAACTAATGGTTGTGTCCCTCGGCTATTGTCGAAGGCACTGAAGTCTAAATTATATGGTGTACAAACACTTGTTGGTAAATTTAAAGGCGACTAGGTCCTAACAAATATTTAATATTATTAGTTAATTCATTTTTAAATCTTCAACAAGTCCTTTTCTGACTGTTAGGACTCAAATGTTTTCTGACGCGGGCCTTGAGCCCGAAGAGGCACCCTGACAAGAGGGCGAGAAATGCACACTCCTCAGGTCGGTCGACCTGGCTCCAACTCACCCTCGAAAATTTTATATTCTTAAATAGTTTTAATTTTCAAGCAAGGTGACTGTCGCCGTTACAAAGATTTCCTAGTTTTCATCACAAAGTTTTCGTCACAAAGCCTCCCCCTCCGGCGGCGCCAGCGAGCAAACTTAAGCGGGTGTTGGTCCGTGCCCAGCCCGTAAATCCTGGCCCGGAGGCATCGTCTGATGCAACGAAGCTAACTCTGCAGAGAGTCCTTGACCCGCACAAAGAAAGGATCGAAATTGCGTGGGTCACCAAGACCAGGGGCTCTTCTGTGAATGTGGAGGTTATAAATGAGCAGCAGGCAAAGCGAATGCTGGAGACCAAGTCGTTAAAAGATGCAAGACTGAAGGTTCATCTGGAAGCCAAGCGAAAACCTCAAGTTCTGATTTATGATTTTCCGAAGGTAGCGAGGGCCGAAGAAAGGACAAATCTAGAAGCCATGTTCGAACAAAACCCATTTTTTGGGACGACAAGGAACACTTCCTAGGTGGAGTCAAAGTCGCGAAGAATCAAAGTCAAAGAAGTAGGTTGGCAAACGAGAGGCATTAACTAACCACTGGGTAGTGGAGGTCTCGCCGGATCACCAGCAGAAACTGGTGGCCAACGGTAGCGTTTTCCTGGGCTGGAGGTCGAACAAGGTCGTTGACCATATTTTGGTTACTCGCTGCTTCAAGTGTCAGCGCATACATACATCGTTCCACTGCCGCAGCACTGTTGAGGTGTAAGGCCACTGCGCTGGCGAGGGGCTTCGTCTTGACGATTGTTCGAAGACGGCCAGTAGGCCCGTCTGCGTCATGCAAGGCTGTGATTTTTTTTTTTTTTTTTTTTTTTAAGGCGAAAAACCTTAGCGAGGTTATCATCGCCTGCTGTTCTACACAAAGGTGTAAAAAGCCCGAGTGCAGAACGCCTTTTATATATATATATATATATATATATATATATATATATATATATATAATACTTAAAATCTTATAATCTAATATCACAGACAAATTAAATAAAAAACGCTAAAAAACACAAAAACATATACACATAAACGTAAACCTAATATCACAGTCAGAATAAATGACAATAATAACATTGACACTTATATAATAAAAATCTTAAAAACTAGTATCACAACCAAAAAAGAATTAAAAAATTAGAAATTACATTAAAAATAAAAAATATCACAGACATAGGACGTCGCAAAAGGCTGTAAAGGGGCCTCATAATAAAAACACAGACATATATATACAACGTACAACTAATATAAGAATATATACTAAGAAATAAAAACTATTTACACATATAAAACATTGAAACACCCCAGACTGTCAGACACTGTTGTACACACTAATGGATCGTAAAAATTTTAAAGCCACGTCCAAAATAGGGCTTTCATCACCGAGTATACACCTTAATTCAGAGGGAATCTTGAATCGCCGACGCAGAGCTGCGTAGCAGACGCAATCAATTAAAACATGTTTGACTGTCAAAGGACAATCGCATCTGCCACAAATTGGAGCATCACCAGACGTCATGAGATACCCATGAGTTAATCTGGTGTGCCCAATTCTAAGTCGCGCGATGACAACTTCTTCCCTTCTGTTCTTCCTCAGTGACGTATCCCAGGGCTTAACATTATCTTTTATTTCACGAAGCTTGTTGCCATGAGAGCCAGTCCATTCTACCTGCCAGGAATCAGTGATGACACGCTTCACCAGGCCCACGAAATCTGACACAGTCAGATATAGCGTGAAGGCCGGTTGGCGTGCCGCCTCCTTAGCGGCCAAATCAGCAGCCTCATTTCCCGAGATTCCAGCATGACCCGGAACCCAGCAGAAAACAACGCTTACTCCTCTATCGTTAAGCTGCTTCACGGTGCCGTGGACATCTGCAACTAGTGGGTGACGTGAATATATATCACTAATTGACTGCAGGGCACTGAGCGAATCAGTGCACACCAACACCCGACGCCCACGAACACAGACTACAGACAGAGCTTTACTAATAGCATAAAGTTCAGCCGTGTAAACACTGGTTCCCGCAGGTAATCCAAACAAATAGGTTGTCCCATTGGCAACAAACGAGCAACCAACTCCAACATCCGACTTTGATCCATCAGTGTATACAACCGTAGATGGTTTAATAGCTTCAACTAACTCACTGAAAATGCTATTAAATACCACAGAACTTGTGTCTGCCTTTGAGTATTTACACATTTCAAAGTTAATGTGTAACTGAGCGATGATCCAGGGTGGAAAGAGACATGAATTACATGGGTACACACGAGGAATCGCAATACCGAGGTTGTTGCATGTCCCCAACGCTCTTACACCGAATGGTGAAGGCAATCGGGCATTCATCAGATGCAAATCATGACAAGGGTTGTTGAGAATGATGTCATGCAAAAAATGATAAGGTCTAGCTTTCAACTTGGCAAAGTACGTCAATATAAGCTGCTGGCGACGTCTGTGTAACGACATTTCTCCACTTTCAACTAAGATGCTGACAACAGGGCTAGAACGAAAAGCACCTGTAGACAATCGTAAACATGAATTGTGGATCGTGTCAAGCATTCTCAGCGAAGTGGGAGTAGCAGATGAGTACGCTACAGCGCCATAATCTATACGTGATCGCACTAGAGCCTTGTAGAACCTTATCATACATGATCTATCAGCTCCCCAACATGTACCTGTAAGAACACGCAGAATATCAACCACCTTTAAGCACCTAGCCCGTAGGTCTTTTATATGCGGAACCCATGTAAGTCTTTTGTCGAATATAACACCTAGAAACCTGATTTCAGTGCTAACTTCGATATGTTGACCCATTAAATACAGTCTTGGAACATTATCAGTCCGAATTCGGCAAAACTGAATGCATTTAGTCTTCTCAGGAGAAAAACTAAAGCCAGTCTGCCGTGACCATTCCTCAAGACGGTATATAGTAAGCTGTAGGGCTCGTTCAGCTGAAACAACATTTCTAGATGCAACATATATCGCAAAATCATCTACAAACAACGAACATTTAACACGGTATACGCAACTTTTCACAATATTGTTAATGGCAACCGCAAATAGGGTACAACTAATTACACTCCCCTGCGGTATACCATTTTCCAAATCAAATCTGTTTGACAAACTCTGACCAACCCTTACACGAAATGATCGGTCATCCAGAAAGTCTTTAATGAAGGCCAACATGTTCCCAGCGATGCCCCACTCCCGCAAGGTATTAAGAATACCTCGTCGCCAAGCCGTATCATATGCTTTTTTCAAATCAAAGAATACGGCAACGAGGCGCTGCCGCATTGCAAACGCATTGCAGATAGCCGTCTCAAGGGCCACCAAGTGGTCTGTCGAAGACCTCCCTCTCCGAAAACCGCTCTGTTCAGGAGCGAGGAAGTCATTCTTTTCCAGATACCACATGAGACGACTATTTACCATTCTTTCCATCACCTTACATACAACACTTGTCAGAGAGATGGGGCGATAGCTGGAGGCCAACATTTTATCTTTGCCAGGTTTGAGGATCGGGACAACAATTGCTTCTTTCCAAGATTCTGGAAGCTTTCTAGAAGCGTATATTTTATTAAAAATATGTAGGAGTTGCCTTAACCCGGAGTCTGGTAAATGCGCTATCATCGAAAGTGTAACTTCATCTCCTCCGGGCGAGGTATTTCGAGAAACTTTGAGCGCTTTTCTTAGTTCAGGCATTGAAAAAGGAATGTTCAGAGGATCATTTGTGTCCGCTATATGAAAAGGAAGAGATTCAATGGTTTTCTTATGATTTTGAAATTGAATTGAATATGAAGACGTGAGAGACGCTGATCTTAACGAAGAACCAATTGCATTCGCAATGTCGATTGGTGACGTAATCACGGAACCGTCAGTTTGCAACCCTGCAACTCGGTGCGGAGACATCCTTCCACAAACGGACCGCAGTTTTCTCCACACCGTTGTCACAGGGGTACTCCTATTAATATCTGCAACATAACGGCTCCACGACTCTCTCTTACTCTCCAGAAAGATACGCCTACAGCAGGCCCGAGCTCTTCGGTAAGCTTCCAGGTTAGCATCCGTAGGTCTGCGACTAAAAATTCGCAGGGCCCTACGGCGGTCCTGAAGAGCCTCCTTACACCGACTATTCCACCAAGGCACCGGCGGCCGCCGCGCTTTACCCGATGTTTTAGGAATGCTCTGGGCAGCTGCTGCAGACATCCTCTCCACAAAGGAAGACAACAGGCTTCGTGCATCATCATCATCATCATCTTCATATTCAGATTCCATCAAACTTGAAAACTCATTCCACCGTGCAAGCTTCTCTATCCATCGTTTTGGAAGGTCATCGACAGACTGGTAGTCAAAAAACTCGACCACCACCGGTCGATGATCACTTCCGTACAGGTCTGGCAGTACTCTCCACAACAACCGTGGTACAAGGGACGGGCTACAGAAAGTAAGGTCCAAGCACGACCAGGATCCTGTTGAGGATGACATGAATGTTTCAGATCCATCGTTCAATAGACATAAGTCTAGCAGGCAGTGGGATGCCTGGGACCTAGGCCTAGTGTGAGGCCACTCAGGAGGCCTCACACATAATGCAGGACCGCAGAGTTGACGTCCTGCTCACCCAGGAGCCTTACACGGTCGGTAACAAGATGGAAGGGTTTGACGATGGGTATGTGGTGGTGCATACCTGGTGGGTCCGACCTCTCTCGGCTGTGGTAGTAGCTCGAGGCGTAGATGCGTTTTGGTTGTCCGACCTTTCTGGTGAGCATCTTGTCGTAGTACGAATAATTATGAGTACGCTCGACGTCGGATCCTTGGCAGCTTACGGGGCGAGAGACAACTGGTGGCTTTGGACGCCAACGCAAAATCAAACCTCTGGGGTTCGCCTATCAACGACCCCAGGGAAGCGGCCCTATTGCAGTTTCTAGAAGCCAGGAACCCTTACTGTGTTAATGTGGCAGAACAGGGCCCGACTTTCTCCTCGGAACTGGGGGAACGTTACATTGACGTCACTTTTGTGACGGGAAGTCTACTTAATTTTATACCAGTAGTTGGAATATTTGGCCAGGACTTAGCGTAAGCGATCATAGACTAATCACCTATGAACTATCGCTCGATGTCATTTGCCCCGAGGAGCTCTAGGTGACACCAAGACGCTACACAAAACAAACGTCGACTTTTCTTGTACTGTGTTAACAAATACCATATTTTCAAGGAAGAACTTTCTTGTAGTATCAAATACATGCTTGTTAAACTGAACTCTTCAGTATGTGTGTGCAACTCTACAATCGTCGCTTAGCTCGCGCGCCGCTGTGCTCGTCGCTCTGCTCGCTTCTTCAGTGTGTGTTCAATTTTTTTTTAAGGGTGAACAATAGCGATTTTTATTCTAATATGAAGTGAAAAAATTAGGTAGGTAGGTTTTTGCTTAAAAAATTACTGCGACTTATCCTTATAAGTTTAATAGTGGTTAAAAAAAATTAGCAAACTGAGTAAAGAACTAAATTTTAATCTAAAACTCATTCATTCAGTTTCGGCATTTTATTGTGCAGGTGAGGGTATTTTGTTTTACTAGTGTATTATATTAAATATTATCTTTATTTTCCGTAATAAAAATTTCAGTAATCGCGTTAGATTCGCGGCCGCGTTGGATTCTGGCCAATACGGTAATTTGTTTGTATCAGTACATAGTTTTTAAAGGGATATTTAAAAAGATAAACCATAAATTCCAGAAGTTGGATATTCATATTTAGACTCGAACCGCGACTTTGGCCTTACAAAATAAAAAAAATAAAAAACACGCAAACGAGACCATTTGAGTCGATACTAGAATCAAGTGCATTTTCTCCAATATTTTGAATTTTTAGGTTATAGGAATCCTTACAGGAATCCAATGGACTAAACAGTTGGAGTTAAACTACTCTTACTCGAGTGGAGAAAATTCACATTGAAACAAAAACGGTTCTCAGATTTCACCATTTTAACCTACAAATTTCACGGTCTACTTGTGTGTTCTGGTTATAATATTGCTTATTAGTTCTCTATTCATATAGGCCCTAGCTACTTTCATTTTAATTTTTCTGGAAGAAGTAATTATTAATAGGGTTTCAAGTATCGCCTGTAATCTAAGGAAAGTCGCGAAATGTCTCGAGACAACCAGATAAATGGGAGAAAAACATAAAAAAATTAAATAGGTTAGATTGCTTTTAACAATTTTTTTTAAATAAATAGTTATTATAGCCTAGTTTTTTAAATTTTGAGTTAAAATTTATGTAGTGGTTGTTGATATTGTGAATTAATTTCAGTGTAGAATTTATACATTGAAATATTTAGTGCTACTTACTATGTGAATTTTGTACCACACAGGGTAAAGTGTTTTCAATGTAGGCTATATTGGGTTTTATGGTAAAAATATGCAGAAGTAGCATAATTTCTAAGGTACAGTTTGTAATATAGTGAGGTATTAAGCTAGTAAAAGACTAAGTGGGTTTTATTTTTTATAATAAACTATTTTATAAAGAAAATAAAAGTAAATTAAATTAAGGCAATTATCTTTGTAGTATGTATGGGAGTCAGAATTCCAGGAAACTGTAAGTTCGTGTCATGTTTCATCCGCTGAGCCGTGTGGCCAGAGCTGAGGCGGAGGAAATTGCAACCTTCTCGCCCCGCTACTCAGCTTAGAAAAACACAATCTATTTTAGCGTTTGCACAGAAACAGTAGTCTCGTGCCTTAGGCATTGAACTTATCCAAGTGTAATATAATTAACCAGTTTCGGTTTTTTTTAAAGGCGAAAAACCTAAACGAGGTTATCATCGCCTGTTGTTCTACACAAAGGTGTAAAAAGCCCAAGTGCAGAACGCTTTTTTTATATAATATTTAAAATCTTATTAGCTAGTATCACAGGAATGAAAGAAAATAAAAAAGTAACATCACAGACAAAAAAGGCTAAACAACGCTAAAAAACACAAAAAACATACACATAAACTTAAACTTAACCCTCAACTACTATCGTGGGGTCAGACCTGACCCCACCGTCCTTACTTTCAGTGTTGGGGTGGGGATTGTTTTATTTACAAGGGCGTGTGCTCTGGTATTCTCAGTTGCCCTTGAGTTAGTGAATGCGAAGTGAGTTAGATTATTCTGTTTACCGTTCTCCAGTTATTGCCGTCTAGGGTCAAATCCGACCCCACGATATTGTATTTTTTCTAAAAAAAACTAAGAATATAGTAATTTCAAATTTTACAAATTAGCCTTTCTTATTTTTCATTATATTAGTGGGAAAAACTATTTAAAATAAACATATTAAACATAATTTTACAATAAGAGTAGGCCTATAATAAAAATACTCGAAAAAATTTTAAGCGAATGTAAAATTGGGGTCAAGAATGTCCCCAGGATATTACTTGTGTTGTACAAAAATAACGATAGTAGTTGAGGGTTAATATCACAGTTAGAATAAATAACACTAATGACATTGATCAAACCAGTGTCGGGGTAATGTACCAACCGAGTTGGGTGTAATAATGGTGTAATGATGGTGTTTTTGCAAAAGAGTATAACCCACAATATTTTCGAAATTGATGTATTTGTTAAAATGGAATCAGACGATCTAATTGTATAGACTAGCAAAAGAACGTAACGCTCAAGACCTACGAAAAGTTTAAAATTGAATACAAATTTATCGTATCCCACTAAGTTAAAAAAGGAAGTGAGGTAGAAGGGTGTACGTCACATTGATTTTTGGCTGTTCAATTTTTGTTGTAGTTTAAGCAGGTAAAAGGACGGATTCCTCATTGGAACGCGGGATACACCCTTTTGACTACCTGCCGGCCGCGTTGGCGATGTTGGTAACGTGCTCGCCTCTCATCACGCGGTCTTGGGTTCGAATCCCACTCGGGCATGGCATTTTTTCATACGTTACAAAAATTCATTTCATCCTTCACCGTCTGCATTAGCAGCAATTTGCAAAACAGTCGGACGTTAAACCAAAAAAAAAAATTTTTGACTACCTGCTTTTCTTCAGCAAGACGTAACTCTAGCTGCATGCGTGACCTTGTAGTGGCTACAGTAGAAGAGATGGTAGAAAGTCATTGCGTTCCGAAAACATCATGTCGTTTTGTAAATATATTAGCTTAGTTGCAAAAATTGTATCAAAAAAAAGAGTAATAGTACAGCAGATGCCGAGCCCTCCCCTTCAAGTTCAACATCTGGTCATAAAAAGTATCCACCTTTGATTCGGTTGGAATTATTTTCTGTTCGTTTGTCTGCAAGTAGTAGTGTGCCAGCAGCTAATTCAACAGTTAAAGAAGCCTTAATGAATGAATGAACAACAACTGAATGAATGAATCTTTCCGTAAATTGTTTTATTAAACAATTTGATAACAGTAAAGGTAAGTGAAACTTATGATTAAATTGTAAAATCTCTCCATTTATTAATCTCTGTTCTACACACATTATTTTGCGCCATCTTTCTTCATTGTTAATAAAGATTTACATTAAAACACATTTAATGACGATAAAAGAAGCAAACACATACTAAAAATACATTCGCTGTTATAATAATAAGTATTAAAATTATAAATTGCAGTGCAACAGTTTAAATTGAATAGGCGGCCGGAAAAACGTATGTTACAATATTCGGTTTTGTTATTTTAAGCGCATTTAATGTTGTATGTGACATAATCTGAGCGCTAGTATCTCCATTTAGTTGATTTGTTTCCCAGTAGTAATTATTTCCCATTGTAATGAATGAAGGGAATTTTTTAAAGAATATTTTGGCGAAAGAATATTGTATGTTTCATATGAAACATGATCTTCGTATTCGGTTTTTTATGCATTGCGTTTTGAGGTTAGCCGTGTGTACTGTGTGTTAGATCTTTCTGTGCTCAATCTAATTATTAAATTAGTACTACCCATTTTGTTCGTTTATAACTTGATGAGTAGTGTTATTTATTTGATTATAGTATGTCTAACAATAGTAATGTAAGTTTTTCTTTGAATGACTGGAAAGACAAAACTCGAAAAGTTATGAAAGATTCTGTTCAACAATACATTAATAATGGTGGAAAAGGAACACTGGTTAAAGAAAAAATTCTTCCACAAAATGTAACTATCATTCACATATGATTAATCTCGATTCTAATTAAAAACGCCTTTGTATTCTTACTATTAACGACAGTAAGACTATATTGTTTCATCCGGTTACACGATTTATCATTCAGAATCAAATTATGCAGAAACATAGCTTCCATAGCATAATGTTAGCATATAGTAACCCTATGGTTGAAATTTAGTGTATCATTAAAAAAAAAATTTAGTGCAGTCGTTTTTTACTCTTGTAAGGATATATTAATAAACCAGTTAAACTTAAATACCCATAAACCAAATCCATTGTTGTGTTTTAACCATATTGCCTTCTGTATCTATAGTAGGTATCCAGAATTTTCAAATTAAAGTAGCTTATAACCATGTCATTAAGCATGGATATACAGAGCATTATTTAATTTTCCCCTTCTTTTTTTCAGGCTCGCGGTTGCACTACAAGTTGTTGTAAATCAGTCTGCAACAATCTTTCCGTAGAAACTGCTCAAACCCTGTTCAAAAGATTTTACGAACTTTCTTACGAGCAAACAATATTATTTCTAAAATACATCAACATTCGTAAACCAAAGCGTAGACGATCGGGACAATCAAACAGCAACTCAAGAAAGCTTGCTTCTTTTGATTATAATATTAATGGTCAACCTATCTGTCTTAAATCAGTACTTAATATTTTTCAAGTTACTCCAAGTCGTATTCAGGTCTTGCAAATTAAAATTAAAATTGGGAAAATAGCTCCTAAGGACTTAACAAAACCTTCACAGGAACCGAAATGAACCAGGAAGATTTTAAGGATTTTGATTATGTTTCAACTGGGTTTAAAAAGAAAGATTTCAAAATCACCAACTTTGTCTGGTTTAAGATGACTGCAGATGACCCTTCAGCTGTATATGTCAGAAATAGCCATAATGTCTTAAAACCATGGATTTCCTATAATATTTATTCGACAAATATTGAGTGAATGTGATCATAATGATATACCACGACTCTACTCACAGCTTCTACCAATCAGTAAAGAGAAAAAAAGGTCTTTCTTAACATGACTAAATACCTAACAGAAGAAGAACATCGAGTAATTTATGAAAACTTATAATCTGAATAAATGCGAAGACAATGTTATGTTATAAAAACTTTTACTCAATATAATTTATATTAAATAAAATATAAAAGAATTGAAATTTAGTTTTTTCTTATGATGGAAAAAGGTTGTATGTCGCAATGTGTACTGCCACATAGTCTGCTAAATATTGCCAGATAGTTTTCTTGGGTTTTTAGAAAATAGTCAGAATGTAACATACAACGTTTTTCCGACCACCTATTCAATTAATCCGTATAAGTTATAATGTTCATGGAAATAATAGGTTAACACGTTTCGTGCGGAGGAGGTAATATTACCTCATTTTACTTTTGTGTTTTTTGTTTTACGTACCATTTGAACGTTTTGTTTGCTTCAGATAATGGCCAACAGTTCTACTGACTCTGCGGTCAGCCACCCGCCAACAGTCGGTGACAAACGTCCTTCTCAGGACGCTATTCAGAAAATGGATGGAACTAAGAAGAAGAGACCAGTAACGAACGTTCAACAGCGAAAACAAGACAAATTTTGCATGAAGAATGAAGAATTTGATAACAAATTAAATATCAGTATTCAGGATATCGCTCCACAGTTTGAGGTACTAACCGAATCCTCTCCTCCAAAGATAACACAGATATCAACTGATGGAATGGGGAATGTTATTACATCAACTATGGAGGAAGTCAAACCCTTCTTCAAACCAACAGACGAAAATTTTGACGAATTTGAACGTACTACACGGGCTGCGGCTGCTTGGTAATTACAGGCTGTCGCCAGCGGCTCCCACCATTATCAGCGATATGCATACGGTTCCAGAACCGGCCGTGACTAGCGCTGCCGACACGCAGTAAGGAGTGTTTCCCCTCCACCTGGAAGGGGACTCGCGTGGAAGGTATTTAAACAACGGTATCGGTCCGCGGAGCTCATTCTCAAGCCAGCTTTCCAGCAGAGAAGAACCAAGAAGAAGAAGAAGAAGATGAACAGCCCAGCCGAGCCCGGACGAAGCCATCCCTGGACGACGCTACCGGTGGCGGACGCCACATTCCCGCACCGGTCAGCCGACACCACTGTGAAGACGGAGGTTAGCGCAGGCCCGGAGGGAACCGCCTCGGCCGCGCTATCGGCCGACGGCCTACGCCGACCCGACACTGCGGGGCTCTGGGGGCCACCACTGTCACGCTGCAGTGGGGACCCAACTGCCGCTGAGGGAAGGCTAGGCCTGAATCCGGTAGCCGAGCCGTCACCCTTCGGACACCGCACTACACACGCCAGCTCGCCGCGTCCGGCCACTTTCAACGGCCCTTTTCAGGGCCACCAAACTTCCAACTACAACGGTCCTTTTCAGGACCCCCAACCAATCAAACGGCCCTTTTCAGGGCCACCAAACTCACAAGTAAGGTTCTGCCACGTGTCGTCGGCCCCGGTCGGCGACAAGTGGCGCCCAACGTGGGGCCCTGATCGTTCAGAAGTTTCTGGACCCAGCCATGATACTACCGGCTACATGCCAGTCGGCAACACTGCATACACGGCGCCCAACGACATAGACCGCATAGTAATGGCCATTCGCTCAGCTATACCTGCCATGCTCACCGCCACCTTCACCGGCCTACCACATGAAGATCCAGATCGGGTTTTAAACCGGATACAGGCACAATTAGTAGAACAGAGGATTCCAGAGGAACAGTGGGTCGAATTTGCCGAGAAACAACTACGAGGAGAAGCAGCAACGTGGTTCAAACGATTCCACGGTCTACAACTTGATTGGCCCGAATTTGTCAGCCGATTGCGACACAACTATTGCGGGCTACAGACCACCACAAAATTATGGTCCGAACTCTACGGTAGGAAGCAAGGCCCGAACGAGTCCGTAGAGTTATTTCTGGTGCAGAAGACTAGACTCTTACGTCGGCTTGCTCCCGGTAGCGTGTCTGAGTTTTTGCCAATGCTTGTGGAGCAACTTAGGCCACAAATACGAATGCAACTACGAGCAGCGCCCGTTCAAGATTTCGAGGAACTGCTCGACCGAGCAATGTTAGCTGAAGCGGACGAAATGGAGATGCGGACAACACTCAAGCAGAAAGAGAAGCTAGAAGGCCACAGCGATCCTAGGCAGGGCTCGCTGAATCCAGTAGGCGGCTCGACAGGAGCGACCATGGAAGACAAATCGGCTCGACGGAAAAGTAGTCTCGCCCCTTGGTGCCACTACTGTCCAGAACGGCACTTCCACCGGGATTGTCCGGTCCTTAAGGCGAGGCAGGGAAACGACCAGGGGCCCCGGGCAAGCAATCGACCGGGGCCCTCAACCAACTAGGCTCTGACATCCCGAGAATTACTGTACAAGTTGCGGGACAACTTGTAAGAGCAGCGATTGACTCAGCGGCCAACTTGAGCTTCGCACGAGCAGACTTATTGCCCATGGAAGGAAAAAGAACACAGCAAACTACCAGCATCGATCTAGCGCTCAACAGTACTACTTGCCAGGCTACCGAAGAGGTTGAAACGGAAATCTTATGCGGAGGTATGAGAATAACCACGAAGTTTCTTCTAGTACCAGGGCTCCGAGAAGAAGTAATCCTGGGACACGACTGGCTAAAGAAACATCAGGCCGTACTTGACTACAGCCGTGGCTGCTTACACTTGGGTTGCGAGAACCGCAAGACGATCTTCTGGCATGATAGGCTCGAATCTGAGAGTACGGTGATTGACTGGACCGCCTTGACAAATGCAGCTCCCGTGGCAGTGCAGGAAGAATTAGAGGCCATTCTAAAGCGACATAAAGTAGTATTCTCCAGCGATCCTCTTCGAGTAACACGGTCCATGGTGCACGAAATTAAACTAAAAGAAGGAAGCAAACCATTTCGGCTGCCGATGTACAGGTACAGCGAAGAGAAGAAACGAATCATAAGGGATCAAGTCGAAGAAATGCTGAAACAGGACGTAATAGAACCCACGACATCGCCCTACAACTCGCCAATCGTCATCGCGAAGAAGAAAGATTCTACCCCTCGCTTTTGTGTCGACTTTAGGCGATTGAACGAACTCACCGAGGATGTAGACTCGCAGCTGCCACTCATCCATGAGACCATTAAAGACCTGGGCAGCGCTCGAATCTTCTCCACCATCGATCTGAAGAGTGGTTATTGGCAAATTCCGATGGAGGAGTCGGCCAAGCATTTTACGGCTTTCTCAGTTCCAGATGGCGGCCGATATCAATTTCGTGTCATGCCGTTTGGCCTAAAAAATGCACCCAGCACGTTCCAGCGACTAATGCAAGACGTCCTCACCGGTCTCCTTCGTCACTGCTGCCTGGTGTATCTGGACGATATCGTCGTCTATTCGGAAAACTGGGACGATCATCTCCGCCATCTCGACCTCGTACTGGAACGACTTCAGATGCACCACTTGACCTGTTCCCTGGAAAAGTGCAAATTTGGCCGGGACCAGGTTTCTTATTTGGGGCATGAGATCACCCCCGCCGGCAATATACCGCAGACGCAGCACCTGCAAGCCATCGTCAACCACAAGGCACCGAGCTGCAAGAAAGAACTACAGAAGTTTTTGGGCACATGCAACTGGTTACGGGAATACATTCCTCGTTTTGCAGAAATATCCGAGCCATTGACAGATCTATTGCGAGGAAGGAGTTGGAAATGGACGGAAGGCGCTCAACAAGCCTTCGAGAAGATTCGCCAGGCGTTCAATCAACCACTGCAGTTATCCAGGCCAGATCCAGAACTTTCAATGGTGTTGCAAACTGACGCCAGCCAGAAGGGAATAGGTGCCGTGCTGTATCAACTGACCGAAAGCGGAGAACGGAGGATCATCTCTTACGCTAGTGCAAAATTGCGCGATGCGGAAAAGAAGTACCATTCGAATGAATTGGAGTGCCTCGCTTTGGTGTGGGCGATAAAACGCTATCGGCCGTATCTCGAGGATCGCCATTTCATCCTGAGAACGGACAACAAAGCACTAACTTGGCTCAAACAGGCAACCGGGCAGAAGACAAAATACGCCCGCTGGGCCTTGTTGGTTCAGAGCTTTAAGTTCGAACTTGAGCACTGTCCTGGGCGAGAAAATGAATTACCAGACTTGCTGTCCCGGGAACCGGCAGAAGAAAGCACCGAAGAGTTGCAGGATGAGAACCGGCTGCACCCGGAGGAGAAGAGTCGTACAACCAACGAAGTCATCGTCCCACAACCTCGACTCCAAGAAATCACCGCGGCTCCTCTCTTCCAGCAGGTAAAGGAGGCACAGAACGCTGACCCCTTCTGCCGACAAATACGGCAAACTCCTGGGTCCGCAGCTGACGAGAATCTCCGAGTGGATGACGACGGCCTCATATGGACAACTCGACGCAGTACTGGCCCTCACGTGCGACCGCCTGGCGTATACGTTCCGCCTAGCAGCCGTCTTACCGTCATACGCCATTACCACGATGCCCCAAAAGCAGGGCACCCCGGAGCAGAGGAGACTCGACGAGCGATAGGCCAGGATTACGACTGGTCAGGAGTAGCTATGGACGTACGGAAATACATCAGAGAGTGCCGAACTTGTTCCCGCTATAAACGAGGACCAAACCCTGCGTCAGACCATCAACGAGTGAGAAAGCCAACAACATGCTGGAAGCACGTGGCCGTTGACATCATGGGCCCGTACCCGGAGACCAAGCGAGGAAACAGGTTTCTGGTAGTGGTTACCGATTTGTTTTCTAGGTGGGTCGAAGCAAAACCCGTCCCACGCGCAGACACAAAAACCATCTTCGACTGCCTGGAAGAGGAAGTCTTCTGCCGCTGGGGGTATCCTGCTGTCCTTTTGACTGACAACGGCACCGCACTGACAAGCCGGCTGTGGAAGAAGTTGTGCCGGCAGCGAAACATTACGCATTGGACCGCTCCCGTCTACCATCCCAGAGCGAACCCGACGGAACGACGCAATGAAGAGATTAAAAAAACGCTGCGAATAGCCCTTGAGCAAGATTTCGAACATTTAACTTGGGACCTGAGTATTCCACGCGTGCTATTCGCCCTGCGGAACCGAGCAAATGCAGCAACCGGTATGCCACCGAGCGTGCTGCTCACAGGGAGGAAGTTGAAGAGACCGGGAGATTGGCTCCACCCAAATGCCGAGGAGTTTACACCGCCAGTCGAACAAAGAGAACAAGAGGCGGCGGAACGGCAGAGGAGGTATCAACAAAAGAAGTTCGGGGAAGAACGAGGAATGGCACCAGTCTTTCAGGAAAACGACTGGGTGTTTGTTAGGCGACACGCTGGACCGAGTGGACATGGACGATACGCCGGATTCGAGGCACCTTGGGAGGGACCATTCAAGGTGTTGCAGAATAAAGGACAGGTATACGAAGTCGACAAGAATGGTAGCCGGCTTAAGGTCCATCTCTCCAGAATGAAGGCTGCTCCACCAACAGCTGATACACCGAACGCCCTGGAGCAAGACCCCGCTGAACCTCCTGCAACCGTATGCAGACGCCTAGACGGGGGGGAGTTGTCGCCAGCGGCTCCCACCATTATCAGCGATATGCATACGGTTCCAGAACCGGCCGTGACTAGCGCTGCCGACACGCAGTAAGGAGTGTTTCCCCTCCACCTGGAAGTGGACTCGCGTGGAAGGTATTTAAACAACGGTATCGGTCCGCGGAGCTCATTCTCAAGCCAGCTTTCCAGCAGAGAAGAACCAAGAAGAAGAAGAAGAAGATGAACAGCCCAGCCGAGCCCGGACGAAGCCATCCCTGGACGACGCTACCGGTGGCGGACGCCACATTCCCGCACCGGTCAGCCGACACCACTGTGAAGACGGAGGTTAGCGCAGGCCCGGAGGGAACCGCCTCGGCCGCGCTATCGGCCGACGGCCTACGCCGACCCGACACTGCGGGGCTCTGGGGGCCACCACTGTCACGCTGCAGTGGGGACCCAACTGCCGCTGAGGGAAGGCTAGGCCTGAATCCGGTAGCCGAGCCGTCACCCTTCGGACACCGCACTACACACGCCAGCTCGCCGCGTCCGGCCACTTTCAACGGCCCTTTTCAGGGCCACCAAACTTCCAACTACAACGGTCCTTTTCAGGACCCCCAACCAATCAAACGGCCCTTTTCAGGGCCACCAAACTCACAAGTAAGGTTCTGCCACGTGTCGTCGGCCCCGGTCGGCGACAAGGCAAAGGAGTATCACGCCCGAGTTGGTTCGTCTTCCATAATGATAAATGTACAAGCGAACTACAATTCTGTCACTCCTCACTTGGATACAGCTTTAGTTCCAATTGCGGAAATGATTGATCATGTAGGAAAGTTCGAACATGAAAAGCACCGCTGGGTTCTCCAGGTTTACCTAATCTTAGCGGATACGAGTGACGGACGAGGTAACATTACCTCATGCATTCTCTTCGGTAGCATGCTGTTGAGCAAGTCCGTTTGTGTTGTAAAAATCTACTCCTATCATTCGTATATTTCTTATGAAACAAAAAAGGTTCGAAATAATGGATATATATTTTCTTTTGCAGATGCGTGTTATTGAAGGGCAACCCTAAAGATCGAAAGTTTGCCTTATACCTCCAAGTCTACCATTCCACGTTCTTGTAAAAACCAAAGTAATAAACAATTTATGAATTTCTCTCACTATTAATATTGGTATAGATAAATTCATCCCTGCATACAAGGCGAGATATTTACAGAATTTAGTTCATTCGGTTATTCTTATTCAACTGTTTTCCCTTGATTTTTCTGCTGTTCTGTGTACGTAATTATTTCTAACGTAATAGAAGTAACGTAGTATAACGTTTTATTTACCTATATTCTTACGTGGGTTTTAATTTTATACTATCAAAACTATTTTAAGTTTATATTATTGGCCTATTATATGACAATATTATTTTATTACTTTCACATCTGCATTAGCAGTAGTTGCAGAACAATCTGATGTTAAACCAAAAAAAACTCAATATCCGCATTGAATTTGTTAACTTCTGTAATTTTAAATATCGATTGTATATAATGTGTGAAATTGTTATTGCAATTACACACAATGTTTTCATATAATATGATATTTGTTTAATTTATGTATATTGTTTTTAGGTGCAAATATGACATAAAGAGGATTACGAATACTTTCTTTTTTTAAGGCGAAAAACCTTGGCGAGGTTATCATCGCCTGTTGTTCTACACAAGGGTGTAAAAAGCCCGTGTGCAGAACGCCATTTTTTTTTATATATATATATGAAATATCTAAAATCTTATAATCTAGTATCACAGACAGGCTAAAAAACGCTAAAAACACAAAAAAACATACACACATAAACTTAAACTTAATATCACAGTTAGAAAAGAAAACACAAAAATGACATTGACACTTATGTAATTAAAATCTTAAAAACTAGTATCACAACCAAAAAATTAAAAAAATTACATAAAAAAAAGAAAATATCACAGACATAAAAGATCACAAAAGGCTGTAAAAGGGCCATATAATAAAAACACAGACATTTGAATGTAAACGTTAGGGTACAACTAATAGGACATTAGACACTGTTGTATACACTGATCGATCTTAAAAATTTCAAAGCCGCGTCCAAAATAGGGGTTTCGTCACCGAGTATATTCCTTATGTCAGAGGGAATCTTGAATCGCCGACGCAGAGCTGCGTAGCAGACGCAATCAACCAATACATGTTTGACTGTCAAAGGACAATCGCACCTGCCACAAACTGGAGCATCACCAGACGTCATGAGATACCCATGGGTTAA
The DNA here is from genome assembly GCA_035578175.1 of Catonia carolina. Lineage (NCBI taxonomy): Eukaryota > Metazoa > Arthropoda > Insecta > Hemiptera > Achilidae > Catonia > Catonia carolina. The sequence continues at coordinate 335,631,111 of JAQMRL010000001.1, forward strand.
TCTGGTGTGCCCAATTCTAAGTCGCGCGATGACAACTTCTTCCCTTCTGTTCTTCCTCAGTGACGTAGGCCAAGGCTTAACAATAGGTTTTATTTCTCGTAGTTTGTTGCCATGAGAGCCAGTCCATTCTACCTGCCAGGAATCAGTGATAACCCGCTTCACCAGACTCACAAAATCAGACATTGTCAGATATTGTGTGAAAGCCGGTTGACGAGCAGCCTCCTTAGCGGCCAAATCAGCAGCCTCATTTCCCGGGATTCCAGCATGACCCGGAACCCAGCAGAAAACAACACTTACTCTTCTATCGTTAAGCTGCTTCACGGTACCGTGGACATCTGCAACTAGCGGGTGGCGTGAATATATATCACTAATCGACTGCAGGACAGTGAGTGAATCAGTGCACACCAACACCCGACGCCCACGCACACAGACTACAGACAGAGCTTTACTAATAGCATAAAGCTCTGCCGTGTAAATACTGGTTCCCGCAGGTAATCCAAACAAATAGGTTCTCCCATTAGCAACAAACGAGCAACCAACTCCAACGTCCGACTTTGATCCATCAGTGTATACAACCGTAGATGGTTTAATAGCTTCAACTAACTCACTGAAAACGCTATTAAACACCACAGAGCTTGTGCCTGCCTTTGAATATTTACAGATCTCAAAGTTAAAGTGTAACTGAGCGATGGTCCAGGGTGGCAATAGACAAGAATTACATGGGTAGACACGAGGAATCGCAATATCGAGGTAGTTGCATATCTCCAACGCTCTTACACCGAATGGTGAAGACTGTCGGGCGTTCATCAGATGCAAATCATGACAGGGGTTGTTGAGAATGATGTCATGCAAGAAATGGTAAGGTCTAGCTTTCAACTTGGCAAAGTACGTCAATAGAAGCTGCTGGCGACGTCTGTATAACGACATTTCTCCACTTTCAACTAAGATGCTGGCAACAGGGCTAGAACGGAAAGCACCTGTAGACAATCGTAAACATGAATTGTGAACACTCTCAAGCATTCTTAGCGAAGTGGGAGTAGCAGATGAGTACGCTACAGCGCCATAATCTATACGTGATCGCACTAGAGCCTTGTAGAACCTTATCATACATGATCTATCAGCTCCCCAACCTGTACCTGTAAGAACACGCGGAATATCAACCACCTTTAAGCACCTAGCCCGTAGGTCTTTAATATGCGGAACCCATGTAAGTCTCTTGTCGAATACAACACCTAAAAACCTGATTTCAGTGCTAACTTCGATATCCTGACCAATTAAATACAGTCTTGGAACATTATCAGTCCGTATTCGGCAAAACTGAATGCATTTAGTCTTCTCAGGAGAAAAACTAAAGCCAGTCTGCCGTGACCATTCTTCAAGACGGTATATAGTTAGCTGTAGAGCTCGTTCAGCTGAGACAACATTTCTAGATGCTACATATATTGCAAAATCATCAACAAACAACGAACATTTAACAGGGTATACGCAACTTTTCACAATATTGTTTATGGCAACCGCAAATAGGGTACAACTAATTACACTTCCTTGCGGTATACCATTTTCCAAGTCAAACCTGTCGGACAGACACTGACCAACCCTTACACGGAACGATCGTTCATCTAGAAAGTCCTTGATGAAGGCCAACATGTTTCCAGCGATGCCCCAATCCCGCAAGGTATTGAGGATACCTCGTCGCCAAGCTGTATCATATGCTTTTTTCAAATCAAAGAATACGGCAACGAGGCGCTGCCGCAATGCAAACGCATTGCAGACAGCCGTCTCAAGGGCCACCAAGTGGTCTGTCGAAGACCTCCCTCTCCGAAAACCGCTCTGTTCAGGAGCGAGGAAGTTATTCTTTTCCAGATACCACATGAGACGACTGTTCACCATTCTTTCCATGACCTTACAAACAACACTTGTCAAGGAAATGGGACGGTAGTTGGAGGCCAATGTTTTATCTTTACCAGGTTTGAGGATCGGAACAACAATTGCTTCTTTCCAAGTTTTTGGAAGCTTTCTAAAAGCGTATATTTTATTAAAAACATGTAGGAGTTGCCTTAACCCAGAATCCGGTAAATGCGCTATCATCGAAAGTGTAATTTCATCTCCTCCAGGTGAGGTATTTCGAGATACTTTGAGCGCTTTTCTAAGCTCAGGCAATGAAAAAGGAATGTTTAGAGGATCATTCGAGTCCGCTATAAAGAAAGGAAGAGATTCAATGGTTTTCTTATAATTTTGAAACTGTACTGAATATGAAGACGTGAGGGAAGCTGATTTAAAGAAAGAACCAATCACGTTAGCGATGTCGGACTGTGATGTGATCACAGAACCGTCAGCTTGCAACCCTGTGATTCGATGTGGAGACGTCCTTCCACATACCGAACGCAGTTTTCTCCATACCGTTGTCACAGGGGTACTCCTGTTAATATCTCCAACGTAACAGCTCCACGACTCCCTCTTACTCTCAAGAAAGACACGCCTACAGCAGTCCCGAGCTCTTCGGTACGCTTCCAGGTTTGCATCCGTAAATCTGCGACTAAAAATGCGCAGGGCCCTACAGCGGTCCTGAAGAGCCTCCTTACAACGATCATTCCACCAAGGTACCGGCGGACGCCGTGCTTTTCCCGATGTTTTAGGAATGCTCTGGGCAGCTGCTGCAGACATCCTCTCTACAAAGGAAGACAACAGCTTTCGTGCATCATCATCATCTTCATATTCCATTAAACTTGAAAACTCATTCCACCGTGCAAGCTTTTCAATCCATCGTTTCGGAAGGTCATCGACAGGCTGGTAGTCAAAACATTCGACCACCACCGGTCGGTGATCACTTCCGTACAGGTCTGGCAGTACTCTCCACATCAACCTTAGAACAATGGACGGGCTACAGAAAGTAAGGTCCAAGCACGACCAGGATCCTGTTGAGGATGACATGAATGTTTCAGATCCATCGTTCAATAGACATAAGTCAATCACTCCGGACCCTCTCCACAATGTGACCTCTACCATTGCACAGTGAGGAGCCCCAAGAATAATGGTGACCATTGAAATCTCCTAAGACGATATATGGAGCTGGTAACTGTTCCAGCAATTCTCTCATGGCCAGGTATGAAATTTCTGTGTTTGGTGGTAAATAAACATTACACACGCAAACTGATAACGGGACAGTTATCCTGATTGCTACGGCCTGAAGATCCGTCTGAATATCCAGACTTACCCCTTGCATTGACTGGTGAAGTAATATAGCGACTCCACCACCGGGGCCACCATGCAGGGAATCTTTCCTAAACATCTCATATCCACGAACGGAGATTGAGACATCAGGCTGTAACATTGTCTCTTGCAGGCATAGCGCAATCGGACACTTTTCCCGAATCAATAACTTTATGTCTTCATACCTAGACCGGATCCCGCGAACATTCCATTGAATAATATTATTAAAAGGGAATTTAAGAAAGAAAAGGACTTATGTTTCAAACACAATTTTCTCCTTCCCTTTCTTTCCTTTCACTTGTATAAAGCCCTTATCAAGGGCCGATGGATCTCCTATCATATCGTGGATCTTGGACCCGGACGATGGAGATTTTAAAAATTTAGACGCATCCACTGGAAGCGTCTTAGGCAATGAAAGGGGTTTCCCCTTTGAGGTAGAGGCTGTCTTATTTGACAGTTGAACTTTTGTATTCTGCGTCGCAGAAAGGTTACCAACTTGAGGTACAGAACTCTTTGAACTAATTTCAGTCTGTTTGGAGCTTAGTAAAGCTTTCAGTGCAGAAGTCAGGGAAGCAACCTGTTTTCTGTACTCGCTCCGGGCAGCGAGAAAGGAAAGCTTCTGTTCAGACGAAATTTTCTGAATTTCCCGTTCTTCTTTATACTTAGGGCGAGCCCGAGACCTTGCTGAATGACTTCCTTTACAGTTTGCACACAGTTCTGTTTCAGAAGTGCATTCGCTGTCTAAGTGGTCAGGTGAACTGCACTTTGCGCATATCGCAGGTTTCTTGCAGTTAGTTTTCGTATGTCCGTATTCCTGGCACTGAAAACAGCGCAGAGGGTTTGGAACATACGGTCTCACTCGAACAGACAAGTAACCCAACTTTAGACGATCTGGAGGTTGTGGGGTGGAAAATGTTATAATAAGTGTCGGGGTACCGACATCAATACCATTTTCCCGACGCATAACTATTTTGACTTGCGTCACTCTCTGGGAGGTAAGCTCCTCCAATAACTCAGCCTCAGACATATCATGTATATCTCGAGAGTAAACCACTCCTCGAGATGAGTTGAGGGATCTATGCGGTTCAACAGTGACTACAGTACTTCCTATTTGTGTAATTTTAACAACGCTGCTACTTTGCTTCGCAGACGTTGTTTCAATTAACAAAGTACCATTCTTTAGTTTCTTAATAGAGTGTGGCGAGCCACAAACCGACTGCACAGACCTGTTAATAATGAAGGGGGAAACTTTTGAAAGCGACCCTTCTTCTGCAACACAACGAACAACGAAAAATTTGTCCGTGTTACTTAATACACCACTTTTATTACTATCGTCAGACAAGCTAGACCATAGTCTTTTCAATCCAAGGGAAGATTGTTTGTTTGACATTATCTTTAGTGCTTTTCCAGTCATCGTGAAACCAGGGTAAGGGCGGAGAGATGACCCGCGCACGCCGCAGGTCCCTAGTAAAAAGAAGGACCCGGCCGAGTACTCCCGGCAGCCATCTCCCACATATTTCACCCGGGCCGGGGAGTCAGGTACTGCCTGACCCACTGATACCGACGTCCCAGAGGCTCGCACGCAGCAGTAAGAGCTCCGACACTCTTACCCATGGTCCACTTCTTGCCACAGTACCGAAGCGACTGGAAGGGCTAAAGGATGGCGCAAAGCCTCGGCAGAGCAAGCTCACAGCAGCACAAACACAGTCCAGACCTTCCAATCCGGAAAGGGTTACACACGACCTGCCCGCATCCCATCCTCGCCAGCATTATAAATATGTGTAAGATAACGTGGTGTATGTGTTGTGTGTAGGGTATGTAAATGTGTGTGTTGAAAGAAAGTGTGGTGTGTGTGATGTAGTATTATTGTTGTGTGTAGTGTAAGAGCAACCTGTGTATAGTTAATTACGAATACATGAAATGGTGACGCAAAGAAATACATTAGTTAATAATAATAATGAACGTTGTCATAAGAAAACAGTAGATGTGAATGCAATTACTTCAGCTGAAAGACAGGTATTTTAGAACACAATCTAATAACTAATAATTGTAATAAAGATTCTGAAACCAGTGTCAGTTTATGTACTGACATACACGCAATCCCTATGGAGTCCATGGATTCAGAAGAAATCGGTATTAAAGAAGCAATGGACAGATGCACTTTTGCAATATAACCTGATGTTACAAAACATAACCAGTTAGTAAATGAAAAATTCAATCTACTACTCTAATTGCTGAATTAAACTTGCCTTGTATTGCATTAATTGTATTTTCCCTTCTGAATTTGTGCCTACTGACGTATCTACGCTAGACATATAATTTATAAATGACAAAAATTAAATTCACTGGTAATAAAACTACAAAATGAAATGGTTAATCAAGAAATTTGTAATTTAGAACAAATTGACTTAAAAAAAAGGAACTAAAGACGTGGATGAAACCGGAGAGTTTAGGGAAAAATAATTTTGAAGATCACCTTGAGAAAATTATAGTTGATGAAGAAGGGATGAGAAAATTCAGAGTAAACAAAAGAGTAGAAAATAAAATTAAAAAATTGAGTGGTAATGAATATTGCAACAGAAAATGACAAATGAAATTATCAAAATATCCAAAACAAAAGTATGTAACGATTCATGTATACGGTATATATATTTTCATGGATAAAAATACATTATCAGAATTAGTAAACTCATAAGCATGCCCTAATTGCTCCTGCAATGAATTGGAAATGATTTACAATCAACAATTAGGTTTTAATTTGAACTTTTCAGTAAAGTGTCCCCAATGTGAATATTGTAAATATTTATTCATCACCAAAACTATCAGACTCAAAAGGCTATGATGTAAACAGAATAACAGTTAGTGCGTTTGTAGGACTTGGGAAAGGACATTCAGGTGTAGAATAATTTTGTTTGAACATGAGCATGAGACCAATCAGCAAACAAAGTTTTAATGTTGCAACACAAAGAATTTTTAATTTCTTCAAAATAACAGGAATTGAATATTTAGTTAAAGCTCGACAACGGGTACGTGAACGTTATATTAAATTAAACCCATTATTAAAAAATAATATTTTAGATTTGTGTGTATTATTCGATGGAACTTGGCACAAAAGAGGCCATAAATCAAATAACAGAGTTTTTTGTGTTATAGATGTTGACACTGGGCTTGTAATTGACTTCTGTGTACTCAGTAAATTTTGTCAAAAATGTGCCATAGCTAAAAGTGAGCTGGGAAAAGAAAGCCCTGAATTTCATTTTTGGCATGAGGTCACCAGTTAAATTGTAGTAAAAATTACAGTGGCTCTTCTCACGCGATGGAAACCACAGCTGCACAAATACTGTGGAAAAGATCAATGCAGTATAATTTTAGGTATACTACTTTACTTAGTGATGGTGACTCTTCTGTACGTTTAAATTTAAAACAATTAAATATTTATGGAGAATCGTTTAGTATTAACAAAATAGAGTGTGTTAACCATGTAGCAAAACGCATGGGAACTCCCGTACGTGAAGTTGTAAAAACTTGCAAAGTAAAGGAAATCACCTTAGGTGGTAAAAGTTTTGGTAGTTTGAAAGCGTCTAACCGGCTTAATGCCCATAATAGAACAACACAATCTGATTCCTAAACATCAATTTGATTTCAGCAGAAAACATTCAACAATAGACCAGGTTCATCGAATAACAGGTATTACTGAAAAATCCCTAGAAAAGAGAATAATTTGTTCTGCCAGTTTTCTGGATGTAGCACAGGCGTTCAACTGAGTCTGCAATGAGTGTTTATTATATAAATTAAACTCACTCCTACCAAAGCAATACGTGGAGCTGCTGTCTTCCTACTTGGCGGATAGATTATAATAATAATTATTTTATTTATAGCCTTAGTTATTTTTATTAAGCGTGAAGATCCCTCAGTCTTAGCTTGCCCAAGTAATGATATGAAGTGATGAGTTAGAATCTACTTTAGAAACATAAACAATCAATATTCGTGTACAATTTTAAATTAAAAGTAAACAGATGTAACTTGCATGACTGTTTTAGTATTATAAGAACCATTACAAACAGTAGCCATATACCCTTTGTTTACACAACAGAAAACTATGTCAATTTCGTAGCAGAGGATAATAACTAGGAACATTTCATAACAACACTACACACAGAGAATACTATCTTAAAATAAATGATATTAGGTAATCAATCATTACCACTTATATAATTAGTTACTTTTTAAAACTACAATAACAATCGGCAAATCAACAATTAACAAATATGCAGAAAATACCTAAAACAAATACTTACTTTTTAACAAATTACTCTCGTCGACGTTAAGTAAAATATTTTTATTGGATAATTAGGTTCCAGTTTATTTTCATTCGTATTCTTTTAGACTCGGTGCAACTGAACGACAATATAACAATTATCCTTCTCACGTAACTTTTGTATCAGATAAATGTTTATTGTTATAAAACATATGATCGAGCCGCCTTCGTGGAATGCGGTCAAGTGCTATATTTCAAAATCTAAAAATTAAAAATATAGTATGAATTAAGTGGGGAGTCTACCAAGTTATATGAAGAAAAAGAAACATTTTCCGTGGTTTGTAGTCCAAAATGTGCTGCACAAATTGGTGTGTTTACTTTTTCTCTAACGTTTCTAGAAATATTACAAAAAAATGTATATTTATTTCAACGTTGTCATGGTAACTTACTTTGTAATTGCGATATTTCGACATATTTTACACCATTTGAAATACCGCTCCTTGCATTATCAATACTACTAATCTGGTACAGATAGCAGCAAAGGAAGAAATTGTTTGAGATGTTGAAATGAACCGTGTAAACGACATTACAGTGGCCGTGTGATTGTTTATGTTTTCGGCTCGTACGGTAGTTCTCCTTTGTGTTATTTTTCGTGCTTGTAAGCGTGTTATTACAGAATTGTAAATATAAATAATGTTTGTAGTATCCAGGATTAACAAGGATTAAGGAATCCAAGGATTGTCTCGTAAGCTCTTTTTTTTATAAAAGTTTTTTTTTATTTATAAAAATGTTTAAAAAAAATAAGTTTAGTTTATTAAGTATATTTTCATATCGCAAGATATTTATAGACATCCGTCGCTTTGTGTTGTTAGGTTAGGTTAGTTTACATTGATGTGATTTTAGACCGCATTAGTTTGTAGTGTTTTATAAGAAGAAACTTCGTTGTAAATTATTTACTTTTAAAGATATTTATTGTTTATTTTGGGTAAGGTAAAGTTTTTATAAAATTATGGCTCCAAACAAGCAAAGGAGTAAAGAAAGAAGGAAATCTTACGCCGGTTTTTGTAAGACTAAACTAAAACTTGCCAGAATACAGCTGTCAAAAAAACAGTTTGACAAAAAACAATTTACCACAGTGTAGGCCAAATGAAGTAGAAAAATATGCCGTTGGGTTCGAATCCGATTCAGGCACGGCATATTTTCATACGTTGCAAAAAATCATTTCATCCTTCACCGTCTGCATTAGCAGTAATTACATAACAGTCGGACGTTAAAAAAAATGAAGTAGAACTTCAGCTTATCACATTAACTCTCATAACTGGTTCCTCAAAAGCAGTGATAGAGAATCTTCGGAAGAAAGATTTCTTATGCAAGATTGGACTGCTGAAATTGTTGGTCCAAAACAAATGTTCATGGACCAGTATATTTTAAAAAATATGTTTGAACGATTGACATGTCCATTATGTAAAAATATGAGTGTTACTCTTTCTTCTAAAAATAACTATAATGTCCAAACAGGCATTTCATGATCACACAGTAAAAAATCTGGTGTGAAATACTCGCACAACTTTCTCTTGCCAGTGCAAATAATTAACAATAAACCTAACATTAGTAATAAAACATTAGAAATAAACAAAAAACTAACCTCAATAAACATAACCTAATTTTAATCATATATGAAAGACGCAAAATGAAAATCGATCTCAGTTTGCCTTAAAATAACGGAAAATCACTCTTTCACGTTAAAGGTGAGGCGCCACTGGCTCCAGACTTGACTTGACTTGAGTCCGGAAGCGAATGCAGTCGCATAATTTTAAATAGAATGTGCGCCACTGCTTCTTGACTTGACTTGACCGGACGGAGAAAAGCTTCTTGAGTCAGGAAGACTCCGGTCTGGGTTGGGTTGCATCCTGAGTCCGGATCCCCCACCACCACTATTTATCCTCACTTTGCCATCATTTCCCTTCCACATCCGTTTCACATTCTACCATTTTGCCTTCTGTAGTGGTTGTTTTTAGCACGTGTTTGTAAAAAATGAGTGTGGACGAAAAGATCATTGAGTTAGTTAGAAATTACGAAATATTGTATAATAGAAACGATATGAACTACAGCAAAACAAATATGAAAATAAAAATATGGGCAAATATAGCGCAAGAATGTGATTTGGCTTCAGGTATGTATTTCACTATAATAAATTACATAGGCTAAGAAAAACTGTTTTATTAAATGTATGTACCTAAAACAAACATATTACGTTCATGGGTCAAAATTTTGAAAGTGTCACTTTTTGCAGGTTGATTTGTCCCGAAGCAAAATTTTGAGATTTTTTTGTAAATAATCCATTCGTTGTATTATAAAAAACTTGTTTTTAAAAGGAACCGTCAAAATATTCAATCAGTGAATTTTAATGATTTGTTAAAATATTTTTTAAGCCACGGTACTGACCTACTAACCACGGTACTGACTTTCACGCGGTATTGATTCAAATACATTGTATTTACATTGCCACAATAATGACAATATTTTCAATTTATCAAGTACTTCATTCATCTTCACTCAACAGAACCATAAAGGACGTTTCGAAATAACAAAAAACAAAAATTTTGTAAAAATCGTATAATAATATTCTAAAACGAAACAAACTGTTGAAAAAACTTAAGAACTAATTCTGATTTTTAATCTAACTAATAACTAATTTCGATTTTTAAATTGTTCTTTCTTTAATAATTATTTTCACTTGAACTGATGCCAAAAAATTGTAATGTTTTTAAATAATCGCGTAAAAAACTCATGCTTTCATTTTCACATAACAATTTTCTCATGTGCACTTTTGGGCGTAGAGTTCACTACTTACAGGTATATCTACTTGAGCAGGGATGAAGTTACTTGATCAGGGTTAGTTTGCTCTTGAAATGCTCAATGAAAATCGGTAAGAAGTTTTCTTACCTTGGAAAAATAGTTTCGGTTACGGAAGTATCTGAAGAATTTGTGTTTTCTTTATAAAAAATTCCTTTTCTCTGTAAGAAGAGAAGTCATCTACTGTAAATAGATCAGTTGTCAGCACTTTTTTAAGATACATCACTTTCACATCATCCACATTGACTGGTTTAACAATAGCAATACGTAGGTACTTTCCTGGATGTTTTGAACCTACTTCTTCTTTTGCAATCACAAGACTGTACGACCCAGCAGTAAGTAAAGATACTTCATGATTTTCCAATTTCTAACGTGCTTTTTGTTCCACAACTTCTTCACTGCCACTAAACACATCGCTAAATTGTAATCTTCTACTTCCATCAGAAGTACTGGGTAATGGCCCAAGTTCCTCATGTTTGGAAATATTTGAATCATCTTCTTCAATGAAAGCGATTTTACCTAGACCACAGTGGGAACATTTATCGTTGTACTCTGGGTCAGAACAAGACATACTCCGAAACCATATTGTTTGAATTCCTGATCTTACTAGCAAATGGTGTACTTTTTAAGTTCCTTTAAATGGTAAATCCTTACCCTTTTTAATTTCATCGTCAAATTTTGCAATGTCCTCTTTTGGAATTAGTTATCCGTCAGTTAAACTGTAACAGCTTCCCCAAATAACAGTTTTCTAACCACTTTTGAATTACTTTTCTGAAACTCAGGCGTTATCTTCGATATTTTTTACCCTAGTCCTTGGCGTTGCGGTTTCATCATTTCCCTCTGTATTTTTTGTTTTTTTTCTGACGCTGACAACGTTTCTTGTATTTTTGTAATTGTTTTTTAACGATTTATTCTCTTTTCTTAGGGCTTGTTTTTCTTCATACCGCTTAATTCTATTTCTGTTACGACGTCTTCTCTCTTATACATGTTGAAGGTTTTCAGGTTGTTCATCGGATATTGGAGGACTAATATCTTTTAATAATTTCTTCTCCCTTTCCACATTCTTCATCCTTAATCTAGACAAACGTTTTTGTTCTTCCATTTTTTTCTAACTTTACGCTGCGTATTTCTACGTAACCAACAGATTAACGTTTTTTTGTAGTTTTTGTTTTAAATATTTTTCATAGTCCTTCCTCTTCTGTTATTGTTTTTAGCAGGGTCATCCCTATTCTTCTTCCTCCTCTATCTTTCTTGCTCCCTCTTCTTACTTAATTTTTCCTCATCGCAAACCTTCTTCTTCTTTGCCATGTCTGAAGTTACCTCGAATAGAATAATAAACTGAAAATTTCTTTTATTTCCTGTTTCAGTGGTTCCCAAACTATATGCTTAACATATAGTCCTTGAGTTAGAATGACATGCCGCTTGTATTACTTGAAACCATAATTATGGTACACAACAAAATGGGAATATTTAAATTTAGGCTGCTACTTACAGTATAATAAAACGTTGATAAAATTTTTTAATAATACAACAACTGCTACTGTTTTATTATATCTCATTATTGTCATTTTTAAATCTCTGTAAAATAGGAAAAATTTATTTGTGTGAAGGAAAAATTACGATTGGTTAAAAAAAACATTTTACTGACTGAATTCTAATTTAAAAAAATTCAAAATGAGGTACGCTATACCTCAACGAATTGCTCATACCCTAATATATTTTATAAAACTACAAAATTTCATGAAAATAGTTAGAACCGTTTTAAATTTAAAAAATGCGACAACTAACGTTCTATTTTATTTTGTTCCCTTAGCTGACCGTCGGTACTTGTAAGTACCATCTAGTAAATGACATATAAAATTAATACGAAAGCTCATTTAGTCGTTTAAAAGCCGTCTGTACTTAAAAGTACCTCTATAGAATACGATATATTAGTTTACTTATGTTTGCACCACTGCTTCTACCTTCCGTTTATGTTGAATAGTACGGATACGTTTGTTTACATGTGCCATGTGGTTATGAGATTTCGTCGATTTTTTTAAGTATTAATTATTCAAAAGAGTAGTATTAGTTGTGTTGTGTGTTATTTCTATAACTACTGGCTATCGTTTACATTAAAATAAATTGTTATTTCCACCATATATTTTGTTTTCGCGTAAAAACTTCAGTGGACTCAAAAGTACCGTCGGTCTATGTAGAGGTTATGTTGTCGTGTGAGTTTGGTTACTGTACATACAATCGTTAGGAAACGTTTAGTAACTGGTGTTGTGTTTTTATTGTAATTGTAGTGTTTTATTATTATTAATATGAGTTCCTTTGTGAATGAGAAAGAGTTATTAGATATTATGAATGATTTACCACTGGACAACGAAGAATTCACAGACTACGAAAGTAGTGACGATGATGACAACGAAAACAATTGTTAGACAGGTGAAGCAGGTATGTCTACTAATTTTGATAGAATATTTCATGATGAATTGTATTCAGTTGTGACACAGTATGATGGTGAAGAAGTTTTGATAGAATCTAGGCCCAATAATAATACATTTGAAACTGATAATCTAGATCAGCCCACAACAAGTACACAACAAGTAACAGACAGTAATATTAGTAATGGAAATTTACTAACTGTAGTTCACAAAAAAAATAAAAATGCAAATGCAAATGAAGATATTCGGAAGTGGAAGAGGGTTCCTAAAGAAACAGTTATACCAAATTACAGTTTACCAGAGTCTGTAAATGAAGTAATGTTTGCGGATTGTAAATGTGCCACAGATATTTTTTTAGTTTTTGTACGTGACATTTTACAACATATTACGTATCAAACAAACCATTATGCCACTCAGAGGGATAAAACATTAGCTCTTACCTTGGAAGAACTTCTGGTTTTTATTGGCATAAACATGGTTACGGGTTACAATGTACTTCCTTCGTGGAAGGATTATTGGAGTACTAGTCGTGATCTCGGAGTTGCAATTATTGCTGAGTCAATGTCAAGAAATAGGTTTGACAGTATTCTTTGCCATTTGCATGTAAATGACAATACCACAATTCCAAAAGATAATAAAGACAAACTATTCAAATTGAACCCCATGATAGATGATCTAAATAATAAATTTCAAAGTGCTTATAGTGGAACAAGGGAGCTGAGTGTGGATGAAAGTATGATTTTATTCAAAGGGCGAAGCCAAATGAAGCAATACAATCCCAAAAAGCCGATAAAACGTGGCTTCAAAGTGTGGACCTTGGCAGATAATAAGGGATATATAAAAAAATTTAGAGTGTACCAAGGAAAAGATGGAGTGATTGAAAATGAATTTCTAAATTATTCACTACATGAACGTGTTGTTTTGCATCTCACTAAAGAAGAATGGGGAAAAGGAAGAATAATATTTTTTGACAACTATTTTAATTCTATTGTTCTTCTTGAAAAATTAAAAATTGAATCTACTTTAGCTTGCGGTACAATCCGAATGAACAGAAAAAATATTCCCCAAAACTTAATGTCAGATGGAAAACTTAGTCGTGGTGACTATGATTACAGAGTTTGTAGCACAGGGATAAGTTTTTTCAAATGGAAAGACACAAAAGTTGTAAGTATTGCTTCTAATTACCATGGAACTGAGGGTTCCACTGTACTCCGAACTGCAAAGGATGGTACCAAAACAAGTGTTAAATGTCCTGTTGCTGCGGTTGATTACAATAAATACATGGGTGGGGTGGATTTGGCAGATAGATTGCGAACAGTTTATGGTGTGAACCGACGTTGTAAAAAATGGTGGCACAGAATCTTTTGGGGCCTTTTAGAAATAGCATTTGTTAATTCGTATGTTGTGTACTGTGAAATTTTTGAGAAACCCTCTTTGCTGCAACATCGACGGAGTGTCGCGCTGGGCCTGTTGAGCTACAACAAACCAAAGTCATCCTCAAAAAGAAAGAGCATTGAACAGTTGACACCTAACAACGTAAAACGTAGGGGAAGTGGTTTTTCTTTACCAAAAGATGTCAGACTTGGAAATAGAGGCATACATTGGCCAGTTTTCACAGAGCACAGAGGTAGGTGTGAATTGTGCAGTATTAATAAAATTCAGTCTCGTCCATACAGCAAGTGTACTCACTGTGATGTGTATTTGTGCTGCAACGATAAAAAAACTGTTTTTCTTTGTACCACAATATAAGTGCCATGTAAATTTTTTTTTTTATTGTAGAATGTGTAATATGTGTATGTTTTATTAGTGTAAAGTACAATTTTAATGTCATAGTTTTCATTTATCAAAATGTTTAAGTTTACTCAGTGGTTATTATAATGTTACATGTGCATAACAATTCAGAACAAACAATAAAAAAGTGCAAACTTCCTACTTTCACTAAATATATTAAGGTAAGAATTTATTTGCATTTATGTATTAAGTTTATTCTATCTTTATTTATGCTGTAATACTTAATTAAAATTTGTATTATGTCTCTGAAGTAATGTACTCTGTTTCCATTACAAGCTGCAAAAGTACTAAGTCCCACTGGTTTTGCTACCCCTCTGTGGACCGACGGTACTTATAAGTACCATGGTCATAACTAATAAATGGTAAAAAAAATATTTTAATTTTATGTAAATTCCTTTCTATTAGACCATTTTTTACATGAATTTAAAATAAAAATTAAAAAATATTGATTTTTTAACTACTTGGTCAGCTAAGGGTTAATATTATACTTGTTAATATAGAATACTAGGGCACAGAACAGAAACATTGTACAAAATATAATATAAATTTTACTTCAGAGACAGTAGGGGTAACCGGGGCTGGTTGTCACACGGGTTGGTTGTCACAAGCTTCATAACTTAGCCGATGTCCGGCATGACTCGTTAATTGTCACTCTAATGAACTCGGCAGCCTTTGTTTCTTTCTCTAGTGTGATTTGAGCGTGCAAACTCTAGTGATATTGGTGTTATTCGAGAAAAAGCATATTTCTGCGTTACAAGTAAAATTTTCTTCTGCTACAAGCTACTGTATTTCTTGTTATTGCTAAGGTTAGTCATTATTTCGTTAATGTGATATAAAAGCCTACACTTAGGTGTATTTTTCCCACTATTGAAATCCATGCTACATAAAGAGTTTTGTTTGTAGACAAACGTTTTTACAAAATGGCGTGGTGGGGCTGGTTGTCACATGTGACAAGCAACCCCATATCAGTTTAAAATAATACATAGCTTTCCTCCTTATTGTTCTCATAAATTGCAGCTTTTGGACAGGACGGTTTGTGGTCCATTTAAAAAGTGTATGAACACTGCTTGTGACGACTGGATGGTGTCAAATCCAGGAAAACCGATGACAAATTTATGACATCCGATTTCAAGGGCTTATCCACTGACAATGACATCATCTAATATTCTTTCCGATTTCAAGTACACCGGAATATTTCCCTTTAACAGATAGATATTTACGGATGAGGATTTCGCGTCACGCTATGTTACAGATAGGCCAAAACCAGAAGAAATAAACAAAGAAAGGGCCGAGGGAAATGCAATACGCCAAATTATTCATGTTTCAGTGTCGGCAGAGCTACCTGGTAGCAGTAAATCAGTTCAAGATACGTTATCTATTTCTCCAGTTGACGTTCGTCCTTTACCGAAAGCTGGAATAAGGAAAACATTGAGTAACGAGAACAGGCCTAGCCGGAAAAGAGAAACGGCAGTTCTTACGGATACGCCTGTGAAAAGAAGAATCGAGAAGAAAAGAAAATGACAGATAACAAAACAAACAAGAAAGTCCAGACAAAACTATTTACAAAAACACAGAATAAGAGTGATGAGAGTAGAAAGAATGCGAATGAAACTTTGACTAATAAAGAGAGGCAAAAGTATGAAAAAAAAATTGAAAAAGCAGAAGAAAACGTGGAGGAAAGTTCGGAAAGTAAAGATGATGACTGTTGGTGTTTAATTTGTCTTGACTCATATTCTAACAGTCGTCCTGGAGAAGAATGGGTTCAGTGTGTTGAATGCAAAGATTGGGCACATAGCCGCTGCACTAAAGGATCGAAAATATTTGAAGACCACAGGGGAAGAACTTGATAAGTCCACTTTTTGTGAAAATTGAGATATTTCTTCAGTTTGTAGCTTGAATACGGTATTTTTTTGTGGTAAAACCTCAAGGGGAGTAACTAGATAAGTCTCAAGATATGAGCAAAATAAAAAGCAGTGTACAGGGGAATAACTTGATATGTCCATATGAAACAGGGGAAGAAGTTGACAAGTCCTAGAAAAATAGGCTTTTTTGTTGGCAAACCTGCTCTCTGTTAGTCTCAGCTGATTTACTGTATAAATATTGGTTTTGGTTTGTAAGGTTATGTCGAAAGGTAAAGTTTAGTAGTGTTTTATTAGTTATTTCTCAGTGTTTTTCTTATTTAAAAGTTTGTTTCGCCATGGCCAGTGAAAATGTGGAGTGTGATGATGTGGGGAATTTCAATAAAGTGGGTACTAGAAAAAGAAAACGTTATGGAAGAATGTGTGATGTTTTAAAGAAAATAAGGTTACAATCCCATGAGATAGGAGAACCTTGTCAATGCCCTAAAAAATGTTTTGAACAATTCAAAGAGGTTACCATAAAAGAAATTATAAGGAATATGAATTCTATGAAAAACAATGATGAACTGAATATATACATTGCAGGATTAATTTCTATACATCCAGTTCAAAGAAGGAGGCCAAGAAAAGATGAAGTTGAAGTAACTTTTCGTGACTGCTCTGTATGTTACCGTGTTAGAGTGAACAACGATGATGGTACTGTAAATGAAACTCAGGTATGTAAGCAGGCGTTCATATCTTTACATGGGATTACTCGGGGTAAAGTAGATTGCCTCGTTTCTAAAATGAAAAAAGATATTTCAGTTCCTAGAGATCTACGCGGTACCCATGGAAATCGCCCAAAAAAAATTACTAATGAGTGTTTAGCTGCTGTGCATGCACACATAAATTCATTTCAAAGTAGAAACAGTCACTATAGTTTGAAAAAAAGTGATCGAATTTACTTGGAAGAAACTTTGAACATAAGAAAAATGTTTCAAGAGTATAAAATAAAATATCCCAACATCCCAACATCTTATGAAAGTTACCGCAGTATTTTCAACAATGATTTCAATATCAGCTTCGGCTACCCTCGAGCTGATACCTGTAGTGTTTGTGACAAATTTGCAGCAGAAAGTAAATCTCTAGATTTACAGCTGGCAGATAAAAATAATGTAAAAGAAAATGTGATTAATGAATTACAATCTCTTAATGTAAAACATGAAGTACACTTAAGAAAACAGCAAACGTTTTATAAGAGGAAGACAGAAGCCAAAAATAAAGCCAGAAAAACTAACAACATAGAAGCAATAGCAATGGATTATAGCCGAAATTTTCCATGCCCAAATATTCAAACTAATGACGTGTATTATAAAAGACAACTTTCAGTGTACATGTTCAACATTCATATTCTGTCGACTGGAGCAAGTTATTACTATGTTTATCCTGAAACTATTGGTAACAAAGGGGCTGATGAAGTTTGCTCCTTTCTTTTTCACTTTATTTACAATTACCTTAACCATAACATTACTAATCTTGAAATATTTTGCGATTCCTGCTCAGGGCAAAACAAGAACAATGTAGTTTTGAAGTTGTGTCACCATCTGGTACACACCCAAAAAAAATTAAGTACCATAAAATTCACCTATCCAATACGAGGTCACTCGTATCTAGAATGTGATAAGAACACCGCCTTAATCAACAAAAGGGCTAAATGTGAAACTCCGTCTGATTGGTGTGAAACTATTGAAAGCTCCCGATTTAAGCCATCCCCGTTTGTGGTAATTGATGTTGAAAGACAGCCGGAAATAATCAAATCCTGGACCACACACTTAGATTTGTTTTATCAAAAAACACTATCCTTCCCTACAAGACCGATAAGAGAACTTGTAATTAATCAGAGCAGTAAAGTTCTTATTAAGCTGCGGACTAACTACAATGGTGCTTGGGAGACAGTCCCTTTAAAAAAGCCAGCTGAAGCAAAAACACAAGCACGAAGATTAATAAGCCCACTGACTGAAAAACAGGAAAAAAGAAGATTGTTACAAGAAGCGAGGGAGAAAATGAAGGAGTCTATGAACAGCCTGAAAGATGGAGAAATAATTCTGCCAGAGCCAGCTTATAAAGGTAGGCCTCTCACATTAATTTATTTTGAATACTCGATATTAATATATACTCTAATATATATTGAATTTAATAAAAATGTCTTTTTTGGAATAAAGCTAGTTATTAAAACTAAATTAGTCTTCTCAAGCTTGTAATATAAGACTGCAAAAACAAAACAATGTAATTGAATGAATGTTCTGTATATCTTGATTTTGATACATTGTTTCTTGTTCAACAGGTCTTTTACCATTGTCAAGGGAAAAATACAATGATCTTCAAGCTTTGAAAGAGTTTTGCAGCCCACAAGCTAGAGAGTATTTCAATTGCCTTCCTGTAAAATAAGGAAATTTTCCGAATAGTTCAGAAAATCTGTTAAAATAGCACATTTTTTCTTATTTAACAATTTTTAATGTACTTTTGATTAATTTAAGTAATCTTTCTCTTACAATAAATATTTTTTTAGTTTAAATTAACTATTTAGTAACTTATTACCAAACCAAACAATTGGCCTGCATATAATACCCGGGGAATAACTTGATAAGTCCAGT
This sequence comes from Catonia carolina, assembly GCA_035578175.1. Taxonomy (NCBI): domain Eukaryota; kingdom Metazoa; phylum Arthropoda; class Insecta; order Hemiptera; family Achilidae; genus Catonia; species Catonia carolina. The sequence continues at coordinate 335,650,147 of JAQMRL010000001.1, forward strand.
TGACAATTGCAAAAAAACCGTCACAAGAGCAACATAAAAAATAAAATTTAGAAATTAACATCAAAAGTAGATTATAAACACATTAAGTTAATATAATAAAATTCATAATCTTTAAAACTAAGTTTTAGTACCAATTAATTGACTTTCAAAGTTAAAAAATGCTTTCCTGGAAAAAAATTACAATGTGACTTATCAAGTTCTTCTCCTGTGGTCTTCATTTGTGTGTCAAAATTATGAGTGATTTTTTAATCAAGAAGACGAAAATACATGAAATATTTCAAATAGAATATCAATAATCATAGTATTTAAAAAATGATAAATTTAAGTTTTTAATCTTTTAATTTAGTGTAATGTAATGAATAAACAATAATTTCAGACTGTATATACCTTACCAATATTGTCAAATTGTTTAATAATTAGGAATGTTAAAATTTGATTTTTTCCATATGAAAAACATGTGACAACCAACCCCAATGTGTGTGACAACCAGCCCCTCTGTAGGGGCTGGTTGTCACAACTGAAATGTTACTTAAAAATTCAATTATTACCTACATTGAATGATAATACGGAATTGTGGTTTTTACCTAACAAGCCTTTGAAATTTTATTTAAAATAGTTAATACTTGAATTACTGAATTTAAAAAAAATATAAAATTAATTTTTTGAAAAGTGTGACAACCAGCCCCGGGCTCCCCTACTTTTGACCCAAACAACATTATGTCCGTACCGTGGCTTATTTTTCAGTACCGTGGCATGTAATTTCCATGGTACTGACATTTTCAGGTTATGTTGTAATTACGGCTCTCAAAGTTAAAACAAACAATTAGAAAGTGAACTACAGATCAATATTCTTATAATACTTAATACAATCAAAATAATATAAATTTAACATAACTGACAGCAAAGTTATATGGTACACGGTACTGACGATACCAAAGGTTTTTTACGTACTTCGAACATAAAATCGTAAAAAAATATCAATATAAACACGAACTGTATTTTAACAAAATGGCTAACTTAACTCCGACAATAAAATAGGCGAGAGTCAATGTACGAAACGGTCCACCGGTTGATCGATAAGCGCACAATTCAAATTTTTCATTACCCCACGGTACGGACTGAATAACTCCTAGGACATTGTTTAAAACGCAAAAATTCAAATATCTTAGTATTAATCTTAATTTTTTATAATATAAAATGTAATAAGTAGCAAGGAAAGTAGATATAAATTAAAAAATGAATTAATTAATTTAGGTAAATAAAAATTTTTAATATGAAAGTGCCAATGCCGGTATCGGGACAGCCACGGTACTGACATTCCATTCATATTTTGCAAGATTTTTCTTATTAAACGTTTTTATTTTACTGGAGGTTAAAAATATAAAGGCAACAAAATATTATGTTTGATTACCGCAGAAGAAAGTTGCATATTTCTTGCAATTTTTGTTGTTATACCTACGGGACATCTAAAGTGACACTTTCAAAATTTTGACCCACATAATATTACATTATACATATACAATTACTACTGTAATGAATCAAACCAGCCACAGTTAAATCTGTTTATGTTTGCTCTAGTTGAGAGTATAAACAAACTCCAGCTGATTGGAAGGTTAACACTTTTAAAAACTATCTAATTTATACTACCAAAAAAAATATTGAAAAGAGTTATTTATATGGTTGCTAGGAAACTATAAAAAAGAATAACTGTGAATTTTGTGAAGAAAGGGGGAGTGTGGTTCCGATGATCGAGCAAGATGGACGGGCCACAGACTGAAAAAGTTTAAATTAAAATACATAATATAGACGAGACATATAGTTTAAAAATGACGATATAAAAGGGACAGTAAAACTTAAAACATATCATATACGTTTTGTAAAGTATCAGATAAAATATAACAGTGATAAAATTTATACATGTAAAAATAAAATATACACTAATCAATTGTTACGAAAATATTCAAAATCATTTAAATAAAATTTATTCAACAACTTGAGTTTATTTAATCAATGTAAAGTTGACGATGTCAAACCGGAAATAAAATTTGCACAGAAAGGTTTGGATTCAAACCCTTGGAATAAGGTTATTTTTTTTGAATTTCGGCATATCCTTGTGGTGGGAAACGATAGTTTCTTACACTACTTACTACGTAATATCGTGAAATTTTTAAAACTTTTAAATTTATAATTTAACAAATGGAATAACGATTGAAAAACTGCATTAGTTGGTTTGAAAAAGTAAATGAAGGAATGTTTAATTAAATATTATTCCACTGCCATGCGACTTCACCAATTGTCGAGTTAAAGTAATTCGTAAATGAATCTCTTATTTTAAAAGCTTGTTTTTCGCTTTTGTCGGTCTCCCATGCAGTCGCGACATGCTTTGTGGAAGAGGGTCTTCATTTAACGAAGTACTAGTTGTTGATTTCAGTAAATAGTTATAAAGCACAAATGTTGTTTTTACTACCGTATCAACACTTTTTTTTTTTGGTTTAACGTCCGACTGTTCTGCAATTACTGCTAATGCAGACGGTGAATGATGAAATGATTTTTTGTAACGTATGAAAAAATGCCGTGCCTGAATGGGATTCGAACCCAAGACCGCATGATGAGAGGCGAGCACGTTACCAACTGCGCCAATGCGGCCGGCAACACTATTTACTATCAACACTATTTACTGAAATTTCAAACGGTTTACTCTCCATCTTGCAGACAGTATCCCAAAAGCATTTTCAACTATTCTACGGGCACGTGACAGCCAATAATTGAAAATGGCCTGATCCTTGCTTATTTTTTACCTGGATAAGGGCGCATCAAATGTTTTAAAAGAGGGAAAGCATCGTCACCAACTACTACATACGGCATTTTTTCTCCTCCATTATATAGAGGCTCATCTTGAGGTATATTTTCCACTGACTGCAGACGTTGTCCAATAAAACTCGAGGAAAAAATTCCACCGTCACTGAAACGGCCCTTAGAGCCAACATCGATCATTAGAAACTTATAATCAGCATCAACTTATGCCATAAGTACAATAGAAAATGTACTTTTGTAATTAAAAAATGACGAACCAGATAATGGTGGTGCTTTAATCTGAATGTGTTTACCGTCAATAGCACCCATACAGTGATCGAATTGCCACTTCATTTCAAAATTTTCGGCAGATATTTTCAACTGTTCGGCAGTTGGTTCTGGCATTTCTGTTGCATGTAAATGACGCCACAATGCCGCACACACTTCATTGACATTCGTGAGACTGTTCGGTGGCCGATCCTGAAGCTATTTTCCAGTGACTTAAACGAATCTCCAGATGCCAAATATCTGTAAAAAACGTGTATTATTTTTACGTTATTCACTGAAAATATACGTTTAATCACTATAAAGAGAGAAAGAAAACATACATGTGAACAGGGTTCCCACGGACCTGGAAAGTCTGGGAAACTGGTAAAGGGTCAGGGAAGGTCAGGGAAACTTTTTAAAAAAGGCCGACAATCAGGGAAAATTTTCTAAATAATGTAAAGTCAGGGAAATTTATTAAAACCATTTAGATTGCGTTAATTTTTTGGAAGATTTGTTATGTTGGAATGAGATAGTTGCTGCGGAGATTACTAAAGTTTTGAAAAATCTGTGGTCTACAATCAAGGTAAGTAGTTAAATATTTCATTAACATTATTAGAGTTATCTTCTGCTTGTAATTTATTTTATTTTAATTGGTTACAGCTGCAGTAAGTGGTGTTACACAATACCAGCTTACTGTAGACAGAGGGTGGCATCTCTGTCCATCTGAGCCAACCGCGTTGTCATGTATACTCTATTTGTTATGGTATACTTATAGTGACCATACGTCCCGAAAAAATCGGGACAGTCCCGATTTTAAGGGCAATGTCCCGGTGTCCCGAATTCAAAACTACTTGTCCCGAATTTTTAGTTGAATAAATGAATTATTAATAATCCTGTAACAATAGTAAAATTTAACAAAAAGTCCTTAGGAAGTATTTATTTGTTCGGAGATATAGGATTTGACCAGTGTAGTAAGTAGTAGCGCTTTATTAGGTAAATGTTAGAGTGTTATGTTGGCAACACCTGCACTGGTGACAGGAAGGCGGCTCTTTGTCTACCTCTCTACCCCTCCCACCCTTGTCCTTTCCACTTCAGTCTGCAAGTAAACATAAGCTAGTGCGCCACGTACATCTCTGTGGTTTGATTTATTTTATGTGTGTTGACTGTTGATGCATTACTTTCAGAGTGGATCTGATTTTATAGTTCAATAATGAGTGGAAAGAAACGCAAGTGTCATTTTAATAATGAATTAAAAAAAGAATATCCTTTCTTGAAAAAACGTGATCATAACCCGCATGTTGCGTTTTGCTCTCAGTGTTCAAGCGAGATTAATATTGCTCATGGTGGCATTTCCGACATCAAGCTTCATTTAAAAACTAAAAAACACTTAGCTGGTGTTAATGCGGTGGCAATGTCAACCTCAATGAGTAAGTTTCTTACTAAGAATGATTCAGATAAACATGAAATTGTAGCTATTTTTTTTTTTTTTTTTTTAAGGCGAAAAACCTTAGCGAGGTTATCATCGCCTGCTGTTCTACACAAGGGTGTATAAAAGCCCGAGTGCAGAACGCCTTTTTTATTATATAATACTTAAAATCTTATAAGCTAATATCACAGACAAATTAAATAAAAAACGCTAAAAAACACAAAAACATATACACATAAACGTTAACCTAATATCACAGTCAGAATAAATGACAATAATAACATTGACACTTATATAATTAAAATCTTAAAAACTAGTATCACAACCAAAAAAAATTACAAATTACATTAAAAATAAAAAATATCACAGACATAGGACGTCGCAAAAGGCTGTAAAGGGGCCTCATAATAAAAGCACAGACATATATATACAACTTACAACTAATATAAGTATATATACTATAGAATAAAAACTATTTACACATATAAAACATTGAAACACCCCAGACTGTCAGACACTGTTGTACACACTAATGGATCGTAAAAATTTTAAAGCCACGTCCAAAATGGGGCTTTCATCACCGAGTACACACCTTAATTCAGAGGGAATCTTGAATCGCCGACGCAGAGCTGCGTAGCAGACGCAATCAATTAAAACATGTTTGACTGTCAAAGGACAATCGCATCTGCCACAAATTGGAGCATCACCAGACGTCATGAGATACCCATGAGTTAATCTGGTGTGCCCAATTCTAAGTCGCGCGATGACAACTTCTTCCCTTCTGTTCTTCCTCAGTGACGTATCCCAGGGCTTAACATTATCTTTTATTTCACGAAGCTTGTTGCCATGAGAGCCAGTCCATTCTACCTGCCAGGAATCAGTGATGACACGCTTCACCAGGCCCACGAAATCTGACACAGTCAGATATTGCGTGAAGGCCGGTTGGCGTGCCGCCTCCTTAGCGGCCAAATCAGCAGCCTCATTTCCCGAGATTCCAGCATGACCCGGAACCCAGCAGAAAACAACGCTTACTCCTCTATCGTTAAGCTGCTTCACGGTGCCGTGGACATCTGCAACTAGCGGGTGGCGTGAATATATATCACTAATTGACTGCAGGGCACTGAGCGAATCAGTGCACACCAACACCCGACGCCCACGCACACAGACTACAGACAGAGCTTTACTAATAGCATAAAGCTCTGCCGTGTAAATACTGGTTCCCGCAGGTAATCCAAACAAATAGGTTCTCCCATTGGTAACAAACGAGCAACCAACTCCAACATCCGACTTTGATCCATCAGTGTATACAACCGTAGATGGTTTAATAGCTTCAACTAACTCACTGAAAATGCTATTAAATACCACAGAACTTGTGTCTGCCTTTGAGTATTTACACATTTCAAAGTTAAAGTGTAACTGAGCGATGGTCCAGGGTGGAAATAGACATGAATTACTCGGGTAGACACGAGGCATCGCAATATCGAGGTTATTGCATATCTCCAACGCTCTTACACCGAATGGTGAAGGTTGTCGGGCGTTCATCAGATGCAAATCATGACAGGGGTTATTGAGAATGATATCATGCAAAAAATGATAAGGTCTAGCTTTCAACTTAGCAAAGTACGTCAATATAAGCTGCTGGCGACGTCTGTGTAACGACATTTCTCCACTTTCAACTAAGATGCTGACAACAGGGCTAGAACGGAAGGCACCTGAGACAATCTTAAACATGAATTGTGGACCGTGTCAAGCATTCTCAGAGAAGTGGGAGTAGCAGATGAGTACGCTACAGCACCATAATCTATACGTGATCGCACTAGAGCCTTGTAGAACCTTATCATACATGATCTATCGGCTCCCCAACCTGTACCAGTAAGAACACGCAGAATATGAACCACCTTTAGGCACCTAGTCCGTAGGTCTTTAATATGCGTAACCCATGTTAGTCTTTTATCGAATATTACACCTAGAAACCTGATTTCAGTGCTAACTTTAATATGCTGACCCATTAAATACAGTCTTGGAACACTATCAGTCCGAATCCGGCAAAACTGGATGCATTTAGTCTTTTCAGGAGAAAAATTAAAACCAGTCTGCCGTGACCATTCCTCAAGACGGTATATAGTAAGCTGTAGGGCTCGTTCAGCTGAAACAACATTTCTAGATGCAACATATATCGCAAAATCATCTACAAACAAAGAACATTTAATAGGGTACACGCAACATGTCACAATATTGTTTATGGCAACCGCAAATAGAGTACAACTAATTACACTCCCCTGCGGTATACCATTTTCCAAATCAAACCTGTTCGACAAACTCTGACCAACCCTTACGCTGAATGATCGGTTATCCAGAAAGTCTTTAATGAAGGCCAACATGTTCCCAGCGATGCCCCACTCCCGCAAGGTATTAAGAATACCTCGTCGCCAAGCCGTATCATATGCTTTTTTCAAATCAAAGAATACGGCAACGAGGCGCTGCCGCAATGCAAACGCATTGCAGATAGCCGTCTCAAGGGCCACCAAGTGGTCTGTCGAAGACCTCCCTCTCCGAAAACCGCTCTGTTCAGGAGCGAGGAAGTTATTCTTTTCCAGATACCACATGAGACGACTATTCACCATTCTTTCCATCACCTTACATACAACACTTGTTAAGAGATGGGGCGATAGCTAGAGGCCAACGTTTTATCTTTGCCAGGTTTGAGGATCGGGACAACAATTGCTTCTTTCCAAGATTCTGGAAGCTTTCTAGAAGCGTATATTTTATTAAAAATATGTAGTAGTTGCCTTAAGCCAGAATCTGGTAAATGCGCTATCATCGAAAGTGTAATTTCATCTCCTCCAGGCGAGGTATTTCGAGAAACTTTGAGCGCTTTTCTTAATTCAGGCATTGAAAAAGGAATGTTCAGAGGATCATTTGTGTCCGCTATATGGAAAGGAAGAGATTCAATGGTTTGCTTATGATTTTGAAATTGAATTGAATATGAAGACGTGAGAGACGCTGATCTTAACGAAGAACCAATTGCATTCGCAATGTCGATTGGTGACGTGATCACGGAACCGTCAGTTTGCAACCCTGCAACTCGGTGCGGAGACGTCTTTCCACACACGGACCGCAGTCTTCTCCACACCGTTGTCACAGGGGTACTCCTGTTAATATCTGCAACATAACAGCTCCATGACTCTCTCTTACTCTCTAGAAATACACGCCTACAGCAGGCCCGAGCTCTTCGGTACGCTTCCAGGTTTGCATCCGTAGGTCTGCGACTAAAAATGCGCAAGGTCCTACGGCGGTCCTGAAGTGCCTCCTTACAACGATCATTCCACCAGGGTACCGGCGGACGCCGCGCTTTTCCCGATATTTTAGGAATGCTCTGGGCAGCAGCTGCAGACATCCTCTCTACAAAGGAAGACAACAGCTTTCGTGCTTCATCATCATCTTCATATTCAGATTCCATTAAACTTGAAAACTCATTCCACCGTGCAAGCTTTTCTATCCATCGTTTCGGAAGGTCATCGACAGGCTGGTAGTCAAAAAATTCGACCACCACCGGTCGGTGATCACTTCCGTACAGGTCCGGCAGTACTCTCCACATCAACCTTGGAACAAGGGACGGGCTGCAGAAAGTAAGGTCCAAGCACGACCAGGATCCTGTTGAGGATGACATGAATGTTTCAGATCCATCGTTCAATAGACATAAGTCTAAATCACTCCGGACCCTCTCCACCATGTGACCTCTACCATTGCACAGTGAGGAGCCCCAAGAATAATGGTGACCATTGAAATCTCCTAAGACGATATATGGAGCTGGTAACTGTTCCAGCAATTCTCTCATGGCTAGGTATGAAATGTCTGTGTTTGGTGGTAAATAAACATTATACACGCAAACCGACACCGGGACAGTTATCCTGATTGCCACAGCCTGAAGATCCGTTTGGATATCCAGACTCATCCCCTGCATTGACCGGTGAAGTAATATTGCAACGCCATCACCAGGGCCACCATGCAGGGAATCTTTCCTAAACATTTCGTATCCACGAAAGGATAATCGGATATCAGGTTGTAACATCGTCTCTTGCAGGCAAAGCGCAAACGGACACTTATCCCGGATCAATATCTTTATATCTTCATACCTAGACCGGATCCCCCGAACATTCCATTGAATTAAACTATTAAAGGGTATTTCGCAACGGAGGAGTTACGTTTCAAACACAATTTTCTCCTTCCCTTTTTTCCCTTTTACTTGTATAAAGCCCTTTTCTAGGGCCGATGAATCTCCTATCATATCGTGGATCTTGGACCCAGACGGAGGAGATTTTAGAAATTTAGACGCTTCCGCTGGAAGCGTCTTGGATACTGAAAGGGGTTTTCCCTTTGAGGTAGAGGCTGTCTTACTTGACAGCTGAGCTTTTGTACTCTGGGTCGCAGAAAGGTTACACGCTTGAGACACTGAGCTCTTTGAACCAATTTCTGTTTGCTTGGTGCTTAATAACGCTTTTAGTGCAGAAGTTAGGGAAGCAACCTGTTTAGTGAGGTTCTCAACAACACTCTTCAACTCAACGCATGACGAGCACTCACCAGACACACGAGACTGAACACTAGTTGCAGTTGCAAACGAAATGTCAGGCTGGACTGCATTTCGAATGCTATTTAGTTTTCTGTACTCGCTCCGGGCAGCGGGAAAGGAAAGCTTCTGTTCAGACGAAATTTTCTGAATTTCCCGTTCTTCTTTATACTTGGGGCATTCTCGAGACCTTGCTGAATGACTTCCTTTACAGTTTGCACACAGTTCTTTTTCAGAAGTGCATTCGCTGTCTAAGTGGTCAGGTGAACTGCACTTTGCGCAAATCGCAGGTTTTTTGCAGTTAGTTTTCGTATGTCCGTATTCCTGGCACTGAAAACAGCGCAGAGGGTTTGGGACATACGGTCTCACTCGAACAGACAAATAACCCAACTTAAGACGATCCGGAGGTTCAGGGGTGGAAAATGTTATGATAAGTGTCGGGGTACCGACATCAATTCCATTTTCCCGACGCGTAACTCTTTTGACTTGCGTCACTCTCTGGGAGGTAAGCTCCTCCAATAACTCAGCCTCAGACATATCTTGTATATCTCGAGAGTAAACCACTCCTCGAGATGAGTTGAGGGATCTGTGCGGTTCTACAGTGACTGTAGTACTTCCTATTTGTGTAATTTTAACAACGCTGCTACTTTGCTTCGCAGACGTTTCAATTAACAAAGTACCATTTCTTAGTTTTTTAATTGAATGTGGCGAGCCACAAACCGACTGCACAGACCTGTTAATAATGAAGGGGGAAACTTTTGATAGCGACCCTTCTTCTGCAACACAACGAACAACGAAAAATTTGTCCGTGTTACTTAATACACCACTATCACTATCGTCAGACAAGCTAGACCATAGTCTTTTCATGCCAAGGGAAGATTGTTTGGTTGACATTATCTAAGTGCTTTTCCAGTCATCGTGAAAGCAAGGTGCGGGCGGAGAGATGACCCGCGCACGCCGCAGGTCCCTAGTAAAAAGAAGGACCCGGCCGAGTACTCCCGGCAGCCATCTCCCACATATTTCATCCGGGCCGGGGAGTCAGGTACTGCCTGACCCACTGATACCGACGTCCCAGAAGCTCGCACGCAGCAGTAAGAGCTCCGACACTCTTACCCATGGTCCACTTCTTGCCACAGTACCGAAGCGACTGGAAGGGCTAAAGGATGGCGCAAAGCCTCGGCAGAGCAAGCTCACAGCAGCACAACCACAGTCCAGACCTTCCAATCTGGAAAGGGTTACGCACGACCAGCCCGCATCCCATTGTAGCTAAAGAGGCAGTTATAGCTTATCACACGGTTAAACATAACCATAGCTTCAGATCCTTGGACTGTACATCTAAGCTTATTTCAACGTTGTTCGAAAAAAGGTTTTCTTCAGCAAGAACAAAAAGTGAAGCTATGGTAAAAAATGTTTTGGCTCCTGACACTCAAAAGGAACTGATGCAGGAGCTGAGTGAAACGTCTTGTTTTACTCTGATGATAGACAGTTCAAACCATGGTGCCCAAAAACTAGTGCCTATTGTTGTGAGGTACTTTCATGAACTTAGTGGCGTTAATGTCAAAGTTTTAGAATTAGATACCTTACCAGGTGAAACAAGCGATCAACTTAATGATTATGTTCTCTCAGTTTTAAACCGCAATGGTCTGGTTGAAAAATTAGTTGGAATGTCAGCAGACAACACAAACACTAATTTCGGAGGGGCAAAAAGAAAAGGAAAAAATAACCTTTTTGGTAAATTATCGGCAAACACTGACAAAACCTTAGTTGGTATAGGCTGCATGGCTCATGTTGTGAATAACTGCATCAACAATGCGGCTGATCTACTTCCTGTTGATGCTGAAGTCATTATAGTTAAACTATTTAAGTTTTTCCACATATACACTGTCCGAGTGGCAGAACTCAAAGAGTTATGCGAGTTTATTGACATGGAGTACAGGAACCTCTTGTCTTATTCAAACACTCGATGGCTGAGACTTCAGCCAGCTTTGGAGCGTGTTCTACAAATGTTTGAGCCTTTAAAAAACTACTTTTCTTCTCAATCAAATCCTCCTGCGGTGTTGAAGTCATTCTTCGAGGATCCTGATGGAGAACTTTGGCTTTGGTTCCTACACAACGTATCATCAATGTTTAATGAAGTTGTAAAGAAGATGGAAGGAGATAAAATTTCAGCAACATATGCGGCTAATGAATACTTGATTTTGCACAAAAACTTAGAGGACAGAAAATCTTCTTGTTTTTTACCCATGAAGGTAAAAGATATTCAAAGAAAAAACGCTCTTGCAGGAAATGGTTGTGACCTACAAGACCTGAAGGATACAGTTTGTTCTTTTTATGACCATTGTATAACTTATTTAGAACTCTGGAAATCCAACATAGACAGCTTCAGTCAGCTCTCATGGATAGATTTAAAGAAAACGCTGAAATGGGAAGATTTGGAGGAAAGTTCTGCTACATTTCAAAAGAGTATGCCGCCTATTTCAACTGATGATGTGTTCAACGAGTTAAGTGTTTTGAATTCACTACTCTCTGATGACATATTAGCAGAGTGGGCAAGGCAAAAAATCACCACAGAACAAAGGTGGTTGGCTGTGTTCCGTGACTTGGAAGCAAAAGACATTAAAATTCCTAACCTCAAAGTTGTCGTTGAATTTGTTCTATCACTACCAGGGACTAATGCTTCAGTAGAACGGGCGTTTTCATTGATAAACAATTTTTGGGGCTCAGAAAAATCAGCAATGTCGAAAGAATGTGTAAAAGCAATGCTGATTATACAAATGAATTGCCATCTTTCTTGTACAGAAATGTATGATAAAATTAAGAAAAATAAAAGCCTGCTGAAATCGTTGGCTTCGACAGAAAAATATGACTGGAGTAAGAACAGCCAGCCTTCATGTTCCACGAGCGAGGAACAGGGACAGAACGAGGACAGTTCATAAGGACTTAAGATCTTTTAAGATCTTAAAAATAACTAAACTTAATAGGACTTTTATATTTAATACCTTAATAAGGAATAAGAACATGTGTTATCAATTTTATACATATTTAGCAGAAAATATTACTGTAAGAACACTTTAAAGTGAAAATAAACAACTACGTTATAATTTGCTGGTATTTATATTTTTACTCTCTAACCCCCATGATATTAATTAATTGTTTGTCCCGATTTTCACTGCCGAAAATATGGTCACCGTAGGTATACTTAACAACGCATATTTTTTAAATAAGACAAAAGATTAATGGCGTTGTTTTTTTAGGTCTGAATGAACATGAAATAAAGTATCCAAAATTTAATATCATACTATGGAATGCATGTAATTCTTCACAGTAAATTTTAAACAATGAATTGAAGTATGATTTCATTTTATGCATCTTAAAACATCAAGGTAAGCCTCATTTAAAGATATTTGTGGAGTTGAGTGAAGAGGTAAAATGTATCTATAAATTAACTGTTATCACCGTTCCAGCTGATTGCATCTGTACCTCCCTTGGGCACGGCCTAGCCGGCGTAGTGGTAAATTCGGCACATTGCATATTATTGTAATGCTTAATTTTGAAATAAAAATTCTGCTTGAAAAAAACCAGTACACCTGTGACACGTTTACTGTTGCATTAATTTCACATGTGAATTTTTTGAAACATCTAAAGAAAAATATTACATATTATAACACATGCATATATAACATGTTTAATATACTTATTCTTTGTGTAATATACTTGTTTTGTTTCAGATCCAAGCAAGTTACTTTAGAAAATAATTAATTTTTGTGTCAAAGTGGTGAACAATGGCAGGGAAAAAGACTACATTCAATGATCAGTGGTTGGACACTAAATTAAATCCCAATTTTTGCGGATGGCTAAAGAAGGCCAAAGATGAAAACAGTGCTTATTGTGAAATTTGTAAAAAGACATTCGGTCTCTCAAATATGGGTCGGCAGGCAGTTACAAGTCATGCAAGCGGTAAAATGCATAATAAACTTTTAAAATTGAAATCCTCTCACCCTCAGTTAACATCATTTTTTGTAAAAAAACAAAGAACCTGAACCTACTCCAGCAGCTCTAGAACCTGCTAGAGATCCTGCTGTTGGATCATCAACTCTAACTCCTGGCTGCTCCTCATCTGACTCTGATAGAATTTCATTACCTCATGAAAGTTCAATTTCTTCTTTCGTTATCAAGAAGGAAGTTACCGAAGCTGAAATTATCTGGGCAATGAGAGTGGTTGAACGTATAATGTCGTTGAGTTCATGTTCAGACATTGGTGAAACCTTTCAGCTTATGTTTAAAGATAGTGTAATAGCTTCAAAATTTACACTGGGAGAAACCAAATGTTCGTATGTCATAAATCATGGACTTGCTCCTTATTTCCATGAAACATTGAAAGACCGCCTAAAAAGTGTAAACGACTATGTTATTTGTTTTGACGAATCACTGAACAAGGTAGTTCAAAAAGGTCAGATGGACGTATTTATTAAGTATTTTGACATAAATAAAAATAGGGTATCTACTCAGTATTATAACAGTGCATTTATTGGAAGGGCAACTTCGGAACATTTGCTGACTGGGTTCTTACATTCCATAGAGCCTCTTCAAAGAAAAAATTTGTTACAGGTCAGTATGGATGGACCAAATGTTAATCTTAGCTTTCTTAAAAAACTTGAGGGCATACTGAATGAGAATCCAAGTGAGAAGCAACTAGTTAACATTGGTGTATGTGGTTTGCACGTAGTTGATGGTGCAATTAAAACTGGTATGCGTGCCACCAACTGGAATTGTGACATTTTTTTGAGGGACCTTTATTACATTTTAAATGATGCTCCAGCAAGAAGAGCAGAATATACAAACATAACTGGCAGCACATGTTTTCCTTTAAAGTACTGCTGTACTAGATGGCTAGAAAATGTAGCGTGCATAGATAGAGCTCTGAAGATATTAGATGATATATCCAAGTTCATTAACAAATCAAAGTCTGTGCATACTAAACCTTATAAATCAGTGGAAGATCATTGTGCAGATAAGTTTTTGAAATGTAAATTGTCCTTTTTTAGGACTATATCGGCAGAGTGTGAGCCTTTCTTGAGAAGGTTTCAATCCAGTTCTCCTCTCTCTCCATATCTTTACACCACTTTATTGGATTTGGTGAAAAGTTTAATGGCACGGGTAGTGAAGCCAGAAGTGTTAAAATATGCTAGTTCTGGAAGCAAGATGATAAATTTACAGTTAGAAAATAGTGAAAACCTCCTTGAACCAAAAAAAATCGACATAGGTTTTCAAACCTTAAAACATATCAAAACTTTGAAAAACGTACCTGAGTTAGACCTGTTGAACTTTCGAAATCAATGTCGGACATTTTTAGTCAAAACAATACAAAAACTGCAAGAGCGAAGCCCTTTAAAGTATAAAGCTGTCTCTGGATTGTCTTCCCTAAATCCGGAAATAATTGTATCACAACCTGAACTTGGAAAGACAAAGATGATAAATCTTCTTGAGATCCTCTATGAGAAAAACAGAATTTCAGAAGATACAGCTGAAAAAACCAAATCACAATATGAAATACTCTGTAATGAAGCCAAGAATCTCTTCAAAGATGATTTTAATAACTTTTTGGATGCTCTGCACGATAAAGAAAAGGAAGAAATTAGACTTGATGACTTCTATGCGTCCCTCTTGTTGAAAAACAATAAATATTCTGAGCTATGGGAAGTTGTGAAATTGACATCGATATTTTCTCATGGTAATGCTAGTGTTGAGTCTGGATTTTCAGTAAATAAATCTCTCCTTACTGAGAATCAAAAAGAATGTAGCATAGTGAACCAGAGGATTGTGTATGATGCACTGAAATATCACGGAGGTTTGCAAAATGTGAAAATAGATCAGAAAATGTTGTCAGCTGTTAAAATGGCAAGAAGCAAATATGAACATTATTTGGAGAAAAGTAAAGAGGAGAAGACTGAAGATGAGACTCGTGTTAACAAAGCAAAATTGAGAGCAGATTTAAAAAAATTACAAGAAGAAAGAAAAGTATCAAGAATAAAACAGCAAATTGAAGAAGAAGTTATAGCCTTAAAAATCCAAAAGCTGGAAGAAGCTTTAAAGTAAACTTGTTTTGTTTATCAGACAATGTAAGACTTTCCTTTTCAAACTTTATCAATAGATTTCTTGTTAAGGTATTATGTTCTATTTAGTTACATAATTCATTGTAATTTAAGTTTATTTTTTATTTTGTTCTATTTGTAAGAGTTATTTAAACTTTTTCTTGTCTTAATTGCTCCTTACTAAGCTTAGATTTGTTTAGTTATGTTTATTTTAGTATAATTGTGAGTAAAGTTTTATTTTGTTATTTTTTCAGTTGTAAGAGTTATTTAAACTTATTCTTGTCATAATCATCACTACAAGTTGTAGTTTTTATTACCTATTTTTGTTTTATTTGGAGTCTTAAGCATTTAGAATCCGATGTCTTATTTTATATTTCTTAGTTGCTCCTTACTAAGCTTAGATTTGTTAAGTTATGTTTATTTTAATATAAGTGAAGTTTTATTTTGTTATTTTTCAGTTGTAAGAGTTATTTAAACTTATTCTTGTCATAATCATTACTACAAGTCGTAGTTTTTATTACCTATTTTTGTTTTATTTGGAGTCTTAAGCATTTAGAATCCGATGTCTTATTTTATATTTCTTAGTTGCTCCTTACTAAGCTTAGATTTGTTAAGTTCTATTTATTTTAATATAAGTGAAGTTTGATTTTGTTATTTTTTTCAGTTGTAAGAGTTATTTAAACTTATTCTTGTCATAATCATCACTACAAGTTGTAGTTTTTATTACCTATTTTTGTTTTATTTGGAGTCTTAAGCATTTAGAATCCGATGTCTTATTTTATATTTCTTAGTTGCTCCTTACTAAGCTTAGATTTGTTAAGTTCTATTTATTTTAATATAAGTGAAGTTTCATTTTGTTATTTTTTTCAGTTGTAAGAGTTATTTAAACTTATTCTTGTCATAATCATTACTACAAGTCGTAGTTTTTATTACCTATTTTTGTTTTATTTGGAGTCTTAAGCATTTAGAATCCGATGTCTTATTTTATATTTCTTAGTTGCTCCTTACTAAGCTTAGATTTGTTAAGTTCTATTTATTTTAATATAAGTGAAGTTTGATTTTGTTATTTTTTTCAGTTGTAAGAGTTATTTAAACTTATTCTTGTCATAATCATCACTACAAGTTGTAGTTTTTATTACATATTTTTTGTTTTATTTTGAGTCTTAAGTCAATCCGATGTCTTATTTTATATTGTGTTAATAAAAAGGAGGCGTAAGGGCGGCTATGGGGATGGTGGAGGCCGTATTAAATAATAAAAAGTTGTTGCTTTTCTTGCTCTGAATAAATACCTATATACATATTAAGAAAACTCACAGTACCTACAATATGCCGTGGTCAGGGAAATTTATAGAAAATGGTCAGGGAAGGTCAGGGAAAGTCAGGGAATTCACTAAAGATTTTTTTGTGGGAACCCTGGAATAGTTAATGAGATAGATGTACACTTAAAGTTTTAAAGTAGGTAGTATGAAGTAGTTTTAATATTTTTTTTTCTTATTCTTTTGGATTTAGGTGAGGAGGCAAGAAAATTGTGGAACAAAATACGGGATGCATATAGGAGTAGTTTAAAACGTTCACAAACCCGAAGTGGTGATGGAGCGTGTGATAGTAAGCAATGGAAATTCCATGAACAGATGTCTTTCTTAAAACCGTATATGAAAGATAGGAAGAGACATACAAATCAAAGTATGGAGCAAAATGTAGATGTAGGCCTAAATGAACACGATGACATAAATACTGAAGCTTGTACGGATGATATCTATGATGATACTGAAGTCAGTGACAGTGTACCTCTTACGAAGCCTAAAAATCCGAAACTAACAAAAAAGAATGTGACGATGAACTTTTTGCGAGAGAAAGCACTAGCTAGAAAGGAAAGACAGATTATTAGAGATGACTTGCGGCGCGAAACCTACGGATACTTCAACCTACGGATGAACTTTTTTTTTTTTTTAACAGTATAGTTTTTCTTTTGCAATCAGTTAATAAATACAATAACGTTAAGCAAATATGAGAAAATCTGAGTAACGTCCTTAGAATTAAAACACAAACGACACTCAGTAGTGTGTTTGAAAAAGACCGAACTGTGAAGAAACAAAAAAATATATCTATACAAAATCAAACTTGAAGAACCGTAAATCAACATCCCGAAACACAAAGTGTTGAAGTTAGAGATGACAATGATGATGGTAGAGATGAAAACGACGCCAATTATGAGATGCTGATGATTAGGAATTGAAGTAGAAAAGATGAAAAAACATTTAAATGACTAACAAAATCGTAGAGGTAAGTCCAATGGTTTAAAGCGTTTCAGTCTGTAAGTATCTTCGCTGTTGTCAAGGAGGCTAATCGCTAATGGATTCTGATGGTCTTCTAGTTTTTGTAAATGTTTTTCGCTATATTGTTTAATTTCTTCTTTTATGAAGGGCAGGTTTAGGTCATTGTGTAGTATTTCATTTGTTACGTACCATGGGGCTGCAGTGATCAGTCTCAGGCATTTTGATTGAAAGCGCTGCAGTATTTCTATATTTGATGAACTAGCTGTACCCTATAGCTCTAACCCATACGTCCAAATTGGTTTGAGTATTACTTTGTATACGAGTACTTTATTTTCAAGGGAGAGTTGAGACCTACTGCCTAAAAGCCAGAATAATTGACGTAACTTCAGCCCAAGTTGCTTTCGTTTCGCCCATATATGACTTCTCCACGTGAGTCTTCGATCTAGATGTAAGCCAGATATTTAACTTCATCCTTCTGTGGGATTACAGTACCGTTCAAGCTGACCACTGGACATGTTGGTTTCTTCAATGTAAATGTTACGTGTGTTGACTTATCCTCATTAATCTTCACTCTCCATTTCTTACACCATTTGTGAATGTTGTCAAGATGGGTTTGTAACTTCTCCGAGGCACATGTCGGAGAAGCGTCCGCCGCCAAAATCGCTGTGTCATCTGCGAAAGTTGCCGTCATTACAGATTCATGTTCTGGAAGGTCGGCTGTATAAAGCGTATATAAGAATGGGCTCAAAATGCTGCCTTGAGGAACGCCGGAATTTAATAAGTAGAAATTGGAAAAGATATTATCATATTTAACTTGGAAGAAACGATTTAAAAGATAGTTTTTAAAAATCAAGAAGTAAGGATATTCTAATTGCATTTTAATTTTGTATAACAGACCTAGATGCCAAACTTTATCGAACGCCTGTTGAATATCCAAGAACACAGCTGAAGTAAACTTCTTCAATTCTAAGCTCTTCTGAATAAGTTTGACTAGTCTGTGGACTTGTTCTACAGCCGAGTGTTGTTCACGAAACCCGAATTGATGATCTGGAATCAGTTTATACTCTTCTATAAAAGGTTTTAAACGATTTAACAACATTTTCTCAAATACTTAAGAGGTAATTGGAAGCAGGCTGATTGGTCTATAGGAGCTCGGTCGTAAAGAATCCTTGCCTGGTTTAAAAGGATCCTTGCCTGGTTTAATGATCATAATCACCTGGGCATATTTCCATTGAGCAGGAAAGCATCCGATGCGTATAATAGCATTAAACTTAAACTTACCGGATGAACTTAAACTTTTTTTTGACTCTATGTACCACAGTACAAAAAAAATTAAATCCTGAACTACAGAAATTTGTAAAACGTAAGTTATTTGCTATAGTGTCGGAAGCTGAAGATATAATAGACCAGCGCAGTGCTTCGAGCACAACATCTCCCGGATCTTCAAACCACCATGAGGACTCTCCGACTGTTTCTACTGGTGATGAAGTAACTTATAGTTTTCCTAACGTGTTTTACGATCAAGTATTAAACTAAATTTGTTTAAACTTTGTAGTTGTTCAGAACTAACGGTTAATGTTTTCTTCTTCTCTTATATTTTTTCTTTAAAAAATTCGTTCATAACTACAATAAAAATATAAGAATTTTAATAAACATATTAAAATAGTGCTATTAGTAAATTTATTTTCTTACCTCAAAGAAATAGCGCCCCCAGGGGGCACCCATTCTTATTAATATAAATGCTCGTCCATGCCTATATATGGGGGTGTTCGGGTGTGGCAACCCCGGGGCCCCAGCTAAGAGCTAACCTTATTTCAAAACTATACACAGGTTGCTCTTACACTACACACAACAATAATACTACATCACACACACCACACTTTCTTTCAACACACACATTTACATACCCTACACACAACACATACACCACGTTATCTTACACATATTTATAATGCTGGCGTGGATGGGATGCGGGCTGTTCGTGCGTAACCCTTTCCGGATTGGAAGGTCTGGACTGTGGTTGTGCTGCTGTGAGCTTGCTCTGCCGAGGCTTTGCGCCATCCTTTAGCCCTTCCAGTCGCTTCGGTACTGTGGCAAGAAGTGGACCATGGGTAAGAGTGTCGGAGCTCTTACTGCTGCGTGCGAGCCTCTGGGACGTCGGTATCAGTGGGTCAGGTAGTACCTGACTCCCCGGCCCGGATGAAATATGTGGGAGATGGCTGCCGGGAGTACTCGGCCGGATCCTTCTTTTTACGAGGGACCTGCGGCGTGCGCGGGTCATCTCTCCGCCCGCACCCTGGTTTCACGATGACTGGAAAAGCACTAATGATAATGTCAAACAAACAATCTTCCCTTGGATTGAAAAGACTATGGTCTAGCTTGTCTGACGATAGTGATAAAAGTGGTGTATTAAGTAACACGGACAAATTTTTCGTTGTTCGTTGTGTTGCAGAAGAAGGGTCGCTTTCAAAAGTTCCCCCCTTCATTATTAACAGGTCTGTGCAGTCGGTTTGTGGCTCGCCACACTCTATTAAGAAACTAAGGAATGGTACTTTGTTAATTGAAACAACGTCTGCGAAGCAAAGTAGCAGCGTTGTTAAAATTACACAAATAGGAAGTACTGTAGTCACTGTTGAACCGCATAGATCCCTCAACTCATCTCGAGGAGTGGTTTACTCTCGAGATATACATGATATGTCTGAGGCTGAGTTATTGGAGGAGCTTACCTCCCAGAGAGTGACGCAAGTCAAAAGAGTTATGCGTCGGGAAAATGGTATTGATGTCGGTACCCCGACACTTATTATAACATTTTCCACCCCACAACCTCCAGATCGTCTAAAGTTGGGTTACTTGTCTGTTCGAGTGAGACCGTATGTCCCAAACCCTCTGCGCTGTTTTCAGTGCCAGGAATACGGACATACGAAAACTAACTGCAAGAAACCTGCGATATGCGCAAAGTGCAGTTCACCTGACCACTTAGACAGCGAATGCACTTCTGAAACAGAACTGTGTGCAAACTGTAAAGGAAGTCATTCAGCAAGGTCTCGGGCATGCCCTAAGTATAAAGAAGAACGGGAAATTCAGAAAATTTCGTCTGAACAGAAGCTTTCCTTTCCCGCTGCCCGGAGCGAATACAGAAAACTAAATAGCATCCGAAATGCAGTCCAGCCTGACATTTCGTTTGCAGCTGCAACTAGTGTTCAGTCTCGTGTGTCTGTTGAGTGCTCGTCATGCGTAGAGTTGAAGAGTATTGTTGAGAACATAACTAAACAGGTTGCTTCCCTGACTTCTGCACTGAAAGCTTTACTAAGCTCCAAACAGACTGAAATTAGTTCAAAGAGTTCTGTACCTCAAGTTGGTAACCTTTCTGCGACGCAGAATACAAAAGTTCAACTGTCAAATAAGACAGCCTCTACCTCAAACGGGAAACCCCTTTCATTGCCTAAGACGCTTCCAGTGGATGCGTCTAAATTTTTAAAATCTCCATTGTCTGGGTCCAAGACCCACGATATGATAGGAGATCCATCGGCCCTTGATAAGGGCTTTATACAAGTGAAAGGAAAGAAGGGGAAGGAGAAAATTGTGTTTGAAACACAAGTCCTTTTCTTTCTTAAATTCCCTTTTAATAATATTATTCAATGGAATGTTCGCGGGATCCGGTCTAGGTATGAAGACATAAAGTTATTGATTCGGGAAAAGTGTCCGATTGCGCTATGCCTGCAAGAGACGATGTTACAGCCTGATGTCTCAATCTCCGTTCGTGGATATGAGATGTATAGGAAAGATTCCCTGCATGGTGGCCCTGGTGGTGGAGTCGCTATATTAGTTCACCAGTCAATGCAAGGGGTAAGTCTGGATATTCAGACGGATCTTCAGGCCGTAGCAATCAGGATAACTGTCCCGTTATCAGTTTGCGTGTGTAATGTTTATTTACCACCAAACACAGAAATTTCATACCTGGCCATGAGAGAATTGCTGGAACAGTTACCAGCTCCATATATCGTCTTAGGAGATTTCAATGGTCACCATTAATCTTGGGGCTCCTCACTGTGCAATGGTAGAGGTCACATGGTGGAGAGGGTCCGGAGTGATTTAGACTTATGTCTATTGAACGATGGATCTGAAACATTCATGTCATCCTCAACAGGATCCTGGTCGTGCTTGGACCTTACTTTCTGCAGCCCGTCCCTTGTTCCAAGGTTGATGTGAAGAGTACTGCAAGACCTGTACGGAAGTGATCACCGACCGGTGGTGGTCGAATTTTTTGACTACCAGCCTGTCGATGACCTTCCGAAACGATGGATTGAAAAGCTTGCACGGTGGAATGAGTTTTCAAGTTTAATGGAATCTGAATATGAAGATGAAGATGATGCACGAAAGCTGTTGTCTTCCTTTGTAGAGAGGATGCCTGCAGCAGCTGCCCAGAGCATTCGTAAAACATAGGGAAAAGCACGGCGTCCGCCGGTACCTTGGTGGAATGATCGTTGTAAGGAGGCTCTTCAGGACCACCGTAGGGCCCTGCGCATTTTTAGTCGCAGACCTACGGATGCAAACCTGGAAGTGTACCGAAGAGCTCGAGCCTGCTGTAGGCGTGTCTTTCTTGAGAGTAAGAGGGAGTCGTGGAGCCGTTACGTTGGAGATATTAACAGGAGTACCCCTGTGACAACGGTATGGAGAAAACTGCGTTCGGTATGTGGGAGGACGTCTCCACATCGAATCGCAGGGTTGCAAGCTGACGGTTCTGTGATCACATCACAGTCCGACATCGCTAACGTGATTGGTTCTTTCTTTAAATCAGCTTCCCTCACGTCTTCATATTCAGTACAGTTTCAAAATTATAAGAAAACCATTGAATCTCTTCCTTTCTTTATAGCGGACTCGAATGATCCTCTAAACATTCCTTTTTCATTGCCTGAGCTTAGAAAAGCGCTCAAAGTATCTCGAAATACCTCACCTGGAGATGAAATTACACTTTCGATGATAGCGCATTTACCGGATTCTGGGTTAAGGCAACTCCTACATGTTTTTAATAAAATATACGCTTTTAGAAAGCTTCCAAAAACTTGGAAAGAAGCAATTGTTGTTCCGATCCTCAAACCTGGTAAAGATAAAACATTGGCCTCCAACTAACGACCCATTTCCTTGACAAGTGTTGTTTGTAAGGTCATGGAAAGAATGGTGAACAGTCATCTCATGTGGTATCTGGAAAAGAATAACTTCCTCGCTCCTGAACAGAGCGGTTTTCGGAGAGGGAGGTCTTCGACAGACCACTTGGTGGCCCTTGAGACGGCTGTCTGCAATGCGTTTGCATTGCGGCAGCGCCTCGTTGCCGTATTCTTTGATTTGAAAAAAGCATATGATACAGCTTGGCGACGAGGTATCCTTAATACCTTGCGGGATTGGGGCATCGCTGGAAACATGTTGGCCTTCATCAAGGACTTTCTAGATGAACGATCGTTCCGTGTAAGGGTTGGTCAGTCTCTGTCCGACAGGTTTGACTTGGAAAATGGTATACCGCAAGGAAGTGTAATTAGTTGTACCCTATTTGCGGTTGCCATAAACAATATTGTGAAAAGTTGCGTATACCCTGTTAAATGTTCGTTGTTTGTTGATGATTTTGCAATATATGTTGCATCTAGAAATGTTGTCTCAGCTGAACGAGCTCTACAGCTAACTATATACCGTTTTGAGGAATGGTCACGGCAGACTGGCTTTAGTTTTTCTCCTGAGAAGACTAAATGCATTCAGTTTTGCCGAATACGGACTGATAATGTTCCAAGACTGTATTTAATGGGTCAGCATATCGAAGTTAGCACTGAAATCAGGTTTTTAGGTGTTGTATTCGACAAGAGACTTACATGGGTACCGCATATTAAAGACCTACGGGCTAGGTGCTTAAAGGTGGTTGTTATTCCGCGTGTTCTTACAGGTACAGGTTGGGGGGCTGATAGATCATGTATGATAAGGTTCTACAAGGCTCTAGTGCGATCACGTTTGGATTATGGCGCTGTAGCGTACTCATCTGCTACTCCCACTTCGCTAAGAATGCTTGAGAGTGTTCACAATTCATGTTTACGATTGTCTACAGGTGCTTTCCGTTCTAGCCCTGTTGCCAGCATCTTAGTTGAAAGTGGAGAAATGTCGTTATACAGACGTCGCCAGCAGCTTCTATTGACGTACTTTGCCAAGTTGAAAGCTAGACCTTACCATTTCTTGCATGACATCATTCTCAACAACCCCTGTCATGATTTGCATCTGATGAACGCCCGACAGTCTTCACCATTCGGTGTAAGAGCGTTGGAGATATGCAACTACCTCGATATTGCGATTCCTCGTGTCTACCCATGTAATTCTTGTCTATTTCCACCCTGGACCATCGCTCAGTTACACTTTAACTTTGAGAGGTGTAAATATTCAAAGGCAGGCACAAGCTCTGTGGTGTTTAATAGCGTTTTCAGTGAGTTAGTTGAAGCTATTAAACCATCTACGGTTGTATACACTGATGGATCAAAGTCGGATGTTGGAGTTGGTTGCTCGTTTGTTGCTAATGGGGGAACCTATTTGTTTGGATTACCTGCGGGAACCAGTATTTACACGGCAGAGCTTTATGCTATTAGTAAAGCTCTGTCTGTAGTCTGTGTGCGTGGGCGTCGGGTGTTGGTGTGCACTGATTCACTCAGTGCCCTGCAGTCGATTAGTGATATATATTCACGCCACCCGCTAGTTGCAGATGTCCACGGTACCGTGAAGCAGCTTAACGATAGAGGAGTAAGTGTTGTTTTCTGCTGGGTTCCGGGTCATGCTGGTATCTCGGGAAATGAGGCTGCTGATTTGGCCGCTAAGGAGGCGGCTCGTCAACCGGCTTTCACGCAATATCTGACTATGTCTGATTTTGTGAGTCTGGTGAAGCGGGTCATCACGGATTCCTGGCAGGTAGAACGGACTGGCTCTCATGGCAACAAACTACGAGAAATAAAACCTATTGTTAAGCCTTGGCCTACGTCACTGAGGAAGAACAGAAGGGAAGAAGTTGTCATCGCGCGACTTAGAATTGGGCACACCAGATTAACCCATGGGTATCTCATCACGTCTGGTGATGCTCCAGTTTGTGGCAGGTGCGATTGTCCTTTGACAGTGAAACATGTATTGGTTGATTGCGTCTGCTACGCAGCTCTGCGTCGGCGATTCAAGATTCCCTCTGAATTAAGGAATATACTCGGTGACGAAAGCCGTATTTTGGACGCGGCTTTGCATTTTTTACGATCGATCAGTGTATACAACAGTGTCTAATATATGTCCTTTTAGTGTTACCCTCTAGTATATGTTTTTGTATTAGTTAAATGTTTATATTCAAATTTCTGTGTTCTTATTATGTGGCCTTTTTACAGCCTTTTGTGACCTTTAATGTCTGTGATATTTTCTTTTTTTTTAATGTAATTTTTAATTTTTTTGTTTGTGATACTAGTTTTTAAGATTTTAATTACTTAAGTGTTAATGTCGTTTCTGTGTTTTTATTTTTTCTAACTGTGATATTAAGTTTTAAGTTTATGTGTGTATGTTTTTTTGTGTTTTTAGCGTTACTTTAGCCTGTGATATCTGTGATATTAGCGTATAAGATTTTTAACTATTGTGTATATATATATATTGTGTATATATATATATATATATATATACGTATATATATATATAAAAAAAGGCGTTCTGCACTCGGGCTTTTTACACCCTTGTGTAGAACAACAGGCGATGATAACCTCGCCGAGGTTTTTCGCCTTAAAAAAAAATCAAAGAAATAGCTAATTTTTCCCTTGTTCCTATCGGCTTTCTAAAGTTTGTTTCTTGTTTTGTTATATCAGGAGCAATTAAATTATGTATAAATTAAAACTGTGTCTCATTCATTCGAAAATAATTTTTAAACTGTTCACCAGTTAATTGTTTAATTAAAGTATGGTACTCGCCATATTTTTTTCGTTCTTTCACGTATGGAGACAACCACTTCCTTTTCTTCGTTGCTTTTAGCATACATTCAGTAAGATATTCGAATTCTGAATCTGAAGATTCAGAACTCAAATCTAATAATAGAAGACCCGCGGACATGGTTTTCGCTCAATCACTAGTAACGAAGGAAATTGAATTGAAGTAGCAGCTCAGTTGTATTTCAAGTCAAGTCCGGTACGGAACCAGTGGCGCATGTTCACTCATGTCTAGTCAAGTCAGGTCAGGTCAAGTCAAGCCAAGTCAGGAGCCAGTGGCGCCTCACCTTAAACTAGGCTCTGTAGAGAAAAATGCTATAATTAAAAGTTGTAGATCTTTTAATGTTCTATAAATTTAATTATATACACTTTGTCATAAAATGCATACTAAGGCCGAAATCTTGAAAAAATCGGTTTTTCACACGTTTTCGAGAGAAAAAAACAGAAAATCGCTAATTACCGATAAACTAAGCGTTATACAAAAAAATGTTTGAAATAAAAGTTGTAGAATTTTGAATTCTCTACATTTTTTATTGTATAAATATTTTGCTATAATAGCCTACATATTAAAGCCGTTATCTTAAAAAAACACTTTTTTTACGTGAAAACAGCCTCACCAATAATTTCAGCAAACGTGACGCCTGTCCTATCTTGTACTTACTTACTTTATTCGGCTCTACAGTCCTGGGTGAACTTTGGCCTCCTCTACATGTCGCCTCCAGATATCGCGCTCCTGGGCCCTCCTCCGCCAGTTCGACACTCTCAGCCTACGAAGATCATCCACCACGTCGTTCAGCCATCTTCTCCTTGGTCGTCCTCTTCCTCTTGTTCCAATCATCATTCGCAATGGGCCTCTCTCCTCACCCATTCTCACTACATGTCCCAACCATTCAATTCGTCTTGCCTTTATGGAACGTACTATATTTTCTCTTCCAATTGCTTCGTCAATCTCATTATTACACCTAGCTCTCCAGTTTCCTCCATCGCATATTGGTCCCCATATCCTTCTGAACATCTTTCTTTCAAACGACCTCAACGCTCTCTCATCCTTACTCAAAATTGTCCACGTTTCAGCACCATACGTCACAACCGGTTTTACTAATGGCCTATACATCATTTCCTTTGTTCTTCGGGATATTAATCTACTTTTGAAAATTTTCTGATTGGCATAATATGCACGACTGCCCATCATAATTCTGTTACATATTTCAAGACTGGTTCTGTTATCTGCTGTCAGCATCACCCCAAGATATTTGAACTTACTGACGCCTTCCACTTCGCAACCATCTGAAATTTTCAAGCTGTTCACCTGTCTTCTTTGTTCATTTGCAGACATTCTCATGTACTTGGTTTTATCAATATTTATCTCTAGGCCCAACTTTCTAGCTTCATCCCTCAGTGTGCAAAAAAGTTCTTTAAGGCTGTCATTATTCCTTGATATCAAAACTACATCGTCTGCATAGGCCAGGACTTGACACATTCTATTAACTATTGTCCCTCTCAGACCTAGCTTTCGAATTACTATCTCCAGCACTAAATTAAAGAGTGTAGCTGAGAGTGCATCTCCCTGCCTGATACCGGTTGTAACGTTGAAACTTGGACTTAGTTCTACAAAAAGCATGTGCAGATCTGTGTTGTATTCAAAGCATTTCTCCATGATTTGTTTAATTGAAAAGACCTGATTGGTAGTACTTCTGCCTTCCCTGAAGCCGCATTGATGGTTACCCATTACTTCCTCAGCATACGCTCCCATTCGCTTCAACACCAGAGCAGAGAACAATTTGTATGATGTGCAGAGCAGTGTTATACCTCTGTAATTGTTACATAACATTTTATCACCTTTTTTGTGTATGGGGCATATTACACCTTTGGGCCATTCTTCAGGCATCTTTTCTTGCTCCCATATCCACATTATTAGGGTATGCATAGCTCCTACAATCTTTTTTCCACCATACTTATGAGCTCAACCGGTATTTACTCCCCCTGGTGCTTTGTTGTTTTTACTCTTTTTAATCAATTCCTCTACTTCGTGAAGGCTTGGGGGAGGCAGCAAGGGTTCTGCACTGGCATAAATAGTTTGTTCCACCTCATCATTTTCCTCTCTGTTCAACACATGTCTAAAATGATCAGCCCATCGGTCCATTATGTCGTTCTCTTCACCTAGTACTCTTCCATTACGATCTTTACAGGCAATTAAATTAGGCTGGAATCCTTTCTTCATTCTTTTGACAGCCTGATAAAATTTTCTGCTTTCGTTTTGCTCATTTGCTACTTCTATGTTTTCAATGAGCTTCTTCATATAGTCTCTTTTTTTCTTTCTACAGTTTGTTGGCTGTTTTTCGGCTCTCCAAATACTTGGCACGGTTTCTTCTGGTGTCTCTTTGGACCATCACCTTCCTATTTTCGTTTTTCTGTTTGATGGCTTCCTTACACTCTTCATCATACTATTCCTCATTTCCTCCTCTTCTCCTCTCTCCCAGCTTTTCATTGGCCGCATCATTGATTGTGCTCTTCAAATTATCCCACAATACCTGAATATCTCTTTCTTCCTCCTCCAGGTCATTCAGACCCTCCGGTATCAGTCTGTCCAGCTCATTCCCATATCTCTCTGCATATGCCTAATTTCTTAGTTTTCCTATGTCCAAAACACATCTTCTAGCACTTCTCCCATATTCCACTCTTGAAAGTTTTTCTCTTAGTTTGACGGATACAAGAAAGTGGTCAGAGTCACAGTTTGGCCCTCTTTGAGATTTCACATTTATTATAGAAGAGGCATGTCTCTTTGATACCAGATCATGATCAATCTGGGTGACCACTTCTGAAGATGGCGAGGTCCAGGTACCCATGTGTAAATTGTTTCTCTGGAAGTACGTACTGCTTAGAATCATGTTGTTTGCCATTGCAAATTCACAGAGTCTCATTCCATTCTCATTTGTGTCTTCATGTAATGTACACCTGCCAGCCAACTTCTGCTGCTTTCTTCATAATATTACCCCCACCTTATAAAAAAC
The DNA here is from genome assembly GCA_035578175.1 of Catonia carolina. NCBI lineage: Eukaryota > Metazoa > Arthropoda > Insecta > Hemiptera > Achilidae > Catonia > Catonia carolina. The sequence goes on from JAQMRL010000001.1 coordinate 335,678,549, forward strand.
TAAATCATACTAAGATTTACTACTTTCCAGATGGTGCGATGTACAAACGAAAGGGAGATAGGATGGAAGGGAATGAAGATGGGACAACCAAAGCAGTCGACGCAGCTATTGAAGGAACTCCGTTACTTGAAGCTAGGAAAATCTTTTGCGTTACATATCCTAGCCTTTATCATAGATATCAACAAATTACATATAAAACATGGGTATTAGGGATCTACTACCAAATAAATATTTATCTGGCAACCCGGCTGGTCATCCTACTCTTCTTACCGAAAGAGGATTTGAAATACCACCGAAAAGTTTACGCTTTGCAGCATTTAGACTTGTGACGGAAAACAATTTTCCACACCCATGGAAAAGTGGTATTGTTGGAAAAGACTGGGGTTCAGCCTTGTACAAGAGGCACAACCTTTTTCTAAGGAAACCACATCAAAAGAACGAACAAGCGCTGTCAATCGAGATACAATAAATGACTTCTTTGATTTACTTTGCAAACTACTTACAGATCTTTCTCTAGCGAATCTACTCATATTTATAATGGAATTCTTCTATCAATTGGAAGCTCCTATTAGTGAAAGGTTTCTGTTGGGGATTAAAAGTAGGTTTTCCGTTTCGGAGATAGAAGAGATAGTTTCGGATAGGGTTGTTCTAGTTAACACGTTCAGCGCCTCGGCCACCTCTATGGCGCTCGTAGAGTAGTCAACCTTGAGCCCGGCAGCGCCGTAGAGGCGCTCACTGCATCCCCTTTTTTACGGCCGTTCCATTCAGTCAGTTCAGCATTTGAGTTCTGTATACTAACGTGGCGCGTTACGTGTGTTATAAAAAAGTGTGTGTTGTGTTCGGTCCTAGTTTGTCCTTTTTTTCGGGCATGGGCGACGATCCAATTGCGGGTCCTTCAGAGCCGAAAAGGCAGCGATTATCAGCGCCTAAATTTTACACGGATGCGCAATTGAAAGAAATTCTAGAGTGTGATAGCAGTGATAATGATTTTGATGAGGACGATGACTCCGATTATTATTGGGAGGTGAGTGACGATGTAACGATTATAAGTAGTTTATCTAAATTTAATTTTGTTTCCTTAATTTTATATTCTATTTTTTTTATTTCTTGAATTCTTAATTCTAATAATATGGTAGATTCTCTGTTGGTAATTTCAGTATTTCTTTTGAAATGCATTCGATCCTGTGGTTATGTTATATTTTTTCTTTGTTCACTAGAAATTGTAGTAGTGAATTTTATATTTCTTTTGTGTGAGGGTTTGGACTCTGTTCCACCCCTCCCACCCTGCTTTTGTTTGAGGCCATCTACATCTTGGGGTGTACGTGATGTCTTAGCAGTAGACAAAATCGGATGATCGCTAGAAGTGTTCTGATTGGTCGGCCAATATCGCGTGACCTTCCATACAGTCCCGGATGGGGGATGTCTTGTAGTTCTCTCGCCCTCTTGCGTCCTGACTGTTGAGCGATGCGGAAGCATAAGATGAAGGTTTAGTGCCCACATAGGCAAAATCAGGCGGTATCAACATGTTTAATTAGCTTAGTTATTTTCTGTTATAGTAATGTTTAGTTTGTTCGTTTAGTTTCTTTCGTTGTGCTGTTGGCAAATTATGTTAAAATTATACACCGTTATGTAAATTCTAGGCGACTACTTCCTTTGTGTTTTCTTGCGCCCGACGCTTCAGAAATTATTGGGTAAGTGAAAGTCTATTTCTTGGTTAAATTGTGGTGTTATGTTTTGTGATTTATCTCTTGAGCGTAGGAAAGGATTCTGGATCTGGGACATACTGATCTCGTTTTAATTAAATTCTAAAGATTCTTGGTATTATGTTAACATTTTAATTGCGTCATAAAGTTATGGTACCTTTGTGAAAGTAAATCTTGTTGTTTTGGTATTTGCATTTAGCAAATTATGCTGTAAATAATGCTATTTTAATGTATAACCTGTTATGTAGCATATTATGCAATAACTTGGCGAATAACGCCTGTAATGTTAATTCATATGAAGCAATAGAATGGGAGAAATAATTTATAGTAAATTCATGTTATAATGTTATTTTATATTTTCTAATTTTGGAGTTAAAAGGTAAAATCGCGTTCTGGGGTGGGAATCATTTGTTTTGTGATTTCCGTTATCTACAGAAGTGTGTTTGACGTTACAGAAAAATATATTTATATATTGATCCTGGTCGCCATATATTTATCCTGATATATCTATATATATATTGATCCTGGTATTCTGGTTCCTGACATCCTGGAAATCCTGCCAAGGAGATTCTTTTGGAGATGCAAAGAAAAATGGCTGGACATTACAACATTCTGGATTGATCGAAATATATTTACCCAAAATTCCGTCGTGTGGAATTTCATTATCGGGGAAGTAAAAATTGTATTTGTTATTCTTAAATTGAAATTAATCTTCTTTAAATAATGGTGTAACTTATAAATTTTGTTAATTATTTTGATGTGTTGTTGGATCCACAACTTTAGCTTCCTTTCTATGTATATTAATTCAACAAACTTAAATTTGATCTTATTAAGTAAATTCTTTTTAGTCAACAGCATAAAAGTTTAATTTTTTTATTTTATTCCCAAAGTGGCTCTTATAGCCTTTCTGTGTGGTACATCTCATCTCTAGGAATTCTCACCTCCTGGAATGAAAGTTCTGAACCAATTTAAAAGGTAATTTAGGGTGCATACGGTTCAACGATGAGGGGCATTCAGATGAAATTGTCGAAAATATTATTGATATTGAAGACGCCGAGCAGGTAAATTCTAGCCAAGTTACTAATAATGATGTGTAGTTATTGCTCCTAAAGTAAATAAAAGTAAGAAACAATCAAATGAAAAACCTAAAATTACGTGGACTAATGAAAATAACTTGAAAATAATCGAATTTACTGGAAATCCTGGCATACTCCAAAATATTCTGATTGAAAGAAAGCCCATAGATTTTTTTTTTATTTGCCGATGACGAATTTTTTAATTTGATTTTAGAAGAGACAAACTTTTACGCTAATGATTTGAAGGAAGAAATTTCTAAGCCAGGCAAACAAGTATCTCCACATTCACGTATCTTATCCTGGAAAGTACTGCAACGAGAAGAGTTACAAATATTCTTAGGGCTTATACTTCATATGGGTAACATTAGCCTGAATCGATTGAAAGACTATTGGCTTAATCATCGTCTTTACAGGATACCGTGTTTTCATAATTACATGGGACGAAACAGATTCATGTCAATTCTGAGGTGCATGCATGTTTGTAAAAATCTGAAAACAGGGGAAGTTATATGTGACCGATTGTATAAAATAAGACCTTTATTAGATTTGTTCAAAAACAAAATGAGTGCGTTGTATTATCCGGGTAAGGAACTATGCATAGACGAATCTATGGTATTGTGGCGTGGTCGTTTGATCTTTCGTCAATACATTAAAAATAAAAAACATAAATACGGGATCAAGTTGTATATATTGATTGAACCAGACGGAACAATTCTGAAGGTATGTGTTAACACGGGTGTTTTAGATGATATAGGTGGGCAGGGCCATGCTGCCAATGTTGTATTGCATTTGATGCAAGGAAAATTAATGTCTGGACATTCCATTTACATGGATAACTTCTACAATTCGTATGATTTATCTAAGAAACTGTTAGAGAGGGGTACGCATACGACCGGAACATTTCGTTTTGATAGAAAACATAAACCTGCAGAAGTAGCGCAGGCAAAACTTAAGAAAGATGAATCCATATGCCAGTATTCAGATGGGGTACTAATTGGTAAGTGGCGAGACAAGAGAGACGTCATGTACATATCAACAGAGTTCGACATTGAAAATGTTGAAACGGAAAATCGAAGAGGTCAAAAGAAAATGAAACCGAAGCCCATAGCAATGTATAATAAATATATGTCCGGTATAGATCATCAAGACCAAATGCTTTCGTACTACCCGAGTGCTCGAAAAACTATACGATGGTACAAAAATCTTGCTTTTCATATAATTGAAATGATGTTGCTTAATTCGTACTAACTTTATTGTAAATATAAACATATAAAAATTCCCTTTCACGATTTCCGGTTAGCTGTCATAGAGGAAATGTTACCAGAAACTTCTTCGCGTGAGGAAATACCACCTAGTCCTGTGGTGCAAGGAAATTTTTTTATAAGTAAATGCAGTGATAGTGCAAAACAAGGTCGCACCCTTCGCAAAAAATGTCGTAACTGTGCTAAAAGTGGCAAGCGCAAAGACACTTTATATTACTGCAAGACTTGTCCTGATCTCCCTGGTTTGTGTTTTGAATTGTATCACACCTAAAAATGATAACCATAAACTATAATGTGAATTATAATTTTGTGTATAAGTTATTATGATTATTATGTATAAGCAAACTGTATAATGTCAGCCTAAAGAAACTTAATTTTTGTATATTTGTAATGTTTTTGTCTAAAACTGGACAAAGAAATAAGACAAACTACCATTAAACAATTGTTATTTGATGAGTACTGGGCTTTGGGAGATAGAGATAAACGTGTCGCATATGTCTGTAGTTTAACTGATTACAAAATGCCAGCATCAAGTAGAAAAAGAACTGATGACCCAGAAAAACAAAGGAAAAGAACTGTTTCTAATTCGTTTCATTTTAACATCAGTGGTGAGCGAACAAAGGTCTGTAGGAAATGTTTTATGAATACCGTAGGAGAAACAAATATGTTCATATCACTGGCTATTAAAAGTAAACAGACCACTTTCTCTGGAGTAGGTCAATGTGATAGTAGAGGAAGAAGGTCCCCTACCAATAAAACAAGTAAAGAAGAATTATTATAAGTAAGGAATCATGTCAATTCCTTTCCACAATATGAATCGCACTATAGTCGTCATAAAAGTGCAAAAAAGTACCTACCTTCATATCTGAATCTGTCAACACTCTACAAATTATATAAGGAAAGTGTAAGTGGCAAGCGAGTTTCAAGAACAATTTATGAAAGAGAATTTCATTCCCTAAATATTTCATTTAAAAAACCAAAAGTTGATACATGTCACAAATGCGATGAATTTGATAACAGAAAAAAATCAACTAAAGATGAAAATGAATTAAAACAACTTGAAAAAGACTTAGCTCTTCATCATTTAGAAGCAGATAACACTTATCTTTGCAAATCTCAAGATAAGAAGTTGGCTAAGGAAGAACCTGCATTGTTATGTTATACTTTTGGCCCACAGCAATGTCTTCCAACACCCCACCTGAACTCCTTAGTTGCTTTCTATAAAAGGAAATTATGGACATTTAACCTCACTCTTCATGAAACCAGTGAAGCTGACGTAAAATGTTACATGTGGCATGAAGGTGAGGGAGGTCGAGGTGCAAATCAGATAGCCACTTGTACCTACAAGGAATTACTTTCACTGCCTCAAGAAACTGAACACGTAATTCTGTATTCAGATACATGTGGTGGTCAGAATCGCAACTCCCATGTGGCTGCAATGTTTCTCACAGCAATTCAGGGTAACCCTAACCTTAAAGTTTTAGACCATAAGTTTATGGTTAGTGGCCACGGCCACATGGAGTGTGACGCTGACCACGGTGTGATTGAAAAGCAGAAGAAGAAACTACAAATTCCTGTGTATCATCCACATGACTGGTACCAATTGGTACGTTCATGTGTCCGTGATAACAAGCATTTCCAAGTAAAAGAACTCCTTCACGATGATTTTCTTAACTTTAGTAGTCTGCTGAAAGGTCCTCTTCAAATTCGCAAGAAAGACAGTGATTGAAAGCCGTTTAGTTCGTTGAAATGTAGGTGGTTTCGATACACCAGAGAATTTGGCATTATCCAATTTAAATACAGTCTCAATGATGCTGATGAATTTAAAACTCTACATCTTCAACGGCGAGGCCAAAAAAAACATTCTGTTGAAGCCAAAACAATGCTATTCCTCAGTTGTTCCAATAACTGAAGTTAAAAAGAGAGACCTAATGGATTTATTTCCACTTACTCCAGATGTCTTTCACCAGTTTTATAAAGAACTAATGACTTCACCAAAAATTAAAGAAGTGTATCCCGATTAGAGGAGCGCAGGGAAAGACTAAAAGTGTTTGTAGAGATAAAATTTGTTTTATTTTTTTAATCAGCTGTATTTTTTTGACTGTTTATTTTTGTATTGTTTTATTAATATTATGATGTTTTTAAAAATGTATACTTATAATAATAACCTTTCTATATTTTAATTGTATTAATACTAAGTCAATTTTAAAATTTTGCTGACTAAGAACAAGTTCTTTTAATTTTGTTGAACTGTATCCCAACATAAAGAAGCGCAGTAAAAGAGACTAGAATATTTTTTGCAGAAGTAAAATTTTTTAATCAGCTTTATATATTTTTTTTTTATTGTTTTTAAAAATGTATTTATCATGACCTTTCAATTACTACAATTGCTCTAGGATTATAAGTCAGTTTTAACATTTTGTTGACTAAGAAGTTTATCCACATGTAGAGGAGCGCAGTGAAAAAGACTGAAAGTGTTTGTAGAGGTACAATTTTTATTTTAGGTTTGTTTGTTTTTGCACTGTTTTATTATAATGTCAATTGCTCTAATAGTATAAGTCAATTTTAAAATTTGGTCGTATATGTATAAGTCAGGTATCTGTTAAAAATGTAATGATTCTGAAATTTTTTCATAGAAAAACATTTTCTTTAGTTGATAATAATAATGCTAGTATTTAAGTTTGCAAAAATAGTGTTTAAAAAGTAATTATATGAATAAAACTGTCTCCTGAAAAATATGGTTTTTTGACTTACTGTTTTGCCCAAACACTCTAGAATTGTTCTCTGCTGGTAAATAACTAATTTTAGTGCGATGACTAACATACTGTGACACTTATTGCTAAGGTCCGTTTCGGGATCTAGGTTATTAAATAATTAATACACTAAAGTTTACAATTACAAAGATTTACTACACAAAAAGATCACAAAATAAATAATTCAACTAATTATAATTAAGAAATACAATAAATTATTAAATAATTCACTTAAAATAAATAACAAACAATAAATAACTTAATAACTTACTTAGCCTACTTACAATCACTTTTATAGATGACACTAATATACAACACAAACTGAATTCACAAAACTACACATTAACTTTACAATACACACACAACAAAGAGACGGTATAACAACCTTGAATCACTACAATACTCGGATGTATAACCTGTAAATACACACCCGATACTCTTCGGCAGAGATCACACGAATACTGACTCGACCGCGCCCGGGGGCCTCCTTTTATTATCATTCACAGGGATCGTTCCAGAACAAAGTAGAGAAATCTACTCAAGTACAAAAATAACTCTTTATTAATGAATGCTAGAAAAATCTCTTTGTTAACAAGTCAACTATTGTAAATAGAAAACGTAAACAACCTGATAAACAACTTCATAAAAATACCCTTTTTATAACACACAATACCCTTTTATAATAGGCGTACCCTTTATGGTTAAAACTGTCATTTATTGCTGCTATTGTGGATTGTTATTTTATTCTTTCTTAACTTATTTTATGAATGGAGTTCTGGAACCTTCGAGACAAAAAATCTTTTCTTCGATCTGTCACAATATGTTATTATGCATAATGTATTATTACGCAATATGATATTGTTACGTAACTAGCAATTAATTTAATCGAAATAAAATATCATTATAATAGATTTTAATATCTAATTTATTATGCTTATTTTTTGGTAATGGTTTATTTTTACGCCTATAATTAATTTTCGAATATAAATAATAAACAAAACCATAACATGGTATTTATGATGAAACTACGGTCGGCGCCATAGTGGCGTCCATGGTTCTATTGATGAGTGTTTCTTTCAAAGGGCCAAGGACGCCATGGAGGCGTTTTTACTAATTTATTGGTAAAATTGTAAAATAAGCTATGCTAAAGTCGTAAATGTATGTTTTATGAATAATAGGATTGAAATTCGAAAAATACACATGTTGGGCTGCAGTGAAAGTTATACCAATGGCTCTGAAGGTTTTAACCAGCTGTGTAATTCTGATGCGGCTTTGTTGGCGCGTGCCAAAGAGTGTAATGAGCATATTGCCGCATATTGTTAATTCCTTTCTCGATATTAAGCGTTCTATTAATTTTTTGTTGTTACCTTACGTGTGTATTCCTCTAAAGGATTATCTGGTCAAATATTGCGACAATCAGGCTTTTTCTGCTTTCCACCGCAAAGCTATTGGTGCATTCGTACCGGCGCGACAATTTATGGAGATTAAACAGCATCTTTTTCATCGCAGTCAACGCACTGGCGAAGATTTTCATCGTTATGTGTCTGATGTGAAAGAGGCAACCGTAGTCCTGAAGCTTGATATTGGAGACACGGTCTTGTATTGTTGTGTCAGCGACTAAGAATTTCAACGAGCTGAAACACTTACGTGTTCAAGTGATGAACAGGAAATTCACCGACAGCCGTACAGAAAGGATGGCCAAAAGCTCTAACGGTCTTGTTTCGGCAGCTAAAGTCATCCCTTTCTGTTATCATTGCTATAAGCCTGGGTATGTTGCAGCAAATTGGTTTAAAAAAATTTCTGGAGGTGGTAGAAATGGCGTTAATCCTGACACTTCTGCCGGTTCAAACAATTAGCTATCAACGGGATTGATTTAGTTAGCCATCCTCGTTTGTTTGCGAACAAGTCTAACTATTCTGATTATTAGTGTCCGGTTTGTTTTCTGTGCGGTATTCGTGTCCACTATATTTGGTCATGTGTTTTGTTCAAAAAGAGATTTAAATATTATGGTCCCACTAGTAGTAAGGTTTCTGGTGTTTCTGAGAATATGGATCTTGCTAATCTGTGTGACTTTCCTGGTAATAAAAATAACTATTACAACATTATTAATTGCCCGAAAAATATCTACGGAGTTTGCGTCCTAACCGTAAAAGTATTGTGACTTTGAGTCAAGTCAAGAGTCGACCACGTGTGATGTTATCCTTTTCTTCTTGTGATATTCCTGCTCTCTTATATTCAGGGTATGTGAGGTCTATAATGTCGTTTGAAACATTTAAGTGTATAACCATCCCCGTAATATTAAAAGTGTCCGTGTGACTGATATAAAATGTTCTTCGGCTACTAGTTCCAATTAGATATCGTGTAAGAGGTCATTTGTTATTAAAATTAATTGTTTTCTTGGTGTTTTCCTGTTTTGGTTGCCAAAAATGTTGCTTGTCCGTTTATTTAGGGTTCCGATTTCGTCATTTTTTCTGGTCTTGTGCTAAATTTACCTTGTTACTCTTTCTACTTTAAATTTAGGCCCCGGCACAAATTACCTTATGTTGTGCCTAATCTTCTGTTTTAAATAATGATCACCAAGTGGAGTCGCTCGATTCCGATAATTTAGAATGGCGTACCCATGTTTCACATTTGAATAGTGAATCGCTCGGAGTCCATGAAGCAACTATTAGGAAAAGACTAAAAGTTGTAAGTTCGTTTTTATTTACACGTAATTTTGTGATAAAATTTGTGGAATTAACGTCTTATCTTTCGGGATTATGGAAGAACAACCTTTAGTAGTTGTATTTAGCCTACTGTTCAATCCGCACTTGAGCATCTGCAGACGACAGGTCTAAGTTGATCTTATTTTTGTCATCTGGCCTATACAATAAAAATCTCCTTTAATGATAAAAATGTAAATCTATTCTAAAAGTGTAGACTAAAGTGTAAAACCCGATTTTGGAACAGTACAAATTGTTGGTTTTAAAATTTGGTAATCCTTCAGAAATTGTCATTAATTAGGTCTGCCCACTGGAATACTACATAGGATGCATTAAAAAAATTATCTTTATTGTTATAGATAGCCTAATTTCCTCAAATTCAGTCATTTCATTTCAGGGCACTTTTCCAACATCACTTGGGAGATTCAAAAAGGTGTTCAGTGATGAAATGGAGAACGAACTCGAGGAACATTGTAGGCAGCTAGATCTTAGATTCTATGGTGTCACAAGAAAACAATTAATGTGGATAACTTATGATTTTGCAGAACTTAATGGAATTGACCATCCTTTTAATAAATATACTAAATTAGCAGGAAAAGATTGGTTAGTCGCGTTATGCTCAAGACAAAACCTATTTCTTCGAAATCCGGAACATTGTAGCTTAGGACGAGCAATCGGTTTTAACAGAGTACAAGTTGGACGCTGTTTTGAAAATCTAAAAGACTGTTTTGATAAATTAAAATTTCAGCCGCATAGGGTATTTTAACATGGATGAAAGTGGAATAACAAATGTTCCCAAAAAAATACCGAAGGTAATAACACCAACTGGGAAAAAAACAGTTTGCAAAGTAACTTCAGGTGAACGTGGAGAACTTGTAACGGTTGTTTGTTGTTTCAGAATCAGTGGAACTTACATTCCACCAGCCATCATATTTCCAGGAAAGAGTACGAATGAAAATCTTTACCTGGGGCTCCCATTAGTAGCTTGCAATTAATGTCAGAATCGGGATTTATGAATAGTGAACTGTTTGTTATCTGTCTTGAGCATTTTGCAAAACATTGCAAACCTTCAGTTGAATATCCAGTTTTATTGATTGTAGACAATCATTCATCCCATTGCTCGCTTGCTGCTATAAACTTTTGCAGACAAAAAAATATCACTCTACTCTCCCTGCCACCACATGCAAGCCATATAATACAACCCCAAGACGTTGGTTTATTTGGTCCTTTGAAAGTCACTTACGGTCAAGAAGTTGATAAATGGATGTCAAGGAACCATGGGTAGGAGTAAATTAATCAAAATATTATGAATTTTTATGAACACTTGTATTGAGCTATAAGTAACACACGAGTAGCAATAATGCAAGTGGTGGTCATAAGGTTTCAGCATAATAATATAATAATTATATTTAATTTTTCCATGTTAAAAATATAAAACTGGTAAAAACCATTACTGTTTCCTTAGGCTAATTAATAAAAGTTATTTAATAAACTAAGAACTGTTTTTCATTTTCTTCTTTACAGGGGAATCTTCCAACAGAGCTGATAGCGATGATAGTGACCTCCCAGAACTAAATTATAGTGGATCTGATTCATACCAGCCTAGTACCAATGAAAGTGATACTAGTAGCAAAGAAAAGGTGGAGCCTATAATTTTTTATATTTCCAAAATAGCCAAGGCCTCTTGTTAACGATCAACTCGCTACCACACCACCACATCACACACAACAGGAGAGGCACGGTTTTATATGATCGTGTGTTAACGATCAACTGTCTGTCGCGCAACCCACTGCCGTCAACAGCCAAACCTCGTCAACCTCCCTCAACTTTGTATCAACTCTCGTCAACAAGCGAGGCATTCAGTTGTATACGAGCGTGTTAACGGTCAACATGTCGTCAACAGATTCGTGTGATTTTTGGATGTAGAACGTTTTATTGATGCGATTCAAAGTAAACCAGCTTTGCGGGATTTAAGTAGTGCAGTTTATTCAAATCGAATAAAAAAGCAGGACTGCTGGCGTCAAATTTGTACCGAATGAAAGAGGGTTTTGAAAATTTGCCTTTTTCTAGTTGTAGTAATAATATAATAAAATATAATTTCATTACATTACTCACATTGCAATTACGCAACATTTACTATAGTAAATATTAAGTGTGGCAAAAATTAAACTACATAAATAAATATAGGGTGATTCAAAAAGAGCGCCGGTTTTGATATAATTATCAAATTAAGAGATTTATTTTATTGAAAAACTGAAAATAAATACATCAACAAGTTCATCTTACCTTCCGATTTCATGTATAAAAAAGGATGTCATGCATGTGTCCTCCTCTACTGCGCTGGCACGCATCAACTCTGTCCATGAAATTGGATATTACTGCACGACAAGTTTCGACTTCCATTTGCCCGATAACCCGTCGAATTTCCTCCTTCAAGTCATTGATGTTTCGGGGTTTATTGGCATACACCAATGACTTCAGATGACCCCAAAGATGAAAGTCACAAGGCGTCAAGTCACACGACCTTGGTGGCCATTGATGGTCGGAATTACGAGGAATGATGCGATCCTGGAACCGTTCACGGAGCAACAACATTATTTCTCGTGCAGCAACTGAATTTTATACGGGTGATATTGGAGATCGTACCGAAGAATTCTCCGTACAGAAGAACATCGTAAACCCAATTGTTGAGAACGGCGACGTATTGATTTTGCTGGGCTAACAGCCACACTGTCACGAACCAACGCAACGTTCTGCTCAGTTCGGCCAGAACGACGACGTCCAGAACTTTTAAGGTCGACTGTTGCACCCGTCTCAAAAAACTTTTTCATGAGCCTGCGAACTGTTGATTCATTCGGTGCTTCATTACGTCCTAGAGTACCGCGAAGTCGCCTGACAGTAGCCGCATAACTCTCTCCACTCTGGTAAAATGTTTTGACGATTAACACTTGTTGTGCAATAGTAAACTTCTCCATGGTTAGACACAGACTGCGAGAGTACTACACTGTGAACAAGAGAAACTACAACTGAATCGTCAATCGGAATGTTCTCCGAGATAGAAATGAGGTCTAACAATGTTGCCAACCGATAAACAAAAATTTACCAGCCGTTTAAAAACCGGCGCTCTTTTTGAATCACCCGTTATTTGAAGGGGTCAGGCTAAAAACGTTGCAACTGACAGATTTTGACCATATGATGTTTTAATGTAAAAATGTTACTTATACAGTATTCTTAAGCGTGGTGCAATCTACTGGTTTAAATTAAAACTATTTTATACATTTTTTACATTTTATATTTTCTCTACTTTTTTTAATTTTAAAAACCAAGTCAGTGTAAGAATGTTTCATATGATCCAAGATGGCCGCCATTCCTGGAGAATCTGCAATTTCTTCTTTGGTAAAAAGGCTTAATAACGGGAAAAAAAGACAAATTCACTACAGTGAATGGAAACAAAATAAAAATAAACGTCTAAAGGACAGTGGAAAATCTTATACAGGATCAAAAGGAGTAACAATATGTGAAAAAATAGCTCCAAATGAGGTGGGTCTAAGAACGTTACATATGACTAGGCTAGAATGTTGTAGATTAAGTTATTTTTTGAGATTATTTTAATTTTATAATTGATTAAATATAACCTTTAATTTAAATAATTACAATTATCTTTCTTAATGCACTTTTCCAAAATTCATTTATTGTAAACTCACTGCTTTATTCTAGTTTCACAATAATTGTGAAACTACTTTGTTATTAGTTTGAGGTTAGACCTATTTTTATTCACTTTCATTTTATGATTATTATTTTAATTTAAATGGTTATTAGTTAGTATTGATTTTTTTATTGTTCTTAAAGAAAGAAAGAAAAACATTCATTCATTTTGTTGTGCATTAGAAATAAAAAAATAAAAGATGGTACAAATTTTAGCTCATATTTTGTTGCTAGGTTTGTTTGTTATCCAGGTTTATATAGCCTTTTTATCTGCCAAGCTTTGTTATGATTATAATTAGTGTTTATTACTTTATAGTGAGCTCCTTTTATAAAATTTAAAAGCTAACGACTTTGTTCATTATGTTTGTTTCAGAATTCATTGTGTTCCAATAACTGTACTTATGATGAGTGTGCTAAATTGAACAATGATTTTCCAAAAAAAAAATAAGTGTCTTTAACTGTTTCTATGAAAAAAATTACAATTAACAGCAGAATTTTTTATCAGAATCTATGAAGATCGGAGAACCTAAGCGTAGAATCGTTAAAGAACAGATTTCAAGTCGTCAGTGTACAGTTACATACACTTTACCTACAGGTATAGGGAATGGATCTCGTGATCAGGTATGCCAAAAGCAGATTTTATCTACATTAGCTGTAAGCCGCCGACGAATACAAGTTCTTGTAAATAAACTTAAATCTGGGGCAAATGTGGAAGATGGTCGTGGGAAACACAATAACAGACCACGAAATACTCCAGATTTAGAAAAGACTCGTGTTGTAGAGCACATTGCATCATTTCCTGCTCAAGAAAGTCATTATAGTCGTTCATCCACTAAGAAACAATGTCTTAACCCTAACCTCTCTGTAAAAAAGATGTACGATTTATTTCTTCAAACATATCCGGATTCGCAAACAAAATTACACTTATATCGATCCATCTTTAATGAAAAGTTTAATTTAAGGTTTGGAGTGCCAAGATCAGATACCTGTAAAGTTTGTGACAGGTATTTTTTTCAAATGGCTGCATGTGAAAATGATGAAGAACTGCAGAAACTTTGTAGTGAATCTGAAATTCACCACAGAAAGGCAGAGTTAGCTTATTCCACTCTATCTGAGAATGGAAAAGCAGCTCAGAAAAACCAGAATTTAGTCGTACTTTGTGTTGATTCCAAATCTTACACGCTCCGATATATCTTACCAAAGACAATACAGCAATTATAATCTTGCAATTCATGATCTTGCTACAAATGACGCTACAATGTGCTTACGGCATGAAAGAGTGGGAAAACGTGGTGCGTCCGAGATTGCATCATGCATTCTTCGATATGTTGAAGATAATTTTGAAAAACTTGAAAGTCATCAAGAAAGAAAACGACGCCAAAGCCTGCCCAAAACAACAAGAAGAGGAACCAACATGCTGCAACTGCAATGGTGTGCACCCTGCCAACTAAAGAGGGTGCCCCACTCATAAGGCACTATTCAAGAAGCGATAGCAACAACAGCACATCAACCGCCCTACTCAAACTGAAACTGCCTCATCTGGCCAACCCAGGTCACCACTTACAACACGGTGACGGCTAAGACCACCCCTCCGGCCAGTAAACATTACACAAAAACGGTGAACAGAGCCGTCCCAGCCCCACGAACGAATTCTCGGAGAGAGAATCCCTACGAAGCAGTGATGCTAGATTATTCATATTTTCTGAATTATAACAACAAATTCCAGGTTTACAAATCAATCCGCCCAGGTCAAAGGAAGGGAGACCCAGAAGTAAGACATATAAGAGCACTCAAGTGTGACCGGAAAACCAAATCAATTTTTTACAAACTATTTTTCAAAGATGAGTACAAAGAATTACCACAACGCTGCAAAAAAAATTGATCATGCAAAACAACAAGATTACAAACCGCTATACAAAGCACGGATAAAGCTTACAACGTCAAAGTTTAACAACCTTCATTTTTTTTAAGGTGAAAAGCCGTAGCGAGTTTATCATCGCCTGTTGTTCTACACAAGGGTGTAAAAATCCCGAAAGCAGAGCGCTTTCGGTATACTTAAAATCTTATTAGCTATTATCACAGGAATGAAAGAAAATAAAAAAGTAACATCACAGGCAAAAAAGGCTAAAAAAACGACCTCCAACAAATTGAAATCTGTGATTCCAAAGGACATACATATTTTATTTTACGATTCATTGCCACATTCTGATAAATTAGTTGTTAAAACCAAAACGGTTTCATCTTGTTTAGTGTAATTGTTTTTGTCATAAAATACATCATTCTTTTCAACACTAATTTTGTTTTTATTCGACTTCAATTTCCCACGAAATAACGCATCAGTAGCTTTAATCATCCATAACCATGCAACAAAAAAACCCTGCAACAGCTGATAATATAGTTGTTAACCATTCTTCTGAAAATTGAGCTAAATTTAACAACACGTATCTGAATTTAGGTTATGATAATACCATGTATCTGCCAGTTATTGTATGGCAAAATAAACAGCTATAAACCTGTATTGTCACATCTGTTAATAACATAACTTTAAGATATTAAATAAAGTTTTCTTCACCTGCTGTTGATGAATGCAGCACTTGTTTAGAACTTGACCAAAAAATTAATTATGGAATTGATGAAGAGAAAAAACTAGCTTTGCAGTTTAAAACTCTTCACAAAAAGCAGGCTAATAGTTTTTATGAACATTTGAAAACCAAGACTGATGAATGTTATTTAATTATTTAATATCTTTTGACTACCAGTAGAATTTAAGTATTGCCCAAAGTGACTGATCAGTCAGCATATTACTCGCGACAGTTATACTGTTATAATCTTTCTGTTTACAAGGGATGTCAAAAGATTCACTGAATAAAGAAAATGTTAGAATTTATACATGGACCGAAAATGAGGGGAAAAAATCTATAACGTAATTGCTTCCGTAGTATTTAACGAATTGAATAATAAAGATCTTTCTGCATACAGTAGTGTCCGTCTGGTTACAAATGGTTGTCCTTGGCAGAATAAAAATGTTAAAAACATAGAAATTGTTTTCCTTGTTACAGGCCATTCCTTCCTACCTTCAGACAGAGTATTTGGTCTGATTGAATAATAATTTAAATCCAAAAAAACTATACTGACCCCAGAAGAATACCAGACTGTTTTCAGCAACATGGAACTGTAGAAATTATAGGAAAGGACTAGATACCTCTTAACTGGAAAGTGCTGCCCAAGCAGTCCTTAAAAGTGAATCGCAGTTGGTACATTTTAAAGTGTCCAAGAGTAAAAAAATTATATTGAGAACAGCAAGAAAAAATTCAGTTGTAGTTAGGGGCGAGCTTGGATACAATCTGCCTAGTGCAATGGAAAGGCCAATAACTAAGCAATAAAAATTGTTAACTGACATTCATCCAGATAAAATACCTATTGGTGTGCCAGTGAAACATGAAAAACTTAAAGATGTTGACAACCTTCTTTCCAAACATTTTGGAGCAACTTGGAGAGAAATCTCAACTCTAAAATGGTACTCAGGCATCATTGACGCAGAATTTGGCCATAACAATCAACATGTTGAAGACAGCTGTGAGTGTATTTTAAATCCAGATGAGGATCCACACGTTGTTTGTATGGACATTCTTTAATACAGTATCACTGGTTACATACCACTAATTTTCTTAAATAAGTAAATTCGTAAAATAAATTTTGCAAAAATTTTATGTTATTATTTAGTGTAATATTGGTTTACTTTTGTAATATTATTGTAAACCATCATGCCTTATCCAGTTTGGTACTGTTGCAGTAATTTTTAGATGTCCACTTATGAAAGAAACCATATTTTATACATAATTATAGTTATATGTTTTATAATTATAGTTTTATTATTATTATAGTTATTTTATACATAATTGTCAGAAAATTCAACTGGCTTAGCGTATTTTTAATTCCAGTTTTCCTCAAAGATATACAAAAAAATTGGTTTATTGTTTTTGGTAATCTATGAAATGTAAAACAAAAAAGTGTTATTCTGAGAAACAACGTTCGTGTCAGATGTCCATCTTTGATACTAAGCGACTCAAATGTATAATCTTTTCCAAGAAAAATTTCCACTTGCTGGAGTCAGAATACAAATTTTACCTTAAGTACTTTTAGGAAAATTTTAATTACAAATTTGGGCGTTCCCAAATAGATGTGAGCCCCAACTGTGAGGAACTTTCTCAAAAACTGAAAAATCCTCATCTGAATGACAATGAAAAAAGCGTGGCTTCAGCTGAGCTTCTAGTCCACAAAACCAGAGCCAAAATATTTTACAGAAAAATAAAACAAATAACAGAGCTTTGTCAGAAGAAAGAACATGTTGCAGCAATTTCACTCGATTATATGTAGAACATTCCTCTGCCTAACATACCTGTCCAACAAGCATTTTATTGTGGGCAACTTAGGTTTTTCTCATTCTGTACATGCGACTTAAAAAGTGAGGAAGCCACCTTTTTTTGTTACCAGGAAGGAAAAGCTTTAAAGGGACCTAACGAGGTGTGCACGTTCCTCCAGAAATACATAAAAGAAAGAATTCCAGAACAAATTACTGAACTACATATTTTTTCAGATGCTTGTTCTGGCCAAATTAAAACTAATACTATCGTTTCTTATTCTTCATTTACGTTTAATGAGTTACGTTTACGTAATCATGTGGCAGTGATGGACAATGGCCAACGCTACACTATAGTCGATCTACTCACAGTACTCCGCGCGAGGCAAGTGCCTATAGGTTGTAAACGAAAGTTTTACACTAGTTGGTGCGTATCTACCGCTCCATCAGACAATATTATCTTACTTTCCAACATAAAAATATTTACTTCCTCCAGCTAAAATAAACATTATCCTTTAAACGTTTTCAATTATATCGATCAGATCACTTGCAATTATTGTAGTTTCACTAAGCGACAACTTAACTTTTTTAATCATTACATTAAGCAAAACAATGTCAAAAATTTAATTGATAGCTCTAATTGGCTTATTTTTAGTAGAAATTAAATTTTTTTTTTTAGACATACAGATAGTTAAATATAGTGCATCAATAGGTAATTAATGTTAAATCATCTACATTGCATTTCTTCTATTCCTTCTAAATCGGTATCTGCTAGTGAATCAGAATCTGAGTCTTCATTTGGATTAATAATAATAGAGTCACGTATCCCCACACAGTACTTGGACATGGAGGTATCTGGAAAGAGACCCGTTGGACGTCCCAGAAGAAGATGGACTGACCAAATAAGGGATGATCTCCTAACAAAAGGAATGACACTACAGGATATCAGAATACAAAAGGTATATCAAGATAGAGATAGATGGAGGCATATCGTCCATTCAAATCCTAACCGGCCTGCTGGAAGGATACCCAGATGATGATGATGACTTGATACGTTATCCATGCCCTTCTCCAACAGTGTGCGGACATCATTTAATATAAAAGTTTTATTATTCCGAGCAACGAAACCCTTCACTTGGTTCCAAGCCATTTCTATGAGATATAAAACGCAATGGTTTAGTGGTAACTCAATGATTTTTTCGGGATATTTCGCCAACTCATCGATAATGTATTTCTTATAAATTGGTTCGTGTTATTTAACTATTCTTATAAGTTCTTATTTAATGTGTTTACGATTGTGCGCAATTTCTTTTTCATTCAACCAAGAAACTTTTTTATCCTTACACCAAGATATATTAGGTAAACGCTCAGAAAATACACTATGATAAGGAGCGTTATCAATTACAATAACGCAGTTCTCTGGCAATAATTAGGTTTTATGCTCTCAATGTTAGCTGCAGAAAAACGTGAAAGCTCAATTAACACTATCAAAATGAATCCTACCGACCAGTCGAAAATGAATACTCCTCCTGCTTCCCCGAAGATCGCACGCTTAAAACGAGGTAAACGCAGTTTCCAAAACTCTCAAGACAAGTTCAGGGCAAAGAATAGTGCAGAGTTCATTGCTGCAAACAGACGTAGAATAGAAAAAAAATTATGCAAAAGACGTTTCAGACTTAGAGTCTAGTCTATCCACCATTGGAGTAGAACAAACTTCAGTGGCCAAGGATGAGCTGCTCGCACCCTAAATTATATTTTAATCCAGCTCAAAACTTTCATTCCAGGAGATGAGAATTCCTGGAGATGAGATTTACCACACAATAAAAGGCTATGAGCCACTTTGGGAAAGAAAACAAAAAAATTAAAACTGTTATGCTGTTGACTAAGAATTTTAATTATTAAAATCAAATTTAAGTTTGTTGAATAAATATACATAATAAGGAAGTTAAAGCTGTGGATCCAACAACATATCAAAGTTAATAAAAAAATTTATAAGTTACAAAATTATTTAAAGAATATTAAGTTCCATCAAGAATAACAAAATAAAATTTCTACTTCACCGACAATTCAATGTCACACAACGGAAGTTTGGGTGAATCCCTGGAGATTTGACAATATTCGTAATCCATTTACTTCGGAGAAAATCTAACTTCGATTAATCCAGAATATTGTAATATCGAGCCATTTTTCTTTGAATCTCCAAATGAACTTCTAGATGAAAGATCTCCACATGTAGGATTTAGGATCACCAGATAAAAGAATCTCCAAAAAGATTTTTCTGTAACACCAATCAAATTTCTGTAGCTGGCAGAAATCACAAAATGAAAGATTCCCCCCCTGGAACGCGATTTTACCATTTAACCCCAAAATTAGAATATATAACATTACATTATAAAATGAATTTACTATAAATTATTTCTCCCATTCTATTGCTTCATACAAATTAACATTATATGCTTTATTCGCCAATTTATTGCATTATTTGCTAATCGCAAATACAAAAAAACACTACAAAATTACTTTAACAAAGGTACCTTAAACTTTATGACGCAATTAAAATGTTAACATTATAATAAGAAGCTTTTGCGATTAATTAAAACGAGATCAGTGTGGCGCTCAGACCCTATATCTTTTCCTACGCCCAAGAAATCAATCACAAGACATAACACCACAATTTAACAAAGAAATAGATTCGCACTTACCCAATAATTTCCGTAGCGTCGCGTGCAAGAAAATACAATGGAAGTACACGCCTTGAAATTACATAATGATGTATAAATTTTACATAATTCGCCAACAGCTCAAAAAAAACTAAACGAACATAATAAACTTTAATTTAAACTAAAAACAACTTATCTAACTTAAAATAAGATTGATACCGCCTCATTTTTGCCTTTATGGCAATTACACTCTCAACCTATGCTTCCACATTGCACCAAAGTCAGAACACAACAGAACGAGAAACCTTCAACGCATCCCCTCCGGGACTTTATGGAAAATCACGCTATATCAACCAACCAATCAGAATACTTCTAGCAAACATCCGATGTAGTCTACTGCTAAGAAGGCACGTATACCCCAAGACGTAAATGACCTCAAACAAAAGCAGCGGAGCAGACACTCACACAATAGAATTATAAAATTCACTACGACATATTTCTAATGAACAAAAAAAATATAACATTACCACAAGTTCTATAACATTTTAAAAAGAAAAAACAGAACAATGTGAATCTACCATATTAATAGAATCTTATTCGAGGTACAAATAAAATATAAAAATTAAGGAATCAAAATTAAATTTAGATAAAATACTTATAATCGTTACAAGGAGATGCCAATTACCACGGAGGCATTGGTTTTGCTACTAATGAAGTTTTCAACAAAGCTCAGATCAAACAATCCTTCAGTTAGTGTAACATTTTTAATTTATATCGTTTTTCATTACACCAATTTGAAGTCCAGTACCGTAAGGCTCAAACATTAATCACTGAATAGTTGACTCCTCCCAAATCATCGTCTAATGATTGTGACCGGTTTGAACAGTTTACTCAGGTTGTTCTTTCCCATCCTAAGAATTTTACGCCACTTTGTGAAATTATTGACTCAGTCGGCAAAATCAAAAATTATTTAACGCATTTTATGCTCTTTTCCTTCCAACATAAACTATAAAAGATGCACAAGTTGATGCCAAAGTACAACTCGATGAGGACCATGTTGTTCAAAAGAGACAAAGAAATAATGCTGGCCAAGAAGAGGTCATTCGAGAACCAATTCCTTATGCGCATGTAGAAGTTGTCCGAGAAAAACGGTTTACCCCTGACCCTTATGTTACAACTATCACTAACTTGCGTGACACAGTTATCTATTTGTCTGGTAATAATTGAATCACATTCTTAAACCAATTAATAAAGGCATCACCATTCAGGTCTTGGGTTCGAATCCCATTCAGGCACGGCATATTTTCATACATTACAAAATATCATTTCATCTTTCACCGTCTGCATTAGCAGTAATTGCAGAACAGTCGGACGTTAAAAAAAAAAAAAAAATCATGTCTTGGTGATAGTTGCCCGATTTTTTTGGATTCAAAAAGTAAGAGCGCGTTTTTTAAGAAACCGTCTTCACTACCTAGATGACCCACTATCAAACGCCGCCCTTTGCTCGAGGGTGATTTTAGGTCGATGCTCAAACCATCTAAAGATGCTTGTTTAGCCAACGTAATTTTAGTATCACACCATATTTTTGAACTCGTCTGTTTCTCATTAACCCGTATTAGCCCCATGTTGCCATATGGTAACGCCGAACGCAGTTGTGTTTTGGGGAGTATTTTCGTTCTAAGGTTAGCTTCATTGTCAACTTTGTGTGCAGGTCGCTTATAGGTCTGTTTTTTGCGTTACAGTAGTTCACAAACCTTCGTTTGAAACAGTGGCTTTGAGTACAAATAGTGATTTTTACAGTTGTTAAAATGTCTGACGATAAAAGGTAAGTTTATTTCTACATTCAGTCCAGCCGTGCAGCTGGCTGGACATACTTCCAATGCTCATATCATTGGTCTTTTCTATAGTTACTGTGTTTGTTCCACATGTACAGCCGCCTGGTCACGGTTATAAAGCAAGGAATTTTTTTCCGTTTTTTCCCTTCACTCGTTTTCGTGCATCACTGTAGTAACTAAGATGGCGTCCACTTCGAAGCATGTGCACCGATCCTTGGCTGATGAAATTGGTAATTATTGTTTTATTCACTAATTGTAGTGCTTTTGTTATCTAGGCTTCAGATAATAGTGTATAGATTGTATCTGCATCGTTAATTTCGGTTAATTCCTTTACTGGTTTTTATGATATTTGGTTTTTTTCGGGTGTTCAGTTGGCTGGACACTGGGACTTACTACTCTTAAAGTAGGTTTTTAAATATCACGTCTAATGTGGATAAAAATCATTTCAAATATAGCATTGATCTTTCGAACTAAAGTTTAGTAGTTTATCAAGTAATTAATTATTTTTTTCTGATAGTTTCCATTATTTGTAAAGTACTATTTTGTTAATTTTTATTTTATTTCTGCAATAGTTTTTCAATGTTTTTTCTTTGTCGGTTTACTCCTTCAAAACATCATAGCTTTCTCATTTAATTTATTTTAAATTTTTCCATTCAGAAGTACCTAATATTTTTTGTTCTCTTTTTGTAGATTTGAACAATATGGCTTATGATCCCGCCATAATTCTGGATGTATTAGATGGATCAGATTGCGAATTAGCATCAGATGAATCGGACGAGGATATACTGGATATTTTGGGTGAAAATGATAACACTGATGAAGATCCAGACTGGTTGCCAAGCGATGATAAACTTCATGAGGCCGATACTGGAAATAATGTAAGTTTTTATAATTTTTCATATTTTTTTAAATAATTTATATTTTCTGTGTAAAAATGAAAAAAAAAACTGCATAAACTAACTTAAAAATAGTTTGTGCAGGTAAATGAATCAGCAGCATCCGTAGAAGAAGAATTTCTGATAAGTGATCCAACCATTAAAAACAAATGCTGGAAAAAAACTCGACCACTTTCGTGGAAAGCAAGTCAATTAAAAGATACATATGAAATTGAAGAACCAGAGTGGGATATTGGTAATAGGACAAACTGGACCCCTTTAGACTATTTTGAAAGGTATTTTAATGACAGTTTTTGGGCTTTTATGTCACAGCAGAGCAATATTAGGGCAATGCAGGAAGCAAACTGTGTTAATTTAAAATCTACAAAAATGAATACAAACAACTTGTTGGGGCTAGTATCATAACTGGTGTCATGAGACTTCCTAGGCTTAGACTTTATTACAGAAAAAGTCTGCAAATTCCTGCAATTACACAGCTTCCACGTGATCGATTTTTTTTAATTACGAAATTATATGCACTTCGTGGATAATCTAAGTACATCTCGCGACACACAAGTTAATAACTGACTTTGGAAAGTACAGCCTATAATAGAAGCTTTCAAAAACAAATCTTTGCAATTGCCTGTTCCAAAAAATATTTCAATCGATGAACAGATGATACCATTTCACGAAAATGCAATACTAAAACAATATGTGAAAAATAAACTAAATCTTGTTGGGTTAAAAAAATTTGTACTTGCCTCTCCTGATGGCTTAATATTAGATTTTATTGTTTACGAAGGAGCTAGTACTTGGCCAGGAGGTCACCCAGATAAAGCTCTACGTACTAGAGAAACTGTAGTAATAATTTGTTACAAAGAATCCCTCCTGGACATACCTGTTTCATTGACAGATATTTTACTTCATTGGCAATATTGGAACACCTTCTTGAGAAAAAACAAATTACAGTTGTGGGAACAATTCTTTCCTCGAGACTACCAGGAAACTTAAAATCAAAATTGTTGAGTGATAAATCACTGCAAAGTAAAGGTAGAGGTTCATTTCATGAACTAGTCAGAAAAGATGATTTTTTTTTTTTGTATAGGGCGAAAAACCAGACGGTTATCATCGCCCGTTGTTCTACACACGGGTGTAAAGGGCCCGAGTGTAGAACGACTTAACTTATTTAAATATAACTCTTAAAACTAAAAATATCACAGAAAAATATATTCATAAATAAAATTTACAAAAAAGAACATTTATATTAAAAACTTATTAGATAAACATACAAACACAAACTTAAATCTAATATCGCAGTTGGAATATAAACAAAATCTACAACCTATCACATAAATCTTACAAACTAATATCACAGCAAACACAATATAATTTACATTAATATCACAGACCAGAAGGATAAAAAGGCTGTAAAGGGGCCACGAAAATAAAAAAACATACACAAATACACATATAAAATTAAATAATATTACAAGTTCTCCATTAGATATCTTTATATACACTAATGGATCTTAGGAATCTCAACGTTGAGTCTAAATCATGGCTATCGTCGCCGAGTACTTCTCGCAACTCGCAGGGTATTTTAAATCGCCGACGCAGAGCTGCGTAGCAGACGCAATCTACCAAAACATGTTTAATTGTCAAAGGACAATCGCATCTGCCACACACCGGAGCATCACCAGACGTCATGAGATACCCATGCGTTAATCTGGTGTGCCCAATTCTAAGTCGAGCGATGGCAACTTCTTCCCTTCTGTTCTTCCTCAGCGACGTAGGCCAAGGCTTCACGTCATGTTTTATCTCACGTAGCTTCTTGCCATGAGAGCCAGTCCATTCTACCTGCCAGGAATCAAGGATGACACGCTTCACCAGACCCACGAAAACTGACACAGTCAGATATTGCGTGAAGGCCGGTTGGCGTGCTGCCTCCCTAGCAGCCAGATCCGCCGCCTCATTTCCCGAGATTCCAGCATGACCCGGAACCCAGCAGAAAACAACGCTTACTCCTCTATCATTCAACTGCTTCACGGTGCCGTGGACGTCCACAACTAGCGGGTGGCGTGAATACACATCACTAATCGACTAGAGAGCACTGAGCGAATCAGTGCACACCAACACCCGACGCCCACGCACACAGACTACAGACAGAGCTTTGCTGATAGCATAAAGTTCAGCCGAGTAAACACTGGTTCCCGCAGGTAATCCAAACAGATAACTTCTCCCATTGGCAACAAACGAGCAACCAACTCCAACATCCGACTTTGATCCATCAGTGTATACAACCGTAGATGGTTTAATAGCTTCAACTAACTCACTAAAAATGCTATTAAACACAACTGAGCTAGTGCCTGCCTTTGAGTATTTACACATGTCAAAGTTAAAGTGTAACTGAGCAATGGTCCAGGGTGGAAATAGACAAGGATAACATGGGTAGACACGAGGAATAGCAATATCCAGGTTGTTAGCGATCCGCAACGCTCTTACACCGAATGGTGAAGACTGTCGGGCGTTCATCAGATGCAAATCATGATAGGGGTTGTTGAGAATGATGTCATGCAA
Source organism: Catonia carolina (assembly GCA_035578175.1). Lineage (NCBI taxonomy): Eukaryota > Metazoa > Arthropoda > Insecta > Hemiptera > Achilidae > Catonia > Catonia carolina. Next base: position 335,704,057 of record JAQMRL010000001.1, read on the forward strand.
GAAATGATAAGGTCTAGCTTTCAACTTAGCATAGTACGTCAAAATAAGTTGCTGGCGACGTCTGTGTAACGACAATTCTCCACTTTCAACTAAGATGCTGACAACGGGGCTAGAACGGAAAGCACCTGTAGACAATCGTAAACATGAATTGTGGACCGTGTCAAGCATTCTTAGCGAAGTGGGAGTAGCAGATGAGTACGCTACAGCGCCATAATCCAAACGTGATCGCACTAGAGCCTTGTAGAACCTTATCATACATGATCTATCAGCCCCCCAACCTGTACCTGTAAGAACACGCAGAATATCAACCACCTTTAAGCACCTAGCCCGTAGGTCTTTAATATGCGGAACCCATGTAAGTCTTTTATCAAATATTACTCCAAGAAACCTGATTTCAGTGCTAACTTCGATATGCTAACCCATTAAATACAGTCTTGGAACACTATCAGTCCGTATTCGGCAAAACTGGATGCATTTGGTCTTCTCAGGGGAAAAACTAAAGCCAGTTTGTCGTGACTATTCCTCAAGACGGTATATAGTTAGCTGTAGGGCTCGTTCAGCTGAGACAACATTTCTAGATGCAACATATATTGCAAAATCATCAACAAACAACGAACATTTAACAGGGTATACGCAACTTTTCACAATATTGTTTATGGCAACCGCAAAAAGGGTACAACTAATTACACTACCTTGCGGTATACCATTTTCCAAGTCAAACCTGTCGGACAGACATTGACCGACCCTTACACGGAACGATCGATCATCTAGAAAGTCCTTGATGAAGGCCAACATGTTCCCAGCGATGCCCCAATCCCGCAAAGTATTGAGGATACCTCGTCGCCAAGCTGTATCATATGCTTTTTTCAAATCAAAGAATACAGCAACGAGGCGCTGCCGCAATGCAAACGCATTGCAGATAGCCGTCTCAAGGGCCACCAAGTGGTCCGTCGAAGACCTCCCTCTCCGAAAACCGCTCTGTTCAGAAGCGAGGAAGTTATTCCAGATACCACATGAGACGACTATTCACCATTCTTTCCATGACCTTACAAACAACACCTTGTTAAGGAGATGGGACGGTAGTTGGAGGCCAATGTTTTATCTTTACCGGGTTTGAGGATCGGAACAACAATTGCTTCTTTCCAAGTTTTTGGAAGCTTTCTAAAAGCGTATATTTTATTAAAAACATGTAGGAGTTGCCTTAACCCAGAATCCGGTAAATGCGCTATCATCGAAAGTGTAATTTCATCTCCTTCAGGTGAGGAATTTCGAGATACTTTGAGCGTTTTTCTAAGCTCAGGCAATGAAAAAGAAATGTTCAGAGGATCATTCGAGGCCACTACATGGAAAGGAAGAGACTCAATGGTTTTGTTATAATTTTGAAACTGTACTGAATATGAAGACGTGAGGGAAGCTGATTTAAAGGAAGAACCAATTACATTAGCGATGCCGGACTGTGATGTGATCACAGAACGTCCTCCCACATACCGAACGCAGTTTTCTCCATACCGTTGTCACAGGGGTACTCCTGTTAATATCTCCAAGGTAACGGCTCCACGACTCCCTCTTACTCTCAAGAAAGATACGCCTAGAGCAGGCCCGAGCTCTTCGGTACGCTTCCAGGTTTGTATCCGTAGGTCTGCGACTAAAAATGCGCAAGGTCCTACGGCGGTCCTGAAGAGCCTCCTTACAACGATCATTCCACCAAGGTACCGGCGGACGCCGCGCTTTTCCCGATGTTTTAGGAATGCTCTGGGCAGCTGCTGCAGACATCCTCTCTACAAAAGAAGACAACAGCTTTCCTGCATCATCATCATCTTCATATTCAGATTCCATTAAACTTGAAAACTCATTCCACCGTGCAAGCTTTTCAATTCATCGTTTCGGAAGGTCATCGACAGGATGGTAGTCAAAAAATTCGACAGCCAACGGTCGGTGATCACTTCCGTACAGGTCTGGCAGTACTCTCCACATCAACGTTGGAACAAGGGACGGGCTGCAGAAAGTAAGGTCCAAGCACGACCAGGATCCTGTTGAGGATGACATGAATGTTTCAGATCCATCGTTCAATAGACATGTAATAGGAGACACTTATACACACAAACAATAACGCATACGTACATTCAAATGACAAACTAAATACGCTCACGTATAACATAAACATACACATTCACACACTCAATATAAACACCAGATGATTTACCACCTTCAGATGTGAGCAACGAGAATAATAATAAAAAAAAAAATTTAAAAGGAAAATAAAAAGAACATATTATTTTATGAAATAAAATGGATTGTTAATTCATTCTATTTTAAAACTTTTAAGGAATGAGATGCGATTTACAATTCTTTAAAATAGAAAAAGTTTTCGAATCTTAAATAATATTATTGAGAGATAATAAACAATTTTGGAAGATTTGGTGGAACAGATTTTCAAGGATTTTTAACACATTTTAAAAGATTTTAAAGATTTTAATAATTTTAAGAATTTTATAATATTTATTAAGAAATTTTAATAAAGAACCTTGAATTTTGAAGAGATTAAAATAATTTGAAAATTTTATTTACGAACCTCTGGGACAGACATAAGTCTAAATCACTCCGGACCCTCTCCACCATGTGACCTCTACCATTGCACAGTGAGGAGCCCCAAGAATAATGGTGACCATTGAAATCTCCTAGGACGATATATGGAGCTGGTAACTGTTCCAGCAATTCTCTCATGGCTAGGTATGAAATGTCTGTGTTCGGTGGTAAATAAACATTACACACGCAAACCGACACCGGGACAGTTATCCTGATTGCTACAGCCTGAAAATCCGTTTGGATATCCAGACTCATCCCCTGCATTGACTGGCGAAGTAATATTGCAACCCCATCACCAGGGCCACCATGTAGGGAATCTTTCGTAAACAATTCGTATCCACGAAAGGATAATCGGTTGTAACATCGTCTCTTGCAGGCAAAGCGCAAACGGACACTTATCCCGGATCAATATCTTTATATCTTCATACCTAGGGCGGATCCCGCGAACATTCCATTGAATTAAACTATTAAAGTGTATTTCGTAACGGAGGAGTTACGTTTCTAACACAATTTTCTCCTTCCCTTTTTTCCCTTTTACTTGTATAAAGCCCTTTTCTAGGGCCGATGAATCTCCTATTATATCGTGGATCTTGGACCCAGACGGAGGAGATTTTAGAAATTTAGACGCTTCCGCTGGAAGCGTCTTGGATACTGAAAGGGGTTTTCCCTTTGAGGTAGAGGTTGTCTTACTTGACAGCTGAGCTTTTGTACTCTGCGTCGCAGAAAGGTTACACACTTGAGACACTGAGCTCTTTGAACCAATTTCTGTTTGCTTGGTGCTTAATAACGCTTTTAGAGCAGAAGTCAGGGAAGCAACCTGTTTAGTTAGGTTCTCAACAACACTCTTCAACTCAACGCATGACGAGCACTCACCAGATACACGAGATTGGACACTAGCTGCAGCTGCAAACGAAATGTCAGGCTGGACTGCATTTCGAATGCTATTCAGTTTTCTGTACTCGCTACGAGCAGAGGAAAAGGAAAGCTTCTGTTCAGACGAAATTTTCTGAATTTCCCGATCTTCTTTATACTTGGGGCAATCCCGAGACCTTGCTGAATGACTTCCTTTACAGTTTGCGCAGAGTTCATTTTCACAAGTGCAATCGCTGTCTAAGTGGTCAGGTGAACTGCACTTTGCGCATATCGCAGGTTTTTTGCAGTTAGTTTTCGTATGTCCGTATTCCTGGCACTGAAAACAGCGCAGAGGGTTTGGGACATACGATCTCACTCGAACAGACAAGTAACCCAACTTAAGACGATCCGGAGGTTGAGGGGTGGAAAATGTTATGATAAGTTTCGGGGTACCGACATCAATTCCATTTTCCCGACGCGTAACTCTTTTGACTTGCGTCACTCTCTGGGAGGTAAGCTCCTCCAATAACTCAGCCTCAAACATATCATGTATATCTCGAGAGTAAACCACTCCTCGAGATGAGTTGAGGGATCTATGCGGTTCAACAGTTACTTTAGTACTTCCTATTAGTGTAATTTTAACAACGCTGCTACTTTGCTTCGCAGACGTTGTTTCAATTAACGGAGTACCATTCCTTAATTTCTTAATCGAGTGTGGAGAGCCACAAACTGACTGAACAGACCTGTTAATAATGAAGGGGGAAACTTTTGACAGCGACCCTTCTTCTGCAACACAACGAACAACGAAAAATTTGTTCGTGTTACTTAATACACCACTGCTATCACTATCGTCAGACAAGCTAGACCATAGTATTTTCATACCAAGGGAAGATTGTTTGGTTGACATTATCTAAGTGCTTTTCCAGTCATCGTGAAAGCAAGGTGCGGGCGGAGAGATGACCCGTGCACGCCGCAGGTCCCTAGTAAAAAGAAGGACCCGGCCGAGTACTCCCGGCACCCTCTCCCACATATTTCCCGGGCCGGGAAGTCAGGTACTGCCTGACCCACTGATACCGACGTCCCAGAGGCTCGCACGCAGCAGTAAGAGCTCCGACACTCCTACCCATGGTCCACTTCTTGCCACAGTACCGAAGCGACTGGAAGGGCTAAAGGATGGCGCAAAGACTCGGCAGAGCAAGCTCACAGCAGCACAACCACAGTCCAGACCTTCCAATCCGGAAAGGGTTACGCACGACAAGCCCGCATCCCATCCTCGCCAGCATTATAAATATGTGTAAGATAACGTGGTGTATGTGTTGTGTGTAGGGTATGTAAATGTGTGTGTTGAAAGAAAGTGTGGTGTGTGTGATGTAGTATTATTGTTGTGTGTAGTGTAAGAGCAACCTGTGTATAGTTTTGAAATAAGGTTAGCTCTTAGCTGGGGTCCCGGGTTTGCCACACCCGCACACCCACATATATATGCATGGACGAGCATTCATATATATAAGAATGGGTGCCCCCTGGGGGGTACATTTAGTTTCGATTTAATGTATTGTACTTTAAGATAAACAATGTTTTTATAACCTCTCTTTTGTTTTGCAATACAAGTTGTACATTGGGGTTAAGTGAGCCACTTGGAAGTGAGGTTACGTGGGCCGGCCCAGTTAACCTGCTTTTACAAGACTTTTGTATTTTTGCAGATTAAGGATGCCACGTACCAGAATTAGAACTACTAACTACAGAGCCTATTCAAAAGACTGTTTAAGACAGGCTGTGTCAAAAATAGTTGAAGAAAATTTATTAGTTCGCAATGTAGCAAAAGCTACAGGTATCCCTAGAGTTACATTAAGCAGATACCTTTAAAAGCATAAAAATTCAGATACAGAAGTTAATTTCCGGCCGTTAAATGAACATTTAAACATTTTTGATTTTGAAAAAGAAACTATGTTAGTAGATTATTTGAAAAATGCTTCAGATATTCAATATGGCTTACGAAATATCGCCGCTAGAAAACTCGCATACGAGTTTGCAAGTGTTAATAATGTTACTGTGCCTGAAAGTTGGCATCGAAATAAGCTAGCTGGTAGAGAGTGGCTTCAGTCAATGATTAAGAGAAATAATTTATCATTCCGTTGTCCAGAACCAACCAGTTTGAGCAGAGTTTTAATGAATTTAATGTTAGTAAATTTTACGATAATCTAAAAAAAATTGAAACAGAAATACAACTTTCAGCCTCAAGATGTATATAACTTGGATAAAACGTTATGTTTGACTGTTCACAAACCTCCTAAGGTTATAGCTCAAAAGGGACGAAAAGCTGTGGGCCACATCACTTCTGCAGAAAGAGGAACTTTAGTAACTTGTGTTGCAATTGTTGGAGCTACTGGCAAAGCAGTTCTTCATTTTCTTATCTTCCCAAGAGTGAATTTTAAGGAGCACATGATGAATAATGATCCCCCGGGCAGCAAAGGTGTTGCATCCTTGTCTGGATGGATGACAAGTGATCTTTTTCTGCCATTACTACGATACTTTGCAGCTCTTGAAAGACCAAGCAAGGAAAGACCAAAATTAATTATTTTAGACAACCATGAGTCATTTGAGCATATTAGCCATTGACTTTGCTCGTGATAATGGAATAATTTTGTTAACATTGCCTCCGCACTGCAGCCATGGACTCCAACCACTGGATGTGGCTGTTTTTGGGCCTTTTAAAAAAATCTATAATCAATCAGCAGACACGTGGTTAGTAAATCACCCAGGACGCGTTATAACAATTTATGATATTGCAGAGTTAGTAGATAAAGCATATTCATTAGGGTTTACACCAAGAAATATTATGTGGTTTCAAAAAATGTGATATTGAGCCTTTTGATCCCAATAACTTCTCTGCAGAAGGTTTTCTTCTTCTTCTGTTACTGATAGACCTGAGTTAATTGAACCCTCCAACCAAGTTAGTCAGTCAGCCACAAATAGAACAACAGCGATGAATTCAGAAGCACCCTCTACATCTACTTCTACTGACAATGTTTTTAGCCAAACTCCTTCAAGACCCTTAACTTCAAAAATAACACCAGAACAAATACAACCATATCCCAAAAGCCATACCCCGAAAAACTGAAAAGGCTAAACAAAAATCAAGTTCAGTGGTATTAACGAGCACGCCAGAAAAAGCAAAATTATTAGAGAAGGAAGCCCAAAAAGAAGAAAAATTAAAAAGGAAAATAGCGGCTCAAACACGAAAAATTTTAATATGCAAAATACCAGAAGTAAAAAGTTGTAAAAAGAAACCGACCAGAAAACTTATTGATGAGGATTCATCAGAATCAGAAACTGATTTACCATCATGTGATTCAGATTCAATCGATAAATTCGCCGATTTGGTAATCTATAAATAAACCCTGAACTCAATTCGGAATACTGTATGTTTTTTAATACGACTTTGGGTCCGATTAATGTTTTCCTTGAACATATTCAACCTTAAGAACCTCAGAAATCAAATATAGATATTCCGAGTAAAGTTGAAGTTGGGGTTAAGGAACCGTTAGAGGAAACTTCTGAAGTATCTGTAGGAACGGATCCGTCGTTTGCGTCGGTACCACTCAAAACAGAGTCGCCAGTATCGGGGTCAAAAAGGTCAAGACCATTACCACCGGTAATGATTTTAATAATAATTTCGCTAAAGTAAATTTAGCGAAAGTGGCCTTTTCAAAATTTAAATAAAATTTAGTAGGCAAAGATTTTGTAAGTAAATACGTATAATTAGATACTAATTAATTTTTTTTAATTAATAACAATGTCGGACAAGAACCACTCTTATTGCAAATCACTGACCCAAACATGATAATTTGAGAGGTATGAATTATTGTTAGAGAGACTGATAGAAAAGCAGATTAATGGGACGATAGAGTATACATCTGAAACAGAGATAGTGAGAGTGAAATTTACTAAAATAGAATTATATAATTTGATAAGGAATGATTTTTTTTTGTTTATCATCCTATCGTAATTTTTCAAAAAATTATTTTACTATCTTATGTAGTATTATTAAGTATGTTAGTATGTAAGCGTAAATGATTGTGTTGTGACAGTATTCTCTCTCTCCGAAGTAGGTCATACCACAGTGATAACTAATAGAGCAATTAAAATAATAATACATTTAACCACAAAGAAGCCTTAACTCAAGCAAGCGCGGATAAACGATCATGTCTCCGAATCTGCACTGCAGATACCCAATCTCTGGGAGTCCGAGGTATGAGTAAAGGGCTCTGCTTTGTAGGGGTGATGTGTGGTAGCAGTTCTCCTCAGAGGCTGCGACAGTTACTCATCAAACGTGACAGGGGGAGCCCTGTCGACATGAGTTTTAGGGGAGCCGGGGTGCCCACCGGTGTCGGCTAGGTGCCTGGCTATGGTGACGGATTCTTAGTGGCTGTGGTTTTCGTGGCCTTGGTCATTAAACTTTCATCTCACCTGGAGGAGATGAAATTACACTTTCGATGATAGCGCATTTACCGGATTCTGGCTTAAGGCAACTCCTACATATTTTTAATAGAATATTCGCTACTAGAAAGCTACCAAAAACGTGGAAAGAAGCAATTGTTGTTCCGATTCTGAAACCTGGTAAAGCTAAAACATTGGCCTCCAACTACCGTCCAATCTCCTTGACAAGTGTTGTTTGTAAGGTAATAGAAAGAATGGTGAATAGTCGTCTCATGTGGTATCTGGAAAAGAATGACTTCCTCGCTCCTGAACAGAGCGGTTTTCGGAGAAGGAGGTCTTCGACGGACCACTTGGTGGCCCTTGAGACGGCTATCTGCAAAGCGTTTGCATTGCGGCCGCGCCTCGTTACCGTATTCTTTGATTTGAAAAAAGCATGTGATACAGTTTGGCGACGAGGTATCCTCAATAATATGCTTTAGTTTTTCTCCAGAGAAGGCTAAATGCATTCAGTTTTGCCGAATACGGAAATGTTCCAAGACTGTATTTAATGAGTCAGCATATCGAACTAAGCACTGAGATCAGGTTTCTAGGTGTTGTATTCGACAAAAGACTTACATGGGTTCCGCATATTAAAGACCTACGGGCTAGGTGCTTAAAGGTGGTTGATATTCTGCGTGTTCTTACAGGTACAGGTTGGGGAGCTGATAGATCATGTATGATAAGGTTCTACGAGGCTCTAGTGCGATCACGTATAGATTATGGCGCTGTAGCGTACTCATCTGCTACTCCCACTTCGCTAAGAATGCATGACAGTGTTCACAATTCATGTTTACGATTGTCTACAGGTGCTTTGCAGCAGCTTCATGTCTATAGGTGCTCTATAACAGCTTTCGTGCATTATCATCTTCATATTCAGATTCCATTAAACTTGAAAACTCGTTCCACCGTGCAAGCTTTTCAATCTATCGTTTCGGAAGGTCATCGACAGGGTGGTAGTCAAAAAATTCGATCACCACCGGTCGGTGATCACTTCCGTACAGGTCTGGCAGTACTCTCTACATCAACCTTGGTACAAGGGACGGGCTACAAAAAGTAAGGTCCAAGCACGACCAAGATCCTGTTGAGGATGACATGAATGTTTCAGATCCATCGTTTTTTAGACATGTCTAAATCACTCCGTACCCTCTCCACCATGTGACCTTTACCATTGCACAGTGAGGAGCCCCAAGAATAATGGTGACCATTGAAATCTCCTAGAACGATATATGGAGCTGGTAACTGTTCCAGTAATTCTCTCATGGCTAGGTATGAAGTTTCTGTGTTTGGTGGTAAATAAAATTTTCACGCGGAAACCGACACCGGGATAGTTATCCTGACTGCTACAGCCTGAAGATCCGTTTGGATATCCAGACTCATCCCTTGGATTGCCTGGTGAAGTAATATTGCAACCCCATCACCAGGGCCACCATGCAGGGAATCTTTCCTAAACATTTCGTATCCACGAAAGGATAATCGGATATCAAGTGGTAACATCGTCTCTTGCAGGAAAAGCGTAATCTGACAACAATTGCTTCTTTCCATGTTATTGGTAGCTTTCAGGTAGAATATATTCTATTAAAAATATGTAGGTGTTGCCTTAAGCCAGAATCAGGTAAATGCACTATCATAGTGCAATTTCACCTCCACCAGGTGAGGTATTTCGAGATACTTCGAGCGCTTTTCTAAGCTCAGGTAAAGAAAAAGGAATGTTCAGAGGATTATTCGAGTCCGCTATATGGAAAGGAAGAGATTCAATAGTTTTTTTTATAATTTAGAAACTGAACTGAATATGAAGACGTGAGGGAAGCTGTTCTAAAGCAAGAACCGATTACATTAGCGATGTTTTTTTTTTTTTAGGGCGAAAATCCAGGCGGTTATCATCGCCCGTTGTTCTACACACGGGTGTAAAGGGCCCGAGTGTAGAACGTACTTTATTTATTTAAATATAACTCTTAAAACTAAAAATATCACAGAAAAATAAATTCATAAATAAAATTTACAGAAAAGAACATTTATATTAAAAACTTAAAAGATAAACATACAAACACAAACTTAAATCTAATATCACAGTTGGAATATAAACAAAATCTACAACCTATCACATAAAAATCATACAAACTAGTATCACAGCAAACACAATATAATTTACATTAATATCACAGACCTGAAAGATAAACAAAAGGCTTTTTTTACAGACCTCCACCCCATGAATACTTTTACACGTAAATAACCCTCACCCGCACAGTCAAGCGCCCATACGTGCATGCGCGCGCACACATACACGCGTGTGTCCCTCTATGTACGCGTATAATATATGGTTTTATAGTGAAGAAAATACACTAAACAGAAAGAAAGAACACTTATAATATATTTATTTACTATGAAAATAAATCAACACATGCTAAATGCCCAAATAAAAAGAGATTACATGCACAGTTATGGTTTTTACACACTCACCGCATAAAGTAAATGTATCCGCAAAATCCTACGTCAAAAACTTTATAGTCAAAAATGTCACTACACTACATTGTCAAAAAACTATAAAAAAATATTACACACTAATAAAACACGTATACACTACATTATTTATTACACTTATAGTCTATGAAAAATTATAATGTTATTAGAAATGTACACACGTATGATAATCTCGAAAACAAGGATATACACAAAGGGCCACGTCACAGTCTTTACACATAAATCTAGTGTCTTTCCTACCTTTTTCTCTTTTTGTTGTATGCTTACATACATGGCACTGTCGTTGAGACCTTGAGCCTTTGGCTGCTGTTTGAGGTACTGGTACTGGGAAATGGCGTTGGGTAAGCCGTAAAGGGGGTTCTTGTGAAGAAGGTCGGCCTCCTCTAGGACTAGCTTTCGGCTGGCTGAACCTTTCAAATAGCTGTCCCAACATTTGTAGTCTAAAATCTAGCATCTGGGGGTTCTTTCCAGTCCTCACCTGATAGAGGCAATGCGAATTTAGTACCGCGATGTCTAGAAGATGCATGAAAAACTTGATGTACCACTTCATAGATTTTCTGGCACACTCTAACGAACTTATTTGCATATCTGACCTGTCGACAGCACCCATTTTTTTCGTATATTCCATCGTTGTAGCATGTTTTTTTATTGCTTCACCTGATGCCCTGTCAACTTTATCAGAGTCTGCTACGATATTTTTGTGAATAGTAGACAGCATATGAACAGGCTTCTTATCACAAAATTTTATTGCCAATAAGGTGTCCGTGTTGCGAGATTCATAGACCCCTTTAGCCATTTTATTGGGAAAATCTTTGGGCATTCCGACTCTGGTTGGTCGAACAGTACCACAAGCCCCTGTTTTGTTTTCATGTAAATACTGAAAAAGTTGTGGGCTTGTGTACCAATTATCACAGAACAGGCTGTGTCCTTTATTCAAATAAGGTTGCAATAATGTTGTAACAACAGAACCAGAAATACCTAATTTATCTGCAGGTACTATTTCTGTTTCACTCCCTGTATAGACGATGAAATCAAGAACATACCCTGATTCCACATCGCAAAGCATAAATAATTTTATCCCGAAGCGATGTCGTTTGGTAGGAATATATTGTTTGAAAACTAATCTGCCCTTCCATAACATCAATGACTCGTCAATACACAAATCTTTGAAGGGAGTGAAAAGAAATTTAAATTTTTGCCGTAGGTGGTCAATGACAAATCTTATTTTGTACAATCTCTCATTTGGGGCAGTACTTGGATCAGAGAAATGTAATGTTCTCAAGACAATTATAAACCTATCCCTATTCATAACTTTTCCAAAGAAGGGGGTTTCGATCATTGCATTGGTTGACCAGTAGTCCTTCACTCTATTTTTTTGGACATGAGGCATCAAACAATAAAGTCCTAAAAATGTGAACATTTCAGATAAATTAGTGTCCTTCCACTTTTTGGTTATATTTTCACTGCAGATAAATTTATTGTCAACCAGATATTTGTAATACGCGTTAGTCTGTTCTACTATCAAGTCCATTAGTGTCTTGTCTAAAAACAACATAAAGTATTCCAATTCAGGGGATGTTTCTTGTATAGGTACATCAGGATTTATACCAGAATTATCATTACTAAATTTATGAATATTTGGCAAGAAATTTTCATCATTCCGCCAGTTACATTCAAAAGATTGACTTACTTTTGGTCGTTTCGTAGGCCTTCGTACGCTACAACTGGGTTGCGGGATTGCCGGTACCTCAATGTCGGTATCAGTTTCGGAACTTGAAATATCGTGCCGTACATAAAATAAATTTTCACTATCACTCTCATTGTAATTTTCAATGTCTGAATCGGGATTAGTAATATATTGTAATATATCGTCATCCCGTAGACGCCTACCACTAAAACTAGCCATTTACACTCGTATATACAAAATAAACAATGAAATGAAACGTTCAAAATAAAACAAATATATACACGAAACACGATTTACATTATAATAAAACACACTTATATTCACAAGAAATAAAAATTATTTATTAGTAAACTATAAATAAGTATTCTGTTTAGTAAACAAACGGTAGCAAGAAGCTAATACAACTATAAAACCTTTTCCGAACTCATAAGTTAGGTTAGACAAAACACACGTGCTGTTTCAATCGCATAAAACAAAGCCTACTAAATTAATTATTCGTTTATAACATGTAGTACATGGAGATAATGATAAGATGTCAGCTCAAGTATAAAAACAAAACCAAACGTACCGGTGCGTTCGTAGTATTTTGGACCGGAAAACATGAAACGTACCCGTACGTGCATAGTCCTTTACGGTCGCAGAGCGGTAAACGTACCCGTACGTTCGTAGTCCTCAAAAGGTTAAATATAACTCTTAAAACTAAAAATATCACAGAAAAATAAATTCATAAATAAAATTTACAGAAAAGAACATTTATATTAAAAACTTATAAGATAAACATACAAACACAAACTTAAATCTAATATCACAGTTGGAATATAAACAAAATCTACAACCAAAATCTACACAACCAAAATCACAACCAAAATCACAACCAAAATACAACCAAAAATCAAAATTACAACCAAAATCTACAACCAAAATCTACATAAAAATCATACAAACTAGTATCACAGCAAACACAATATAATTTACATTAATATCACAGACCTGAAAGATAAACAAAAGGCTGTAAGGGGGCCACGAAAATAAAAAACATACACAAATACACATATAAAATTAAATAATATTACAAGTTCCCCATTAGATATCTTTATATACACTAATGGATCTTAGGAATCTCAACGTTGAGTCTAAAACATGGCTATCGTCGCCGAGTACTTCTCGCAACTCGCAGGGTATTTTAAATCGCCGACGCAGAGTTGCGTAGCAGACGCAATCTACCAAAACATGTTTAATTGTCAAAGGACAATCGCATCTGCCACACACCGGAGCATCACCAGACGTCATGAGATACCCATGCGTTAATCTGGTTTGCCCAATTCTAAATGGAGCGATGACAACTTCTTTCCTTCTGTTCTTCCTCAGCGACGTAGGCTAATTTTTTTTTTTTTTAAGACGAAAAACCTCGGCGAGGTTATCATTGCCTGTTGTTCTACACAAGGGTGTAAAAAGCCCGAGTGCAGAACGCCATTTATATATATATATATATATAATAGTTAAAATTCTTATAGGCTAATATCACAGACATCACAGGCTAAAAACACAAAAAAAAACATACACACATAAACTTAAACTTAATATCACAGTTAGAAAAAATAAACACACAGAAACGACATTAACACTTACGTAATTAAAATCTTAAAAACTAGTATCAAAACCAAAAAATAAAATATGAAAAATTACATTAAAAAAAGAAAATATCAGACATAAAAGGTCACAAAAGGCCGTAAAGGGGCCACATAATAAGAACACAGACATTTGAATATAAACTTGTAACTAATATAAAACATATACTATTTGGTAACACAAATAAGACAATATTAGACACTGTTGTATACACCAATCGATCGTAAAAATTTTATAGCCACGTCCAAAATAGGGCTTTCGTCGCCGAGTATATACCTTAATTCAGAGGGAATCTTGAATCGCCGACGCAGAGCTGCGTAACAGACGCAATCAACCAATACATGTTTGACTGTCAAACATGTAGGCCAAGGCTTAACGTCATGTTTTACCGCACGTAGCTTGTTGCCATGAGAGCCAGTCCATTCCACCTGCCAGGAATCAAGGATGACACGCTTCACCAGACCCACGAAATCTGACACAGACAGACATTGCGTAAAGGCCGGTTGGCGTGCTGCCTCCTTAGCAGCCAGATCCGCAGCCTCATTTCCCGAGATTCCAGCATGACCCGGAACCCAGCAGAAAACAACGCTTACTCCTCTATCATTAAACTGCTTCACGGTGCCGTGGACGTCCACAGCTAGCGGGTGGCGTGAATACACATCGCTAATCAACTGGAGAGCACTGAGCGAATCAGTGCACACCAACACCCGACGCCCACGCACGCAGACTACAGAAAGAGCTTTGCTAATAGCATAGATTTTTTTTTTAGGCGAAAACTTAATCTTAATATCACAGTTAGAAAAAAAACACATATATGACATTGACACTTATGTAATTAAAATCTTAAAAACTAGTATCACAACCAAAAAATTAAAAAATTACATTAAAAAAAAGAAAATATCACAAAAGGCTGTAAAGGGGCCACATAATAAAAACAGACATATGAATGTAAACGTATAACTAATATAAAACACATACTAAAGGGTAAAACTAATAGGACATTAGACACTGTTGTATACGCTGATCGATCGTAAAAATTTCAAAGCCGCGTCCAAAATAGGGCTTTCGTCACCAAGTATATTCCTTAATTCAGAGAGAATCTTGAATCGCCGACGCAGAGCTGCGTAACAGACGCAATCAACCAATACATGTTTGACTGTCAAAGGACAATCACACCTGCCACAAACTGGAGCATCACCAGACGTCATGAGATACCCATGGGTTAATCTGGTGTGCCCAATTCTAAGTCGCGCGATTACAACTTCTTCCCTTCTGTTGTTCCTCAGTGACGTAGGCCAAGGCTTAACAATAGGTTTTATGTCACGTAGCTTGTTGCCATTTTTTTGTTTTTTTTTTTTTGGGCGAAAAACCAGGACGGTTATCAACGCCCGTTATTCTACACATGGGGGTAAAGGGCCCAAGTGTAAAAAGTAATTTTCTTATTATAATATAAAACGTCTTCTTCTTAACGTGCCTGTCCGGTTCGAACGTTGGCTACCATCATAGCTATCTTGGTCCTGTCCTCTGCAATAAAACGTCTTACAAACTAAAAATATCACAGAAAATACATTAACATACGAACATCAACTTAAACCTAATATCACAGACAGAATAAATAATATTTACAACTTAACAAATAAAAATCTTACAAACTAGTATCACAGCAAACAAAAAATAATATAAATAAAAGCTAATATCACAGACCTGACGGTAAAAACAAAAGGCTGTACAGGGCCCACAAAAAAAAAATAAATAAAAAACATACACAAATACACATATAAAATTAAACTAATATTCCTATTTCCCTATCAGACACTGTTGTACACACTAATGGATCTAAGTACTCTTAACGTTGAGTCCAAAACATGGCTATCGTCGCCGAGTACATCTCGTAACTGGAAGGGTATCTTGAATCGCCGACGTAGAGCTGCGTAGCAGACGCAATCTACCAACACATGTTTAATTGTTAAAGGACAATCACATCTGCCACACAACGGAACATCACCAGACTTCATGAGATACCCATGCGTTAATCTGGTGTGTCCAATTCTAAGTCGCGCGATGACAACCTCTTCCCATCTGTTCTTCCTCAGCGACGTAAGCCAAGGCTTAACGTCATGCTTTATCTCACGAAGCTTGTTGCCATGAGAGCCAGTCCATTCTACCTGCCAGGAATCAGTGATGACCCGCTTCACCAGACAAACAAAATCATACATTGTCAGATATTGCGTGAAAGCCGGTTGACGAGCCGCCTCCTTAGCGGCCAAATCAGCAGCCTCATTTCCCGGGATTCCAGCATGACCCGGAACCCAGCAGAAAATAACACTTACTCCTCTATCGTTAAGCTGCTTCACGGTGCCATGGACATCTGCAACTAGCGGATGGCGTGAATATATATCACTAATCGACTGGAGAGCACTGAGCGAATCAGTGCACACCAACACCCGACGCCCACGCACACAGACTACAGAAAGAGCTTTGCTGATAGCATAAAGTTCAGCCGTGTAAACACTGGTTCCCGCAGGTAATCCAAACAAATAGGTTCTCCCATTAGCAACAAACGAGCAACCAATTCCAACATCCGACTTTGATCCATCAGTGTATACAACCGTAGATGGTTTAATAGCTTCAACTATTCTTTCGTTTGCTATTCTTTCGTTCTTATTTTCCACAGTAGCCGACAAAAACTTCGACCTGTGTCTAATAGGGACCCTCAGACGTGTGGGCTTTGGAGGTAAACTGGGAACCCACACGTTGGCTCGCCATATAAGTGACCCAGACCTAGCTGCATAACATCTTGTAGCACTCAGAGCGAGACTCTCTGCGTCACATTACTGACTGACAGACTGACTGCCTACCACCGGCGTCGAGAGTCTTTTAGCATTGAGGTAAGGGGCCCCGGGTGATGCGCCTCGGGGTCTCTCATAATGGTCAAAAAAAAAAAAAAAAAAAAAAAAAAAAAAAAATAAACTGATCTGTAATCCGGTCTAAATAATCATTCCTTGGTCATTCGGACCTTCCGCCATGTTTCTAAATTTAGCGGATTCCGACTTCCATGGCAACCGTCCTGCTCGGAATTCCGAGAACCAGCACCTCCTTCGCTGGAATCTTAATCTTTTTCTTTATAACTTTAGCAGCTATAAATTTGAGTTCATCAGAGGATAAGCCGAATCAATTGGGGAGGAGACTGACTTTTGCTGAACAAATTAGACTATTTAGAATAGGTGATCAGGTATGGGCGGGTGAAGAGCCCGGGGCGTCTTCGGGCGTTCGGACGAAGTTGTAACACACTAGGAGAACGGGCATCGTGGCACGTAAGGCTGGAGTTTCGCAGTGTCACCTTTTTGCCTTATCCCTAGGTCGGTTCGACAGCCCTGACTTCAGTCGGGGCCTGTGTTGCAACATATACGGATCTGGGTGCTTTCACGTAGCGTCCCCTGTTAGTAGCCAACACACAAGAACTCAGTTGTTGGTGAACCAGACCCAGAACGTTTGGCTGCAAGGTGACGGGTTTCCAGCCCAACTCACCTTTGCCACCAAATGAATCAGGACCTAAGTCAAGAAAACAGCCTCGGATACCCAGTCCTCCCCCCCGGGAGGACTTAAGTCTTGATTCTTCCCCTCTTCTGCCTTCTTCGCCAGCTTCTTCTTCTGCTGCTCCAATTTTGCCTCTGCCTGAACCCCCATCTGTCTGTACCGTCTGTCAAAGGTCTTTCACGACCAAGACCGGCCTAGGTGTTCATCGTCGTCGTGCACATCCCGATGTGCACGAAGCATCGATCCAGCTACCTACTTCTAAGGTACGCTGGAATCCCGAGGAAATGCGTCTTATGGCTCGTCAGGAGGCGATTGCCACACGAAGCGGCTTGCGATTCTTGAATCAGCACTTGGTGTCCCTCATGCCAACGAGAACCCTTGAGTCCATCAAGGGGATTCGGAAGCGTGAGGACTACCGCCAACTTGTGTCCGCCGCCGCGGTCGACTTGGAAGCCTCGTCTTCTGGGTCGTCCATCACTTCATCTTCTTCGTCGGGTTCAACTGCTCCGGCAGTTGTGTCACCCGCGCCTCCTGTACAGCCTGGCGTATTTCCTCCTCAATCAACACCTGGCCCGTCGGTCGCGTTTGTTCCATCTCCTGCAGTAGTCCGGTCATCTGATATTTCACCTCCGCCAGCATTTTTGCTTCCGGCGTCACTCCTCGATACGTCGCCCGAATCTGACTCCGTTTTTGTTTCACCTGCTCCAGTACATCGTCCGCTTCCTCTGAATATGTCTCCAGCCCCATCTCATGAAGAGTGGCAGTCACTCTATACTTCTATTCCGGCTGCCATTCAATCTCTAATCCCCGTGGTAGCAAATCTTCGTGGGTGGCGGTCCCACGAAATCCTTGCTCTTGCCCGGTCTCTTTTGGCTGGGCAGCAGCACGACCCTATTCGGCTGTCTTTGGCTGAATGGGTCTCCTCTGTCTTCCCCCTTCCGCAGTCGCCTGACTGTCAATCTTCTAAGCGCCCCGCCAGGCGTATGCCAGTGCCGAACCCTACCAGTCGGCAAAAGCGTCGTTGGGAATATGCCGCCACGCAGCGACTGTTTCGCAAGAACATGTCGAGGTGTGTCCGGTCTGTTCTTGACGGCGTCCCCCTATCGGCGGATTCCCCAATGCCGGATGTCGATGAGATGTTCGGTTTTTGGACGAATCTCGTCACACAGCCTTCTGTTCCTGTCGCTGGGAAGCGTCGCTACCCAGTTGACTCTTCGTTGAAATCTGTGTGGGGTCCCGTTACGTGCGAGGAGGTCGCAGCTGGGGGTGTTCCTCTAAGCTCGGCAGCCGGACCTGACGGAATCTCTCCACGGATGTGGCGAGCTGTCCCTGTTTCCCTAAAGACCCTTTTCTTTAACCTTATTCTGTTGTTGGGCGGCTTTCCAGTGTCTATGCTGGTTAGTCGTACCGTCTTCGTCCCCAAGAAAGGGGGCACAGGTCGGCCATCGGACTTTCGTCCGATTTCCGTTTCATCGGTTGTAGTGCGGCACCTTCATAAGGTTCTTGCCGGTCGCCTACACCAAGCCCGCATAGGTGATGTCCGTCAGCGTTGTTTCGATGACGGCTGTGCGGAGAACACCTCCGTCCTTTCCGCTCTTCTTCATCATGCTCGCTCTTCCCTCAAACCTTTGCACTTCGCCTCCGTGGATGTTGCAAAGGCCTTCGACTCTGTTTCGCACGAAGCAGTCTGTTTTGCGGTTTCGAGGTTGGGCCTGCCGCCGGCGTTTACCGCCTACGTCAGGTTCCTGTACTCGCATTCCGCAACTCAGTTCTCTCTTTGTGGCTCGGTTTCCCCTTTTGTCCCCGTTTCTCGAGGCGTTCGTCAAGGTGACCCCTTGTCGTCGCTTCCCTTCTCCTATGTAGTTGATCTGGCTTTAAAACAACTGCCGGCTTCAGACGTTTTTGTGGATTTCCTTGGTTGAAGACTTAACGCTTTTGCGTATGCCGATGATGTCATCTTGTTCGGCTCTACGGCTAAGGGTCTACAGGCGTCTATCAATGCCTTCGAGTCGACCGCAGCTAAGTACGGTCTCGTGTTGAATGCGGGGAAGTGTTCTGCATTTTCCCTCGTTCCTCATGGGAAACGGAAGACGTTCCGGGTGTTGACTGAGGGACAATTCCACCTGTCCATTTTTTTTTTTTTTTTTTAAGGCGAAAAACCTCGGCGAGGTTATCATCGCCTGTTGTTCTACACAAGGGTGTAAAAAGCCCGAGTGCAGAACGCCTTTTTATATATATATATATATATATAATAGTTAAAAATCTTATAGGCTAATATCACAGACATCACAGGCTAAAAAACGCTAAAAACACAGAAAAGAAATACACACATAAACTTAAAATTAATATCACAGCTAGAAAAATAAACACACAAACAACATTAACACACATGTAATTAAAATCTTAAAAACTAGTATCACAACCAAAAATAAATAAAATATTAGATTAAAAAAAAAGAAAGAAAATATCACAGACATAAAAGGTCACAAAAGGCTGTAAACGGGCCACACAATATGAACACAGACATAATATAAATATAAACTTATAACTAATATAAAACATATACTATAGGGTAACACTAATAGGACATATATTAGACACAGTTGTATACACCAATCGATCGTAAAAATTTTATAGCCACGTCCAAAATAGGCCTTTCGTCACCGAGTATATACCTTAATTCCGAGGGAATCTTGAATCGCCGACGCAGAGCTGCGTAGCAGATGCAATCTACTAAAACATGTTTGTCTGTCAAAGGACAATCGCATCTGCCACAAATTGGAGCATCACCAGACGTCATGAGATACCCATGGGTTAATCTGGTGTGCCCAATTCTAAGTCGCGCGATGACAACTTCTTCCCTTCTGTTCTTCCTCAGTGACGTATCCCAGGGCTTAACATTATCTTTTATTTCACGAAGCTTGTTGCCATGGGAGCCAGTCCATTCTACCTGCCAGGAATCAGTGATGACACGCTTCACCAGGCCCACGAAATCTGACACAGTCAGATATTGCGTGAAGGCCGGTTGGCGAGCTGCCTCCTTAGCGGCCAAATCAGCAGCCTCATTTCCCGAGATTCCAGCATGACCCGGAACCCAACAGAAAACAACGCTTACTCCTCTATCGTTAAGCTGCTTCACGGAGCTGTGGACATCTGCAACTAGCGGGTGGCGTGAATATATATCACTAATTGACTGCAGGGCACTGAGCGAATCAGTGCACACCAACACCCGACGCCCACGCACACAGACTACAGACAGAGCTTTACTAACAGCATAAAGTTCAGCCGTGTAAACACTGGTTCCC
Organism: Catonia carolina; assembly: GCA_035578175.1. Classification (NCBI taxonomy): domain Eukaryota; kingdom Metazoa; phylum Arthropoda; class Insecta; order Hemiptera; family Achilidae; genus Catonia; species Catonia carolina. Next base: position 335,724,607 of record JAQMRL010000001.1, read on the forward strand.
GCAGGTAATCCAAACAAATAGGTCCTCCCATTAGCAACAAACGAGCAACCAACTCCAACATCCGACTTTGATCCATCAGTGTATACAACCGTAGATGGTTTAATAGCTTCAACTAACTCACTGAAAATGCTATTAAATACCACAGAACTTGTGTCTGCCTTTGAGAATTTACACATTTCAAAGTTAAAGTGTAACTGAGCGATGTTCCAGGGTGGAAATAAACAAGAATTACATGGGTAGACACGAGGAATCGCAATATCGAGGTTGTTGCATATCTCCAACGCTCTTACACCAAATGGTGAAGGCTGTCCAACGGTCCGATTCCACAAATGAATGCCCTCACTCGGTGGAGGTATTTAGGTGTGGAGTTTGATGCAACCGGACCGGCTGACGTCTCACACCAACTGGAGACGTTCTTGGCTCGGTTAACTCGTGCGCCTTTCAAACCGCAGCAGAGATTGATTGCGCTTCGGGGGTTTTTGATCCCCAGGCTCTATCATTCTTTGGTGTTAGGTAGGTGCAACGGGACGATACTGCGTCGACTTGATTTGCAAGTCAGATCATCTATTAGGAAGTGGTTGAGGTTACCTCGCGATGTCCCCGTTCCCTTCTTCCATGCTTCAATTCGGGACAGTAGGCTAGGCATTCCGTGTCTTGGTCTCACTGTTCCCGCATTGCTCTTCTCCCGACTGTCATCGCTCGAGTCGTCTTCTTTTGAGGCGGCTCGAGTCTCCTACATCTCTGCTTGGGTGCAAGGTCGGCTTGCCTTCGCTCAGCGTGCTCTCACCATTGCTGGTGATTTTCTTTTAGATACAGAGAAGCGGTCCAAGTACTGGCGCACTCAGCTGTACTCGTCTGTCGACGGGTCAGAGCTGCGTGAGTCGGGTAGGTGTGCGGCGTCGTCATCGTGGGTCTCGGCCAACTCCTTGTCCATTCCTGGCCGGGACTTTGTTCAGTATGTCCACGTTTGGATCAACTGTTTGCCCTCGGCGGTTCGAACTTCTAGAGGCCGTCGAGATCAGCAGTCCACCCGCTGTCGTGCAGGGTGCCTTGTCGACGAGACTTCGGCTCATGTCATCCAGAGCTGCTATCGTACTCATGGTGGTAGAGTTCTACGCCATGATGCGGTAGCGAAGATCGTCGCCGGCGCCCTTAAACGCAAGAGTTACGTGGTCCAGCGTGAACATCACTATAACACCGAGGAGGGTCAGCGGAAGCCTGACATCGTTGCTGCCAAGGATGATTGCGCCACTGTAGTCGACGTCCAGGTCGTGTTTGGTGCACGGCCGTTGAGAACACAGCATCAAGAAAAATTGAACTATTATCGCAACAACTTGTCCCTTGCGAGGGCGATTCAAGCTATGTTTCATGTCTCAACGGTCCTCTACACTACAGCAACTCTAACCTGGCGCGGCATTTGGTGTGGAGAGTCTTTTAATGATCTGAGGGCTATGGGCCTCACGGGTGGTGTTTTCAGCGGAGTTACCACCCGTGTTCTCCGTGGCTCTTCCACCAACTTCCACCAGTGGTCGCAGACAACGATGGGCAGATTTCGTAGGCAGCAGGGCAGAGCAGCAGCATTCACCATCGAGAGGTCGGCAGCACTACCATCTGCAAGAAGGCCACCTCGTGCTGGCATCGGTTAAGGAGGCAGTTGAAGGCATCTAGGGCACTGCGTCGCCCGCAAGTCTGTCCCCTCACCACCTTTCTTCTTCGTCTACATCTCTAACTATTCTTCGTTTTCACCGGTGTTCTCGGTTCGGGCTGGTGGGACATCTTCTTCCACCAGTTTACGTCGAGACACCGGTCTTCACTATCCTGGCGCACAAAGGAAATAAAAAAAAAATAATAAAAAAAATAAAAAAAAATAAACTGATCTGTAATCCTGTCTAAATAATCATTCCTTGGTCATTCGGACTTTCCGCCATGTTTCTAAATTTAGCGGATTCCGACTTCCATGGCAACCGTCCTGCTCGGAATTCCGAGAACCAGCACCTCCTTCGCTGGAATCTTAATCTTTTTCTTTATAACTTTAGCAGCTATAAATTTGAGTTCATCAGAGGATAAGCCCAATCAATTGGGGAAGAGACTGACTTTTGCTGAACAAATTAGACTATTTAGAATAGGTGATCAATGGGTTCAAATAGGCGTTGTTCCTGATGGCTGTGATGATTTTTTGATTACTATGAGAAATAAAGCAATATACTGCAAACAAGCACCTGTTAGGTTTAGGAGATATGTTGCAGTTCAAGAGTTGGATGATACAATTCCTGTAGCTCAGAGTGATTCAGTTATATTTAATGATTTAATGTCTGCAATAGAGTATACACTTGAACAAAGACCAATACCAACAACCACTCCCAAACCAGCAACAACAACAACAAAGAGCTCAGATTACATCCCAATGGATCGGAGTAGAGCACGAACCATCTTAATCCAGACAGGCAATTCTACTATAACAGACTCAGAGAGAGAGGGTGCGAAATTAATTTCAGATGATCTTTACAAAAAGACAGGTTATGGTGCCGTTTATGATCCTGAAAGTCAAAAACTCTTAACAGAAATATCTAAAAAGATTTCCGAATTTAAGGATAAGCCAATGTCAATTTTAGAAGGTTCACACCATCAAGATGTTTTGAACTTCAATATTGATGCAAGACACTCTGTAAATACTACTATTAATTTCCCTCCAATTCCACAAAGAAATGGCAGTTCACAAATTAAAAACTTCAACGAATCAGTTTCTCTTACATCAACATCAAAACATGCCACAAAAAGGAGGAGAAAGAGACACCAAAAATGTGGGGTTTTTAATAAAAATCAACATGTCTTTGATAAGTTATCAGTATCAATATCTCAATTTTTGAGTAATGATAAATTTATGGAACACTCACTAACTTTGGTTAGTGTTAACAATACTAATGAATATGTTCTTTCCCTCAGATTAGAAAGGGAACCATTAAGTGAGGCTCTGAATGGGTCAATATCTTATGGTGCAGTTAAAGCAATGCTTCAGAATGATACAATACAACTCGAATCTGATCATGTTATTAATATAAATAATAGTGACTGGATAGTTAGTAATGTTGCAAGATCTTTTATTGATTATGATAGGTATAAAGATCACTTGAGGATGATGTCAAAAAATAAAATGTCAAGAATTTCAAGAATTGCTTCTGATTCATTAAACTGTTGGAAAGATGCAGGTTGCCAAGGAGAAATAAATGCTGGTTATGTTATTAATACATTTAATTTGAATTATTGGTCTTTCATGAATGGAACAGCATATTTTAAAGGATTAATTTTGATTGATTGCCCTCCAAGATGTGAAGGTGATATTATTGAAAGAGTTTATTCATTAAATAGGGATGTTGTTGCAGAAATAATAAAGGCAAACATGTCAGCTAAAGAGATAATTAGTAGAATAAGAGGTGGATCTCATTTAAATCCATCAGTCAATGTAAATGCAAGTGATGCTCAAGGAGTGAAAAAACAAAATGAAACAGCTTTAGAAAGAAGAAGAAGGAGTTCTTCATCATCATTATTTTGGAGGACCAGGAATCTTCTCCAAATTGTTCAGGAGGATCAGAATAATCAGGAGCATGGAAAAAGAATGAAAGATTTTCTAAATGAAAAGATCTATCCTGAATTGAGTCAGTGGGATGCTGAAGATAATCTGCATCTAAAGGGATTGGGTTCTTACAACATCTATTCAATTGAAAACGAAGATGGTTATAAGAAAATGATCATGTCTTTTGTACAGATACAGTTAAAATCAGTCAATTCAGTTAACACTCTTTCCCCTAGAACTTTATGTAAGAGAATTGATCTTTCAAATTACTGTCCAATGACTTTTATAGATTTTTCAATTCTGAAACTGGATTGTATGGCATTCAGGTTGCTGGGGTTCCCTCAATTGAAAAGCAAAAGTCGCTTTGTACTAGGTGGAACCACACATGTGGTATTGAATCGATGCCTATTTATTTTTCAAATTTGAATTTTTATCATTCTCAGTTGACCAAACCAGATTTTTCCAATTCAGCTGAGCAATATAACAGTGTTAAATTTATTTCAAAAACTTTCTGTCGATTGTTTAAAGAGGATGAAAGGTGTAAATTTAATCCAAAGATAGAAAAGTTACTTTTAACTATATCTCAACTATGGTGGTTTATCGATGGGAAAACTGGACATTTGTTAATTTCTGATGAAGTTAATGTTAAAAAAGAGATGGATTTAACTAATCTCCAGCAATACACCTGCAGGGGACATTGTATAGGCCTTGATTGTATGAAAGGACAATGTGCAGGAGATCCTGAGTTAAGCAAAAATTTCAAAGCAACTAAGTCAAGTTGTGTTTGTGAGGTTGAGCCAGATTTTGGAAGGCTACATGTAACTATCAATAATAACAACTATGAAGCACTATATTTGGGGATGTCTGAGCTACAGTTATATCAGGTCAAAGTCATTCCTTTAATAAAACAGATGACTCCTGATCAGTTCCCATTTAGCTGCAAGGATGGCTTATTAGAATTGAAATCTGGCCAGCCAGAGATTAAATTTAGTAAATTTTGTGTAAGACACACATGCCATTTATCAAATCCAGCTGATGATACAAAATTAAAAGCTCAAGTTCAATTTCCTAAAGATTTATTTGTTAACTCTCTAGATGCTACTGTTGAAGTTTGGTCAGATTCTTATGAAAACTCACCTTTAAAAATTGTTACACTCTGTGATTCTATTGAGATCTGTAAGACAGTTGATTGCACCTTTTGCTTGAAGCATTATGCCAATTTCCAATGTTACACTAAATTTGAATCCTTTTTAGCTGCCATATTAACTGCCTTATTGATAACAGTCATTGCAAGTTTAATATGGGTAGTATTTATAGTTTTTTGGACTCTAATTAAAACTCTTGAAATAACAATAATAATTATGCTCTTCTCAAAGAGAGTGATTCATAAAATAATTCAAATCCTAAAAGGCATATTATTTTATTTTAAACCAAGAGATGCTTTGAGTTTTAAGCTTCCAACAACTAATTGGATCAACAGAGATGATGATGACTTATCAGAAGTAGTAACTACAGAGATTGATAAAAATCAAGGTTCAGAAGAACCATCAAGACTAATGACGTACAGTGAACTTAAAGCAAGAGCTAACAGAAGACTTTACAATGGCGGCGTCATCTTTCTTGTTGTCATTTTGTACATAATGTCTTATAATGGAGTTAAAGCTGCAGATAATAATTTTATGATTCAGTCAAAATCCCTTGAATGTGGTGATAAAACTTGTCAGATAAAAACAGAAGTTCAGATATCTGCATCTCCAATAGGACAACCTTTCAATTTCAGAATCTCAGAAAAGAATGCTTTGATTGATTTTAAAATGACCTTTACTGTCATATCTTATTCAAAAATTTGCTTTAAAAAGGTAATGTATTACACCACTGATCTTAAATTTATCATTAAAAGTTTGCAATTGTGTCCAGGACAGTCTGATTGTACTAGTCCTGAGGATTGTTCTAATTTTAAGATTGGTTCAAAAACTAAGAATTTTGACATACCAACAAGTTTTGTTGGAGATGTGAAATGTTTTGACATTCCAACATCAAGGATGAAGGGCTTTTGTTTATTGGGAGTATTTGGTGGGTCTGGATGTACTTACATCACAACTGAATATAAAAAAGATACTGAATCTGATGTCTATGAAGTTTTCACATGTGAGGCATGGGAACCAACAGCTGTGGTTGAAATAGAAATTTTCAGAGAAAATGGGACAAAAACAACAACAAAGTTTTCAGTAAAACCAGGTGCCCCACACACTGTAGGAGATATTATTGTTTCCTTATCTTCTTCAATTGAACCTGAATTAATGAGTATTGATGGTTGCTTTTCCAGAAATATGAGGACTAATGAAATTTTCCTCAGTCAGTGTTCAGAACAAGGGGTTCCAGTGAGAGATAAGTTAGGGTTTGTACAGTGCCCTAATGCCATGAGTGCATCAAATGTTAATGGCCTTTGTTTGTTTGCTGATTCCATTACTGAGTATCACTTGCCTGACACTGGTCCTGTTATGGATATCAAAAAAGTCAATCTAATATCATATCTAACAGGGAAAAAATTGCCAATAGTTAGAGCCTCAAGTATTGTTCTAACTTATGGATCAGGCGGTAAGGTTATATGGTAAAATCAGAAAACACAAATTTACAATTTAATTTCAAATTTAATAATGTTTTGGTGACTAAAATAATAAAGAAAGTTAAGTGTTCAATTAATAAATTAACTGTAAAAGGCTGCATTAACATCTTGCAGCACTCAAAAGGAGATACTCCGCGTCACACTAACTGACCGACTGACTGACTGACTGCCTTCGGCGTCGAGAATCTCCAGGCGATATGAGGATGGCACCGGGTGTCGCACCGCGGTGTCTCTCAATAGGTCAAAAAAAAAAAAAATAAAAAAAAAATAAACTGATCTGTAATCCGGGGTTTAAGGCATCGGATTATGCTCAGCGGTTGTAATCGTTTGGGGGAAGATTTGTCGGCATACATTAGTGAAATATACGGAGTTGAGCAACTCTCAATTTTACGTCTTCTATCTTCATATAAGTATTTTCGTGACGCCTCTCAAAAAGGCACGTTGTCAAATCTATTAGGCATGTCCCTGTTTTCCTTCGAGAAAGTGTTAAAAAGTGGAAAAGAACATCTATTTTTACAGTAGTGATAAGTCCACCATTGCTAAGCAGTGCGGAGGAGTTAGGAGAGAACTTGCATTCAACGATGACAAGCTTCGAACGGTTGCGGGCTACTTGGTGGGGCAGATCCGGGAATTTTTTTCGGACCTGTCTGACTTCGTGCCTGCTCCCATCATTCAAAGTGGCCATGGGGTTTCTATTGATGATGTTTTTAACACTGTCAATATTAACAATGTGGCTGCAGCTCTCCAAGGGATCGACGTCACCGATCGTCCCGAGAAATTCAACGACTCCATTGCCGCCATCAACGACTACGTTGCATTGGTGAAGGAAAAAACACCCACCCCACTTCAGAAATATAAAGTAGTGGAAGCCATGCATTTTGTGGGCGTAGAACTTCGGCGCAAACCACAAAAGAGAGAAAGAAAAAACTATGTGGACAAAGATGGTTTTATTGAGATGGTCACGGGGCTCATGGATGACTCCGAGATCGGATCAGTTCCCAAAAATATGCTTAGGAGTGACAAAGTCAAAGAGGTACTGATGGGGAATTATCCGTCTTTGGTTTGTCTTGACGGAGATCTAGTTACCTTCACCGGGGCCAACATTCTGGAGCATTTCGGGGACGCAAAAACACCAGCGTTCTCATTAGAACAACTTGAAAATGCTCCTGTCGCCGCGGAAAAAAAAAATTAAAAAGAAGGGGAAAACAACTGACCCACCAGTGGTAGAAGACAGCTCCTCCGAATCCGACGAAGTCAGTCGGCCAAAGGTCCAAAATAAACATACGTCAAAGTCAAAAAAAAAATCTTGATAACGATTTAGTGGAAGCCGCCGTGCGCCACGTCGAGCACTACGCAGAAATAGACGTGGCGGGACTACCAAAAAAAGAACAAGTAATAGCTTGGTTTGGCTCCACAGAGGGAAAAAAGCATGGCAAAAGACCAGCACACGGTGGAAGGAGCGCCTTTCAAAAAAGTTACCCGAAGAAGGGGAAGGCTCTGATTTAATTGCCATCCTGGCCACCGAGATACGGAAAAATGTATCACCCTCACCACTGCTCAACATGTCATGCTTGGGGCAGGGCGCTTTGTAGCCTGGAAAGGCTCTTGGGACTTTGGCGCAGAGGGCGTTTGGAGAAAGCGGTTGCTTGAAGATGCATCCGACGAATCTTCTGATTATGACAGTTGAGCCTAAAGGGGTACATTTTTTTTTTAACTAACATTAGATAAGTAAGTGTTTCCTAAAACTACCTAATCCTCCTGTACCAAACCAATCAAACCGGTCCCTGTGTTGTCTGTCCAGTCGCTGCCTGGCGGCTCAGGTGCGCCCCTGCGTCAATGTATCATTCGGTGGAGTTCCCTTGTGTCGGTGGCTTGCGGTTGGGCATATTCGTCTTGTGTTGCATATAAAAAAACAAAAAAATTAAAAAAAAATTAAATAAAAAAAAATTTGTGTTTTTCCGTAAAAAGTGAAAAACACAAAAAAACCCAACCCTTACTAACAACAACAAAAAACCGTAAAACATTTTTGGCCAAAAAAAAAAAAAAACTGATTTGTAATTTGGGGTTTAAGGCATCAGATTATGCACAGCGGTTGTAATCGTTTGGGGGAAGATTTGTCGGCATACATTAGAGAAATATACGGAGTTGAGCAACTCTCAATTTTACGTCTTCTATCTTCATATAAGTATTTTCGTGACGCCTCTCAAAAAGGCACGTTGTCAAATCTATTAGGCATGTCCCTGTTTTCCTTCGAGAAAGTGTTAAAAGTGGAAAAGAACATCTATTTTTACAGTAGTGATGAGTTTACCATTGCTAAGCAGTGCGGAGGAGTTAGGAGCGAACTTGCATTCAACGATGACAAGCTTCGAACGGTTGCGGGCTACTTGGTGGGGCAGATCCGGGAATTTTTTTCGGACCTGTCTGACTTCGTGCCTGCTCCCATCATTCAAAGTGGCGATGGGGTTTCTATTGATGATGTTTTTAACACCGTCAATATTAACAATGTAGCTGCAGCTCTCCAAGGGATCGACGTCACCGATCGTCCCGAGAAATTCAACGACTCCATTGCCGCCATCAACGACTACGTTGCATTGGTGAAGGAAAAAACACCCACTCCACTTCAGAAATATAAAGTAGTGGAAGCCATGCATTTTGTGGGCGTAGAACTTCGGCGCAAACCACAAAAGAGGGAAAGAAAAAACTATGTGGACAAAGATGGGTTTATTGAGATGGTCACGGGGCTCATGGATGACTCCGAGATCGGATCAGTTCCCAAAAATATGCTTAGGAGTGACAAAGTCAAAGAGGTACTGATGGGGAATTATCCGTCTTTGGTTTGTCTTGACGGAGATCTAGTTGCCTTCACCGGGGCCAACATTCTGGAGCTGTTCGGGGACGCAAAAACACCAGCGTTCTCATTATAACAACTTGAAAATGCTCCTGTCGCCGCGGAAAAAAAAACTTAAAAAGAAGGGGAAAACAACTGATCCACCAGTGGTAGAAGACAGCTCCTCCGAATCCGACGAAGTCAGTCGGCCAAAGGTCCAAAATAAACATACGTCAAAGTCAAAAAAAAAAAAATCTTGATAACGATTTAGTGGAAGCCGCCGTGCGCCACGTCGAGCACTACGCAGAAATAGACGTGGCGGGACTACCAAAAAAAGAACAAGTAATAGCTTAGTTCGGCTCCACAGAGGGAAAAAATGCATGGCAAAAGACCAGCACACGGTGGAAGGAGCGCCTTTCAAAAAAGTTACCCGAAGAAGGGGAAGGCTCTGATTTAATTGCCATCCTGGCCACCGAGATACGGAAAAATATATCACCCTCACCACTGCCCAACATGTCATGCTTGGGGCAGGGCGCTTTGTAGCCTGGAAAGGCTCTTGGGGACTTTGGCGCAGAGGGCGTTTGGAGAAAGCGGTTGCTTGAAGATGCATCCGACGAATCTTCTGATTATGACAGTTGAGCCTAAAGGGGTACATTTTTTTTTTAACTAACATTAGATAAGTAAGTGTTTCCTAAAACTACCTAATCCTCCTGTACCAAACCAATCAAACCGGTCCCTGTGTTGTCTGTCCAGTCGCTGCCTGGCGGCTCAGGTGCGCCCCTGCGTCAATGTATCATTCGGTGGGGTTCCCTTGTGTCGGTGGCTTGCGGCTGGGCATATTTGTCTTGTGTTGCATATAAAAAAACAAAAAAAAAATAAAAAAATAAAAAAAAATTTGTGTTTTTCCGTAAAAAGTGAAAAACACAAAAAAAACCCAACCCTTACTAACAACAAAAAAAAAACAATAAAACATTTTTGGCCTTAAAAAAAAAAAAAAAATTATCAAAAAAAAAAAAAAAGAATTGGGCGGGTGAAGAGCCCGGGGCGTCTTCGGGCGTTCGGACGAAGTTGTAACACACTAGGGGAACGGGCATCGTGGCACGTAAGGCCGGAGTTTCGCAGTGTCACCTTTTTGCCTTATCCCTATGTCGTTTCGACAGCCCTGACTTCGGTCGGGGCCTGTGTTGCAACATATACGGATCTGGGTGCTTTCACGTAGCGTCCCCTGTTAGTAGCCAACACACAAGAACCCAGTTGTTGGTGAACCAGACCCAGAACGTTTGGCTGCAAGGTGACGGGTTTCCTGCCCAACCCGCCTTTGCCATTTTGAATCAGGACCTAAATCAAAAGCAAAGCCTCGGATACCAAGTACTCCCCTCCGGGAGGAATTAAGTCTTGATTCTTCCCCTCTTCTGCCTTGTTCGCCAGCTTCTTCTTCTGCTGCTCCAATTATGCCTCTGCCTGAACCCCCATCTGTCTGTACCGTCTGTTAAAGGTCTTTCACGACCAAGACCGGCCTCGGTCTTCATCGTCGTCGTGCACATCCTGATGTGCACGAGGCATCGATCCAGCTACCTTCTTCCAAGGTACGCTGGAACCCCGAGGAAATGCGTCTTATGGCTCGTCAGGAAGCTATTGCCACACGAAGCGGCGTGCTATTTCTGAATCAGCACTTGGTGTCCCTCATGCCAACGAGAACCCTTGAGTCCATCAAGGGGATTCGGAGGCGTGAGGACTACCGTCAACTAGTGTCCGCCGCCGCGGTCGACTTGGAAGCCTCGTCTTCTGGGTCGTCCATCACTTCATCTTCTTCGTCGGGTTCACTGCTCCGGCAGTTGTGTCACCCGCGCCTCCTGTACAGCCTGACGTATCTCCTCCTCCATCAAGACCCGGCCCGTCTGTCGCGATTATTCCATCCCCTGCTTTGGCCCAGTCATCTTATATTTCACCTCCGCCAGCATTTTTGCTTCCGGCGTCACTCCTCGATACGTCGCCCGAATCTGACTCCGTTTTTGTGTCACCTGTTCCAGTACGTCGTCCGCTCCCTCTGAATCTTTCTCCAGCCCCATCTCATGAAGAGTGGCAGTCACTCTATACTTCTATTCCGGCTGCCATTCAATCTCTAATTCCCGTGGTAGCAAATCTTCGTGGGTGGCGGTCCCACGAAATCCTTGCTCTTGCCCGGTCTCTTTTGGCTGGGCAGCAGCACGACCCTATTCGGCTGTCTTTGGCTGAATGGGTCTCCTCTGTCTTCCCCCTTCCGCAGTCGCCTGACTGTCAATCTTCTAAGCGCCCCGCCAGGCGTATGCCAGTGCCGAACCCTACCAGTCGGCAAAAACGTCGTTGGGAATATGCCGCCACGCAGCGACTGTTTCGCAAGAACATGTCGAGGAGTGTCCGGTCTGTTCTTGACGGCGTCTCCTTATCGACGGACTCCCCAATGCCGGATGTCGGTGAGATGTTCGGTTTTTGGACGAATCTTGTCACACAGCCTTCTGTCCCGGTCGCTGGGAAGCGTCGCTACCCAGTCGATCCTTCGTTGAAATCTGTGTGGGGTCCCGTTACGTGCGAAGAGGTCGCCGCTGAGGGTGTTCCTCTTAGCTCGGCAGCCGGACCTGACGGGATCTCTCCACGGATGTGGCGAGCTGTCCCTGTTTCCCTTAAGACCCTTTTCTTTAATCTTATTCTGTTGTTGGGCGGCTTTCCAGTGTCTATGCTGGTTAGTCGTACGTCTTCGTCCCCAAGAAAGGGGGCACAGGTCGGCCATCGGACTTTCGTCCGATCTCCGTTTCTTCGGTTGTAGTGCGGCACCTTCATAAGGTTCTTGCCGGTCGCCTACACCAAGCCCGAATAGGTGATGTCCGTCAGCGTTGTTTCGACGACGGCTGTGCGGAGAACACCTCCGTCCTTTCCGCTCTTCTTCATCATGCTCGCTCTTCTCTTAAACCTTTGCACTTCGCCTCCTTGGATGTTGCAAAGGCCTTCGACTCTGTTTCACACGAAACAGTCTGTTTTGCGGTTTCGAGGTTGGGCCTGCCAAAGGAGTTTACCTCCTACGTCGGGTTCCTGTACTCGCATTCCGCGACTCAGTTCTCTCTTTGTGGCTCGGTTTCCCCTCTTGTCCCCGTTTCTCGGGGCGTTCGTCAAGGTGACCCCTTGTCGTCGCTTCCCTTCTCCTATGTAGTTGATCTGGCTTTAAAACAACTGCCGGCTTCAGACGTTTTTGTGGATTTCCTTGGTTGTAGACTTAACGCTTTTGCGTATGCCGATGATGTCATCTTGTTCGGCTCTACGGCTAAGGGTCTACAGGCGTCTATCGATGCCTTCGAGTCGACCGCAGCTAAGTACGGTCTCGTGTTGAATGCGGGGAAGTGTTCTGCATTTTCCCTCGTTCCTCATGGGAAACGGAAGACGTTCCGGGTGTTGACTGAGGGAAAATTCCACCTGTCCAACGGTCCGATTCCGCAAATAAATGCCCTCACTCGTTGGAGGTATTTAGGTGAGGAGTTTGATGCTTTTTTTTTTTTTTTAGGGCGAAAAACCAGACGGTTATCATCGCCCGTCGTTCTACACGCGGGTGTAAAGGGCCCGAGTGTAGAACGTACTTGAATATAATATAATATATACTTACTTATTTAAATATAACTCCTAAAACTAAAAATATCACAGATAAAGAAAAATTCATAAATAAAATTTACAGTAAAGAACATTTATTTTAAAAACTTATAAGATAAACATACAAACACAAACTTAAATCTAATATCACAGTTGCAATAAACAACATTTATAAACTATCACATAAAAATCTTAAAAACTAGTATCACAGCAAACAAACATAATTTACATTAATATCACAGACCTAAAACATAAACAAAAGGCTGTAAATGGGCCACGAAAATAAAAAAAATAAAATAAAACACAAATACACATATAACATAAAAACAACATTAACGTTTCCCCATTAGACATCTTTATATACACTGATGGATCTAAGAAATCTCAATGTTGAGTCTAAAACATGGCTATCGTCGCCGAGTACATCACGCAACTCGCAGGGTATTTTAAACCGCCGACGCAGAGCTGCGTAGCAGATGCAATCTACCAAAACATGTTTTATTGTCAAAGGACAATCGCATCTGCCACACGCTGGAGCATCACCAGACGTCATGAGATACCCATGCGTTAATCTGGTGTGCCCAATTCTAAGTCGAGCGATGACAACTTCTTCCCTTCTGTTGTTCCTCAGCGACGTAGGCCAAGGCTTAACATCAAGTTTGATAACACGTAGCTTGTTGCCATGAGAGCCAGTCCATTCCACCTGCCAGGAATCAGTGATGACACGCTTCACCAGGCCCACGAAATCTGACACAGTCAGATATTGCGTGAAAGCCGGTTGGCGTGCCGCCTCCTTAGCGGCCAAATCAGCAGCCTCATTTCCCGAGATTCCAGCATGACCCGGAACCCAGCAGAAAACAACGCTTACTCCTCTATCGTTAAGCTGCTTCACGGTGCCGTGGACATCTACAACTAGCGGGTGGCGTGAATATAAATCAGTAATCGACTGAAGGGCACTAAGCGAATCAGTGCACACCAACACCCGACGCCCCCGCACACAGACTACAGACAGAGCTTTACTAATAGCGTAAAGTTCAGCCGTGTAAACACTGGTTCCCGCAGGTAATCCAAACAAATAGGTTCTCCCATTAGCAACAAACGAGCAACCAACTCCAACATCTGACTTTGATCCATCCGTGTATACAACCGTAGATGGTTTAATAGCTTGAACTAACTCACTGAAAATGCTATTAAATACCACAGAACTTGTGTCTGACTTTGAGTATTTACACATTTCAAAGTTATTGTGTAACTGAGCGATGGTCCAGGGTGGAAAGAGACATGAATTACATGGGTACACACGAGGAATCGCAATACCGAGGTTGTTGCATATCCCCAACGATCTTACACCGAATGGTGAAGGCAATCGGGCATTCATCAGGTGCAAATCATGACAAGGGTTGTTGAGAATGATGTAATGCAAAAAATGATAAGGTCTAGCTTTCAACTTGGAAAAGTACGTCAATATAAGCTGCTGGCGACGTCTGTGTAACGACATTTCTCCACTTTCAACTAAGATGCTGACAACAGGGCTAGAACGAAAAGCACCTGTAGACAATCGTAAACATGAATTGTGGATCGTGTCAAGCATTCTCAGCGAAGTGGGAGTAGCAGATGAGTACGCTACAGCGCCATAATCTATACGTGATCGCACTAGAGCCTTGTAGAGCCTTATCATACATGATCTATCAGCTCCCCAACATGTACCTGTAAGAACACGCAGAATATCAACCACCTTTAAGCACCTAGCCTGTAGGTCTTTTATATGCGGAACCCATGTAAGTCTTTTGTCGAATATAACACCTAGAAACCTGATTTCAGTGCTAACTTCGATATCCTGACCCATTAAATACAGTCTTGGAACATTATCAGTCCGTATTCGGCAAAACTGAATGCATTTAGTCTTCTCAGGAGAAAAACTAAAGCCAGTCTGCCGTGACCATTCCTCAAGACGGTATATAGTAAGCTGTAGGGCTCGTTCAGCTGAAACAACATTTCTAGATGCAACATATATCGCAAAATCATCTACAAACAACGAACATTTAACAGGGTATACGCAACTTTTCACAATATTGTTAATGGCAACCGCAAATAGGGTACAACTAATTACACTCCCCTGCGGTATACCATTTTCCAAATCAAACCTGTTTGACAAACTCTGACCAACCCTTACACGAAATGATCGGTCATCCAGAAAGTCTTTAATGAAGGCCAACATGTTCCCAGCGATGCCCCACTCCCGCAAGGTATTAAGAATACCTCGTCGCCAAGCCGTATCATATGCTTTTTTCAAATCAAAGAATACGGCAACAAGGCGCTGCCGCAATGCAAACGCATTGCAGATAGCCGTCTCAAGGGCCACCAAGTGGTCTGTCGAAGACCTCCCTCTCCGAAAACCGCTCTGTTCAGGAGCGAGGAAGTCATTCTTTTCCAGATACCACATGAGACGACTATTCACCATTCTAATTATCTAACTAAGTAATGTTAAACCTTGTGATACGTCACTGAGGAAGAATAGAAGGGAAGAAGTTGTCATCGCGCGACTTAGAATTGGGCACACCAGATTAACCCATGGGTATCTCATGACGTCTGGTGATGCTCCAGTTTGTGGCAGATGCGATTGTCCTTTGTCAGTCAAACATGTATTGGTTGATTGCGTCTGCTACGCAGCTCTGCGTCGGCGATTCGAGATTCCCTCTGACATAAGGAATATACTCGGTGACGAAAGCCCTATTTTGGACGCAACTTTAAAATTTTTACGATCCATCAGTGTTTACAACAGTGTCTGATAGTCTAGGGTGATCTGTAATGTTTTATTTGTTCTATTCAGTTATATTTTATAGTGTATGTTTTATATTAGTTATTATAAGTGTATATTTATATGTTTGTGTATTTATTATTTTTAATGTTTTATATGTGTATTTGTGTATGTTTTTTATATTTTCGTGGCCCCTTTACAGCCATTGCTGTGATACTAGTTTGTAAGATTTTTAATTCATACGTTGTAATTGTTGTTCAATCTTACTGTGATATTAGATATAAGTTTGTGTTTGTATGTGTATCTTATAAGTTTTATTTTTAATATAAATTTTATTTATAAATTAATTTTGTCTGTGATATTTCTAGTTTTAAGTTTTATATTGTAATACAGGGAGTGCGTTCTACACTCGGGCCCTTTACACCCGTGTGTAGAACAACGGGCGATGATAACCGTCCAGGTTGTACGCCCTAAAAAAAAAAAAAAAAAAAAAAAAAAAAAAATCATCTCCGCCAGGCGAGGTATTTCGAGAAACTTTGAGCGCTTTTCTTAGTTCAGGCATTGAAAAAGGAATGTTCAGAGGATCATTTGTGTCCGCTATATGAAAAGGAAGATATTCAATGGTTTTCTTATGATTTTGAAATTGAATTGAATATGAAGACGTGAGAGACGCTGATCTTAACGAAGAACCAATTGCATTCGCAATGTCGATTGGTGACGTAATCACGGAACCGTCAGTTTGCAACCCTGCAATTCGGTGCGGAGACATCCTTCCACAAACGGACCGCAGTTTTCTCCACACCGTTATCACAGGGGTACTCCTATTAATATCTGCAACATAACGGCTCCACGACTCTCTCTTACTCTCCAGAAAGATACGCCTACAGCAGGCCCGAGCTCTTCGGTAAGCTTCCAGGTTAGCATCCGTAGGTCTGCGACTAAAAATTCGCAGGGCCCTACGGCGGTCCTGAAGAGCCTCCTTACACCGATTATTCCACCAAGGCACCGGCGGCCGCCGCGCTTTACCCGATGTTTTAGGAATGCTCTGGGCAGCTGCTGCAGACATCCTCTCCACAAAGGAAGACAACAGGCTTCGTGCATCATCATCATCTTCATATTCAGATTCCATCAAACTTGAAAACTCATCCCACCGTGCAAGCTTCTCTATCCATCGTTTTGGAAGGTCATCGACAGACTGATAGTCAAAAAACTCGACCACCACCGGTCGGTGATCACTTCCGTACAGGTCCGGCAGTACTCTCCACAACAACCGTGGAACAAGGGACGGACTACAGAAAGTAAGGTCCAAGCATGACCAGGAACCTGTTGAGGATGACATGAATGTTTCAGATCCATCGTTCAATAGACATAAGTCTAAATCACTCCGGACCCTCTCCACCATGTGACCTCTACCATTGCACAGTGAGGAGCCCCAAGAATAATGGTGACCATTGAAATCTCCTAGTAATATACATGGACTTGGTAACTGTTCCAGTAATTCTCGTATGGCTAGGTATGAAATTTCTCTATTTGGTGGTAAGTAAATATTACACACACAAACTGACAACGGGACAGTAATCCTGATTGCCACGGCCTGAAGATCCGTCTGAATATCCAGACTTATCGGTTTGATGCAACCGGACCGGCTGACGTCTCACACCAACTGGAGACGTTCTTGGCTCGGTTAACTCGTGCGCCTTTAAAACCGCAGCAGAGGTTGATTGCGCTTAGGGGGTTTTTGATCCCCAGGCTCTATCACTCTTTGGTGTTGGGTAGGTGCAACGGGACGATACTGCGTCGACTTGATTTGCAAGTCAGATCATCTATTAGGAAGTGGTTGAGGTTACCACGTGATGTCACCATTCCCTTCTTCCATGCTTCAATTCGGGAGGGTGGGCTAGGCATTCCGTGTCTTGGTCTCACTGTTCCCGCATTGCTCTTCTCCCGACTGTCATCGCTCGAGTTGTCTTCTTTTGAGGCGGCTCGAGTCTCCTACATCTCTGCTTGGGTGCAAGGTCGGCTTGCCTTCGCCCAGCGTGCTCTCACCATTTCTGGTGAATTTCTTTTAGATCCAGAGAAGCGGTTCAAGTACTGGCGCACTCAGCTGTACTCGTCTGTTGACGGGTCTGAGCTGCGTGAGTCGGGTAAGTGTGCGGCGTCATCATCGTGGGTCTCGGCCAACTCCTTGTCCATTCCTGGCCGGGATTATGTTCAGTATGCTCACGTTAGGATCAACTGTTTGCCCTCGGCGGTTCGAACTTCAAGAGGCCGTCGAGATCAGCAGTCCACCCGCTGTCGTGCAGGGTGCCGTGTCGACGAGACTTCGGCTCATGTCATCCAGAGCTGCTATCGTACTCATGGTGGTAGAATTCTGCGCCATGATGCGGTAGCGAAGATCGTCGCCGGCGCCTTCAAACGCAAGATCTACGTGGTCCAGCGAGAGCATCACTACAACACCGAGGAGGGTCTGCGGAAGCCTGACATCGTTGCTGCTAAAGATGATTGCGCCACTGTAGTCGACGTCCAGGTCGTGTCTGGTGCACGGCCGTTGTGGAAGCAACTTGAAGAGAAGCTTAATTATTATAAAAACAACTTGTCCCTTGCGAGGGCTATCAAAGCGATGTTCCATGTCTCAACGGTCCTCTGCACTACAGCAACTTTAACCTGGCGCGGCATTTGGTGTGGAGAGTCCTTTAATGATCTGCGGGCTATGGGCCTCAAGGGTGGTGTGTTCCGCGAAGTTACCACCCGTGTTCTCCGTGGCTCTTCCACCAACTTCCACCAGTGGTCGCAGACAACGATGGGCAGATTTCGTAGGCAGCAGAGCAGAGCAGCGGCATTCACCATCCAGAGGTCGGCAGCAATTCCATCTGCGAGAAGGCCACCTCGAGCTGGCATCGGTTAAGGAGGTAGAAGAAGGCACTAGGGCACTGCGTCGCCCGCAATTCTGTCCACTCACCACCTTTTAATCTACTTTTTCCTTTCCTTCTATCCTTTAGTTTTCTCCGGTGTTCTCGGTTCGGGCTGGTGGGACATCTTCTTCCACCAGTTTACGTCGAGACACCTATCTTCTCTTTCCTGGCGCACAATGGAGATAAAAAATAAATAAAAAAATAAAGTTAAGAGAATATTGTATAGCTTCGTGGAGTCGCAGTGAAACAGATCGGGAATGGATTCTTTCGATTGTAGGGTCACTTATAAATCTCAATCTTCTAACATAGTGAGATCTTTTCAAATATTGAAAGATCCGAAATATAAGTTGTGTGCTTGCAACTCAAGCTTCCATTTAATGGGTGCGTGCGTCCTAGATGACGGCATGGAAATAGTCGGTTCAAATGTATATAGTGAACTCGCTCATAAAATTATCGTAGCTGAACAAAGCGCGAACACCACAAATATGTCAAACAAAATCGGATCTAGGAATCGCAACCGTTCTTTGGGTGGTTCTTTAAGGTCCAAATTGAATATATCTACTGATGAAACGTCGGGCGCTGATATGCGCTCGGCATTATATAGGGGAAATGCTCTTATGGGTGAGCATTCCACGGACGTCTGTCCGCGCCCAGGAGTAAATGTGTTTCAAAAGTCGCGAAATTTGCGTGAATCTTCAATTATTGGTGGTGGCTCTTCTACATTTAAGGAGCACGATGCACACCATCGCACTAGAGCTTGTACTTCAGACGGTCATATAATTGATCTTTCTGACGCAGATATTCAATCTTTATTACTAAAGTGTCTACAAAAATGAATGGACTCCTTGCTTATGTGGCAGGTGCATGGTCTAAGTTTTTTTTTTTTTTTTTTTTTTTAGGGCGAACAACCTGGACGGTTATCATCGCCCGTTGTTCTACACACGGGTGTAAAGGGCCCGAGTGTAGAACGCACTCCCTGTATTACAATATAAAACTTAAAACTAGAAATATCACAGAAAAAATTAATTTATAAATAAAATTTATATTAAAAATAAAACTTATAAGATACACATACAAACACAAACTTATATCTAATATCACAGTAAGATTGAACAACAATTACAACGTATGAATTAAAAATCTTACAAACTAGTATCACAGCAATGGCTGTAAAGGGGCCACGAAAATATAAAAAAACATACACAAATACACATATAAAACATTAAAAATAATAAATACACAAACATATAAATATACACTTATAGTAACTAATATAAAACATACACTATAAAATATAACAGAATAGAACAAATAAAACATTACAGATCACCCTAGACTATCAGACACTGTTGTAAACACTGATGGATCGTAAAAATTTTAAAGTTGCGTCCAAAATAGGGCTTTCGTCACCGAGTATATTCCTTATGTCAGAGGGAATCTTGAATCGCCGACGCAGAGCTGCGTAGCAGACGCAATCAACCAATACATGTTTGACTGACAAAGGACAATCGCATCTGCCACAAACTGGAGCATCACCAGACGTCATGAGATACCCATGGGTTAATCTGGTGTGCCCAATTCTAAGTCGCGCGATGACAACTTCTTCCCTTCTATTCTTCCTCAGTGACGTATCCCAAGGCTTAACATTACGTTTTATTTCCCGAAGTTTGTTGCCATGAGAGCCAGTCCATTCTACCTGCCAGGAATCAGTGATGACACGCTTCACCAGGCCCACGAAATCTGAAAAAGTCAGATATTGCGTGAAGGCCGGTTGGCGTGCCGCCTCCTTAGCGGCCAGATCAGCAGCCTCATTTCCAGAGATTCCGGCATGACCCGGAACCCAGCAGAAAACAACGCTTACTCCTCTATCGTTAAGCTGCTTCACGGTGCCGTGGACATCTACAACTAGCGGGTGGCGTGAATATAAATCAGTAATCGACTGAAGGGCACTAAGCGAATCAGTGCACACCAACACCCGACGCCCACGCACAGACTACAGACAGAGCTTTACTAATAGCGTAAAGTTCAGCCGTGTAAACACTGGTTCCCACAGGTAATCCAAACAAATAGGTTCTCCCATTAGCAACAAACGAGCAACCAACTCCAACATCCGACTTTGATCCATCAGTGTATACAACCGTAGATGGTTTAATAGCTTCAACTAACTCACTGAAAATGCTATTAAATACCACAGAACTTGTGTCTGCCTTTGAGTATTTACACATTTCAAAGTTAATGTGTAACTGAGCGATGGTCCAGGGTGGAAAGAGACATGAATTACATGGGTACACACGAGGAATCGCAATACCGAGGTTGTTGCATATCCCCAACGCTCTTACACCAAATGGTGAAGGCAATCGGGCATTCATCAGATGCAAATCATGACAAGGGTTGTTGAGAATGATGTCATGCAAAAAATGATAAGGTCTAGCTTTCAACTTGGCAAAGTACGTCAATACAAGCTGCTGGCGACGTCTGTGTAACGACATTTCTCCACTTTCAACTAAGATGCTGACAACAGGGCTAGAACGAAAAGCACCTGTAGACAATCGTAAACATGAATTGTGGATCGTGTCAAGCATTCTCAGCGAAGTGGGAGTAGCAGATGAGTACGCTACAGCGCCATAATCTATACGTGATCGCACTAGAGCCTTGTAGAGCCTTATCATACATGATCTATCAGCTCCCCAACATGTACCTGTAAGAACACGCAGAATATCAACCACCTTTAAGCACCTAGCCTGTAGGTCTTTTATATGCGGAACCCATGTAAGTCTTTTGTCGAATATAACACCTAGAAACCTGATTTCAGTGCTAACTTCGATATCCTGACCCATTAAATACAGTCTTGGAACATTATCAGTCCGTATTCGGCAAAACTGAATGCATTTAGTCTTCTCAGGAGAAAAACTAAAGCCAGTCTGCCGTGACCATTCCTCAAGACGGTATATAGTAAGCTGTAGGGCTCGTTCAGCTGAAACAACATTTCTAGATGCAACATATATCGCAAAATCATCTACAAACAACGAACATTTAACAGGGTATACGCAACTTTTCACAATATTGTTAATGGCAACCGCAAATAGGGTACAACTAATTACACTCCCCTGCGGTATACCATTTTCCAAATCAAACCTGTTTGACAAATTCTGACCAACCCTTACACGAAATGATCGGTCATCCAGAAAGTCTTTAATGAAGGCCAACATGTTCCCAGCGATGCCCCACTCCCGCAAGGTATTAAGAATACCTCGTCGCCAAGCCGTATCATATGCTTTTTTCAAATCAAAGAATACGGCAACGAGACGCTGCCGCAATGCAAACGCATTGCAGATAGCCGTCTCAAGGGCCACCAAGTGGTCTGTCGAAGACCTCCCTCTCCGAAAACCGCTCTGTTCAGGAGCGAGGAAGTCATTCTTTTCCAGATACCACATGAGACGACTATTCACCATTCTTTCCATCACCTTACATGGTCTAAGTTGCGTCGGGACGGTCAGCATGGGAGGGGGGCAATAGGGTGTACCCACTATCACTCGAGGCCAAGGCAACACTGTTGTGTGACTGTTATCCTCTTCAGACGTGACCGGCTTTGCATCTGTTGTCCGCTTGCTAATTCTTGACTCGCTGTGGCTTCCGGTATCCGCCTGCTGCCGTAAAATGTTGCTATATATATTTTTTTTAAAGTTGCAACACAATTTGTTTGGGCGCCTTAACCGGCGGAACGTCTTCGGGCGTTCGGACGAAGTTGTAACACGCTAGGGGAACGGGCATCGTGGCACGTAAGGCCGGAGTTATGCAGTGTCACCTTTTTGCCTTATCCCTAGGTCGTTTCGACAGCTCCGACTTCGGTCGGGGCCTGTGTTGCAACATGCGCGACTCTGAGTGCTTTCCCGTAGCGTCCCCTGTTAGTAGCCAACACACAAGACTTAGTTGTTGACACCGGAAGGAGGTGGAAGCAGGGCTCTCTTTTCTGTCCCACTTGTGGGGACCATTCGTGGTTTTCTGCCTCCATGTGCGGACTTGGTGCCTTCCCGTGGCGGTGTTGTTAGTACCTACCCAGTGCTTCTCTTTGTAGAAGTAGGGGGTAGGGAACCAGACCAAGACGTTTTCTTCGGAGGATATCCTGTCCTTGCGGATCTGCTAGTTCTTGTAGAACAGGTTGAATCAGAGTCGGAAGAAGCAGGAAGAATCCATGAGGCATCCTCACCCACAGCAAACTTCATCTGTGCTTCATTACTCTTTGCCTCTTACATCATTGGGTGGACTAACGGAGTGTTAAGTCTTTGGGGAGACCCTAAGCAATATCCTGAACGTAATATTCCCATTCCACCATCAACGTTCGGAGGCACGTATATGTCTATTGTGGAGGGATTTAGTCTGCGGGTTGCCAGCCCTTAGGACTGTTTTGTGTTGGCCCAAACGATGATTCAAGCCTAATTTCTAACCGTGGTGGCGTACAGCCTCGGAGCCACGGTCCAACACGTTCCCCTGAAGTATCTTTACCTTCTTCTGCTCCTGTTTCGCTCCCGGTTGTTCATCCGAATAATCCTGAGCAGCATATTTGTATTGATTGTGAAAGGCCTTTCAGGTCGAAGATTGGATTGGGAGTTCATCGACGATCACAACATCCAGAGTCGGTTAATGCCGAGACGGAAATTGTTCCTTTTTTTTTTTTTTTAAGGTATCATCGCCCGTTGCTCTACACACGGGTGTAAAGGGCCCGAGTGTAGAACGTACTTTTCTTATTTAAATATAACTTTTTAAAACTAAAAATATCACAGAAAAAAAAAATAAATAAATAAAATTTACAGACAAGAACATTTATATTAAAAAACTTATAAGATAAACATACAACCACAAACTTAAATCTAATATCACACTTGGAATAAATAACAGTTAAAACTTATAAAAACTTACAAACTAGTATCACAGTCAACAAAATAAAATTTACATAAAAGGTAATATCACAGATCTGTAGGTAAATAAAAAGGCTGTAAAGGGGCCACGAAACTAAATAAAAACATACACAAATACATAATATAAACTTAACACAAATATTCCCAATTCACAATCAGACATTGTCATACAAACTAATGGATCTAATAAATCTTAACGTTAAATCCAAAACATGGCTATCGTCGCCGAGTACATCTCGTAACTGGAAGGGTATCTTAAATCGCCGACGCAGAGCTGCGTAGCAGACGCAATCTACCAACACATGTTTAATTGTCAAAGGACAATCACATCTGCCACACATTGGAGCATCACCAGACGTCATGAGATACCCATGCGTTAATCTGGTGTGTCCAATTCTAAGTCGCGCGATGACAACTTCTTCCCTTCTGTTCTTCCTCAGCGACGTAGGCCAAGGCTTAACGTCATGCTTTACCTCACGAAGCTTGTTGCCATGAGAGCCAGTCCATTCTACCTGCCAGGAATCAGTGATGACACGCTTCACCAGGCCCACGAAATCTGACACAGTCAGATATTGCGTGAAGGCCGGTTGGCGTGCTGCCTCCTTAGCGGCCAAAATTGGCCGCTGCCTCCTTAGCGGCGAAATTGTTCCGGTTAAGGCAAGATGGTCTAATGAAGAACTTTTAATTATGGCACAATATGAGGCTCAGGCATTGAGTTCTGACGTCCGTTTTATGAATCAACACCTCATGACTCTTATTCCACATCGTACCTTGGAATCAATTAAGGGTGCAAGGCGCAAGCCAAACTATAAGAACATGGTTCAGGAGTTTCTTTCTTCTCAACAACCAATTCAACCTCAGAGTTCTTCATCAAGTGATACTGCAACCGTTCTGGAGAACTTGTCTCCAGTACGTTCTCCTGCAGCTGTGGAAATTAATTCCAATAGTCCAGAGGAAATATCTGTTACGGATAATAACATAAATCCCTTATTCCTCCAAGAGATCCAACGTGAGGTAGAAGCTCTTCAGGGAGTGTCCACGTACCATGCAGCTACCTTAATTGAAATAGCTGAGGCATGTATTGGCAATCAACCAGTACAAGGTTCGATTGATGATTGGATACTATCTACTTTATCCGAAGAGCGGCGTAATATAAGACAAACGTACCAGAACACCAGGTTTGTGCCGCGCAAGCAAGAGTACGCTGCATGTCAACAGCAGTTTATGAGAAATCCAGCCAGGGCGGCGAGGATGGTTTTAAATGGTGAAGCCTTTGTCAGGCTAAAGCCTGCTGTTGAATTTTCGACTCGTAGGTTTTTAGATCACTGGATTGAATTTGTGAGCAGACCATCTGTTCCATATGTAGAGGGTGACTATGTGCCCGAGACTGAGCTGGATAATTTATGGCCTCCTATTACATATGAAGAGTTGTTGGCCGTGACCGTGCCGTCTGGCGCATCGGGGCCTGATAATGTTTCATCGAGTACATGGAGAGTGGTGCCTAATAACATCAAGCTTTTATTGTTCAACATTGTTTTAGCAACGGGAGGTTTTTCCGAACGTATGCTGCGAAGCAGAACAATATTTATTCCTAAAAAGCAAGAAAATGCCACCCCATCTGGCTTTCGACCCATATCTATGGGATCAGTTGTTGTGCGTCACCTGCACAAAATCTTAGCGAAAAGACTACTGGACCGCGGGCTGATTGGTGGTCAGCAGCGATGTTTTTCGGATGGATGTGCTGAGGGAACTTCAATGCTGGCTGCTGTTCTACATCAGGCTCGCTCGACGTATAAGAATGTCAACATTGCTTCCCTTGATGTGGCAAAAGCATACGATTCTCTGTCACACCATGGTATCGTGCAGGTATTGCGCAGGCTGAGGTTACCAACACGGCTCATTCATGGGAATTGGCATGCGGCTGCAGGGGCAGCAGGTATCGGTGCGAAGTACGTCGCTGAGTCTGTCGTGGGTGTCCAGTACCCTGCTAGGTTCGGCGCGTTCTCATCGGAGGTCAGGCATGACGATATGGGTAGGGAAGAGAGGGAAAGAGCTACGGCTAGGTTACAGGAGGAAGCGGCGAAGATCGCCAAATCCAAGAAGGAGGGTAAGCGCAAGACGGCCAAGGCTAGGCGGGACGACCTTTTTAGGTCTAAAGAAAGAGCCGCAGCGATGGAACGGCAGGAGGAGAGGAAGTTCCAGGAGAGAAGGAGGGAGAAGAAGGAGGAGTTCCGGTGGGAACATATGAGGAATAAGGAGGGGTGTAGCTCGGACATTGCTGAGAGGCGCAGAGGGTGGGCTGCCGAGAAGGCAACGCTCAACCGGGCCTAGGCGGAGAAGGACGCCAAAGATAAGATCAAGAAAATGGAGAAGCCATTGAGGAAGAAGGAGCCGGCCATGAGGAGGGAGTATGAGATTTTTTTTTTTTTTTTTTTTTTTTGTTTTAGGGTGAAAAACCAGACGGTTATCATCGCCCGTTGTTCTACACACGGGTGTAAAGGGCCCGAGTGTAGAACGACTTTACATATTTAAATATAACTCTTAAAACTAAAAATATATTCATAAATAAAATTTACAAAAAAGAACACTTATATTAAAAACTTATAAGATAAACATACGAACACAAACTTAAATCTAATATCACAGTTGGAATATAAATAAAATCTACAACCTATCACCTAAATCTTACAAACTAGTATCACAGCAAACACAATATAATTTACATTAATATCACAGACCAGAAGGAAAAAACGGCTGTAAAGGGGCCACGAAAATAAAAACCATACACAAATACACATATAAAATCAATTAATACTACAAGTTCCCCATTAGATATCTTTATATACACTAATGGATCTTAGGAATCTCAACGTTGAGTCTAAAACATGGCTATCGTCGCCGAGTACTTCTCGCAACTCGCAGGGTATTTTAAATCGCCGACGCAGAGCTGCGTAGCAGACGCAATCTACCAAAACATGTTTAATTGTCAAAGGACAATCGCATCTGCCACACACTGGAGCATCACCAGACGTCATGAGATACCCATGCGTTAATCTGGTGTGCCCAATTCTAAGTCGAGCGATGGCAACTTCTTCCCTTCTGTTCTTCCTCAGCGACGTAGGCCAAGGCTTAACGTCATGCTTTACCTCACGAAGCTTGTTACCATGAGAGCCAGTCCATTCTACCTGCCAGGAATCAGTGATGACACGCTTCACCAGGCCCACGAAATCTGACACAGTCAGATATTGCGTGAAGGCCGGTTGGCGTGACGCCTCCTTAGCGGCCAAATCAGCAGCCTCATTTCCCGAGATTCCAGCATGACCCGGAACCCAGCAGAAAACAACGCTTACTCCTCCATCATTCAGCTCCTTCACAGTGCCGAGGACGTCCACAACTAGCGGGTGGCGTGAATACACATCACTAATCGACTGGAGAGCACTGAGCGAATCAGTGCACACCAACACCCGACGCCCACGCACACAGACTACAGAAAGAGCTTTGCTGATAGCATAAAGTTCAGCCGTGTAAACACTGGTTCCCGCAGGTAATCCAAACAAATAGGTTCTCCCACTGGCAACAAACGAGCAACCAATTCCAACAGCCGACTTTGATCCATCAGTGTATACAACCGTAGATGGTTTAATAGCTTCAACTAATTCACTGAAAACGCTATTAAATACCACTGAACTTGTGTCTGCCTTTGAGTATTTACACATCTCAAAGTTAAAGTGTAAGTGAGCGATGGTCCAGGGTGGAAATATACAAGAATTACATGGGTAGGCACGAGGAATAGCAATATCGAGGTTGTTGCATATCTCCAACGCTCTTACACCAAATTTTTTTTTTTTTTTTTTTTTAAGGCGAAAAACCTTTGCGAGGTTATCATCGCCTGATACATAATAAATAAAATCTTATAAGCTAATATCACAGCACAAGCTATAATACTCTAAAAAACACACAAAACATAAACACATAAACTTAAACTTAATATCACAGTTAGAAAGAAAAACACAGAAATCACATTAATACTTATGAAATTAAAACCTTAAAACTAGTATCACAACCAAAAAATTAAAAATTTCATTCAAAAAAAAAATTTAAAAAAAATCAGACATAAAAGATCACAAAGGGCTGTAAAGAGGCCACTTAACATGAACACATATGAATATAAACTTATAACTAATATAAAACACAGAAATCACATTAATACTTATGAAATTAAAACCTTAAAACTAGTATCACAACCCAAAAATTAAAAATTTCATTCAAAAAAAAAATTAAAAAAAAATCAGACATAAAAGATCACAAAGGGCTGTAAAGAGGCCACTTAACATGAACACATATGAATACAAACTTATAACTAATATAAAACACATACAATATGGTAACTAAGAGTATTAGAACATAATATATTAGACACTGTTGTATACACTGATCGATCGTAAAAATTTCAAAGCCGCATCCAAAATAGGGCTTTCGTCACCGAGTATATTCCTTAATTCAGAGGGAATCTTGAATCGCCGACGCAGAGCTGCGTAGCAGACGCAATCAACCAATACATGTTTGACTGACAAAGGACAATCGCATCTGCCACAAACTGGAGCATCACCAGACGTCATGAGATACCCATGGGTTAATCTGGTGTGCCCAATTCTAAGTCGCGCGATGACAACTTCTTCCCTTCTATTCTTCCTCAGTGACGTATCCCAAGGCTTAACATTACGTTTTATTTCCCGAAGTTTGTTGCCATGAGAGCCAGTCCATTCTACCTGCCAGGAATCAGTGATGACACGCTTCACCAGGCCCACGAAATCTGAAAAAGTCAGATATTGCGTGAAGGCCGGTTGGCGTGCCGCCTCCTTAGCGGCCAGATCAGCAGCCTCATTTCCAGAGATTCCGGCATGACCCGGAACCCAGCAGAAAACAACGCTTACTCCTCTATCGTTAAGCTGCTTCACGGTGCCGTGGACATCTACAACTAGCGGGTGGCGTGAATATAAATCAGTAATCGACTGAAGGGCACTAAGCGAATCAGTGCACACCAACACCCGACGCCCACGCACAGACTACAGACAGAGCTTTACTAATAGCGTAAAGTTCAGCCGTGTAAACACTGGTTCCCACAGGTAATCCAAA
The DNA here is from genome assembly GCA_035578175.1 of Catonia carolina. NCBI lineage: Eukaryota > Metazoa > Arthropoda > Insecta > Hemiptera > Achilidae > Catonia > Catonia carolina. The sequence continues at coordinate 335,752,968 of JAQMRL010000001.1, forward strand.
CAAATAGGTTCTCCCATTAGCAACAAACGAGCAACCAACTCCAACATCCGACTTTGATCCATCAGTGTATACAACCGTAGATGGTTTAATAGCTTCAACTAACTCACTGAAAATGCTATTAAACACCACAGAGCTTGTGCCTGCCTTTGAGTATTTACTCATCTCAAAGTTAAAGTGTAACTGAGCGATGGTCCAGGGTGGAAATAGACAAGAATTACATAGGTAGACACGAGGAATCGCAATATCAAGGTTGTTGCATATCTCCAACGCTCTTACACCGAATGGTGAAGGTTGTCGGGCGTTCATCAGATGCAAATCATGACACGGGTTGTTGAGAATGATGTCATGCAAGAAATGGTAAGGTCTAGCTTTCAACTTGGCAAAGTACGTCAATAGAAGCTGCTGGCGACGTCTGAATAACGACATTTCTCCACTTTCAACTAAGATGCTGACAACAGGGCTAGAACGGAAAGCACCTGTAGATAATCGTAAACATAAATTGTGGACTGTGTCAAGCATTCTCAGAGAAGTGGAAGTAGCAGATGAGTAGGCTACTGCGCCATAATCTATACGTGATCGCACTAGAGCCTTGTAGAACCTTATCATACATGATCTATCAGCACCCCAACCTGTACCTGTAAGAACACGCAGAATATCAACCACCTTTAAGCACCTAGCCCGTAGGTCTTTAATATGCGGAACCCATGTAAGTCTCTTGTCGAATACAACACCTAAGAACCTGATTTCAGTGCTAACTTCGATATGCTTACCCATTAAATACAGTCTTGGAACATTATCAGTCCGTATTCGGCAAAACTGAATGCATTTAGTCTTCTCAGGAGAAAAACTAAAGCCAGTCTGCCGTGACCATTCTTCAAGACGGTATATAGTTAGCTGTAGAGCTCGTTCAGCTGAGACAACATTTCTAGATGCAACATATATTGCAAAATCATCAACAAACAACGAACATTTATTAACAGGGTATACGCAACTTTTCACAATATTGTTTATGGCAACCGCAAATAGGGTACAACTAATTACACTTCCTTGCGGTATACCATTTTCCAAGTCAAACCTGTCGGACAGACACTGACCAACCCTTACACGGAACGATCGTTCATCTAGAAAGTCCTTGATGAAGGCCAACATGTTTCCAGCGATGCCCCAATCCCGCAACGTATTGAGGATACCTCGTCGCCAAGCTGTATCATATGCTTTTTTCAAATCAAAGAATACGGCAACGAGGCGCTGCCACAATGCAAACGCATTGCAGACAGCCGTCTCAAGGGCCACCAAGTGGTCTGTCGAAGACCTCCCTCTCCGAAAACCGCTCTGTTCAGGAGCGAGGAAGTTATTCTTTTCCAGATACCACATGAGACGACTGTTCACCATTCTTTCCATGACCTTACAAACAACACTTGTCAAGGAAATGGGACGGTAGTTGGAGGCCAATGTTTTATCTTTACCAGGTTTGAGGATTGGAACAATAATTGCTTCTTTCCAAGTTTTTGGAAGCTTTCTAGAAGCGTATATTTTATTAAAAACATGTAGGAGTTGCCTTAACCCAGAATCCGGTAAATGCGCTATCATCGAAAGTGTAATTTCATCTCCTCCAGGTGAGATATTTCGAGATACTTTGAGCGCTTTTCTAAGCTCAGGCAATGAAAAAGGAATGTTTAGAGGATCATTCGAGTCCGCTATAAAGAAAGGAAGAGATTCAATGGTTTTCTTATAATTTTGAAACTGTACTGAATATGAAGACGTGAGGGAAGCTGATTTAAAGAAGGAACCAATCACGTTAGCGATGTCGGACTGTGATGTGATCACAGAACCGTCAGCTTGCAACCCTGCGATTCGATGTGGAGACGTCCTTCCACATACCGAACGCAGTTTTCTCCATACCGTTGTCACAGGGGTACTCCTGCTAATATCTCCAACGTAACGGCTCCACGACTCCCTCTTACTCTCAAGAAAGACACGCCTACAGCAGGCCCGAGCTCTTCGGTACGCTTCCAGGTTTGCATCCGCAGGTCTGCGACTAAAAATGCGCAGGGCCCTACGGCGGTCCCGAAGAGCCTCCTTACAACGATCATTCCACCAAGGTACCGGCGGACGCCGTGCTTTTCCCGATGTTTTATGAATGCTCTGGGCAGCTATGCAGACATCCTCTCTACAAAGGAAGACAACAGCTTTCGTGCATCATCATCATCTTCATATTCAGATTCCATTAAACTTGAAAACTCATCCCACCGTGCAAGCTTTTCAATCCATCGTTTCGGAAGGTCATCGACAGGCTGGTAGTCAAAAAATTCGACCACCACCGGTCGGTGATCACTTCCATACAGGTCTGGCAGTACTCTCCACATCAACCTTGGAACAATGGACGGGCTACAGAAAGTAAGGTCCAAGCACGACCAGGATCCTGTTGAGGATGACATGAATGTTTCAGATCCATCGTTCAATAGACATAAGTCTAAATCACTCCGGACCCTCTCCACCATGTGACCTCTACCATTGCACAGTGAGGAGCCCCAAGAATAATGGTGACCATTGAAATCTCCTAAGATGATATATGGAGCTGGTAACTGTTCCAGCAATTCTCTCATGGCTAGGTATGAAATGTCTGTGTTTGGTGGTAAATAAACATTACACACGCAAACCGACACCGGGACAGTTATCCTGATTGCTACAGCCTGAATATCCGTTTGGATATCCAGACTTATCCCTTGCATTGACTGGTGAAGTAATATTGCAACCCCATTACCAGGGCCACCATGCAGGGAATCTTTCCTAAACATTTCGTATCCACGAAAGGATAATCGGATATCAGGTTGTAACATCGTCTCTTGCAGGCAAAGCGCAAACGGACACTTATCCCGGATCAATATCTTTATATCTTCATACCTAGACCGGATCCCGCGAACATTCCATTGAATTAAACTATTAAAGGGTATTTCGCAACGGAGGAGTTACGTTTCAAACACAATTTTCTCCTTCCCTTTTTTCCCTTTTACTTGTATAAAGCCCTTTTCTAGGGCCGATGAATCTCCTATCATATCGTGGATCTTGGACCCAGACGGAGGAGATTTTAAAAATTTAGACGCTTCCGCTGGAAGCGTCTTGGATACTAAAAGGGGTTTTCCCTTTGAGGTAGAGGCTGTCTTACTTGACAGCTGAGCTTTTGTACTCTGCGTCGCAGAAAGGTTACACACTTGAGACACTGAGCTCTTTGAACCAATTTCTGTTTGCTTGGTGCTTAATAACGCTTTAAGTGCAGAAGTTAGGGAAGCAACCTGTTTAGTGAGGTTCTCAACAACACTCTTCAACTCAACGCATGACGAGCACTCACCAGACACACGAGGCTGAACACTAGTTGCAGCTGCAAACGAAATGTCAGGCTGGACTGCATTTCGAATGCTATTTAGTTTTCTGTACTCACTCCGGGCAGCGGGAAAGGAAAGCTTCTGTTCAGACGAAATTTTCTGAATTTCCCGTTCTTCTTTATACTTGGGGCATTCCCGAGACCTTGCTGAATGACTTCCTTTACAGTTTGCACATAGTTCTTTTTCAGAAGTGCATTCGCTATCTAAGTGGTCAGGTGAACTGCACTTTGCGCATATCGCAGGTTTTTTGCAGTTAGTTTTCGTATGTCCGTATTCCTGGCTCTGAAAACAGCGCAGAGGGTTTGGGACATACGGTCTCACTCGAACAGACAAATAACCCAACTTAAGGCGATCCGGAGGTTGAGGGGTGGAAAATGTTATGATAAGTGTCGGGGTACCGACATCAATTCCATTTTCCCGACGCGTAACTCTTTTGACTTGCGTCACTCTCTGGGAGGTAAGCTCCTCCAATAACTCAGCCTCAGACATATCTTGTATATCTCGAGAGTAAACCACTCCTCGAGATGAGTTGAGGGACCTATGCGGTTCAACGGTAACTGCAGTACTTCCAATTTGAGTAATTTTAACAACGCTGCTACTTTGCTTCGCAGACGTTGTTTCAATTAACAAAGTACCATTTCTTAATTTTTTAATAGAGTGTGGCGATCCACAAACCGACTGCACAGACCTGTTAATAATGAAGGGGGAAACTTTTGATAGCGACCCTTCTTCTGCAACACAACGAACAACGAAAAATTTGTCCGTGTTACTTAATACACCACTATCACTATCGTCAGACAAGCTAGACCATAGTCTTTTAAAACCAAGGGAAGATTGTTTAGTTGACATTATCTAAGTGCTTTTCCAGTCATCGTGAAAGCAAGGTGCGGGCGGAGAGATGACCCGCGCACGCCGCAGGTCCCTAGTAAAAAGAAGGACCCGGCCGAGTACTCCCGGCAGCCATCTCCCACATATTTCGTCCGGGCCGGGGAGTCAGGTACTGCCTGACCCACTGATACCGACGTCCCAGAAGCTCGCACGCAGCAGTAAGAGCTCCGACACTCTTACCCATGGTCCACTTCTTGCCACAGTACCGAAGCGACTGGAAGGGCTAAAGAATGGCGCAAAGCCTCGGCAGAGCAAGCTCACAGCAGCACAACCACAGTCCAGACCTTCCAATCCGGAAAGGGTTACGCACGACCAGCCCGCAACCCATCCTCGCCAGCATTATAAATGTGTGTAAGAAAACTTTGTGTATGTGTTGTGTGTAGGGTATGTAAATGTGTGTGTTGAAAGAAAGTGTGGTGTGTGTGATGTAGTATTATTGTTGTGTGTAGTGTAAGAGCAACCTGTGTATAGTTTTGAAAAAAGGTTAACTCTTAGCTGGGGTCCCGGGGTTGCCACACCCGAACACCCACATAAAATGGTGAAGGCTGTCCCACACCAAATGGTGAAGGCTGTCGGGCGTTCATCAGATGCAAATCATGACAAGGGTTATTGAGAATCATATCATGCAAAAAATGATAAGGTCTAGCTTTCAACTTAGCAAAGTACGTCAACATAAGCTGCTGGCGACGTCTGTGTAACGACATTTCTCCACTTTCAACTAAGATGCTGATAACAGGGCTAGAACGAAAAGCACCTGTAGATAATCGTAAACATGAATTGTGGACTGAGTCAAGCATTCTCAGAGAAGTGGAAGTAGCAGATGAGTAGGCTACAGCGCCATAATCTATACGTGATCGCACTAGAGCCTTGTAGAACCTTATCATACATGATCTATCAGCTCCCCAACATGTACCTGTAAGAACACGCAGAATATCAACCACCTTTAAGCACCTAGCCCGTAGGTCTTTAATATGCGGAACCCATGTAAGTCTCTTGTCGAATACAACACCTAAGAACCTGATTTCAGTGCTAACTTCGATATTCTGACCCATTAAATACAGTCTTGGAACATTATCAGTCCGTATTCGGCAAAACTGAATGCATTTAGTCTTCTCAGGAGAAAAACTAAAGCCAGTCTGCCGTGACCATTCTTCAAGACGGTATATAGTTAGCTGTAGAGCTCGTTCAGCTGAGACAAGATTTCTAGATGCAACATATATCGCAAAATCATCAACAAACAACGAACATTTAACAGGGTATACGCCACTTTTCACAATATTGTTTATGGCAACCGCAAATAGGGTACAACTAATTACACTTCCTTGCGGTATACCATTTTCCAAGTCAAACCTGTCGGACAGACACTGACCAACCCTTACACGGAACGATCGTTCATCTAGAAAGTCCTTGATGAAGGCCAACATGTTTCCAGCGATGCCCCAATCCCGCAAGGTATTGAAGATACCTCGTCACCAAGCTGTATCATATGCTTTTTTCAAATCAAAGAATACGGCAACGAGGCGCTGCCGCAATGCAAACGCATTGCAGACAGCCGTCTCAAGGGCCACCAAGTGGTCTGTCGAAGACCTCCCCCTCCGAAAACCGCTCTGTTCAGGAGCGAGGAACTTATTCTTTTCCAGATACCACATGAGACGACTGTTCACCATTCTTTCCATGACCTTACAAACAACACTTGTCAAGGAAATGGGACGGTAGTTGGAGGCCAATGTTTTATCTTTACTAGGTTTGAGGATCGGAACAACAATTGCTTCTTTCCAAGTTTTTGGAAGCTTTCTAGAAGCGTATATTTTATTAAAAACATGTAGGAGTTGCCTTAACCCAGAATCAGGTAAATGCGCTATCATCGAAAGTGTAATTTCATCACCTCCAGGTGAGGTATTTCGAGATACTTTGAGCGCTTTTCTAAGCTCAGGCAATGAAAAAGGAATGTTTAGAGGATCATTCGAGTCCGCTATAGAGAAAGGAAGAGATTCAATGGTTTTCTTATAATTTTGAAACTGTACTGAATATGAAGACGTGAGGGAAGCTGATTTAAAGAAGGAACCAATCACGTTAGCGATGTCGGACTGTGATGTGATCACAGAACCGTCAGCTTGCAACCCTGCGATTCGATGTGGAGACGTCCTCCCACATACCGAACGCAGTTTTCTCCATACCGTTGTCACAGGGGTACTCCTGCTAATATCTCCAACGTAACGGCTCCACGACTCCCTCTTACTCTCAAGAAAGACACGCCTACAGCAGGCCCGAGCTCTTCGGTACGCTTCCAGGTTTTCATCCTTAGGTCTGCGACTAAAAATGCGCAGGGCCCTACGGCGGTCCTGAAGAGCCTCCTTACAACGATCATTCCACCAAGGTACCGGCGGACGCCGTGCTTTTCCCGATGTTTTAGGAATGCTCTGGGCAGCTGCTGCAGACATTCTCTCCAGAAAGGAAGACAACAGCTTTCGTGCATCATCATCATCTTCATATTCAGATTCCATTAAACTTGAAAACTCATCCCACCGTGCAAGCTTTTCAATCCATCGTTTCGGAAGGTCAACGACAGGCTGGTAGTCAAAAAATTCGACCACCACCGGTCGGTGATCACTTCCATACAGGTCTGTCAGTACTCTCCACATCAACCTTGGAACAATGGACGGGCTACAGAAAGTAAGGTCCAAGCACGACCAGGATCCTGTTGAGGATGACATGAATGTTTCAGATCCATCGTTCAATAGACATAAGTCTAAATCACTCCGGACCCTCTCCACCATGTGACCTCTACCATTGCACAGTGAGGAGCCCCAAGAATAATGGTGACCATTGAAATCTCCTAAGACGATATATGGAGCTGGTAACTGTTCCAGCAATTCTCTCATGGCTAGGTATGAAATGTCTGTGTTTGGTGGTAAATAAACATTACACACGCAAACCGACACCGGGACAGTTATCCTGATTGCTACAGCCTGAATATCCGTTTGGATATCCAGACTCATCCCTTGCATTGACTGGTGAAGTAATATTGCAACCCCATTACCAGGGCCACCATGCAGGGAATCTTTCCTAAACATTTCGTATCCACGAAAGGATAATCGGATATCAGGTTGTAACATCGTCTCTTGCAGGCAAAGCGCAAACGGACACTTATCCCGGATCAATATCTTTATATCTTCGTACCTAGACCGGATCCCGCGAACATTCCATTGAATAAAACTATTAAAGGGTATTTTGCAATGGAGGAGTTACGTTTCAAACACAATTTTCTCCTTCCCTTTTTTCCCTTTTACTTGTATAAAGCCCTTTTCTAGGGCCGATGAATCTCCTATCATATCGTGGATCTTGGACCCAGACGGAGGAGATTTTAAAAATTTAGACGCTTCCGCTGGAAGCGTCTTGGATACTGAAAGGGTTTTTCCCTTTGAGGTAGAGGCTGTCTTACTTGACAGCTGAGCTTTTGTACTCTGCGTCGCAGAAAGGTTACACACTTGAGACACTGAGCTCTTTGAACCAATTTCTGTTTGCTTGGTGCTTAATAACGCTTTAAGTGCAGAAGTTAGGGAAGCAACCTGTTTAGTTAGGTTCTCAACAACACTTTTCAACTCTACGCATGACGAGCACTCACCAGACATACGAGACTGAACACTAGTTGCAGCTGCAAACGAAATGTAAGGCTGGACTGCATTTCGGATGCTATTTAGTTTTCTGTACTCGCTCCGGGCAGCGGGAAAGGAAAGCTTCTGTTCAGACGAAATTTTCTGAATTTCCCGTTCTTCTTTATACTTAGGGCATTCCCGAGACCTTGCTGAATGACTTCCTTTACAGTTTGCACACAGTTCTGTTTCAGAAGTGCATTCGCTGTCTAAGTGGTCAGGTGAACTGCACTTTGCGCATATCGCAGGTTTCTTGCAGTTAGTTTTCGTATGTCCGTATTCCTGGCACAGAAAACAGCGCAGAGGGTTTGGGACATACGGTCTCACTCGAACAGACAAGTAACCCAACTTTAGACGATCTGGAGGTTGTGGGGTGGAAAATGTTATGATAAGTGTCGGGGGTACCGACATTAATACCATTTTCCCGACGCGTAACTCTTTTGACTTGCGTCACTCGCTGGGAGGTAAGCTCCTCCAATAACTCAGCCTCAGACATATCATGTATATCTCGAGAGTAAACCACTCCTCGAGATGAGTTGAGGGATCTATGCGGTTCAACAGTGACTGCAGTACTTCCTATTTGTGTAATTTTAACAACGCTGCTACTTTGCTTCGCAGACGTTGTTTCAATCAACAAAGTACCATTCCTTAGTTTCTTAATAGAGTGTGGCGAGCCACAAACCGACTGCACAGACCTGTTAATAATGAAGGGGGAAACTTTTGAAAGCGACCCTTCTTCTGCAACACAACGAACAACGAAAAATTTGTCCGTGTTACTTAATACACCACTTTTATCACTATCGTCAGACAAGCTAGACCATAGTCTTTTCAATCCAAGGGAAGATTGTTTGTTTGCCATTATCTTTAGTGCTTTTCCAGTCATCGTGAAAGCAGGGTGCGGGCGGAGAGATGACCCGCGCACGCCGCAGGTCCCTAGTAAAAAGAAGGACCCGGCCGAGTACTCCCGGCAGCCATCTCCCACATATTTCATCCGGGCCGGGGAGTCAGGTACTGCCTGACCCACTGATAACGACGTCCCAGAGGCTCGCACGCAGCAGTAAGAGCTCCGACACTCTTACCCATGGTCCACTTCTTGCCACAGTACCGAAGACCCGAGAGGGTCTAGGCTAGGCAAAAGAAGGAGGTGGAGAAGCTCAAAAAGCAAATGCCGGGGTCGACATCGGAGACGACCTGGTCGCAGGCGCCAGTGACCGAGCCCGTGGTGGCGAGGCCTACTTCTGGCAGGACTCCCCCTCAGGACCGGTTTCTGTTACGCTGCAGACAAGGAAGGCTCCGGTTGCTGAGCCTGAGGCAAGGCGGAGCCCTGTAAAGGATGTCAAGCGGGATAGTCCTGTGCGCGAGATTAAGCCCTCCTTCAGGGCTGTCTCGTACGCAGCCGTGGTGGCGGCCAAGATTTTTTTTTTTTTTTTTTTTTTTTTTTTTTTTAGGGCGAAAAACCAGACGGTTATCATCGCTCGTTGTTAACCGTCTGGTTTTTCGCCCTAAAAAAAAAAAAAAAAAAAAAAAAAAAACGGGCAAGAAGAGCAAGGCAATATGCAGGATTAAGGACGAGCCAAGGAGTGGGGGAAGTGGCTCGGACGGATTGTGTTGTGACAGTATTCTCTCTCTCCGAAGTAGGTCATACCAGAGTGATAACAAATAGAGCAATTAAAACAATAATACATTTAACCACAAAGAAGCCCTAACTCAAGCAAGCGCGGGTAAACGGCGGGAGTAACTATGACTCTCTTAAACGTTAACGTGGGGCGGGTGAAGAGCCCGGGGCGTCTTGGGGCGTTCGGACGAAGTTGTAACACACTAGGGGAACGGGCATCGTGACACGTAAGGCCGGAGTTACGCAGTGTCACCTTTTTGCCTTATCCCTAGGTCGTTTCGACAGCCCTGACTTCGGTCGGGGCCTGTGTTGCAACATACACGGATCTGAGTGCTTTCACATAGTGTAACGTCTGGTTTTCTGAGTTACAATTTCTCTCCTTTTCTGCTGGCATGTGCACTCTGTCGGGTTGTAATTGTACTTGAGGTGTATGACGTTATTGTTTCTGTGACGTATGCTTCTACGTGACGTAGTTGTTTTTTCGGCTCGTCGGCCACCTTGTCTGGTGATTAGCTGCCATGTTTGATTCGGAGTGGACCGTTTCTACCTTGTGAAATGTTAAACTAATTAAAAATGTTATTACTTAATTATGATATCTTCAACTTACCCAATTTTGGGTTCCAAGCTACCGTTATGATGCAGTCAGAGATGTAAATTTTGTAAAGTACATGTCGTTAATGAAAGGTTACTCGATCTTTCTTGAATACTAGTGAGAAGGATTCATGAGAATATATGGAGATTATTATTATGGTAAAACTGGATTCGCAAATCATTTGCAATGATCAGGTATGATCGATATCAGAGATTCTGAAATCGATTCCCGTTCGACTTTCATGGATTGATCCCCCATTCAGACCTGATGGTTACAATTGTGTACGTAAATTTCAAAGCAATATTACTTGCGTTTTTAAACTATTTTTACTATATAAACCTGTTGGTTACAATTGTGTACATATTAACTAATGATTGTGCTCTTGAGTCCTGCTATCTGTAGTTCTTAGAATGAAATAAGTCGTAGTTTCCGAGGTGTAGTTAGGGACAGTCCATTGCTTGGTGTGTTGCAATTTCTCGAGTGGCGTAAAAATTGTTTTGATTACATTTAATGTTAGTTTCATTTTTAAATGAGGTTTATTAAGGTTTGAACTTATTATAAACTCTGGTTTAAAAGTATAATAGTGGTTTGTTATTTTCGTACAGTTGTGTAAACTTTATGGTTACATTTGTAACCAACGGGACTGTAGTGTAAAATGTATGTGATGTCAACATAACCTACAACATAACCTTTTGTACAGCATGTGCGTATGTTCTTTCGCTGGTTTGTTTGTTTTTGAATAGTTCTTTGTTTCTGTTCGTACTTTCTTGTATTCTATAATTAATTATTCAAGTACGTTGTGTTATTTAATTTATATTATTATAAATTATTTATTATATTATTATAATGGATAAACCAGGCCCTAGTAAACAAGTAGATGTTTTTATACCTGGTGAACATGATGACAGAATTACTGATATCATTTTTGATGGCGAGATTTCTGATTGTGGAGATTTATCTGACGAAGAAAATAATATTGATGATGATAATACTCCAGTAATTACAGATTTACATCGACATAAAAAATTAGTTCGTGTTGGTTGTGATAAATTTCAACCTTCAAATGAGTACATTCCAGTGATAGGGTTACAGGGTAATAATGATGATGATGATGATGATGAATTTGTAAATGTACAAATTACTAATGATAATGTTTCAGATAATAATGAATATAGTGACATTACAGTAACTGATAAAACTGAAATTAGATGGAGGCGTAAATTGGTTAAATCTACTGAAGCATTAGAAGTGTTTCAACCATTGTCAGATGATGATGATGATGAATTACTAGCTCCTATCCACTATTTTAAACGGTATATTCCAGATAATTTGTTTTTAGAAATGGCCGAAAAAACTAATCTTTATGCTATTCAAAATTGTGTTACCAGATTTAAACCGACCGATAGTGATGAAATGCAAGTACTATTTGGACTGCACATTATGACAAGTATAATTAGATTACCTCGCATACGAATGTACTGGGAAAACTCACTAAATTTAAATATTTTTTAGAAAACATGACTAGGGATAGGTTCTTTGAACTGCGTACTAGTCTCCACATAGTGAATAATCTAGAAATTCCGAAAGATAATAAAGACAAATTTTTTAAAGTGCGACCTTTATACAATGCAATTCGGTCTCGCTGTTTAGAACTACCAGCAGAAGAAAACTTCTGCGTTGATGAAGGAATTATTCCTTTTACAGGTAAATTTTCTGTAAAACAATATGTAAAAGGAAAACCAACTCCATGGGGTATAAAAGTATTCATGTTGTGTGGGAAGTCAGGAATCGTGAATGATTTTATATTGTATCAAGGTGCGACCACAGAACTAAACATCCAAACATCAAAACAATTTGGTGTAGGGCCTACTCTTGTTTTAGAATTAGTAAAGAAAATATTGGGTAAAAAAGGACACAAGCTATATTTTGACAATTATTTTTCTTCTTACCACTTATTCCAAGTACTGAAGGAGAAGTGTATTCAAGCTGGTGGTACTGTAAGACTTAATAGATTTGGTGGAAGAAATATCCCATTCAGTAGTGACAAGGAATGCATGAAGAAACCAAGAGGATACAGTGAGGAAGTTACAAGCCAAGATGGTATAAGCTTAGTCAAATGGGTAGACAACCGACCTGTGGTTCTCTGTTCAAATTTTATAGGAAAGGGTATAGAGGACAAAGTTGAGCGGTGGGACAAGAAACAAAAGGCATATGTGGAAATTGATCGACCCCAAATAGTGAAAAAGTACAACCACGCAATGGGAGGAGTCGATTTATTTGATCAATTAATTGCTTATTATCGGATATTCTTGAAATCAAGGAAGTGGCCACTACGAATGATATTTCATGCTGTAGATTTTAGTGTAGTGCAAAGCTGGCTGGAGTATAAAAAAACAGCGGAAACACTTGGGGTAAAAAAATCTAAAATTCTGGATCTACTTCATTTCCGACTTAGAATTGCACAGTCCCTAATATATTATCAAAAGAAGACTCCACAACGAAAGCGAGGTAGAGTACCTGAAAATGAAGTTACATCAGACACGCCTGTCGTGCGAAGAAAAACTAATGAACCTCGACCGATTGAAGAAATTCAGTATGATATGATGGATCATTTACCTTTACACGATGACAGTGTTCATCCAAGTCGATGTAAATATCCAAAATGTGTTGGACGGTCAAGAATAAAGTGTCGCAAGTGCAATGTTCATTTATGTTTGCAGAAAGACAGAAATTGTTATGTACGATTTCACACAAAATAACTATTTCATGAGTATAAAATATGTATATAGATTTCTAGTTTGTAAATATGGTTAATTGAAGACATTAATTAGTGAATATTACTGTGAATTATTTATTAGTGAATTAGTGACATTATTAGTGAAACAAAGTAGTAACATTATTATTGAATTACTTGGTGAATATGCAAAGAATTTGAGAAAAATGAACTACTTCAAATATGGTATAGTAACTGTTTTTTTTTTTTACTTTTACATATTTTTATAATATAATACTGATAATGCATGCTTTGAAATTTAATTTGTTATAATATATACTTACTGTAATAAACACTACCATTTTATAGCATTCGAGTCTATGATAAGGACTATAGTACAATATTACAGTAGTAGCCTATATGTTTTTCCAATAGGTACATACACAACATTACAGTCCCCATGTACACAATTGTAACCATAAATTTTCTCAAAAACCAAAAAACTTAGCCCCTAAAAATTTATGTGAAAAATAACAAAAAAAATAGGAAATTAAAATTATCCAAGCAGAAATTTAATTAAATGATTTTGAAAAATCAAAATATATATTTTGAAAAATCAATGTATATATTTATATACATTGTAATCTATTCAAAATCTAAATTTTTTTAAATATTCTTTTCTAAATCTTTTGGAATACTAAAACTATTTTAATTATTGTTGAAGTAATGATATGTTTGCTAAATTAGGCAGCTAATCAACTATTTATGAGATTAACTCTTTTTTTTGAAATTGAAAACATTACCAATATACTATTAAATCAACCGAATTTTCCTTATTTAATTTTATTATATTTTTTTGAGCTCAAAAATAAAATGATTAATATTATGATATTGGAGTTTTTGAGGATCTAAAGGATTATTTCTTTATAATAAATTTTTTTAAATTTAAATTGCTATACCAATGTTTTATGTACACATATTTTGGATGATTCTGATGTAAAATCTGGTATGAATTATAGTTAATCTGTTAAATTTTTTTATAAATTTATTAATTGTTGTAGGTTCATTAAATGTTTTATTACGGTTATGTATTGTGTCTTTATTTATATATCACAACAGTTTTTTTTTAACTCTTCTGGTAATCACGCCACCAGACTTGCTAATTTTTGGGTATCTTGGGTCGATACTGAGCAACGTGATTACAGTAGCGTCCCCTGTTAGTAACCAACACACAAGAACTCAGTTGTTGGTGAACCAGACTCAGAACGTTTGGCTCCAAGGTGACGGGTTTCCAGCCCAACTCACCTTTGCCACCCATGAATCAGGACAAGACACAAGCAAAAGGCCTCGGAAACCCAGTCATCCCCCCCGGGATGACTTTAGCCTTGATTCTTCCCCTCTTCAGCCTTCTTCGCCAGCTTCTTCTTCTGCTGCTCCAATTATGCCTCTGCCTGAACCCCCATCTGTCTGTACCGTCTGTCAAAGGTCCTTCACGAGAAACACCGGCCTAGGTGTTCATCGTCGTCGTGCACATCCCGATGTGCACGAAGCATCGATCCAGCTATCTTCTTCTAAGGTACGCTGGAACCCTGAGGAGATGCGTCTTATGGCTCGTCAGGAAGCGATTGCCACACGAAGCGGCGTGCGATTTCTGAATCAGCACTTGGTGTCCCTCATGCCAACGAGAACCCTTGAGTCCATCAAGGGGATTCGGAGGCGTGAGGACTACCGTCAACTAGTGTCCGCCGCCGCGGTCAACTTGGAAGCCTCGTCTTCTGGGTCGTCCATCACTTCATCTTCTTCGTCGGGTTCAACTGCTCCGGCAGTTGTGTCTCCCGCGCTTCCTGTTCAGCTCGACGTCACTCCTCCTCCACCAACACCTGGCCCGTCTGTCGCGTATGTTCCATCTCCTGCTGTGGTCCAGTCATCTTTTATTTCACCTCCGCCAGCATTTTTGCTTCCGGCGTCACTCCTCGATACGTCGCCCGAATCTGACTCCGTTTTTGTGTCACCTGGTCCAGTACGTCGTCCGCTCCCTCTGAATCTTTCTACATCCCCAACTCATGAAGAGTGGCAGTCACTCTATACTTCTATTCCGGCTGCCATTCAATCTCTAATTCCCGTGGTAGCAAATCTTCGTGGGTGGCGGTCCCACGAAATCCTTGCTCTTGCCCAGTCTCTTCTGGCTGGGCAGCAGCAAGACCCTATTCAGCTGTCTTTGGCTGAATGGGTCTCCTCTGTCTTCCCCCTTCCGCAGTCGCCTGACTGTCAATCTTCTAAGCGCCCCGCCAGGCGTATGCCAGTGCCGAACCCTACCAGTCGGCAAAAACGTCGTTGGGAATATGCCGCCACGCAGCGACTGTTTCGCAAGAACATGTCGAGGTGTGTCCGGTCTGTTCTTGATGGCGTCCCCTTATCGACGGATCCCCCAATGCCGGATATCGGTGAGATGTTCGGTTTTTGGACGGATCTCGTCACACAGCCTTCTGTCCCTGTGGCTGGGAAGCGTCGCTACCCAGTCGACCCTTCGTTGAAATCTGTGTGGGGTCCCGTTACGTGCGAGGAGGTCGCAGCTGAGGGTGTTCCCCTTAGCTCGGCAGCCGGACCTGATGGGATCTCTCCACGGATGCGGCGTGCTGTCCCTGTTTCCCTTAAGGCCCTTTTCTTTAACCTTATGCTGTTGTTGGGCGGCTTTCCAGTGTCTATGCTGGTTAGTCGTACCGTCTTCGTCCCCAAGAAAGGGGGCACAGGTCGGCCATCGGACTTTCGTCCGATCTCCGTTTCTTCGGTTGTAGTGCGGCACCTTCATAAGGTTCTTGCCGGTCGCCTACACCAAGCCCGAATAGGTGATGTCCGCCAGCGTTGTTTCGACGACGGCTGTGCGGAGAACACCTCCGTCCTCTCCGCTCTACTTCATAATGCTCGCTCTTCCCTTAAACCTTTGCACTTCGCCTCCTTGGATGTTGCAAAGGCCTTCGACTCGGTTTCGCACGAAGCAGTCTGTTTTGCGGTTTCGAGGTTGGGCCTGCCGCCGGAGTTTACCTCCTACTGTAACGTCTAAGTTGAAATACGTTACTGTGGGTTTTTGTTTCATATCTGGCGCTGCATTTCTGTTTGTATTAATAATTAACTCTGTTCACCGTAAGCTGACGCTATCTGTCTTTTTTCCATTGTACTATTCTAGCCTGTGTTGAATTTTATTTCTGGTAATTTAATTATGTACGTTTTTTCCTTGTTCGTGTACACTCTTGGTTGTATTGTGAAATCGAACGGTCGCTTACATTAATATGTTTCGCCGAATTTATACTTTTATTCTTTTAGTTAAAGAATGTCGTTTTTATTTTAAACTGTTGCGTGATTATTATTGCTAATGTGTACACAAATTATAATTAGTTAAATTGCAATTATGATTAGTCTTTTTATCTGCTGTTTTTTTTAAATTTTTTTATGATGTTACGTAATTTGTAATAGTCTTTACCGGGTTTGTGTTTTACCATTTTGTTCATGAAAATTTTCTTGGTTTCACCGGCTAAATTTATTTCGTGTTCTACTCTGGGACTGTTCTTCGGCTATAGGAGATTTCGGCTATAGGAGATTTCAACTATGAGTTCGATTCGATTCAGGAATATTTTCTGTTTTAACAATTTGGAGGGTTGAAGTTTGGATAGCTGTGCCATTCACCTTACCTTGCACAACTTTGGTTCCGGAGGATGACTCTCCCGGGTTCGATTCCCGATTCCAGAAAATTTGGCTGCTAAACATATGTCACTTCCTGCAGTGGCTGTTTAATCTATTCTACTGTTTATTTGGCCGATGATCATCGATTCTATCCTGGAAGGTTTGATTTCTGCAAACCGGTATGTCTGGTTAATTTTTTTTTTTGGGGAAAATTTCTGTTGTTTCTACTTGAACGTTTCTGCGCTCGTCAGGAATGTTTGCCTGTACTGTGCATGTCCTGAACGGAAAATATTGGTGAACGAACTTGCCTATTACTTAACTTAAAAATATTTAAAATCAAAACTTTATCATGTTTTCCTCTTTTATAATGAATGTTCTTTATTTATAATCTTGGCGTTTATTATTATAAATTTTTATAATTTTTTTATATATTTTTGTTTTTCTTATTGTCTTTAATAATTTTGTAAAAGCTACCATGGTACGCAATGCATTAAAAAAAAAACTATTATGATATCATACTATTAACAGACTATGATCTGATCTGATGCAAAATTAATTCTTCCATTAAAAAGTTTTTTTACTATAGTAAATTCTTCAAAAATAAATAAATCAGTTTAATTTTGGTAAAATTGTATCTGTTACAATGAAAACTTAAAATATCTAACTGAAACTTATTATTCATTAAATATTGCAGTTTAAATTCATTTGTGAGATTCTCTTAAAATTTTCCTGAAGTTATTTATTCAGGCACTTAATTCTGTAATAACTATATTGTGTTCATATTACTATTTTTCTGCTTTTTATTTTAAAAAGAAACAACTTGGATTTGTTACTAATTAATTAATATTATTATATTTCTTTTTTGTGTGTTTTCTTAATGCAATTATAATCATATGCAACAACAGCTCTTTTTTTTATTTGGCTTCCTTGTGTTTTTGTCCACCCCTGGGCCAACCTATCGATGTGGATAGAGGGGGGGAGGTGACACTACGTCGGGTTCCTGTACTCGCATTCCGCGACTCAGTTCTCTCTTTGTGGCTCGGTTTCCCCTCTTGTCCCCGTTTCTCGAGGCGTTCGTCAAGGTGACCCCTCGTCGTCGCTTCTCTTCTCCTATGTAGTTGATCTGGCTTTAAAACAACTGCCGGCTTCAGACGTTTTAGTGGATTTCCTTGGTTGTAGACTTAACGCTTTTGCGTATGCCGATGATGTCATCTTGTTCGGCTCTACGGCTAAGGGTCTACAGGCGTCTATCAATGCCTTCGAGTCGACCGCAGCTAAGTACGGTCTTGTGTTGAATGCGGGGAAGTGTTCTGCATTTTCCCTCGTTCCTCATGGGAAACGGAAGACGTTCCGGGTGTTGACTGAGGGACAATTCCACCTGTCCAACGGTCCGATTCCACAAATGAATTCCCTCACTCGTTGGAGGTATTTAGGTGTGGAGTTTGATGCAACCGGACCGGCTGACGTCTCACATCAACTGGAGACGTTCTTGGCTCGGTTAACTCGTGCGCCTTTGAAACCGCAACAGAAATTGATTGCGCTGCGGGGGTTTTTGATCCCCAGGCTCTATCATTCTTTGGTGCTGGGTAGGTGCAACGGGACGATACTGCGTCGACTTGATTTGCAAGTCAGATCATCTATTAGGAAGTGGCTGAGGTTGCCACGCGATGTCCCTGTTCCCTTCTTCCATGCTTCAATTCGAGACGGTGGTCTGGGCATTCCTTGTCTTGGACTTACTGTTCCCGCATTGCTCTTCTCCCGTCTATCATCGCTCGAGTCGTCTTCTTTTGAGGCGGCTCGAGTCTCCTACATCTCTGCTTGGGGGCAAGGTCGGCTTGCCTTCGCCCAGCGTGCTCTCACCATTTCTGGTGAATTTCTTTTAGATTCAGAGAAGCGGTCCAAGTACTGGCGCACTCAGCTCTACTCGTCTGTTGACGGGTCAGTGCTGCGTGAGTCGGGTAAGTGTGTGGCGTCGTCATCGTGGGTCTCGGCCAACTCCCTTTCCATTCCTGGCCGGGACTTTGTTCAGTATGTTCATGTTAGGACCCACTGTTTGCCCTCGGCGGTTCGAACTTCGAGAGGCCGTCGAGATCAGCAGTCCATCCGCTGTCGTGCGGGGTGTCGTGTTGATGAGACTTCAGCTCATATCATCCAGAGCTGCTATCTTACTCATGGTGGTAGAATTCTACGCCATGATGCGGTAGCGAAGATCGTCGCCGGCGCCCTCAAACGCAAGAGCTACGAGGTCCAGCGTGAGCATCACTTCAACACCGAGGAGGGTCTACGGAAGCCTGACATCGTTGCTGCTAAAGATGACTGCGCCACTGTGGTCGACGTCCAGGTCGTGTCTGGTGCACGGTCGTTGAGAAGACAGCATGAAGAAAAGAAGAATTATTATCAGAACAACCGATCCCTTGAACGGGCAATTCAAATTATGTTTAAAGTCTCAACGGTCCTCTACACCACAGCAACTTTAACCTGGCGCGGCATATGGTGTGAAGAGTCCTATAATGATCTGCGGGCCATGGGCCTCACGGGTGGTGTTTTCAGCGGAGTTACCACCCGTGTTCTCCGTGGCTCTTCCACCAACTTCATCCAGTGGTCGCGGCCAACGATGGGCAGATTTCGTAGGCAGCAAGGCAGAGCAGCAGCATTCAACATCAGGTCGGCAGCAATTCCATCAGCGAGAAGGCCACCTCGAGCTGGCATCGGCTAAGGAGGAGGAAGAAGGCATTAGGGCACTGCGCCGCCCGCAACGCTATCCCCTCACCACCTTTCTCTACTTTTGCTTCTACTTCTATCTTTCACCTTTCACCGGTGTTCTCGGTTCGGGCTGGTGGGACATTTTCTTCCACCAGTTTACGTCGTGACACCGTTCTTCATCTTTCGTGGCGCACAATGGAACTAAAAAAAAAAAAAAAAAATAAAAAAATAAAAAAAAAATAAAAAAAACAAAAAAAAAATTAAAAAAATAAAAAAAAAAAAAAAAAAATAAAGTTCCTCATAAGTTCGTTCCTCATGGGATAATGTGCCCTTTTTTTAAAGAACACGAGGTTATTTAATCTTATTTTGAACCAGGTGTAGGCGGATGCCGAATTTATATATTAACTAGTGATTACTAGGTAGTGATTATAATTGCACTTTTATATGTAAATTTAAAATATTACATATATATATTAAGTAAATAGATATTACTTATATATAATTATATTACTTGAGGATTGGTTCCCCTGTAATTAATATTTAACGGAGTTTAAGTCTAGGACTAACTACGTTAAGTGCAAACTGGTGTAGATATATACCTTAAAAGTATTTAGATATACTTATTATTATCGTTTATTAAGTGGATTTGCTTTCAAAATTGTAACATGCAGATTTTCATGATGATTTTATTTTTCTTATTTTTAATTAAATATTCTATAGAAGTTGTGAACTTGGAAGATATATCAGTGATTTGCCGTGAGATAACAACCATCAGAGAACATGATTTGTGTGAATATCTGGGCTTTCGTTTTCCTGACAGTGTGAAATCTAGACTGTTTACCGAGGATGATTTAATGATTATATTGAAGAAAAATGCAACTAAAATCTCTAGGAAGAAGAGATGGGTTAGCTCTTTAATAACTGGGGCTTAAGTTTTGTTGTCAGAATCGGGAGTATTGAGGAAAATCAAGCTAAATTGTTTTGAATTCTTGAAGAACACAGGAGAGATGATTATCTCTGACGTCTTTAACTATTTAATTAGTAAGGATGTTTTGGTTGATGTATATGCAGAGACATCTGATGTCGTTTTGATGCCGGATTATTGTTTTTATGAACCAATTAAGAACACTTTCTCTTGTTCAATAACTAATACTAGTAAATATGCCACGAATTGTGGAATGAAAGATGTGTTTATTCCAACGAACGATGAGATTTATCGTCATATTAAGGACACATATGGACAAGAAGGATTGAACACTTATATTGTATGGCCAACTATTAAAGTCCGTGAACAAGGCGCCTCTATGAGGAAGTCTCAATGTTTGATCTTGGACATTAATTTCCAATGGTTTATGTTTAGCGATTATTACGCATCATGGCTTGTTGATCAAGAAGGAATCCCGTAAAGTTCCTCATAAGTTCGTTCCTCATGGGATAAAGTGATTGGAGCGAGTGTGCGTATATCTATAACCAATCCAGTTAAAGGAGACGAATTTCACGATTACACGAAATACGCGGTGGCGTATAATTTGCTTCGTATGTTGGTGTGCGTATTAGTTAATCCTAATTTATACGTAATTCCTAATGACATGGCGATAAATGCGCTTGAGGTTAGCGTTTATGAGGTATATGCGAGGTTATTGATTATGCTATTAATACCCCCGTCAGTAATCCCTTACTCACACAGGATACGCATGAATAATGCGATATGCTGGTTCATATTGCAATATAAGTTACCCCACGATAGTGGTGAGTACAATGAATTCCCAACCAGGGTTAGTTCACGGTGGAATACTGGTCAGTAGATTATTTGTCGTTATTATTTAACAAACACGCTTTCCAATTGAGCACGTCACGTGTATCTGCAGAAAAAACGGTTTACACCTTTCTGGTCGAGTATTTCAACACTGATAAGCCTAGTGTTCTTTATGATGTTGTGGGAGTCACTAAAGCTGACGGTGAGGTTTGCCAACATTTGGTTAGTACGATTTCCCCCTATCTACATGGAGGCTTTAATTATGATTACCCAACTTTTAATGAATATAAAAGGGTTAAGGGTGCAGATATTTGGGAATGACAAAGCAACGGTATTACCCACTCGATATAGTCATAGGTGTGAGCCAGATATGGCTCACCTCCTTCGAAGGTTGAGGGCAATTCGAGACTTACTATCTGAATTTCATACGTCGCCCAGCAACTTCCCCCCTAAAAAATGTTCGGGATTCAATTCGTGGGATGTGTTAACGCCAGTCTTACCCGGGTTAAGTAAATCATATTCTCCCGCTGTTCTAAATATTTCCAATTTGATTGTTTCCGTGTGACCTCACTGATCACGACATTTTCTCCCTCCCTCTTCCTTACATATCCGGCTTCTTCATTATGTACACTATTGTTTCAGCTTTCATGATGGATGGAAGCGTGCTTGCCATCGGCGCGTAGCGCGTGGCTTGGGGTGTCGATACCCTATCATTCTACGTCTGCAATCTTGTCTCGTTCGTTTATTCTTCGTTTGCGATGAACTTAAATCGTTTATTGCTACAGTAGAACCTCTTTAATCCGAACCCCAGTAATCCGAACGTCCACTAATCCGAACGCCATCGCGATGAAAAAAAAAATCATTGCGCGAGAGTGTTTGAAGTAATCGTCACTCCTTCACTAAACGCGCTATAGGAATTGCGCGCCGAAACCAGGTCAACAACCTCCCCCTCCCTTACTCTCGTCACAACAACTCTAAACATTCCAGTGCTCAGTCGCTATTTATTGTCTCAGTTGGTGTGTTGTTTTTCAAAGTGCGTTCAGTACAGTATACGTTTACTTTACAACTTAGTGTTTACATACACTGTATCTGTTTATGTAGTTTATTGTGTGTTCAGTAGATTGTTTGCGATAACAGTGACTGAGTTCAGTTAATCTAAAATGTCATCAAAACCATTCCTGAAACGGAAACATAAAACTTTAAACTTGGAAAAAAAATTAGAAATCACAGAACGACTTAAGAAAGGTGAAAGTGGTGCGTCATTAGCCAGGGAATATGGAGTTGGTAAGTCAACAATTACAGATATTAAATCCAAACAAGATGCCATATTGCAGTTTGCATGTAAACAAGACAGTACTGAAGGACCTAAAAATAGAAAAACCTTAAAAACAGCCAATAATATGGATCTTGAAAATGCACTATATTTGTGGTTCACACAAAGAAGGAGCTTGGGTGAACCAATATCAGGTCCTCTAGTTTGCGAAAAAGCTCTCTATTTTAATCAAAAGCTCAACGGGCCTCTTGATTTCAAGGCTAGCAGTGGTTGGCTGAGTAAATTTAAGCAACGGCATGGAATAAGACAGCTTGATGTTCAAGGGGAAAGCTTATCTGGTGACTACATGGCTGCAGAAGCCTTTATAAAAACATTTAAAGAAACTGTAAATGGTAATGGGTATTCAAGGGATGATGTTTATAACGGTGATGAGACCGGCGTAAATTGGCGCTCATTGCCAAGAAAATCTCTTGCATCTCGTAATGAAACTCGAGCTCCCGGATACAAAGTTAGCAAAGACAGAGTAACAGCTATGGTTTGCGCTAACGCAAGTGGCACCCATTCACTTCCTTTGCTGCTTATTGGTAAAAGTGTGAAACCACGTTGTTTCAAAAACTTAACATGTCTTCCTGTTACTTACAGGGCACAAAAAAGCTCTTGGATGTCCTCTGATATTTTTCTTGATTGGTACACAAATACATTTATACCAGAAGTAAAGAAATTTAGAGAACAAGAAGCTAAAACGGGAAAAGTGTTGTTATTAATCGATAATGCTCCCACTCACCCTGACATTGACATTTTGAATAATATTGATGAAAACTTCTCAGTTATGTTCCTTCCACCAAACGTAACTGCCCTCCTCCAGCCAATGGATCAGGGTGTAATTTCTAAGACAAATAGAATGTATAGGAAAGAATTGCTTCGGCAGCTACTTTTAGCTGAAAATGACGAAGAAAGTGTGATTGCCTTTACAAAAAAATTAAATCTTAAGGACTGTTGCTATATTCTAGTGAGTGCTTGGGCCAGTTTAACACACCAAAATCTGGAAAATGCATGGAATAAGTTATGGCCTAAGCCTATCAACAATGAATTAGTTGAAGGTCATGAGAATTCTGCAATCACTGAAGAAATTGTTGAGCTTTGTCAGTCTATTCCTGGATTCCAGCAATGTGATGTTAGTGATGCAACTGAGTGGATTAACAGTGACCAAAACGATCCAGGGTATCAAATTTATAGTGATGATGAGATTATTTCTATTGTCACTGAAAAAAATAACATCTCTGAATCTGAAGACAGCAGTGATGAAGAACAGACTTGTAATTCAGGGCCATCTCATGCCGATGCGTTAACTGCTTTAGAGTCAGCTATAAACTGGTATGAAAAGCAATCTGAATGCTGCTTGCCGCAATTGATGGTTTTAAAACAGATTCGAGACTTAGCAGCCAAAAAGCGCTCCTCATCGTTAGTTCAAAAGAAAATGAGTGACTTTTTTAAACGTTAAAACTGTATTGTACAGGAATTTATGTTATGTTTATTGATGAACAGTTCTATAATTTCTCTACCAATGTATTCTATTTTTACTATGTACAGTAATTGAATAAACTATGTTGTACACTACAAAGCATTTCTCTCTTTTTTGAAACACTTATGATCCATTTTAGCCATGTTTTACCTGTTGTATGTAAATGCGCAATACTGTAGTGTATTTTCTGTAATCCGAACGATTTGCTAGTCCGAACTCCCCCCGGTCCCAATTAGTTCGGATTAAAGAGGTTCTACTGTATTTGCGTTGTGTGAATTATTATATTCAATTGCTCATGTTATTTGTATTGTGAAATGTTACGTTTATTAATTGTAATGTTTATTAGTGCTATACCACGTGCGCTTCTTCAAGTTTGATGTCATTTCTGGATCTAAGGTAAGTGCGTCTTTAATTTGTTATGAATAGTTGATCAATTGTGTGCATTCCTATGTTCATGTCCTGTCTATTCGTTCCTATCCGTTTCGTCATTTCGTTTAATTGTCTATTTAATCATCTCGTTTATTCTCTAAGTCGTTATGGTTGCGGCAAGCAACTACTTAAAAACTTGCCTGGTCCTCTGGTTAACTCAATTAATCGTTTACTAATTACGTTAGAATTATTCATTTCGAATTTGCTTTATTGTATTTATTCAACGCTCGTACTAGCGCTAACATTTTGGTCCGCTCGGGCATTGGATATGTATCAGTAATTATGGCTACAGTCAATTATATATATACTGTTTTATTATTTCATTAAATTCGTTAATTACACATTGTGTAATCATCTGTGTTCATTGTGTTAAGGGCGGGTATAGGTATATCTGTTGCGTATATAGTCTGTTGTATCTTGCTTAGAATTACCGCGTGTATTGTGACGTCACATTCTGCGCTTCGCTTCACTGTTAACCTCTGTTCAAGAATTGTCACAGTCGCCATTTTCTCCGTCTTCATCCTATACACGACGCTCTACTGCGCAGACTCTCTCCGCCCATCTCTCTCGACCGGCAATCCGGTTCACTTACAAGCTGAATCTCATACTTCACGTTTCATGGTTCATAACCTTCAATGCTAAATCGTTATACTGACCTGATTCCATCAGCTGTTGTTTATTTACATTTTTTCAACTTGTGTTTGTTTATTGATTTATTCATATTATCTTATTCATATTTATTCGTTTATTTCTGTCAACATGGACGATTATAAATCATTACTTAAAAAACGTGATGTAATCAATAATCATTTAACTCGTTTTGAACAATTTCTTAAATCTGACGTCGAAATAACTCAAGTCAAGTTACGCTTAGAAGAATTCATCGATCTTTGGTCCGACTTCGAATTGATTCAAACAAAAATTGAATTATTACAGCCTGACAACAATTTTGAAGTCGAGCGTGCTAATTTTGAAAACAAATACTTTCAATTAATCTGTTCAGCACAACAACTAATTCAATCGTTAGATAAAACTGTGATTATTTCAAATCAAGTTAAAACCAATAATTCGCCATTGGTACAGTTGCCTCATATCCGTCTCCCATCTTACGATGGAGATATCACTAAATTCCAAAATTTCATAAGTCTATTCAACGATTTGATCCATAACAATCATGAATTGTCTCATGTACAAAAACTGCATTATTTAAGGTGCTCCTTAACCAGCGAACCGCTTCGTTTAATTGAGCATTTACCATTGTCAGCTGATAATTACTTATTGGCATATAATTTAATACTCGATCGTTATTCAAACTCTCGTAGAATTGCAAATGTACATTTAACTCAAGTTTTTAATTTCATCAAATCTGATACGCCCAACTATCAATCGTTAAAACATTTCTTAAACGTTCACGAAGCCGCTATTGGCGCTTTGCGAATACTCGATATTAATCTGCTTGAGTATCTTTTGTTTAATTTCGCTTATTCAAATCTAGATCCCGTTACTAAACAGAGTTTTGAGGATCAAAATTCTACATCTACCGTTCCTTCGTACGAAGCTTTGATCTCGTTTGTTACTGCTAAAATGCATTCTTGTGAGTTGCTTAATTCTTCTCAATCTATCGATAATTCTAGTTCATCGTATGCAAGTAAATCTAATGTCGATAAACCGGCAGTTCACAAACCGGTTTTCCGTAAACAACCGCAGTCTCCGACACTGCCTAAAAAACAGCATTCAGTTTTATTGGGTAGTAATCCTGCCAATTCAAATAGCGACGCTATCTATAAATGTCAGTTTTGTGGTTCCATTAACCATAATATTTTCAATTGTCACGAATTTCTCGCTATGTCTGTTGAAGAACGACATAAACAAATTTTTCAACTTCGTAGGTGTTTCGCCTGCCTGGGCAAACACTCTCGCAAAGATTGTAAATCTATTAAATCTTGTCGTTTATGTGGCGCTACTAATCACCACACACTGTTGCACGACGCACCAAGTCAAGTCGATTCCAACGTTCGTCATTCTGCATCAATTAATCCAAACAATAAATCTATTGTTACTAATTTCAATCGTAATACTAATTCTCAAGTTATTAATTCATTTGATCGTAATTCATCTACAAGTACTAGCGTTGATAAACATCCTTCTGCATTCAGTAGCGCCCGTTCAGACCCCGTTACTGAAAATACCGTGACTCCGCTCGATTCGTCTAATAGTAACTCTCTTTCATGTAGAACTGGTTCTCAAAAGGTTTTGTTAGGTACTGCTACTGTACTTATACAAAATCACTCTGGTAACTTTCTCGCTTTCCGCGCTGTACTCGACTGCGGATCCGAAGTGAATTTAATCACATCTCGCGCTGCAGAACTAATTGGCGCAAAAATAATTCCATGTCGTCAAAACCTGTTAGGCATTTCAGCCGCCACTACTCAAATTCAGGGTACTTCGCAGCTTACCATCGATTCTCAACTGAACAGCGATTTTCGTCTCGATACAACCGCCTTAGTAATTCCTAAAATTACTAATTGTTTACCATCTGTTTGTCTGTCTCACGAAGTTTTACAATCACACTCCGATAAAATTCTTGCTGATCCTGAATTCATACACTCCGCCCCTGTAGACATTTTACTGGGCGCCGAAGTGTTTCCTGATCTAATAATTCAACAAAATAATTCAATAATCAAAGGCAGTCCTTCTGCCATTTCTACAGTTTTCGGCTGGGTAATTTTTGGTAAATTACCATCATTGTCTACGGTTTTAAATAACCAACCTACCAACTCGTTATTCGCTGCTGTCGATTCGCTGTCTCAAACTATGCAGCGCTTCTGGGAGTCGGAAGAAATCGTCGCTCCCCCTGTTACCGATCCGGACGATGACTACTGTGAAAAGTTATTCTCCGATACCACCACTCGTGATAGTACTGGACGCTATATTGTTGCGCTTCCATTTAAGGCTAATTCTACATCGTTGTCTTCTAATCGTAACATTGCAAGTAGTGCTGCTAAAAAATTCGCTGTTAAAATTTCTCAGCAGCCTGTAGTTCAACAAAAATACCACGATTTCATGCGTGAGTATCTTAATCTCAACCACATGTCTCCTGCTTCTTCCATCGCTGAATACATAATTCCGCATCACGGCGTTTTTAAAACCGCCGACCCTAATGGGAAAATTCGTGTTGTATTTAACGCTTTCTTCTCTGATTGTCACGGCAATTCGCTTAATAATCAACTTTTGTCTGGTCCTAAATTACAAAAGGACATTTGTAATATTTTAATTTCTTTTCGTAAACATCAAATCGTTGTCTGCTCTGACATTAAAATGATGTATCGACAAATTCTCTTGCGACCTGAAGATCGGTCTCATCAGCATATTTTTTATTGTTCTGATTCAAGTTCCACACCTCAAGAGTTCGAGCTCAATACTGTGACTTACGGAGTCAAACCGTCTGCTTACCTAGCACAACGTACCTTGCTTCAATTAGTTGAAGATGAAGGCTCTTCTTTTCCTCTTGCGTCCGATGCTATACGTTCCAGCACCTATGTCGACGACATACTAACCGGCGCTTCCAATTTTAAGGAAGCTGAACTTCTAATCGACCAGCTCATTGAATTATTCGCTTTAGGAGGCTTTCAGTTGCGTAAATGGTCTTCTAATCATCCTGATCTTCTACAACGTTTTCCAAACGATCATCTGGAAAATCCAGTCTGCTTCTCGGACGAAACCTCGTCGATTAAAATCCTAGGGCTTCAGTGGAACCCCAACTCTGATTCGTTCTCGTATCATGTAATTCCTTTCGATTCGGAGGTCACAAAACGTACTGTGCTCTCCTATCTTGCGAAAATCTTCGATCCTCTCGGCTTTCTCACTCCAGTCACCTTCTGGGTGAAACATTTCTTGAAACAACTCTGGAACAACGATCTGCAGTGGGACGACAAGTTACCGCCGCTCTTCGACCGCGCTTGGAATAAATTCAGTTCTGATTTGTCTTCTTTACAAAATTTTCGTTTACCTCGGCTAATCACTGTCAACGGCGCTGAATACCGGATACTTGGATTCTGCGATGCTTCTGAGAAGGGTTACGCTGCTTGTGTTTACCTTCACGTGCAAACAGGTTCTCATTCTAACATGTTTCTACTCAAAGCTAAAAGCCGAGTATCTCCGTTAAAAAACGTTACAATTCCTCGTCTCGAACTGTGCGCTGCACTCTTGTTAGCCCGCTTAATTTTTTCAATTTCTAATTTTGCGAGCTCAATTTCTTGTTGTGAATTTCGATTATTCACTGATGCTAGTATCGTGTTGGCCTGGTTACAAACACCGCAACACCGCTTAAAGTTGTTTATCGCCAATCGTGTGCAACAAATTCTATCCTTAACCGACGTAAACTCCTGGTCTCATATTTCTACTGACCAGAACCCTGCTGATGTCGCATCTCGTGGCACCAACTGTACCGACTTGATCAATCACCCTTTATGGTGGCAAGGTCCGCCTATTTATCGTGCGCTATCTTCAAAATGGCCTGCGATTAATATTCCGTCTGTTTCTACCGACAAGCTCGATCTGCGGCAAGAAAAAACATGTCTCACCGTTTCTACTGATCCTTCGTTTCCTGACGATATCTTGTTAAAGTTTTCCTCGTTTTCTCGTCTAACTAGAATCATGGCTTATGTTCTGCGTTTCGTCAAAAAACTCAAGTCTCCTTCCGTCGTTTTCTCATCGTTTCTGACTTCAGAAGAACTCTGCGCTGCTACTAGCATCTGCGTAAAATTAACTCAACTGCGTTATTTCTCCGATGACATACATGCCATCACCAAGGGCAAAATGCCATCCAAGTCGCTTATTTCTTTGTCGCCTCTGCTCAACGATCAAGGTATTCTAACAGTGGGCGGTCGCCTATGCCGTTCTGCTCTTAGTACAACTGCACAGCATCCAATGTTGCTGCCTAAACACAGTCACTTAACAAACTTAGTATGTGACTATTTTCATCAATTGTCGCTTCACTCGGGACCTCGCACTACACAGGCTTTAATCGTTCAACATTTCTGGATTCTATCTGCTAGAAACGTAATCCGACACCCAATTCATCGCTGCATTAGATACAACGGACGACCTGCTCAACCAATGATGTCTACACTACCTTCTTCTCGTGTCACTGCTTCTCGAGCATTCTCATCTACTGGTGTTGATTATGCTGGTCCTTTCATCGTCAAAACTAACCGTCTTCGTAAAGCTTCCTGCTCCAAGGGCTATTTGTGTGTCTTCGTGTGTATGTCAACTAAGGCCGTTCATCTCGAATTCGTATCCGATCTTTCAACCGAAGCCTTTCTTGCTGCTCTGGATCGTTTTGTGTCTCGTCGAGGCCTGCCTTCGGACATTTACTCCGATAACGGCACCAACTTTGTAGGCGCTAAAAATAAATTTGTCGACATTTATCATTTAATTCGTAGTTCTTCCACTGCTATTGGAAATCATCTCGCTGCGTTAAAAATAACCTGGCACTTCAATCCACCTTCTGCGCCAAATTTCGGCGGGTTGTGGGAGGCCGCCGTTAAATCTGCCAAACATTGTCTACTTCGACTCATCGGAGACAAACCCCTGCTCTTCGAGGAGTACGTAACTTTATTCGCTCGTGTTGAAGCTGTCTTAAACAGCAGACCTCTGTTCCAGTTCTCATCTGACCCCAGCGAGGAAAGATTTATGTTAACTCCTGGGCATTTTCTCATCGGATCGTCTTTGTTACAACCACCCGAACCAAGCATAATCGATCAACTTCGGCCTGCTTCACGCTGGCAGCAGCTCAAAGTATTAGTTCAGTCATTTTGGAAGCAATGGTCCCTGAACTACCTACACACGCAAACTCAGCGTAACAAATGGACTCGTGCTCGTGACAACCTTCAAGTAGGTCGTGTTGTCATAATTCAAAACCTAGACACTGCCCCTGCTTTATGGCCACTGGGCACAATCACTAACGTTTTTCCCGGTAAAGACCGTACAGTTCGTACCGCTGAGATAAAAACCATCCACGGTACGTACATTCGACCCGTATCTAAGCTGATTGTCTTGCCTGACAATTAGGCTTTCAATCTTAAAAATTATCATCGTCTTCTTCTCATCGCAGTCTTTCGCCTGCATCGTCATTTCTCTCCTAGCATTTCAATTTTCTGAGTAGGTTGCTCCTGATCAACCACGAACTGCATTTTTATTACAATGCATAAAATCTTTTAACAATTCGGCATAGTATCGCTGTTCAATGCTGAAATTCTCGTCTTCTTCGTTCGTTTCTTCGTCTCTTCTTCTTCTTCTTCGCTTCTGGTTGTCAACCCTCGTTGGCAATCACATCAAGATCGTTCCGTTACTCGTTGGCTTCCGCGCAAGCCGTGGAAAATGCTCCGTACGTCGTTGGCCGGGCAAACCCGTGCGTTTTTCACGCCACATCAAGATGTGTCCGTTCTTCACCTCGTTCGTTTCTACGTCTTCAATCGTCGTCGATGCTTCGCTCATCGTTTTTGCTACGTTTTCCGCTCCCTGTTGCTTCAGGGCGGGCGGCCTCGTTCTTCGTTTTCTTCCTGCGTTTTCCGCTCCCTGTTGCTTCACGGCGGGCGGCCTCGTTCTTCGTCTTCTTCCTGCGTTTTCCGCTCCCTGTTGTTTCAGGGCGGGCGGCTTCGTTCTTCGTTCAGTTCTCTGTAAATCGCTTGCTTCGATTTAGGCGGGCGGTATGTTAACGCCAGTCTTACCCGGGTTAAGTAAATCATATTCTCCCGCTGTTCTAAATATTTCCAATTTGATTGTTTCCGTGTGACCTCACTGATCACGTCATTTTCTCCCTCCCTCTTTCTTACATATCCGGCTTCTTCATTATGTACACTATTGTTTCAGCTTTCATGATGGATGGAAGCGTGCTTGCCATCGGCGCGTAGCGCGTGGCTTGGGGTGTCGATACCCTATCATTCTTCGTCTGCAATCTTGTCTCGTTCGTTTATTCTTCGTTTGCGATGAACTTAAATCGTTTATTGCTATTTGCGTTGTGTGAATTATTATATTCAATTGCTCATGTTATTTGTATTGTGAAATGTTACGTTTATTAATTGTAATGTTTATTAGTGCTATACCACGTGCGCTTCTTCAAGTTTGATGTCATTTCTGGATCTAAGGTAAGTGCGTCTTTAATTTGTTATGAATAGTTGATCAATTGTGTGCATTCCTATGTTCATGTCCTGTCTATTCGTTCCTATCCGTTTCGTCATTTCGTTTAATTGTCTATTTAATCATCTCGTTTATTCTCTAAGTCGTTATGGTTGCGGCAAGCAACTACTTAAAAACTTGCCTGGTCCTCTGGTTAACTCAATTAATCGTTTACTAATTACGTTAGAATTATTCATTTCGAATTTGCTTTATTGTATTTATTCAACGCTAGTACTAGCGCTAACAGGATGTTTAAAAACTATTGCCAAGCAAGTATGTCTCAAGTGTATTATTTAATTTACCAAAATGCACATAAGATGTCGTTGAACGTAGCGGCTGATGGACGTATCCGCCGCGAAATATTGGAGGCATATAGAGAGCCATTCGTTATTGATTACAAGGCGGTACTTCCCATATTTATTTATTTAGAGGCGCAAACTGAATTAGGTCAGATTGAAGTTCCGACGTTCTTTGATACCATACAAACGCCGGCCATCGCCGCGGTATTTTTATATGTGTACAGAATGTTAAAAAGTTATTCAAGGGCGCCGACAGATGTTGTTGGCATACGTGATTTGAATATACCACGTAAGTATATAATAGAGGACGCTGAAAAGTTAGTCGGATCTCTTTTAAACATACCAAACTTCTCAGTTGAGGGTGCTTTCTTACTTACGTCTTATGATAAAGCTGATCTAGACGATTTGCTGGAGGCCCAGGTCCCGGTAAATAATCTGAGTTCTATCCACTTCCTGGTGGAAGGTCATAAGTACATACAGCCACTATTAAGGGATGTATCAGGAAAGAGTAACATTTTTATGAAATTTTTTATCACGCATAGAGCGATTACGTGTTGTGACCATAGAGACTTTGGGGTCAACCCGATATTGGCTATTTCCGCCCTTAGAGCGGGTGATCTTAATGTTAAGAAGGTGATCTATGGATTATCAGGGCTGGAGAGATATATGAGGATCGAAAGGAAATCGCATGCAATGGTTCGTACATCCTTACAGCACGTTCATGATTTTATGAGTCTAAAGTGTCCTGACGCGGCTCACTTAATTAAAAAAGATTATGATAAGGTGGAGGTGATTGAGGTGCGGAATGTACCCATTGCGGTTGATGTTGTATATCATTACCTGAGTGACAACTTAACGGTACCAAAGGTGGCTGGTAATTCATATATAGACGTACTTAGTAATTATGAAAGTTATGTGGACAATTTAAGTAACTGTCCCATATTTACTATTAAGCAACATGTACTCTTTAATAATCTTGGGAGGCGTACGACGGGGGTGGTGGTTGATGAAGATGACATCTTACATTATTTCTCCGCTTTCGCAAATACGGAAATCTTTGTTGAGTATGAAGAGCTAACGCAAAGGGGGATCTTTTCTGTGGTTCCAGCCCACGAATATGTTAAAGGGTTAGGTGCCAACGTGGTATATAGAGTGCAACCATTGGATGTAAAGGACCACATCCCTATTGATATCAGTAGTAGCATAACATCATGATGCATCTTTTGCCCGGTAGAGTGTTGAATACCATGCGCTACGTGGGGCACCTATTGGGGTGTAGGCTCGCGGGCGCAACGTGGTTTATCGCGGATGTTTTTATCGTAAAGTTCCTCATAAGTTCGTTCCTCGTGGGAAACGGAAGACTGCGCAGTCATCGCCTTTGCACGTTTGTTGCGAGTGCAAAGAGATAACGGGACACAACTTGAAACAGGTCCCGAAGCCTTCGTAAATTATTTAGAAAGTGCAGATTTCCAGGTACCCCAGCCTATAGCTGAATACCTAAACGGATATGGGAATACGAAAATCATGGGTCGGAACACAGAGGTAGTCCTTCCCCAACTAGTGTACATCACATGCGAGAGAGTGAGAGGATGGTTCGGTAGGATGACGTCTCAGACGCACTACTTGTATGCCAACTTTCCATGCATCGCCGTTTATTACCAGAGAATTGTGAAGAACCACCAGTTTAACTTCAACAACCCCCAGTACCAGATTGGTGCTAGGTGGGATGTCCCTAGAGACATTAGGCCGAATGAACAAGGAGCAGCTCGACCTACAAGGAATTTACTTGGATATAAAATAAGTTATTCCTTAACTGGTGAGAAGAGAAGTATGTACTCACAGATAGATTTCGAGGACTTAACATCAACTAACATCACTCTTCAACTTATCCCGGATATATTAAGTAAGGTTAGCGCAGCATTGCGGAGTATTGACGGACAAGTATACCGGAACTTGTCGATCAACAAACAGAAAGAAGGTTCTGTCGCCCAGTTGATCCTAACCGAAACTCAACAAAAGACGATGCCTAAAGTTCCTCATAAGTTCGTTCCTCATGGGAAACGGAAGACGTTCCGGGTGTTGACTGAGGGACAATTCCACCTGTCCAACGGTCCGATTCCGCAAATGAATTCCCTCACTCGTTGGAGGTATTTAGGTGTGGAGTTTGATGCAACCGGACCGGCTGACGTCTCACACCAACTGGAGACGTTCTTGGCTCGGTTAACTCGTGCGCCTTTAAAACCGCAGCAGAGGTTGATTGCGCTTCGGGGGTTTTTGATCCCCAGGCTCTATCATTCTTTGGTGTTGGGTAGGTGCAACGGGACGATACTGCGT
Organism: Catonia carolina; assembly: GCA_035578175.1. NCBI lineage: Eukaryota > Metazoa > Arthropoda > Insecta > Hemiptera > Achilidae > Catonia > Catonia carolina. The sequence goes on from JAQMRL010000001.1 coordinate 335,786,985, forward strand.
CGACTTGATTTGCAAGTCAGATCATCTACTAGGAAGTGGTTGAGGTTACCACGCGATGTCCCCATTCCCTTTTTCCATGCTTCAATTCGGGACGGTGGTCTAGGCATTCCGTGTCTTGGATTCACTGTTCCCGCATTGCTCTTCTCCCGTCTATCATCGCTCGAGTCGTCTTCTTTTGAGGCGGCTCGAGTCTCCTACATCTCTGCTTGGGTGCAAGGTCGGCTTGCCTTCGCCCAGCGTGCTCTCACCATTTCTGGTGAATTTCTTTTAGATTCAGTGAAGCGGTCCAAGTACTGGCGCACTCAGCTCTACTCGTCTGTTGACGGGTCAGAGCTGCGTGAGTCAGGTAAGTGTGCGGCGTCGTCATCGTGGGTCTCGGCCAACTCCCTTTCCATTCCTGGCCGGGACTTTGTTCAGTATGTTCATGTTAGGACCAACTGTTTGCCCTCGGCGGTTCGAACTTCGAAAAGGCCGTCGAGATCAGCAGTCCATCCGCTGTCGTGCGGGGTGTCGTGTTGATGAGACTTCAGCTCATATCATCCAGAGCTGCTATCGTACTCATGGTGGTAGAATTCTACGCCATGATGCGGTAGCGAAGATCGTCGCCGGCGCCCTCAAACGCAAGAGCTACGAGGTCCAGCGTGAGCATCACTTCAACACCGAGGAGGGTCTACGGAAGCCTGACATCGTTGCTGCTAAAGATGACTGCGCCACTGTGGTCGACGTCCAGGTCGTGTCTGGTGCACGGCCGTTGAGAAGACAGCATGAAGAAAAGAAGAATTATTATCAGAACAACCGATCCCTTGAACGGGCAATTCAAATTATGTTTAAAGTCTCAACGGTCCTCTACACCACAGCAATTTTAACCTGGCGCGGCATATGGTGTGAAGAGTCCTATAATGATCTGCGAGCCATGGGCCTCACGGGTGGTGTTTTCAGCGGAGTTGCCACCCGTGTTCTCCGTGGCTCTTCCACCAACTTCAACCAGTGGTCGCGGACAACGATGGGCAGATTTCGTAGGCAGCAAGGCAGAGCAGCAGCATTCAACATCAGGTCGGCAGCAATTCCATCAGCGAGAAGGCCACCTCGAGCTGGCATCGGCTAAGGAGGAGGAAGAAGGCATTAGGGCACTGCGCCGCCCGCAACGCTATCCCCTCACCACCTTTGTCTACTTTTGCTTCTACTTCTATCTTTCACCTTTCACCGGTGTTCTCGGTTCGGGCTGGTGGGACATTTTCTTCCACCAGTTTACGTCGTGACACCGTTCTTCATCTTTCGTGGCGCACAAGGGAACTAAAAAAAAAAAAAAATAAATAAATAAAAAAAAAAAAAAAAAAAAAAAAATAAAGATAAAAAAAAATTAAAAAAAAAATAAAAAAAAAAATAAAAAATTTTTTAAAAAAATAAATAAAAATAAATAAAAAAAAAATAAAAACACTAAAAAAAAAAATAATAATAAAGTTCCTCATAAGTTCGTTCCTCATGGGATAAAGTGCCCCTTTTTTAAAGAACACGAGGTTATTTAATCTTATTTTGAACCAGGTGTAGGCGGATGCCGAATTTATATATTAACTAGTGATTACTAGGTAGTGATTATAATTGCACTTTTATATGTAAATTTAAAATATTACATATATATATTAAGTAAATATATATTACTTATATATAATTATATTACTTGAGGATTGGTTCCCCTGTAATTAATATTTAACGGAGTTTAAGTCTAGGACTAACTACGTTAAGTGCAAACTGGTATAGATATATACCTTGAAAGTATTTAGATATACTTATTATTATCGTTTATTAAATGGATTTGCTTTCAAAATTGTAACATGAAGATTTTCATGATGATTTTATTTTTCTTATTTTTAATTAAATATTCTATAGAAGTTGTGAACTTGGAAGATATATCAGTGATTTGCCGTGAGATAACAACCATCAGAGAACATGATTTGTGTGAATATCTGGGCTTTCGTTTTCCTGACAGTGTGAAATCTAGACTGTTTACCGAGGATGATTTAATGATTATATTGAAGCAAAATGCAACTAAAATCTCTAGGAAGAAGAGATGGGTTAGCTCTTTAATAACTGGGGCTTATGTTTTGTTGTCAGAATCGGGAGTATTGAGGAAAATCAAGCTAAATTGTTTTGAATTCTTGAAGAACACAGGAGAGATGATTATCTCTGACGTCTTTAACTATTTAATTAGTAAGGATGTTTTGGTTGATGTATATGCAGAGACATCTGATGTCGTTTTGATGCCGGATTATTGTTTTTATGAACCAATTAAGAACACTTTCTCTTGTTCAATAACTAATACTAGTAAATATGCCACGAATTGTGGAATGAAAGATGTGTTTATTCCAACGAACGATGAGATTTATCGTCATATTAAGGACACATATGGACAAGAAGGATTGAACATTTATATTGTATGGCCAACTATTAAAGTCCGTGAACAAGGCGCCTCTATGAGGAAGTCTCAATGTTTGATCTTGGACATTAATTTCCAATGGTTTATGTTTAGCGATTATTACGCATCATGGCTTGTTGATCAAGAAGGAATCCCGTAAAGTTCCTCATAAGTTCGTTCCTCATGGGATAAAGTGATTGGAGCGAGTGTGCGTATATCTATAACCAATCCAGTTAAAGGAGACGAATTTCACGATTACACGAAATACGCGGTGGCGTATAATTTGCTTCGTATGTTGGTGTGCGTATCAGTTAATCCTAATTTATACGTAATTCCTAATGACATGGCGATAAATGCGCTTGAGGTTAGCGTTTATGAGGTATATGCGAGGTTATTGATTATGCTATTAATACCCCCGTCAGTAATCCCTTACTCACACAGGATACGCATGAATAATGCGATATGCTGGTTCATATTGCAATATAAGTTACCCCACAATAGTGGTGAGTACAATGAATTCCCAACCAGGGTTAGTTCACGGTGGAATACTGAGTCAGTAGATTATTTGTCGTTATTATTTAACAAACACGCTTTTCAATTGAGCACGTCACGTGTATCTGCAGAAAAAACGGTTTACACCTTTCTGGTCGAGTATTTCAACACTGATAAGCCTAGTGTTCTTTATGATGTTGTGGGAGTCACTAAAGCTGACGGTGAGGTTTGCCAACATTTGGTTAGTACGAATTCCCCCTATCTACATGGAGGCTTTAATTATGATTACCCAACTTTTAATGAATATAAAAGGGTTAAGGGTGCAGATATTTGGGAATGACAAAGCAACGGTATTACCCACTCGATATAGTCATAGGTGTGAGCCAGATATGGCTCACCTCCTTCGAAGGTTGAGGGCAATTCGAGACTTACTATCTGAATTTCATACGTCGCCCAGCAACTTCCCCCCTAAAAAATGTTCGGGATTCAATTCATGGGATGTTTAAAAACTATTGCCAAGCAAGTATGTCTCAAGTGTATTATTTAATTTACCAAAATGCACATAAGATGTCGTTGAACGTAGCGGCTGATGGACGTATCCGCCGCGAAATATTGGAGGCATATAGAGAGCCATTCGTTATTGATTACAAGGCGGTACTTCCCATATTTATTTATTTAGAGGCGCAAACTGAATTAGGTCAGATTGAAGTTCCGACGTTCTTTGATACCATACAAACGCCGGCCATCGCCGCGGTATTTTTATATGTGTACAGAATGTTAAAAAGTTATTCAAGGGCGCCGACAGATGTTGTTGGCATACGTGATTTGAATATACCACGTAAGTATATAATAGAGGACGCTGAAAAGTTAGTCGGATCTCTTTTAAACATACCAAACTTCTCAGTTGAGGGTGCTTTCTTACTTACGTCTTATGATAAAGCTGATCTAGACGATTTGCTGGAGGCCCAGGTCCCGGTAAATAATCTGAGTTCTATCCACTTCCTGGTGGAAGGTCATAAGTACATACAGCCACTATTAAGGGATGTATCAGGAAAGAGTAACATTTTTATGAAATTTTTTATCACGCATAGAGCGATTACGTGTTGTGACCATAGAGACTTTGGGGTCAACCCGATATTGGCTATTTCCGCCCTTAGAGCGGGTGATCTTAATGTTAAGAAGGTGATCTATGGATTATCAGGGCTGGAGAGATATATGATTTTTTTTTTTTTTTTTTTTTTTTTTTTTTAACGTCCGACTGAGACGCATATCTGAACGTCTGACTTTTTGCACGCATATTTTTGCTAGCTCTAACTACTCTACCTATCCTACCATCAATGCTTACATAAAAGTAAGTACCTACCCATTCTATGTTCTGTCCTACCGAACTTGAATGCTTATCATCCATTCTTCATCAATTAACCTTGAACTCACCAAGTAGCGACCATCTTTATTTTATATTATTCTTTATTATTTTATTTATTTTCAACACTATTCAATTAACGCTTCTAACATGGTTTATAAGAAGAATTCTAAATCAAAATCAAAATCAGTTAAGAGAAAATAATTTAAGTCAAGAAAGCTTAGTTTCCTCCAACGCGCAGCTAAATCAGTGTACAACTTAGTTTGTGCAGTACCAGGTGTTCCACAAGTTGTAAAATCAATTGCAGATATTGTTGCCGGCCAACTAGGAGTTGCTGACATCCAACTTAACAATTCAGCTATACCACCAGTGTATTCAGTTAGTAATGCTTCACCTTACTGTTTGTGTTACGCATTTATCGTACGCTCTTCCGCTTACATGCTGAAAACAAGTTTTGGAGCTTATCAGGCACAACTGTCAAAAGCGACTTTCTGGACTAATTATCAGGCAGTGCGGCCACGTGTCACTACAATAACAGTCACACCATCTGCTAAAACTGGAACAAGATCTGGATTTTATAGTGTTGCTATTTTTCCATTTGAGAGATATATGAGGATCGAAAGGAAATCGCATGCAATGGTTCGTACATCCTTACAGCACGTTCATGATTTTATGAGTCTAAAGTGTCCTGACGCGGCTCACTTAATTAAAAAAGATTATGATAAGGTGGAGGTGATTGAGGTGCGGAATGTACCCATTGCGGTTGATGTTGTATATCATTACCTGAGTGACAACTTCACGGTACCAAAGGTGGCTGGTAATTCATATATAGACGTACTTAGTAATTATGAAAGTTATGTGGACAATTTAAGTAACTGTCCCATATTTACTATTAAGCAACATGTACTCTTTAATAATCTTGGGAGGCGTACGACGGGGGTGGTGGTTGATGAAGATGACATCTTACATTATTTCTCCGCTTTCGCAAATACGGAAATCTTTGTTGAGTATGAAGAGCTAACGCAAAGGGGGATCTTTTCTGTGGTTCCAGCCCACGAATATGTTAAAGGGTTAGGTGCCAACGTGGTATATAGAGTGCAACCATTGGATGTAAAGGACCACATCCCTATTGATATCAGTAGTAGCATAACATCATGATGCATCTTTTGCCCGGTAGAGTGTTCAATACCATGCGCTACGTGGGGCACCTATTGGGGTGTAGGCTCGCGGGCGCAACGTGGTTTATCGCGGATGTTTTTATCGTAAAGTTCCTCATAAGTTCGTTCCTCGTGGGAAACGGAAGACTGCGCAGTCATCGCCTTTGCACGTTTGTTGCGAGTGCAAAGAGATAACGGGACACAACTTGAAACAGGTCCCGAAGCCTTCGTAAATTATTTAGAAAGTGCAGATTTCCAGGTACCCCAGCCTATAGCTGAATACCTAAACGGATATGGGAATACGAAAATCATGGGTCGGAACACAGAGGTAGTCCTTCCCCAACTAGTGTACATCACATGCGAGAGAGTGAGAGGATGGTTCGGTAGGATGACGTCTCAGACGCACTACTTGTATGCCAACTTTCCATGCATCGCCGTTTATTACCAGAGAATTGTGAAGAACCACCAGTTTAACTTCAACAACCCCCAGTACCAGATTGGTGCTAGGTGGGATGTCCCTAGAGACATTAGGCCGAATGAACAAGGAGCAGCTCGACCTACAAGGAATTTACTTGGATATAAAATAAGTTATTCCTTAACTGGTGAGAAGAGAAGTATGTACTCACAGATAGATTTCGAGGACTTAACATCAACTAACATCACTCTTCAACTTATCCCGGATATATTAAGTAAGGTTAGCGCAGCATTGCGGAGTATTGACGGACAAGTATACCGGAACTTGTCGATCAACAAACAGAAAGAAGGTTCTGTCGCCCAGTTGATCCTAACCGAAACTCAACAAAAGACGATGCCTAAAGTTCCTCATAAGTTCGTTCCTCATGGGAAACGGAAGACGTTCCGGGTGTTGACTGAGGGACAATTCCACCTGTCCAACGGTCCGATTCCGCAAATGAATTCCCTCACTCGTTGGAGGTATTTAGGTGTGGAGTTTGATGCAACCGGACCGGCTGACGTCTCACACCAACTGGAGACGTTCTTGGCTCGGTTAACACGTGCGCCTTTAAAACCGCAGCAGAGGTTGATTGCGCTTCGGGGGTTTTTGATCCCCAGGCTCTATCATTCTTTGGTGTTGGGTAGGTGCAACGGGACGATACTGCGTCGACTTGATTTGCAAGTCAGATCATCTACTAGGAAGTGGTTGAGGTTACCACGCGATGTCCCCATTCCCTTTTTCCATGCTTCAATTCGGGACGGTGGTCTAGGCATTCCGTGTCTTGGATTCACTGTTCCCGCATTGCTCTTCTCCCGTCTATCATCGCTCGAGTCGTCTTCTTTTGAGGCGGCTCGAGTCTCCTACATCTCTGCTTGGGTGCAAGGTCGGCTTGCCTTCGCCCAGCGTGCTCTCACCATTTCTGGTGAATTTCTTTTAGATTCAGTGAAGCGGTCCAAGTACTGGCGCACTCAGCTCTACTCGTCTGTTGACGGGTCAGAGCTGCGTGAGTCAGGTAAGTGTGCGGCGTCGTCATCGTGGGTCTCGGCCAACTCCCTTTCCATTCCTGGCCGGGACTTTGTTCAGTATGTTCATGTTAGGACCAACTGTTTGCCCTCGGCGGTTCGAACTTCGAAAAGGCCGTCGAGATCAGCAGTCCATCCGCTGTCGTGCGGGGTGTCGTGTTGATGAGACTTCAGCTCATATCATCCAGAGCTGCTATCGTACTCATGGTGGTAGAATTCTACGCCATGATGCGGTAGCGAAGATCGTCGCCGGCGCCCTCAAACGCAAGAGCTACGAGGTCCAGCGTGAGCATCACTTCAACACCGAGGAGGGTCTACGGAAGCCTGACATCGTTGCTGCTAAAGATGACTGCGCCACTGTGGTCGACGTCCAGGTCGTGTCTGGTGCACGGCCGTTGAGAAGACAGCATGAAGAAAAGAAGAATTATTATCAGAACAACCGATCCCTTGAACGGGCAATTCAAATTATGTTTAAAGTCTCAACGGTCCTCTACACCACAGCAACTTTAACCTGGCGCGGCATATGGTGTGAAGAGTCCTATAATGATCTGCGAGCCATGGGCCTCACGGGTGGTGTTTTCAGCGGAGTTGCCACCCGTGTTCTCCGTGGCTCTTCCACCAACTTCAACCAGTGGTCGCGGACAACGATGGGCAGATTTCGTAGGCAGCAAGGCAGAGCAGCAGCATTCAACATCAGGTCGGCAGCAATTCCATCAGCGAGAAGGCCACCTCGAGCTGGCATCGGCTAAGGAGGAGGAAGAAGGCATTAGGGCACTGCGCCGCCCGCAACGCTATCCCCTCACCACCTTTGTCTACTTTTGCTTCTACTTCTATCTTTCACCTTTCACCGGTGTTCTCGGTTCGGGCTGGTGGGACATTTTCTTCCACCAGTTTACGTCGTGACACCGTTCTTCATCTTTCGTGGCGCACAAGGGAACTAAAAAAAAAAAAAAATAAATAAATAAAAAAAAAATAAAAAAAAAAAAAATAAAGATAAAAAAAAATTAAAAAAAAAATAAAAAAAAAAATAAAAAATTTTTTTAAAAAAATAAATAAAAATAAATAAAAAAAAAATAAAAACACTAAAAAAAAAAATAATAATAAAGTTCCTCATAAGTTCGTTCCTCATGGGATAAAGTGCCCCTTTTTTAAAGAACACGAGGTTATTTAATCTTATTTTGAACCAGGTGTAGGCGGATGCCGAATTTATATATTAACTAGTGATTACTAGGTAGTGATTATAATTGCACTTTTATATGTAAATTTAAAATATTACATATATATATTAAGTAAATATATATTACTTATATATAATTATATTACTTGAGGATTGGTTCCCCTGTAATTAATATTTAACGGAGTTTAAGTCTAGGACTAACTACGTTAAGTGCAAACTGGTATAGATATATACCTTGAAAGTATTTAGATATACTTATTATTATCGTTTATTAAATGGATTTGCTTTCAAAATTGTAACATGAAGATTTTCATGATGATTTTATTTTTCTTATTTTTAATTAAATATTCTATAGAAGTTGTGAACTTGGAAGATATATCAGTGATTTGCCGTGAGATAACAACCATCAGAGAACATGATTTGTGTGAATATCTGGGCTTTCGTTTTCCTGACAGTGTGAAATCTAGACTGTTTACCGAGGATGATTTAATGATTATATTGAAGCAAAATGCAACTAAAATCTCTAGGAAGAAGAGATGGGTTAGCTCTTTAATAACTGGGGCTTATGTTTTGTTGTCAGAATCGGGAGTATTGAGGAAAATCAAGCTAAATTGTTTTGAATTCTTGAAGAACACAGGAGAGATGATTATCTCTGACGTCTTTAACTATTTAATTAGTAAGGATGTTTTGGTTGATGTATATGCAGAGACATCTGATGTCGTTTTGATGCCGGATTATTGTTTTTATGAACCAATTAAGAACACTTTCTCTTGTTCAATAACTAATACTAGTAAATATGCCACGAATTGTGGAATGAAAGATGTGTTTATTCCAACGAACGATGAGATTTATCGTCATATTAAGGACACATATGGACAAGAAGGATTGAACATTTATATTGTATGGCCAACTATTAAAGTCCGTGAACAAGGCGCCTCTATGAGGAAGTCTCAATGTTTGATCTTGGACATTAATTTCCAATGGTTTATGTTTAGCGATTATTACGCATCATGGCTTGTTGATCAAGAAGGAATCCCGTAAAGTTCCTCATAAGTTCGTTCCTCATGGGATAAAGTGATTGGAGCGAGTGTGCGTATATCTATAACCAATCCAGTTAAAGGAGACGAATTTCACGATTACACGAAATACGCGGTGGCGTATAATTTGCTTCGTATGTTGGTGTGCGTATCAGTTAATCCTAATTTATACGTAATTCCTAATGACATGGCGATAAATGCGCTTGAGGTTAGCGTTTATGAGGTATATGCGAGGTTATTGATTATGCTATTAATACCCCCGTCAGTAATCCCTTACTCACACAGGATACGCATGAATAATGCGATATGCTGGTTCATATTGCAATATAAGTTACCCCACAATAGTGGTGAGTACAATGAATTCCCAACCAGGGTTAGTTCACGGTGGAATACTGAGTCAGTAGATTATTTGTCGTTATTATTTAACAAACACGCTTTTCAATTGAGCACGTCACGTGTATCTGCAGAAAAAACGGTTTACACCTTTCTGGTCGAGTATTTCAACACTGATAAGCCTAGTGTTCTTTATGATGTTGTGGGAGTCACTAAAGCTGACGGTGAGGTTTGCCAACATTTGGTTAGTACGATTTCCCCCTATCTACATGGAGGCTTTAATTATGATTACCCAACTTTTAATGAATATAAAAGGGTTAAGGGTGCAGATATTTGGGAATGACAAAGCAACGGTATTACCCACTCGATATAGTCATAGGTGTGAGCCAGATATGGCTCACCTCCTTCGAAGGTTGAGGGCAATTCGAGACTTACTATCTGAATTTCATACGTCGCCCAGCAACTTCCCCCCTAAAAAATGTTCGGGATTCAATTCATGGGATGTTTAAAAACTATTGCCAAGCAAGTATGTCTCAAGTGTATTATTTAATTTACCAAAATGCACATAAGATGTCGTTGAACGTAGCGGCTGATGGACGTATCCGCCGCGAAATATTGGAGGCATATAGAGAGCCATTCGTTATTGATTACAAGGCGGTACTTCCCATATTTATTTATTTAGAGGCGCAAACTGAATTAGGTCAGATTGAAGTTCCGACGTTCTTTGATACCATACAAACGCCGGCCATCGCCGCGGTATTTTTATATGTGTACAGAATGTTAAAAAGTTATTCAAGGGCGCCGACAGATGTTGTTGGCATACGTGATTTGAATATACCACGTAAGTATATAATAGAGGACGCTGAAAAGTTAGTCGGATCTCTTTTAAACATACCAAACTTCTCAGTTGAGGGTGCTTTCTTACTTACGTCTTATGATAAAGCTGATCTAGACGATTTGCTGGAGGCCCAGGTCCCGGTAAATAATCTGAGTTCTATCCACTTCCTGGTGGAAGGTCATAAGTACATACAGCCACTATTAAGGGATGTATCAGGAAAGAGTAACATTTTTATGAAATTTTTTATCACGCATAGAGCGATTACGTGTTGTGACCATAGAGACTTTGGGGTCAACCCGATATTGGCTATTTCCGCCCTTAGAGCGGGTGATCTTAATGTTAAGAAGGTGATCTATGGATTATCAGGGCTGGAGAGATATATGATTTTTTTTTTTTTTTTTTTTTTTTTTTTTTTAACGTCCGACTGAGACGCATATCTGAACGTCTGACTTTTTGCACGCATATTTTTGCTAGCTCTAACTACTCTACCTATCCTACCATCAATGCTTACATAAAAGTAAGTACCTACCCATTCTATGTTCTGTCCTACCGAACTTGAATGCTTATCATCCATTCTTCATCAATTAACCTTGAACTCACCAAGTAGCGACCATCTTTATTTTATATTATTCTTTATTATTTTCAACACTATTCAATTAACGCTTCTAACATGGTTTATAAGAAGAATTCTAAATCAAAATCAAAATCAGTTAAGAGAAAACAATTTAAGTCAAGAAAGCTTAGTTTCCTCCAACGCGCAGCTAAATCAGTGTACAACTTAGTTTGTGCAGTACCAGGTGTTCCACAAGTTGTAAAATCAATTGCAGATATTGTTGCCGGCCAACTAGGAGTTGCTGACATCCAACTTAACAATTCAGCTATACCACCAGTGTATTCAGTTAGTAATGCTTCACCTTACTGTTTGTGTTACGCATTTATCGTACGCTCTTCCGCTTACATGCTGAAAACAAGTTTTGGAGCTTATCAGGCACAACTGTCAAAAGCGACTTTCTGGACTAATTATCAGGCAGTGCGGCCACGTGTCACTACAATAACAGTCACACCATCTGCTAAAACTGGAACAAGATCTGGATTTTATAGTGTTGCTATTTTTCCATTTGAGAGATATATGAGGATCGAAAGGAAATCGCATGCAATGGTTCGTACATCCTTACAGCACGTTCATGATTTTATGAGTCTAAAGTGTCCTGACGCGGCTCACTTAATTAAAAAAGATTATGATAAGGTGGAGGTGATTGAGGTGCGGAATGTACCCATTGCGGTTGATGTTGTATATCATTACCTGAGTGACAACTTAACGGTACCAAAGGTGGCTGGTAATTCATATATAGACGTACTTAGTAATTATGAAAGTTATGTGGACAATTTAAGTAACTGTCCCATATTTACTATTAAGCAACATGTACTCTTTAATAATCTTGGGAGGCGTACGACGGGGGTGGTGGTTGATGAAGATGACATCTTACATTATTTCTCCGCTTTCGCAAATACGGAAATCTTTGTTGAGTATGAAGAGCTAACGCAAAGGGGGATCTTTTCTGTGGTTCCAGCCCACGAATATGTTAAAGGGTTAGGTGCCAACGTGGTATATAGAGTGCAACCATTGGATGTAAAGGACCACATCCCTATTGATATCAGTAGTAGCATAACATCATGATGCATCTTTTGCCCGGTAGAGTGTTGAATACCATGCGCTACGTGGGGCACCTATTGGGGTTCGCGGGCTCGCGGGCGCGACGTGGTTTATCGCGGATGTTTTTATCGTAAAGTTCCTCATAAGTTCGTTCCTCGTGGGAAACGGAAGACTGCGCAGTCATCGCCTTTGCACGTTTGTTGCGAGTGCAAAGAGATAACGGGACACAACTTGAAACAGGTCCCGAAGCCTTCGTAAATTATTTAGAAAGTGCAGATTTCCAGGTACCCCAGCCTATAGCTGAATACCTAAACGGATATGGGAATACGAAAATCATGGGTCGGAACACAGAGGTAGTCCTTCCCCAACTAGTGTACATCACATGCGAGAGAGTGAGAGGATGGTTCGGTAGGATGACGTCTCAGACGCACTACTTGTATGCCAACTTTCCATGCATCGCCGTTTATTACCAGAGAATTGTGAAGAACCACCAGTTTAACTTCAACAACCCCCAGTACCAGATTGGTGCTAGGTGGGATGTCCCTAGAGACATTAGGCCGAATGAACAAGGAGCAGCTCGACCTACAAGGAATTTACTTGGATATAAAATAAGTTATTCCTTAACTGGTGAGAAGAGAAGTATGTACTCACAGATAGATTTCGAGGACTTAACATCAACTAACATCACTCTTCAACTTATCCCGGATATATTAAGTAAGGTTAGCGCAGCATTGCGGAGTATTGACGGACAAGTATACCGGAACTTGTCGATCAACAAACAGAAAGAAGGTTCTGTCGCCCAGTTGATCCTAACCGAAACTCAACAAAAGACGATGCCTAAAGTTCCTCATAAGTTCGTTCCTCATGGGAAACGGAAGACGTTCCGGGTGTTGACTGAGGGACAATTCCACCTGTCCAACGGTCCGATTCCGCAAATGAATTCCCTCACTCGTTGGAGGTATTTAGGTGTGGAGTTTGATGCAACCGGACCGGCTGACGTCTCACACCAACTGGAGACGTTCTTGGCTCGGTTAACACGTGCGCCTTTAAAACCGCAGCAGAGGTTGATTGCGCTTCGGGGGTTTTTGATCCCCAGGCTCTATCATTCTTTGGTGTTGGGTAGGTGCAACGGGACGATACTGCGTCGACTTGATTTGCAAGTCAGATCATCTACTAGGAAGTGGTTGAGGTTACCACGCGATGTCCCCATTCCCTTTTTCCATGCTTCAATTCGGGACGGTGGTCTAGGCATTCCGTGTCTTGGATTCACTGTTCCCGCATTGCTCTTCTCCCGTCTATCATCGCTCGAGTCGTCTTCTTTTGAGGCGGCTCGAGTCTCCTACATCTCTGCTTGGGTGCAAGGTCGGCTTGCCTTCGCCCAGCGTGCTCTCACCATTTCTGGTGAATTTCTTTTAGATTCAGTGAAGCGGTCCAAGTACTGGCGCACTCAGCTCTACTCGTCTGTTGACGGGTCAGAGCTGCGTGAGTCAGGTAAGTGTGCGGCGTCGTCATCGTGGGTCTCGGCCAACTCCCTTTCCATTCCTGGCCGGGACTTTGTTCAGTATGTTCATGTTAGGACCAACTGTTTGCCCTCGGCGGTTCGAACTTCGAAAAGGCCGTCGAGATCAGCAGTCCATCCGCTGTCGTGCGGGGTGTCGTGTTGATGAGACTTCAGCTCATATCATCCAGAGCTGCTATCGTACTCATGGTGGTAGAATTCTACGCCATGATGCGGTAGCGAAGATCGTCGCCGGCGCCCTCAAACGCAAGAGCTACGAGGTCCAGCGTGAGCATCACTTCAACACCGAGGAGGGTCTACGGAAGCCTGACATCGTTGCTGCTAAAGATGACTGCGCCACTGTGGTCGACGTCCAGGTCGTGTCTGGTGCACGGCCGTTGAGAAGACAGCATGAAGAAAAGAAGAATTATTATCAGAACAACCGATCCCTTGAACGGGCAATTCAAATTATGTTTAAAGTCTCAACGGTCCTCTACACCACAGCAACTTTAACCTGGCGCGGCATATGGTGTGAAGAGTCCTATAATGATCTGCGAGCCATGGGCCTCACGGGTGGTGTTTTCAGCGGAGTTGCCACCCGTGTTCTCCGTGGCTCTTCCACCAACTTCAACCAGTGGTCGCGGACAACGATGGGCAGATTTCGTAGGCAGCAAGGCAGAGCAGCAGCATTCAACATCAGGTCGGCAGCAATTCCATCAGCGAGAAGGCCACCTCGAGCTGGCATCGGCTAAGGAGGAGGAAGAAGGCATTAGGGCACTGCGCCGCCCGCAACGCTATCCCCTCACCACCTTTGTCTACTTTTGCTTCTACTTCTATCTTTCACCTTTCACCGGTGTTCTCGGTTCGGGCTGGTGGGACATTTTCTTCCACCAGTTTACGTCGTGACACCGTTCTTCATCTTTCGTGGCGCACAAGGGAACTAAAAAAAAAAAAAAATAAATAAATAAAAAAAAAATAAAAAAAAAAAAATAAAGATAAAAAAAAATTAAAAAAAAAATAAAAAAAAAAATAAAAAAATTTTTTAAAAAAATAAATAAAAATAAATAAAAAAAAAATAAAAACACTAAAAAAAAAAATAATAATAAAGTTCCTCATAAGTTCGTTCCTCATGGGATAAAGTGCCCCTTTTTTAAAGAACACGAGGTTATTTAATCTTATTTTGAACCAGGTGTAGGCGGATGCCGAATTTATATATTAACTAGTGATTACTAGGTAGTGATTATAATTGCACTTTTATATGTAAATTTAAAATATTACATATATATATTAAGTAAATATATATTACTTATATATAATTATATTACTTGAGGATTGGTTCCCCTGTAATTAATATTTAACGGAGTTTAAGTCTAGGACTAACTACGTTAAGTGCAAACTGGTATAGATATATACCTTGAAAGTATTTAGATATACTTATTATTATCGTTTATTAAATGGATTTGCTTTCAAAATTGTAACATGAAGATTTTCATGATGATTTTATTTTTCTTATTTTTAATTAAATATTCTATAGAAGTTGTGAACTTGGAAGATATATCAGTGATTTGCCGTGAGATAACAACCATCAGAGAACATGATTTGTGTGAATATCTGGGCTTTCGTTTTCCTGACAGTGTGAAATCTAGACTGTTTACCGAGGATGATTTAATGATTATATTGAAGCAAAATGCAACTAAAATCTCTAGGAAGAAGAGATGGGTTAGCTCTTTAATAACTGGGGCTTATGTTTTGTTGTCAGAATCGGGAGTATTGAGGAAAATCAAGCTAAATTGTTTTGAATTCTTGAAGAACACAGGAGAGATGATTATCTCTGACGTCTTTAACTATTTAATTAGTAAGGATGTTTTGGTTGATGTATATGCAGAGACATCTGATGTCGTTTTGATGCCGGATTATTGTTTTTATGAACCAATTAAGAACACTTTCTCTTGTTCAATAACTAATACTAGTAAATATGCCACGAATTGTGGAATGAAAGATGTGTTTATTCCAACGAACGATGAGATTTATCGTCATATTAAGGACACATATGGACAAGAAGGATTGAACATTTATATTGTATGGCCAACTATTAAAGTCCGTGAACAAGGCGCCTCTATGAGGAAGTCTCAATGTTTGATCTTGGACATTAATTTCCAATGGTTTATGTTTAGCGATTATTACGCATCATGGCTTGTTGATCAAGAAGGAATCCCGTAAAGTTCCTCATAAGTTCGTTCCTCATGGGATAAAGTGATTGGAGCGAGTGTGCGTATATCTATAACCAATCCAGTTAAAGGAGACGAATTTCACGATTACACGAAATACGCGGTGGCGTATAATTTGCTTCGTATGTTGGTGTGCGTATCAGTTAATCCTAATTTATACGTAATTCCTAATGACATGGCGATAAATGCGCTTGAGGTTAGCGTTTATGAGGTATATGCGAGGTTATTGATTATGCTATTAATACCCCCGTCAGTAATCCCTTACTCACACAGGATACGCATGAATAATGCGATATGCTGGTTCATATTGCAATATAAGTTACCCCACAATAGTGGTGAGTACAATGAATTCCCAACCAGGGTTAGTTCACGGTGGAATACTGAGTCAGTAGATTATTTGTCGTTATTATTTAACAAACACGCTTTTCAATTGAGCACGTCACGTGTATCTGCAGAAAAAACGGTTTACACCTTTCTGGTCGAGTATTTCAACACTGATAAGCCTAGTGTTCTTTATGATGTTGTGGGAGTCACTAAAGCTGACGGTGAGGTTTGCCAACATTTGGTTAGTACGATTTCCCCCTATCTACATGGAGGCTTTAATTATGATTACCCAACTTTTAATGAATATAAAAGGGTTAAGGGTGCAGATATTTGGGAATGACAAAGCAACGGTATTACCCACTCGATATAGTCATAGGTGTGAGCCAGATATGGCTCACCTCCTTCGAAGGTTGAGGGCAATTCGAGACTTACTATCTGAATTTCATACGTCGCCCAGCAACTTCCCCCCTAAAAAATGTTCGGGATTCAATTCATGGGATGTTTAAAAACTATTGCCAAGCAAGTATGTCTCAAGTGTATTATTTAATTTACCAAAATGCACATAAGATGTCGTTGAACGTAGCGGCTGATGGACGTATCCGCCGCGAAATATTGGAGGCATATAGAGAGCCATTCGTTATTGATTACAAGGCGGTACTTCCCATATTTATTTATTTAGAGGCGCAAACTGAATTAGGTCAGATTGAAGTTCCGACGTTCTTTGATACCATACAAACGCCGGCCATCGCCGCGGTATTTTTATATGTGTACAGAATGTTAAAAAGTTATTCAAGGGCGCCGACAGATGTTGTTGGCATACGTGATTTGAATATACCACGTAAGTATATAATAGAGGACGCTGAAAAGTTAGTCGGATCTCTTTTAAACATACCAAACTTCTCAGTTGAGGGTGCTTTCTTACTTACGTCTTATGATAAAGCTGATCTAGACGATTTGCTGGAGGCCCAGGTCCCGGTAAATAATCTGAGTTCTATCCACTTCCTGGTGGAAGGTCATAAGTACATACAGCCACTATTAAGGGATGTATCAGGAAAGAGTAACATTTTTATGAAATTTTTTATCACGCATAGAGCGATTACGTGTTGTGACCATAGAGACTTTGGGGTCAACCCGATATTGGCTATTTCCGCCCTTAGAGCGGGTGATCTTAATGTTAAGAAGGTGATCTATGGATTATCAGGGCTGGAGAGATATATGATTTTTTTTTTTTTTTTTTTTTTTTTTTTTAACGTCCGACTGAGACGCATATCTGAACGTCTGACTTTTTGCACGCATATTTTTGCTAGCTCTAACTACTCTACCTATCCTACCATCAATGCTTACATAAAAGTAAGTACCTACCCATTCTATGTTCTGTCCTACCGAACTTGAATGCTTATCATCCATTCTTCATCAATTAACCTTGAACTCACCAAGTAGCGACCATCTTTATTTTATATTATTCTTTATTATTTTCAACACTATTCAATTAACGCTTCTAACATGGTTTATAAGAAGAATTCTAAATCAAAATCAAAATCAGTTAAGAGAAAACAATTTAAGTCAAGAAAGCTTAGTTTCCTCCAACGCGCAGCTAAATCAGTGTACAACTTAGTTTGTGCAGTACCAGGTGTTCCACAAGTTGTAAAATCAATTGCAGATATTGTTGCCGGCCAACTAGGAGTTGCTGACATCCAACTTAACAATTCAGCTATACCACCAGTGTATTCAGTTAGTAATGCTTCACCTTACTGTTTGTGTTACGCATTTATCGTACGCTCTTCCGCTTACATGCTGAAAACAAGTTTTGGAGCTTATCAGGCACAACTGTCAAAAGCGACTTTCTGGACTAATTATCAGGCAGTGCGGCCACGTGTCACTACAATAACAGTCACACCATCTGCTAAAACTGGAACAAGATCTGGATTTTATAGTGTTGCTATTTTTCCATTTGAGAGATATATGAGGATCGAAAGGAAATCGCATGCAATGGTTCGTACATCCTTACAGCACGTTCATGATTTTATGAGTCTAAAGTGTCCTGACGCGGCTCACTTAATTAAAAAAGATTATGATAAGGTGGAGGTGATTGAGGTGCGGAATGTACCCATTGCGGTTGATGTTGTATATCATTACCTGAGTGACAACTTAACGGTACCAAAGGTGGCTGGTAATTCATATATAGACGTACTTAGTAATTATGAAAGTTATGTGGACAATTTAAGTAACTGTCCCATATTTACTATTAAGCAACATGTACTCTTTAATAATCTTGGGAGGCGTACGACGGGGGTGGTGGTTGATGAAGATGACATCTTACATTATTTCTCCGCTTTCGCAAATACGGAAATCTTTGTTGAGTATGAAGAGCTAACGCAAAGGGGGATCTTTTCTGTGGTTCCAGCCCACGAATATGTTAAAGGGTTAGGTGCCAACGTGGTATATAGAGTGCAACCATTGGATGTAAAGGACCACATCCCTATTGATATCAGTAGTAGCATAACATCATGATGCATCTTTTGCCCGGTAGAGTGTTGAATACCATGCGCTACGTGGGGCACCTATTGGGGTGTAGGCTCGCGGGCGCAACGTGGTTTATCGCGGATGTTTTTATCGTAAAGTTCCTCATAAGTTCGTTCCTCGTGGGAAACGGAAGACTGCGCAGTCATCGCCTTTGCACGTTTGTTGCGAGTGCAAAGAGATAACGGGACACAACTTGAAACAGGTCCCGAAGCCTTCGTAAATTATTTAGAAAGTGCAGATTTCCAGGTACCCCAGCCTATAGCTGAATACCTAAACGGATATGGGAATACGAAAATCATGGGTCGGAACACAGAGGTAGTCCTTCCCCAACTAGTGTACATCACATGCGAGAGAGTGAGAGGATGGTTCGGTAGGATGACGTCTCAGACGCACTACTTGTATGCCAACTTTCCATGCATCGCCGTTTATTACCAGAGAATTGTGAAGAACCACCAGTTTAACTTCAACAACCCCCAGTACCAGATTGGTGCTAGGTGGGATGTCCCTAGAGACATTAGGCCGAATGAACAAGGAGCAGCTCGACCTACAAGGAATTTACTTGGATATAAAATAAGTTATTCCTTAACTGGTGAGAAGAGAAGTATGTACTCACAGATAGATTTCGAGGACTTAACATCAACTAACATCACTCTTCAACTTATCCCGGATATATTAAGTAAGGTTAGCGCAGCATTGCGGAGTATTGACGGACAAGTATACCGGAACTTGTCGATCAACAAACAGAAAGAAGGTTCTGTCGCCCAGTTGATCCTAACCGAAACTCAACAAAAGACGATGCCTAAAGTTCCTCATAAGTTCGTTCCTCATGGGAAACGGAAGACGTTCCGGGTGTTGACTGAGGGACAATTCCACCTGTCCAACGGTCCGATTCCGCAAATGAATTCCCTCACTCGTTGGAGGTATTTAGGTGTGGAGTTTGATGCAACCGGACCGGCTGACGTCTCACACCAACTGGAGACGTTCTTGGCTCGGTTAACACGTGCGCCTTTAAAACCGCAGCAGAGGTTGATTGCGCTTCGGGGGTTTTTGATCCCCAGGCTCTATCATTCTTTGGTGTTGGGTAGGTGCAACGGGACGATACTGCGTCGACTTGATTTGCAAGTCAGATCATCTACTAGGAAGTGGTTGAGGTTACCACGCGATGTCCCCATTCCCTTTTTCCATGCTTCAATTCGGGACGGTGGTCTAGGCATTCCGTGTCTTGGATTCACTGTTCCCGCATTGCTCTTCTCCCGTCTATCATCGCTCGAGTCGTCTTCTTTTGAGGCGGCTCGAGTCTCCTACATCTCTGCTTGGGTGCAAGGTCGGCTTGCCTTCGCCCAGCGTGCTCTCACCATTTCTGGTGAATTTCTTTTAGATTCAGTGAAGCGGTCCAAGTACTGGCGCACTCAGCTCTACTCGTCTGTTGACGGGTCAGAGCTGCGTGAGTCAGGTAAGTGTGCGGCGTCGTCATCGTGGGTCTCGGCCAACTCCCTTTCCATTCCTGGCCGGGACTTTGTTCAGTATGTTCATGTTAGGACCAACTGTTTGCCCTCGGCGGTTCGAACTTCGAAAAGGCCGTCGAGATCAGCAGTCCATCCGCTGTCGTGCGGGGTGTCGTGTTGATGAGACTTCAGCTCATATCATCCAGAGCTGCTATCGTACTCATGGTGGTAGAATTCTACGCCATGATGCGGTAGCGAAGATCGTCGCCGGCGCCCTCAAACGCAAGAGCTACGAGGTCCAGCGTGAGCATCACTTCAACACCGAGGAGGGTCTACGGAAGCCTGACATCGTTGCTGCTAAAGATGACTGCGCCACTGTGGTCGACGTCCAGGTCGTGTCTGGTGCACGGCCGTTGAGAAGACAGCATGAAGAAAAGAAGAATTATTATCAGAACAACCGATCCCTTGAACGGGCAATTCAAATTATGTTTAAAGTCTCAACGGTCCTCTACACCACAGCAACTTTAACCTGGCGCGGCATATGGTGTGAAGAGTCCTATAATGATCTGCGAGCCATGGGCCTCACGGGTGGTGTTTTCAGCGGAGTTGCCACCCGTGTTCTCCGTGGCTCTTCCACCAACTTCAACCAGTGGTCGCGGACAACGATGGGCAGATTTCGTAGGCAGCAAGGCAGAGCACCAGCATTCAACATCAGGTCGGCAGCAATTCCATCAGCGAGAAGGCCACCTCGAGCTGGCATCGGCTAAGGAGGAGGAAGAAGGCATTAGGGCACTGCGCCGCCCGCAACGCTATCCCCTCACCACCTTTCACTACTTTTGCTTCTACTTCTATCTTTCACCTTTCACCGGTGTTCTCGGTTCGGGCTGGTGGGACATTTTCTTCCACCAGTTTACGTCGTGACCGTTCTTCATCTTTCGTGGCGCACAATGGAACTAAAAAATAATAAAAAAAAAATAAAATAAAAAAATAAATAAAAAAAATATTAAGAAATTAAAAAAAAATTTAAAAAATAAACAAAAAAAAAATAAAATAAAAAAATAAAAAAAAAATTAAAAAAAAAATTTAAAAAAAAATAAAAAAAATTTAAAAAAAATTAATAAAAAAAAAAAATAAAAAAAAAAAAAAAAACAAAAAAAAAAATAATAATAATAAAGTTCCTCATAAGTTCGTTCCTCATGGGATAAAGTGCCCCTTTTTTAAAGAACACGAGGTTATTTAATCTTATTTTTAACCAGGTGTAGGCGGATGCCGAATTTATATATTAACTAGTGATTACTAGGTAGTGATTATAATTGCACTTTTATATGTAAATTTAAAATATTACATATATATATTAAGTAAATATATATTACTTATATATAATTATATTACTTGAGGATTGGTTCCCCTGTAATTAATATTTAACGGAGTTTAAGTCTAGGACTAACTACGTTAAGTGCAAACTGGTATAGATATATACCTTAAAAGTATTTAGATATACTTATTATTATCGTTTATTAAGTGGATTTGCTTTCAAAATTGTAACATGAAGATTTTCATGATGATTTTATTTTTCTTATTTTTAATTAAATATTCTATAGAAGTTGTGAACTTGGAAGATATATCAGTGATTTGCCGTGAGATAACAACCATCAGAGAACATGATTTGTGTGAATATCTGGGCTTTCGTTTTCCTGACAGTGTGAAATCTAGACTGTTTACCGAGGATGATTTAATGATTATATTGAAGCAAAATGCAACTAAAATCTCTAGGAAGAAGAGATGGGTTAGCTCTTTAACAACTGGGGCTTATGTTTTGTTGTCAGAATCGGGAGTATTGAGGAAAATCAAGCTAAAATGTTTTGAATTCTTGAAGAACACAGGAGAGATGATTATCTCTGACGTCTTTAACTATTTAATTAGTAAGGATGTTTTGGTTGATGTATATGCAGAGACATCTGATGTCGTTTTGATGCCGGATTATTGTTTTTATGAACCAATTAAGAACACTTTCTCTTGTTCAATAACTAATACTAGTAAATATGCCACGAATTGTGGAATGAAAGATGTGTTTATTCCAACGAACGATGAGATTTATCGTCATATTAAGGACACATATGGACAAGAAGGATTGAACACTTATATTGTATGGCCAACTATTAAAGTCCGTGAACAAGGCGCCTCTATGAGGAAGTCTCAATGTTTGATCTTGGACATTAATTTCCAATGGTTTATGTTTAGCGATTATTACGCATCATGGCTTGTTGATCAAGAAGGAATCCCGTAAAGTTCCTCATAAGTTCGTTCCTCATGGGATAAAGTGATTGGAGCGAGTGTGCGTATATCTATAACCAATCCAGTTAAAGGAGACGAATTTCACGATTACACGAAATACGCGGTGGCGTATAATTTGCTTCGTATGTTGGTGTGCGTATTAGTTAATCCTAATTTATACGTAATTCCTAATGACATGGCGATAAATGCGCTTGAGGTTAGCGTTTATGAGGTATATGCGAGGTTATTGATTATGCTATTAATACCTCCGTCAGTAATCCCTTACTCACACAGGATACGCATGAATAATGCGATATGCTGGTTCATATTGCAATATAAGTTACCCCACGATAGTGGTGAGTACAATGAATTCCCAACCAGGGTTAGTTCACGGTGGAATACTGAGTCAGTAGATTATTTGTCGTTATTATTTAACAAACACGCTTTTCAATTGAGCACGTCACGTGTATCTGCAGAAAAAACGGTTTACACCTTTCTGGTCGAGTATTTCAACACTGATAAGCCTAGTGTTCTTTATGATGTTGTGGGAGTCACTAAAGCTGACGGTGAGGTTTGCCAACATTTGGTTAGTACGATTTCCCCCTATCTACATGGAGGCTTTAATTATGATTACCCAACTTTTAATGAATATAAAAGGGTTAAGGGTGCAGATATTTGGGAATGACAAAGCAACGGTATTACCCACTCGATATAGTCATAGGTGTGAGCCAGATATGGCTCACCTCCTTCGAAGGTTGAGGGCAATTCGAGACTTACTATCTGAATTTCATACGTCGCCCAGCAACTTCCCCCCTAAAAAATGTTCGGGATTCAATTCATGGGATGTTTAAAAACTATTGCCAAGCAAGTATGTCTCAAGTGTATTATTTAATTTACCAAAATGCACATAAGATGTCGTTTAACGTAGCGGCTGATGGACGTATCCGCCGCGAAATATTGGAGGCATATAGAGAGCCATTCGTTATTGATTACAAGGCGGTACTTCCCATATTTATTTATTTAGAGGCGCAAACTGAATTAGGTCAGATTGAAGTTCCGACGTTCTTTGATACCATACAAACGCCGGCCATCGCCGCGGTATTTTTATATGTGTACAGAATGTTAAAAAGTTATTCAAGGGCGCCGACAGATGTTGTTGGCATACGTGATTTGAATATACCACGTAAGTATATAATAGAGGACGCTGAAAAGTTAGTCGGATCTCTTTTAAACATACCAAACTTCTCAGTTGAGGGTGCTTTCTTACTTACGTCTTATGATAAAGCTGATCTAGACGATTTGCTGGAGGCCCAGGTCCCGGTAAATAATCTGAGTTCTATCCACTTCCTGGTGGAAGGTCATAAGTACATACAGCCACTATTAAGGGATGTATCAGGAAAGAGTAACATTTTTATGAAATTTTTTATCACGCATAGAGCGATTACGTGTTGTGACCATAGAGACTTTGGGGTCAACCCGATATTGGCTATTTCCGCCCTTAGAGCGGGTGATCTTAATGTTAAGAAGGTGATCTATGGATTATCAGGGCTGGAGAGATATATGAGGATCGAAAGGAAATCGCATGCAATGGTTCGTACATCCTTACAGCACGTTCATGATTTTATGAGTCTAAAGTGTCCTGACGCGGCTCACTTAATTAAAAAAGATTATGATAAGGTGGAGGTGATTGAGGTGCGGAATGTACCCATTGCGGTTGATGTTGTATATCATTACCTGAGTGACAACTTAACGGTACCAAAGGTGGCTGGTAATTCATATATAGACGTACTTAGTAATTATGAAAGTTATGTGGACAATTTAAGTAACTGTCCCATATTTACTATTAAGCAACATGTACTCTTTAATAATCTTGGGAGGCGTACGACGGGGGTGGTGGTTGATGAAGATGACATCTTACATTATTTCTCCGCTTTCGCAAATACGGAAATCTTTGTTGAGTATGAAGAGCTAACGCAAAGGGGGATCTTTTCTGTGGTTCCAGCCCACGAATATGTTAAAGGGTTAGGTGCCAACGTGGTATATAGAGTGCAACCATTGGATGTAAAGGACCACATCCCTATTGATATCAGTAGTAGCATAACATCATGATGCATCTTTTGCCCGGTAGAGTGTTGAATACCATGCGCTACGTGGGGCACCTATTGGGGTGTAGGCTCGCGGGCGCAACGTGGTTTATCGCGGATGTTTTTATCGTAAAGTTCCTCATAAGTTCGTTCCTCGTGGGAAACGGAAGACTGCGCAGTCATCGCCTTTGCACGTTTGTTGCGAGTGCAAAGAGATAACGGGACACAACTTGAAACAGGTCCCGAAGCCTTCGTAAATTATTTAGAAAGTGCAGATTTCCAGGTACCCCAGCCTATAGCTGAATACCTAAACGGATATGGGAATACGAAAATCATGGGTCGGAACACAGAGGTAGTCCTTCCCCAACTAGTGTACATCACATGCGAGAGAGTGAGAGGATGGTTCGGTAGGATGACGTCTCAGACGCACTACTTGTATGCCAACTTTCCATGCATCGCCGTTTATTACCAGAGAATTGTGAAGAACCACCAGTTTAACTTCAACAACCCCCAGTACCAGATTGGTGCTAGGTGGGATGTCCCTAGAGACATTAGGCCGAATGAACAAGGAGCAGCTCGACCTACAAGGAATTTACTTGGATATAAAATAAGTTATTCCTTAACTGGTGAGAAGAGGAGTATGTACTCACAGATAGATTTCGAGGATTTAACATCAACTAACATCACTCTTCAACTTATCCCGGATATATTAAGTAAGGTTAGCGCAGCATTGCGGAGTATTGACGGACAAGTATACCGGAACTTGTCGATCAACAAACGGAAAGAAGGTTCTGCCGCCCAGTTGATCCTAACCGAAACTCAACAAAAGACGATGCCTAAAGTTCCTCATAAGTTCGTTCCTCATGGGAAACGGAAGACGTTCCGGGTGTTGACTGAGGGACAATTCCACCTGTCCAACGGTCCGATTCCGCAAATGAATTCCCTCACTCGTTGGAGGTATTTAGGTGTGGAGTTTGATGCAACCGGACCGGCTGACGTCTCACACCAACTGGAGACGTTCTTGGCTCGGTTAACACGTGCGCCTTTAAAACCGCAGCAGAGGTTGATTGCGCTTCGGGGGTTTTTGATCCCCAGGCTCTATCATTCTTTGGTGTTGGGTAGGTGCAACGGGACGACACTGCGTCGACTTGATTTGCAAGTCAGATCATCTACTAGGAAGTGGTTGAGGTTACCACGCGATGTTCCCATTCCCTTTTTCCATGCTTCAATTCGGGACGGTGGTCTAGGCATTCCGTGTCTTGGATTCACTGTTCCCGCATTGCTCTTCTCCCGTCTATCATCGCTCGAGTCGTCTTCTTTTGAGGCGGCTCGAGTCTCCTACATCTCTGCTTGGGTGCAAGGTCGGCTTGCCTTCGCCCAGCGTGCTCTCACCATTTCTGGTGAATTTCTTTTAGATTCAGTGAAGCGGTCCAAGTACTGGCGCACTCAGCTCTACTCGTCTGTTGACGGGTCAGAGCTGCGTGAGTCAGGTAAGTGTGCGGCGTCGTCATCGTGGGTCTCGGCCAACTCCCTTTCCATTCCTGGCCGGGACTTTGTTCAGTATGTTCATGTTAGGACCAACTGTTTGCCCTCGGCGGTTCGAACTTCGAAAAGGCCGTCGAGATCAGCAGTCCATCCGCTGTCGTGCGGGGTGTCGTGTTGATGAGACTTCAGCTCATATCATCCAGAGCTGCTATCGTACTCATG
The DNA here is from genome assembly GCA_035578175.1 of Catonia carolina. Classification (NCBI taxonomy): domain Eukaryota; kingdom Metazoa; phylum Arthropoda; class Insecta; order Hemiptera; family Achilidae; genus Catonia; species Catonia carolina. The sequence continues at coordinate 335,813,008 of JAQMRL010000001.1, forward strand.
GTGGTAGAATTCTACGCCATGATGCGGTAGCGAAGATCGTCGCCGGCGCCCTCAAACGCAAGAGCTACGAGGTCCAGCGTGAGCATCACTTCAACACCGAGGAGGGTCTACGGAAGCCTGACATCGTTGCTGCTAAAGATGACTGCGCCACTGTGGTCGACGTCCAGGTCGTGTCTGGTGCACGGCTGTTGAGAAGACAGCATGAAGAAAAGAAAAATTATTATCAGAACAACCGATCCCTTGAACGGGCAATTCAAATTATGTTTAAAGTCTCAACGGTCCTCTACACCACAGCAACTTTAACCTGGCGCGGCATATGGTGTGAAGAGTCCTATAATGATCTGCGAGCCATGGGCCTCACGGGTGGTGTTTTCAGCGGAGTTGCCACCCGTGTTCTCCGTGGCTCTTCCACCAACTTCAACCAGTGGTCGCGGACAACGATGGGCAGATTTCGTAGGCAGCAAGGCAGAGCAGCAGCATTCAACATCAGGTCGGCAGCAATTCCATCAGCGAGAAGGCCACCTCGAGCTGGCATCGGCTAAGGAGGAGGAAGAAGGCATTAGGGCACTGCGCCGCCCGCAACGCTATCCCCTCGCCACCTTTCTCTACTTTTGTTCTACTTCTATCTTTCACCTTTCACCGGTGTTCTCGGTTCGGGCTGGTGGGACATTTTCTTCCACCAGTTTACGTCGTGACACCGTTCTTCATCTTTCGTGGCGCACAATGGAACTAAAAAAAAATAAAAAAAAAATAAAAAAATTAATAAAAAAAACAAAAAAAAATTAAAAAATAAAAAAAAAACTAAAAAAAAATTAAAAAAAAAAATAAATAAAAATAAAAAAACAAAAAAAAAAAAATAATAATAAAGTTCCTCATAAGTTCGTTCCTCATGGGATAAAGTGCCCCTTTTTTAAAGAACACGAGGTTATTTAATCTTATTTTGAACCAGGTGTAGGCGGATGCCGAATTTATATATTAACTAGTGATTACTAGGTAGTGATTATAATTGCACTTTTATATGTAAATTTAAAATATTACATATATATATTAAGTAAATATATATTACTTATATATAATTATATTACTTGAGGATTGGTTCCCCTGTAATTAATATTTAACGGAGTTTAAGTCTAGGACTAACTACGTTAAGTGCAAACTGGTGTAGATATATACCTTAAAAGTATTTAGATATACTTATTATTATCGTTTATTAAGTGGATTTGCTTTCAAAATTGTAACATGAAGATTTTCATGATGATTTTATTTTTCTTATTTTTAATTAAATATTCTATAGAAATTGTGAACTTGGAAGATATATCAGTGATTTGCCGTGAGATAACAACCATCAGAGAACATGATTTGTGTGAATATCTGGGCTTTCGTTTTCCTGACAGTGTGAAATCTAGACTGTTTACCGAGGATGATTTAATGATTATATTGAAGCAAAATGCAACTAAAATCTCTAGGAAGAAGAGATGGGTTAGCTCTTTAACAACTGGGGCTTATGTTTTGTTGTCAGAATCGGGAGTATTGAGGAAAATCAAGCTAAATTGTTTTGAATTCTTGAAGAACACAGGAGAGATGATTATCTCTGACGTCTTTAACTATTTAATTAGTAAGGATGTTTTGGTTGATGTATATGCAGAGACATCTGATGTCGTTTTGATGCGGGATTATTGTTTTTATGAACCAATTAAGAACACTTTCTCTTGTTCAATAACTAATACTAGTAAATATGCCACGAATTGTGGAATGAAAGATGTGTTTATTCCAACGAACGATGAGATTTATCGTCATATTAAGGACACATATGGACAAGAAGGATTGAACACTTATATTGTATGGCCAACTATTAAAGTCCGTGAACAAGGCGCCTCTATGAGGAAGTCTCAATGTTTGATCTTGGACATTAATTTCCAATGGTTTATGTTTAGCGATTATTACGCATCATGGCTTGTTGATCAAGAAGGAATCCCGTAAAGTTTCTCATAAGTTCGTTCCTCATGGGATAAAGTGATTGGAGCGAGTGTGCGTATATCTATAACCAATCCAGTTAAAGGAGACGAATTTCACGATTACACGAAATACGCGGTGGCGTATAATTTGCTTCGTATGTTGGTGTGCGTATTAGTTAATCCTAATTTATACGTAATTCCTAATGACATGGCGATAAATGCGCTTGAGGTTAGCGTTTATGAGGTATATGCGAGGTTATTGATTATGCTATTAATACCCCCGTCAGTAATCCCTTACTCACACAGGATACGCATGAATAATGCGATATGCTGGTTCATATTGCAATATAAGTTACCCCACGATAGTGGTGAGTACAATGAATTCCCAACCAGGGTTAGTTCACGGTGGAATACTGAGTCAGTAGATTATTTGTCGTTATTATTTAACAAACACGCTTTTCAATTGAGCACGTCACGTGTATCTGCAGAAAAAACGGTTTACACCTTTCTGGTCGAGTATTTCAACACTGATAAGCCTAGTGTTCTTTATGATGTTGTGGGAGTCACTAAAGCTGACGGTGAGGTTTGCCAACATTTGGTTAGTACGATTTCCCCCTATCTACATGGAGGCTTTAATTATGATTACCCAACTTTTAATGAATATAAAAGGGTTAAGGGTGCAGATATTTGGGAATGACAAAGCAACGGTATTACCCACTCGATATAGTCATAGGTGTGAGCCAGATATGGCTCACCTCCTTCGAAGGTTGAGGGCAATTCGAGACTTACTATCTGAATTTCATACGTCGCCCAGCAACTTCCCCCCTAAAAAATGTTCGGGATTCAATTCATGGGATGTTTAAAAACTATTGCCAAGCAAGTATGTCTCAAGTGTATTATTTAATTTACCAAAATGCACATAAGATGTCGTTGAACGTAGCGGCTGATGGACGTATCCGCCGCGAAATATTGGAGGCATATAGAGAGCCATTCGTTATTGATTACAAGGCGGTACTTCCCATATTTATTTATTTAGAGGCGCAAACTGAATTAGGTCAGATTGAAGTTCCGACGTTCTTTGATACCATACAAACGCCGGCCATCGCCGCGGTATTTTTATATGTGTACAGAATGTTAAAAAGTTATTCAAGGGCGCCGACAGATGTTGTTGGCATACGTGATTTGAATATACCACGTAAGTATATAATAGAGGACGCTGAAAAGTTAGTCGGATCTCTTTTAAACATACCAAACTTCTCAGTTGAGGGTGCTTTCTTACTTACGTCTTATGATAAAGCTGATCTAGACGATTTGCTGGAGGCCCAGGTCCCGGTAAATAATCTGAGTTCTATCCACTTCCTGGTGGAAGGTCATAAGTACATACAGCCACTATTAAGGGATGTATCAGGAAAGAGTAACATTTTTATGAAATTTTTTATCACGCATAGAGCGATTACGTGTTGTGACCATAGAGACTTTGGGGTCAACCCGATATTGGCTATTTCCGCCCTTAGAGCGGGTGATCTTAATGTTAAGAAGGTGATCTATGGATTATCAGGGCTGGAGAGATATATGAGGATCGAAAGGAAATCGCATGCAATGGTTCGTACATCCTTACAGCACGTTCATGATTTTATGAGTCTAAAGTGTCCTGACGCGGCTCACTTAATTAAAAAAGATTATGATAAGGTGAAGGTGATTGAGGTGCGGAATGTACCCATTGCGGTTGATGTTGTATATCATTACCTGAGTGACAACTTAACGGTACCAAAGGTGGCTGGTAATTCATATATAGACGTACTTAGTAATTATGAAAGTTATGTGGACAATTTAAGTAACTGTCCCATATTTACTATTAAGCAACATGTACTCTTTAATAATCTTGGGAGGCGTACGACGGGGGTGGTGGTTGATGAAGATGACATCTTACATTATTTCTCCGCTTTCGCAAATACGGAAATCTTTGTTGAGTATGAAGAGCTAACGCAAAGGGGGATCTTTTCTGTGGTTCCAGCCCACGAATATGTTAAAGGGTTAGGTGCCAACGTGGTATATAGAGTGCAACCATTGGATGTAAAGGACCACATCCCTATTGATATCAGTAGTAGCATAACATCATGATGCATCTTTTGCCCGGTAGAGTGTTGAATACCATGCGCTACGTGGGGCACCTATTGGGGTGTAGGCTCGCGGGCGCAACGTGGTTTATCGCGGATGTTTTTATCGTAAAGTTCCTCATAAGTTCGTTCCTCGTGGGAAACGGAAGACTGCGCAGTCATCGCCTTTGCACGTTTGTTGCGAGTGCAAAGAGATAACGGGACACAACTTGAAACAGGTCCCGAAGCCTTCGTAAATTATTTAGAAAGTGCAGATTTCCAGGTACCCCAGCCTATAGCTGAATACCTAAACGGATATGGGAATACGAAAATCATGGGTCGGAACACAGAGGTAGTCCTTCCCCAACTAGTGTACATCACATGCGAGAGAGTGAGAGGATGGTTCGGTAGGATGACGTCTCAGACGCACTACTTGTATGCCAACTTTCCATGCATCGCCGTTTATTACCAGAGAATTGTGAAGAACCACCAGTTTAACTTCAACAACCCCCAGTACCAGATTGGTGCTAGGTGGGATGTCCCTAGAGACATTAGGCCGAATGAACAAGGAGCAGCTCGACCTACAAGGAATTTACTTGGATATAAAATAAGTTATTCCTTAACTGGTGAGAAGAGAAGTATGTACTCACAGATAGATTTCGAGGATTTAACATCAACTAACATCACTCTTCAACTTATCCCGGATATATTAAGTAAGGTTAGCGCAGCATTGCGGAGTATTGACGGACAAGTATACCGGAACTTGTCGATCAACAAACAGAAAGAAGGTTCTGTCGCCCAGTTGATCCTAACCGAAACTCAACAAAAGACGATGCCTAAAGTTCCTCATAAGTTCGTTCCTCATGGGAAACGGAAGACGTTCCGGGTGTTGACTGAGGGACAATTCCACCTGTCCAACGGTCCGATTCCGCAAATGAATTCCCTCACTCGTTGGAGGTATTTAGGTGTGGAGTTTGATGCAACCGGACCGGCTGACGTCTCACACCAACTGGAGACGTTCTTGGCTCGGTTAACTCGTGCGCCTTTAAAACCGCAGCAGAGGTTGATTGCGCTTCGGGGGTTTTTGATCCCCAGGCTCTATCATTCTTTGGTGTTGGGTAGGTGCAACGGGACGATACTGCGTCGACTTGATTTGCAAGTCAGATCATCTACTAGGAAGTGGTTGAGGTTACCACGCGATGTTCCCATTCCCTTTTTCCATGCTTCAATTCGGGACGGTGGTCTAGGCATTCCGTGTCTTGGATTCACTGTTCCCGCATTGCTCTTCTCCCGTCTATCATCGCTCGAGTCGTCTTCTTTTGAGGCGGCTCGAGTCTCCTACATCTCTGCTTGGGTGCAAGGTCGGCTTGCCTTCGCCCAGCGTGCTCTCACCATTTCTGGTGAATTTCTTTTAGATTCAGTGAAGCGGTCCAAGTACTGGCGCACTCAGCTCTACTCGTCTGTTGACGGGTCAGAGCTGCGTGAGTCAGGTAAGTGTGCGGCGTCGTCATCGTGGGTCTCGGCCAACTCCCTTTCCATTCCTGGCCGGGACTTTGTTCAGTATGTTCATGTTAGGACCAACTGTTTGCCCTCGGCGGTTCGAACTTCGAAAAGGCCGTCGAGATCAGCAGTCCATCCGCTGTCGTGCGGGGTGTCGTGTTGATGAGACTTCAGCTCATATCATCCAGAGCTGCTATCGTACTCATGGTGGTAGAATTCTACGCCATGATGCGGTAGCGAAGATCGTCGCCGGCGCCCTCAAACGCAAGAGCTACGAGGTCCAGCGTGAGCATCACTTCAACACCGAGGAGGGTCTACGGAAGCCTGACATCGTTGCTGCTAAAGATGACTGCGCCACTGTGGTCGACGTCCAGGTCGTGTCTGGCGCACGGCTGTTGAGAAGACAGCATGAAGAAAAGAAAAATTATTATCAGAACAACCGATCCCTTGAACGGGCAATTCAAATTATGTTTAAAGTCTCAACGGTCCTCTACACCACAGCAACTTTAACCTGGCGCGGCATATGGTGTGAAGAGTCCTATAATGATCTGCGAGCCATGGGCCTCACGGGTGGTGTTTTCAGCGGAGTTGCCACCCGTGTTCTCCGTGGCTCTTCCACCAACTTCAACCAGTGGTCGCGGACAACGATGGGCAGATTTCGTAGGCAGCAAGGCAGAGCACCAGCATTCAACATCAGGTCGGCAGCAATTCCATCAGCGAGAAGGCCACCTCGAGCTGGCATCGGCTAAGGAGGAGGAAGAAGGCATTAGGGCACTGCGCCGCCCGCAACGCTATCCCCTCACCACCTTTCACTACTTTTGCTTCTACTTCTATCTTTCACCTTTCACCGGTGTTCTCGGTTCGGGCTGGTGGGACATTTTCTTCCACCAGTTTACGTCGTGACCGTTCTTCATCTTTCGTGGCGCACAATGGAACTAAAAAATAATAAAAAAAAAATAAAATAAAAAAATAAATAAAAAAAATATTAAGAAATTAAAAAAAAATTTAAAAAATAAACAAAAAAAAAATAAAATAAAAAAATAAAAAAAAAATTAAAAAAAAAATTTAAAAAAAAATAAAAAAAATTTAAAAAAAATTAATAAAAAAAAAAAATAAAAAAAAAAAAAAAAACAAAAAAAAAAATAATAATAATAAAGTTCCTCATAAGTTCGTTCCTCATGGGATAAAGTGCCCCTTTTTTAAAGAACACGAGGTTATTTAATCTTATTTTTAACCAGGTGTAGGCGGATGCCGAATTTATATATTAACTAGTGATTACTAGGTAGTGATTATAATTGCACTTTTATATGTAAATTTAAAATATTACATATATATATTAAGTAAATATATATTACTTATATATAATTATATTACTTGAGGATTGGTTCCCCTGTAATTAATATTTAACGGAGTTTAAGTCTAGGACTAACTACGTTAAGTGCAAACTGGTATAGATATATACCTTAAAAGTATTTAGATATACTTATTATTATCGTTTATTAAGTGGATTTGCTTTCAAAATTGTAACATGAAGATTTTCATGATGATTTTATTTTTCTTATTTTTAATTAAATATTCTATAGAAGTTGTGAACTTGGAAGATATATCAGTGATTTGCCGTGAGATAACAACCATCAGAGAACATGATTTGTGTGAATATCTGGGCTTTCGTTTTCCTGACAGTGTGAAATCTAGACTGTTTACCGAGGATGATTTAATGATTATATTGAAGCAAAATGCAACTAAAATCTCTAGGAAGAAGAGATGGGTTAGCTCTTTAACAACTGGGGCTTATGTTTTGTTGTCAGAATCGGGAGTATTGAGGAAAATCAAGCTAAAATGTTTTGAATTCTTGAAGAACACAGGAGAGATGATTATCTCTGACGTCTTTAACTATTTAATTAGTAAGGATGTTTTGGTTGATGTATATGCAGAGACATCTGATGTCGTTTTGATGCCGGATTATTGTTTTTATGAACCAATTAAGAACACTTTCTCTTGTTCAATAACTAATACTAGTAAATATGCCACGAATTGTGGAATGAAAGATGTGTTTATTCCAACGAACGATGAGATTTATCGTCATATTAAGGACACATATGGACAAGAAGGATTGAACACTTATATTGTATGGCCAACTATTAAAGTCCGTGAACAAGGCGCCTCTATGAGGAAGTCTCAATGTTTGATCTTGGACATTAATTTCCAATGGTTTATGTTTAGCGATTATTACGCATCATGGCTTGTTGATCAAGAAGGAATCCCGTAAAGTTCCTCATAAGTTCGTTCCTCATGGGATAAAGTGATTGGAGCGAGTGTGCGTATATCTATAACCAATCCAGTTAAAGGAGACGAATTTCACGATTACACGAAATACGCGGTGGCGTATAATTTGCTTCGTATGTTGGTGTGCGTATTAGTTAATCCTAATTTATACGTAATTCCTAATGACATGGCGATAAATGCGCTTGAGGTTAGCGTTTATGAGGTATATGCGAGGTTATTGATTATGCTATTAATACCTCCGTCAGTAATCCCTTACTCACACAGGATACGCATGAATAATGCGATATGCTGGTTCATATTGCAATATAAGTTACCCCACGATAGTGGTGAGTACAATGAATTCCCAACCAGGGTTAGTTCACGGTGGAATACTGAGTCAGTAGATTATTTGTCGTTATTATTTAACAAACACGCTTTTCAATTGAGCACGTCACGTGTATCTGCAGAAAAAACGGTTTACACCTTTCTGGTCGAGTATTTCAACACTGATAAGCCTAGTGTTCTTTATGATGTTGTGGGAGTCACTAAAGCTGACGGTGAGGTTTGCCAACATTTGGTTAGTACGATTTCCCCCTATCTACATGGAGGCTTTAATTATGATTACCCAACTTTTAATGAATATAAAAGGGTTAAGGGTGCAGATATTTGGGAATGACAAAGCAACGGTATTACCCACTCGATATAGTCATAGGTGTGAGCCAGATATGGCTCACCTCCTTCGAAGGTTGAGGGCAATTCGAGACTTACTATCTGAATTTCATACGTCGCCCAGCAACTTCCCCCCTAAAAAATGTTCGGGATTCAATTCATGGGATGTTTAAAAACTATTGCCAAGCAAGTATGTCTCAAGTGTATTATTTAATTTACCAAAATGCACATAAGATGTCGTTTAACGTAGCGGCTGATGGACGTATCCGCCGCGAAATATTGGAGGCATATAGAGAGCCATTCGTTATTGATTACAAGGCGGTACTTCCCATATTTATTTATTTAGAGGCGCAAACTGAATTAGGTCAGATTGAAGTTCCGACGTTCTTTGATACCATACAAACGCCGGCCATCGCCGCGGTATTTTTATATGTGTACAGAATGTTAAAAAGTTATTCAAGGGCGCCGACAGATGTTGTTGGCATACGTGATTTGAATATACCACGTAAGTATATAATAGAGGACGCTGAAAAGTTAGTCGGATCTCTTTTAAACATACCAAACTTCTCAGTTGAGGGTGCTTTCTTACTTACGTCTTATGATAAAGCTGATCTAGACGATTTGCTGGAGGCCCAGGTCCCGGTAAATAATCTGAGTTCTATCCACTTCCTGGTGGAAGGTCATAAGTACATACAGCCACTATTAAGGGATGTATCAGGAAAGAGTAACATTTTTATGAAATTTTTTATCACGCATAGAGCGATTACGTGTTGTGACCATAGAGACTTTGGGGTCAACCCGATATTGGCTATTTCCGCCCTTAGAGCGGGTGATCTTAATGTTAAGAAGGTGATCTATGGATTATCAGGGCTGGAGAGATATATGAGGATCGAAAGGAAATCGCATGCAATGGTTCGTACATCCTTACAGCACGTTCATGATTTTATGAGTCTAAAGTGTCCTGACGCGGCTCACTTAATTAAAAAAGATTATGATAAGGTGAAGGTGATTGAGGTGCGGAATGTACCCATTGCGGTTGATGTTGTATATCATTACCTGAGTGACAACTTAACGGTACCAAAGGTGGCTGGTAATTCATATATAGACGTACTTAGTAATTATGAAAGTTATGTGGACAATTTAAGTAACTGTCCCATATTTACTATTAAGCAACATGTACTCTTTAATAATCTTGGGAGGCGTACGACGGGGGTGGTGGTTGATGAAGATGACATCTTACATTATTTCTCCGCTTTCGCAAATACGGAAATCTTTGTTGAGTATGAAGAGCTAACGCAAAGGGGGATCTTTTCTGTGGTTCCAGCCCACGAATATGTTAAAGGGTTAGGTGCCAACGTGGTATATAGAGTGCAACCATTGGATGTAAAGGACCACATCCCTATTGATATCAGTAGTAGCATAACATCATGATGCATCTTTTGCCCGGTAGAGTGTTGAATACCATGCGCTACGTGGGGCACCTATTGGGGTGTAGGCTCGCGGGCGCAACGTGGTTTATCGCGGATGTTTTTATCGTAAAGTTCCTCATAAGTTCGTTCCTCGTGGGAAACGGAAGACTGCGCAGTCATCGCCTTTGCACGTTTGTTGCGAGTGCAAAGAGATAACGGGACACAACTTGAAACAGGTCCCGAAGCCTTCGTAAATTATTTAGAAAGTGCAGATTTCCAGGTACCCCAGCCTATAGCTGAATACCTAAACGGATATGGGAATACGAAAATCATGGGTCGGAACACAGAGGTAGTCCTTCCCCAACTAGTGTACATCACATGCGAGAGAGTGAGAGGATGGTTCGGTAGGATGACGTCTCAGACGCACTACTTGTATGCCAACTTTCCATGCATCGCCGTTTATTACCAGAGAATTGTGAAGAACCACCAGTTTAACTTCAACAACCCCCAGTACCAGATTGGTGCTAGGTGGGATGTCCCTAGAGACATTAGGCCGAATGAACAAGGAGCAGCTCGACCTACAAGGAATTTACTTGGATATAAAATAAGTTATTCCTTAACTGGTGAGAAGAGGAGTATGTACTCACAGATAGATTTCGAGGATTTAACATCAACTAACATCACTCTTCAACTTATCCCGGATATATTAAGTAAGGTTAGCGCAGCATTGCGGAGTATTGACGGACAAGTATACCGGAACTTGTCGATCAACAAACGGAAAGAAGGTTCTGCCGCCCAGTTGATCCTAACCGAAACTCAACAAAAGACGATGCCTAAAGTTCCTCATAAGTTCGTTCCTCATGGGAAACGGAAGACGTTCCGGGTGTTGACTGAGGGACAATTCCACCTGTCCAACGGTCCGATTCCGCAAATGAATTCCCTCACTCGTTGGAGGTATTTAGGTGTGGAGTTTGATGCAACCGGACCGGCTGACGTCTCACACCAACTGGAGACGTTCTTGGCTCGGTTAACACGTGCGCCTTTAAAACCGCAGCAGAGGTTGATTGCGCTTCGGGGGTTTTTGATCCCCAGGCTCTATCATTCTTTGGTGTTGGGTAGGTGCAACGGGACGACACTGCGTCGACTTGATTTGCAAGTCAGATCATCTACTAGGAAGTGGTTGAGGTTACCACGCGATGTTCCCATTCCCTTTTTCCATGCTTCAATTCGGGACGGTGGTCTAGGCATTCCGTGTCTTGGATTCACTGTTCCCGCATTGCTCTTCTCCCGTCTATCATCGCTCGAGTCGTCTTCTTTTGAGGCGGCTCGAGTCTCCTACATCTCTGCTTGGGTGCAAGGTCGGCTTGCCTTCGCCCAGCGTGCTCTCACCATTTCTGGTGAATTTCTTTTAGATTCAGTGAAGCGGTCCAAGTACTGGCGCACTCAGCTCTACTCGTCTGTTGACGGGTCAGAGCTGCGTGAGTCAGGTAAGTGTGCGGCGTCGTCATCGTGGGTCTCGGCCAACTCCCTTTCCATTCCTGGCCGGGACTTTGTTCAGTATGTTCATGTTAGGACCAACTGTTTGCCCTCGGCGGTTCGAACTTCGAAAAGGCCGTCGAGATCAGCAGTCCATCCGCTGTCGTGCGGGGTGTCGTGTTGATGAGACTTCAGCTCATATCATCCAGAGCTGCTATCGTACTCATGGTGGTAGAATTCTACGCCATGATGCGGTAGCGAAGATCGTCGCCGGCGCCCTCAAACGCAAGAGCTACGAGGTCCAGCGTGAGCATCACTTCAACACCGAGGAGGGTCTACGGAAGCCTGACATCGTTGCTGCTAAAGATGACTGCGCCACTGTGGTCGACGTCCAGGTCGTGTCTGGTGCACGGCTGTTGAGAAGACAGCATGAAGAAAAGAAAAATTATTATCAGAACAACCGATCCCTTGAACGGGCAATTCAAATTATGTTTAAAGTCTCAACGGTCCTCTACACCACAGCAACTTTAACCTGGCGCGGCATATGGTGTGAAGAGTCCTATAATGATCTGCGAGCCATGGGCCTCACGGGTGGTGTTTTCAGCGGAGTTGCCACCCGTGTTCTCCGTGGCTCTTCCACCAACTTCAACCAGTGGTCGCGGACAACGATGGGCAGATTTCGTAGGCAGCAAGGCAGAGCAGCAGCATTCAACATCAGGTCGGCAGCAATTCCATCAGCGAGAAGGCCACCTCGAGCTGGCATCGGCTAAGGAGGAGGAAGAAGGCATTAGGGCACTGCGCCGCCCGCAACGCTATCCCCTCGCCACCTTTCTCTACTTTTGTTCTACTTCTATCTTTCACCTTTCACCGGTGTTCTCGGTTCGGGCTGGTGGGACATTTTCTTCCACCAGTTTACGTCGTGACACCGTTCTTCATCTTTCGTGGCGCACAATGGAACTAAAAAAAAATAAAAAAAAAATAAAAAAATTAATAAAAAAAACAAAAAAAAATTAAAAAATAAAAAAAAAACTAAAAAAAAATTAAAAAAAAAAATAAATAAAAATAAAAAAACAAAAAAAAAAAATAATAATAAAGTTCCTCATAAGTTCGTTCCTCATGGGATAAAGTGCCCCTTTTTTAAAGAACACGAGGTTATTTAATCTTATTTTGAACCAGGTGTAGGCGGATGCCGAATTTATATATTAACTAGTGATTACTAGGTAGTGATTATAATTGCACTTTTATATGTAAATTTAAAATATTACATATATATATTAAGTAAATATATATTACTTATATATAATTATATTACTTGAGGATTGGTTCCCCTGTAATTAATATTTAACGGAGTTTAAGTCTAGGACTAACTACGTTAAGTGCAAACTGGTGTAGATATATACCTTAAAAGTATTTAGATATACTTATTATTATCGTTTATTAAGTGGATTTGCTTTCAAAATTGTAACATGAAGATTTTCATGATGATTTTATTTTTCTTATTTTTAATTAAATATTCTATAGAAATTGTGAACTTGGAAGATATATCAGTGATTTGCCGTGAGATAACAACCATCAGAGAACATGATTTGTGTGAATATCTGGGCTTTCGTTTTCCTGACAGTGTGAAATCTAGACTGTTTACCGAGGATGATTTAATGATTATATTGAAGCAAAATGCAACTAAAATCTCTAGGAAGAAGAGATGGGTTAGCTCTTTAACAACTGGGGCTTATGTTTTGTTGTCAGAATCGGGAGTATTGAGGAAAATCAAGCTAAATTGTTTTGAATTCTTGAAGAACACAGGAGAGATGATTATCTCTGACGTCTTTAACTATTTAATTAGTAAGGATGTTTTGGTTGATGTATATGCAGAGACATCTGATGTCGTTTTGATGCGGGATTATTGTTTTTATGAACCAATTAAGAACACTTTCTCTTGTTCAATAACTAATACTAGTAAATATGCCACGAATTGTGGAATGAAAGATGTGTTTATTCCAACGAACGATGAGATTTATCGTCATATTAAGGACACATATGGACAAGAAGGATTGAACACTTATATTGTATGGCCAACTATTAAAGTCCGTGAACAAGGCGCCTCTATGAGGAAGTCTCAATGTTTGATCTTGGACATTAATTTCCAATGGTTTATGTTTAGCGATTATTACGCATCATGGCTTGTTGATCAAGAAGGAATCCCGTAAAGTTTCTCATAAGTTCGTTCCTCATGGGATAAAGTGATTGGAGCGAGTGTGCGTATATCTATAACCAATCCAGTTAAAGGAGACGAATTTCACGATTACACGAAATACGCGGTGGCGTATAATTTGCTTCGTATGTTGGTGTGCGTATTAGTTAATCCTAATTTATACGTAATTCCTAATGACATGGCGATAAATGCGCTTGAGGTTAGCGTTTATGAGGTATATGCGAGGTTATTGATTATGCTATTAATACCCCCGTCAGTAATCCCTTACTCACACAGGATACGCATGAATAATGCGATATGCTGGTTCATATTGCAATATAAGTTACCCCACGATAGTGGTGAGTACAATGAATTCCCAACCAGGGTTAGTTCACGGTGGAATACTGAGTCAGTAGATTATTTGTCGTTATTATTTAACAAACACGCTTTTCAATTGAGCACGTCACGTGTATCTGCAGAAAAAACGGTTTACACCTTTCTGGTCGAGTATTTCAACACTGATAAGCCTAGTGTTCTTTATGATGTTGTGGGAGTCACTAAAGCTGACGGTGAGGTTTGCCAACATTTGGTTAGTACGATTTCCCCCTATCTACATGGAGGCTTTAATTATGATTACCCAACTTTTAATGAATATAAAAGGGTTAAGGGTGCAGATATTTGGGAATGACAAAGCAACGGTATTACCCACTCGATATAGTCATAGGTGTGAGCCAGATATGGCTCACCTCCTTCGAAGGTTGAGGGCAATTCGAGACTTACTATCTGAATTTCATACGTCGCCCAGCAACTTCCCCCCTAAAAAATGTTCGGGATTCAATTCATGGGATGTTTAAAAACTATTGCCAAGCAAGTATGTCTCAAGTGTATTATTTAATTTACCAAAATGCACATAAGATGTCGTTGAACGTAGCGGCTGATGGACGTATCCGCCGCGAAATATTGGAGGCATATAGAGAGCCATTCGTTATTGATTACAAGGCGGTACTTCCCATATTTATTTATTTAGAGGCGCAAACTGAATTAGGTCAGATTGAAGTTCCGACGTTCTTTGATACCATACAAACGCCGGCCATCGCCGCGGTATTTTTATATGTGTACAGAATGTTAAAAAGTTATTCAAGGGCGCCGACAGATGTTGTTGGCATACGTGATTTGAATATACCACGTAAGTATATAATAGAGGACGCTGAAAAGTTAGTCGGATCTCTTTTAAACATACCAAACTTCTCAGTTGAGGGTGCTTTCTTACTTACGTCTTATGATAAAGCTGATCTAGACGATTTGCTGGAGGCCCAGGTCCCGGTAAATAATCTGAGTTCTATCCACTTCCTGGTGGAAGGTCATAAGTACATACAGCCACTATTAAGGGATGTATCAGGAAAGAGTAACATTTTTATGAAATTTTTTATCACGCATAGAGCGATTACGTGTTGTGACCATAGAGACTTTGGGGTCAACCCGATATTGGCTATTTCCGCCCTTAGAGCGGGTGATCTTAATGTTAAGAAGGTGATCTATGGATTATCAGGGCTGGAGAGATATATGAGGATCGAAAGGAAATCGCATGCAATGGTTCGTACATCCTTACAGCACGTTCATGATTTTATGAGTCTAAAGTGTCCTGACGCGGCTCACTTAATTAAAAAAGATTATGATAAGGTGAAGGTGATTGAGGTGCGGAATGTACCCATTGCGGTTGATGTTGTATATCATTACCTGAGTGACAACTTAACGGTACCAAAGGTGGCTGGTAATTCATATATAGACGTACTTAGTAATTATGAAAGTTATGTGGACAATTTAAGTAACTGTCCCATATTTACTATTAAGCAACATGTACTCTTTAATAATCTTGGGAGGCGTACGACGGGGGTGGTGGTTGATGAAGATGACATCTTACATTATTTCTCCGCTTTCGCAAATACGGAAATCTTTGTTGAGTATGAAGAGCTAACGCAAAGGGGGATCTTTTCTGTGGTTCCAGCCCACGAATATGTTAAAGGGTTAGGTGCCAACGTGGTATATAGAGTGCAACCATTGGATGTAAAGGACCACATCCCTATTGATATCAGTAGTAGCATAACATCATGATGCATCTTTTGCCCGGTAGAGTGTTGAATACCATGCGCTACGTGGGGCACCTATTGGGGTGTAGGCTCGCGGGCGCAACGTGGTTTATCGCGGATGTTTTTATCGTAAAGTTCCTCATAAGTTCGTTCCTCGTGGGAAACGGAAGACTGCGCAGTCATCGCCTTTGCACGTTTGTTGCGAGTGCAAAGAGATAACGGGACACAACTTGAAACAGGTCCCGAAGCCTTCGTAAATTATTTAGAAAGTGCAGATTTCCAGGTACCCCAGCCTATAGCTGAATACCTAAACGGATATGGGAATACGAAAATCATGGGTCGGAACACAGAGGTAGTCCTTCCCCAACTAGTGTACATCACATGCGAGAGAGTGAGAGGATGGTTCGGTAGGATGACGTCTCAGACGCACTACTTGTATGCCAACTTTCCATGCATCGCCGTTTATTACCAGAGAATTGTGAAGAACCACCAGTTTAACTTCAACAACCCCCAGTACCAGATTGGTGCTAGGTGGGATGTCCCTAGAGACATTAGGCCGAATGAACAAGGAGCAGCTCGACCTACAAGGAATTTACTTGGATATAAAATAAGTTATTCCTTAACTGGTGAGAAGAGAAGTATGTACTCACAGATAGATTTCGAGGATTTAACATCAACTAACATCACTCTTCAACTTATCCCGGATATATTAAGTAAGGTTAGCGCAGCATTGCGGAGTATTGACGGACAAGTATACCGGAACTTGTCGATCAACAAACAGAAAGAAGGTTCTGTCGCCCAGTTGATCCTAACCGAAACTCAACAAAAGACGATGCCTAAAGTTCCTCATAAGTTCGTTCCTCATGGGAAACGGAAGACGTTCCGGGTGTTGACTGAGGGACAATTCCACCTGTCCAACGGTCCGATTCCGCAAATGAATTCCCTCACTCGTTGGAGGTATTTAGGTGTGGAGTTTGATGCAACCGGACCGGCTGACGTCTCACACCAACTGGAGACGTTCTTGGCTCGGTTAACTCGTGCGCCTTTAAAACCGCAGCAGAGGTTGATTGCGCTTCGGGGGTTTTTGATCCCCAGGCTCTATCATTCTTTGGTGTTGGGTAGGTGCAACGGGACGATACTGCGTCGACTTGATTTGCAAGTCAGATCATCTACTAGGAAGTGGTTGAGGTTACCACGCGATGTTCCCATTCCCTTTTTCCATGCTTCAATTCGGGACGGTGGTCTAGGCATTCCGTGTCTTGGATTCACTGTTCCCGCATTGCTCTTCTCCCGTCTATCATCGCTCGAGTCGTCTTCTTTTGAGGCGGCTCGAGTCTCCTACATCTCTGCTTGGGTGCAAGGTCGGCTTGCCTTCGCCCAGCGTGCTCTCACCATTTCTGGTGAATTTCTTTTAGATTCAGTGAAGCGGTCCAAGTACTGGCGCACTCAGCTCTACTCGTCTGTTGACGGGTCAGAGCTGCGTGAGTCAGGTAAGTGTGCGGCGTCGTCATCGTGGGTCTCGGCCAACTCCCTTTCCATTCCTGGCCGGGACTTTGTTCAGTATGTTCATGTTAGGACCAACTGTTTGCCCTCGGCGGTTCGAACTTCGAAAAGGCCGTCGAGATCAGCAGTCCATCCGCTGTCGTGCGGGGTGTCGTGTTGATGAGACTTCAGCTCATATCATCCAGAGCTGCTATCGTACTCATGGTGGTAGAATTCTACGCCATGATGCGGTAGCGAAGATCGTCGCCGGCGCCCTCAAACGCAAGAGCTACGAGGTCCAGCGTGAGCATCACTTCAACACCGAGGAGGGTCTACGGAAGCCTGACATCGTTGCTGCTAAAGATGACTGCGCCACTGTGGTCGACGTCCAGGTCGTGTCTGGCGCACGGCTGTTGAGAAGACAGCATGAAGAAAAGAAAAATTATTATCAGAACAACCGATCCCTTGAACGGGCAATTCAAATTATGTTTAAAGTCTCAACGGTCCTCTACACCACAGCAACTTTAACCTGGCGCGGCATATGGTGTGAAGAGTCCTATAATGATCTGCGAGCCATGGGCCTCACGGGTGGTGTTTTCAGCGGAGTTGCCACCCGTGTTCTCCGTGGCTCTTCCACCAACTTCAACCAGTGGTCGCGGACAACGATGGGCAGATTTCGTAGGCAGCAAGGCAGAGCAGCAGCATTCAACATCAGGTCGGCAGCAATTCCATCAGCGAGAAGGCCACCTCGAGCTGGCATCGGCTAAGGAGGAGGAAGAAGGCATTAGGGCACTGCGCCGCCCGCAACGCTATCCCCTCACCACCTTTCTCTACTTTTGTTCTACTTCTATCTTTCACCTTTCACCGGTGTTCTCGGTTCGGGCTGGTGGGACATTTTCTTCCACCAGTTTACGTCGTGACACCGTTCTTCATCTTTCGTGGCGCACAATGGAACTAAAAAAAAATTAAAAAAATAAATAAAAAAAAACAAAAAAAAATTAAAAATAAAAAAAAAACTAAAAAAAAATTTAAAAAAAAAATAAATAAAAATAAAAAAACAAAAAAAAAAAAATAATAATAAAGTTCCTCATAAGTTCGTTCCTCATGGGATAAAGTGCCCCTTTTTTAAAGAACACGAGGTTATTTAATCTTATTTTGAACCAGGTGTAGGCGGATGCCGAATTTATATATTAACTAGTGATTACTAGGTAGTGATTATAATTGCACTTTTATATGTAAATTTAAAATATTACATATATATATTAAGTAAATATATATTACTTATATATAATTATATTACTTGAGGATTGGTTCCCCTGTAATTAATATTTAACGGAGTTTAAGTCTAGGACTAACTACGTTAAGTGCAAACTGGTATAGATATATACAGTACCGCTCAAATTAATTGGAACACACAGGGAATTTCACTCTTTTTATCATGCGACAGTTGGCATCACTGCTACATCACTTGTATTGAACAAACTAACAACCTAACCTCAAAAGCAGTTAGTGCACATGTGATTCTTTGTGTTGAACACATTTTCAGTGAAGTATTGTGTGAATTGTGTTATTGTTGCGCGTTTTTGTGTTCGTTAAACAAACTATTGTAGTTTTTCAATAACTCAACTGATGGATACCACACCTAGAAAACGTAGCAAGATTATTACACTACATCAGTATGGAAATATGTCTCAGAGGATGATATCTAAAGAATGTAAGGTGGGTCTAGCTACTGTTAACCGAATTGTTAAGCAATTTAATGATACTGGCTCCTTTTCTGTTAACAGAATAGGAAATTGTGGTCGTAAAAGGAAAACCACACCACAAACTGACCGCCAATTAATTAGGACTAGTAAGATCAACCCCAGGTTGTCGGCTGTAGATTTGGCACGAGAAATTAACAAAAAAGGGGTTAATATTCATGTTAGTACTGTTAAAAGAAGGCTGTCTGAAGTTGGGCGAAAAGCTTACCGACCTAAGAAAAAGCAGCTTCTTACTGTAGCAATGAAGAAGAAACGCTTGCAGTGGGCTAAAACCTACAAACAGTTCACTGTTGAACAGTGGAAAAATGTCCTTTTCTCTGATGAAACACATTTTTTGGTTCAGGGACATAAAGTAAACTTTGTCCGCAGAAGTGCGAATGAAGCTGAGACATCAGCTCACATCCTTCAACAACCAAAACATCCACCCAAAAAAATGTTTTGGGGCTGTATGTCCTATAATGGTCCAGGTCCATTAGTTCCCATAGAAGGTATGATGAACTCAGACAAATATATTGCTTTATTAGAAAGAAGAGTCGTTCCACTCCTTTTGCAAATGTTTCCAGAAAGCAATGGAATTTTTCAACAAGACTCGGCTCCATGCCATACATCTAAAAAATGCAAGAAATTTTTTTTTGAGAACAAAATAACGGTTCTGGAATGGCCTGGCAATTCACCCGATTTAAACCCAATCGAAAATCTATGGGCTATTACTAAAAAAAGGATTGCCAAAGACGATTGTACTACAAAAACATCCATGATTACTGCTGTAATCAAAATATGGTTCCACGATGAAGAAATAAAAAATATATGCAAAAAACTAATAGAATCAATGCCAAAACGCTGTGAAGAGGTTATAAAACACAAAGGAGGACATATTAATTATTAGGGAGCTGTTTGTAATTTTTTTGATCAATAAATTGTCTTTCATTTAAGAATCGTAGTCGTTTACCTGGTGTTCCAATTAATTTGAGCGGTACTGTACCTTAAAAGTATTTAGATATACTTATTATTATCGTTTATTAAGTGGATTTGCTTTCAAAATTGTAACATGAAGATTTTCATGATGATTTTATTTTTCTTATTTTTAATTAAATATTCTATAGAAGTTGTGAACTTGGAAGATATATCAGTGATTTGCCGTGAGATAACAACCATCAGAGAACATGATTTGTGTGAATATCTGGGCTTTCGTTTTCCTAACAGTGTGAAATCTAGACTGTTTACCGAGGATGATTTAATGATTATATTGAAGCAAAATGCAACTAAAATCTCTAGGAAGAAGAGATGGGTTAGCTCTTTAATAACTAAGGCTTATGTTTTGTTGTCAGAATCGGGAGTATTGAGGAAAATCAAGCTAAATTGTTTTGAATTCTTGAAGAACACAGGAGAGATGATTATCTCTGACGTCTTTAACTATTTAATTAGTAAGGATGTTTTGGTTGATGTATATGCAGAGACATCTGATGTCGTTTTGATGCCGGATTATTGTTTTTATGAACCAATTAAGAACACTTTCTCTTGTTCAATAACTAATACTAGTAAATATGCCACGAATTGTGGAATGAAAGATGTGTTTATTCCAACGAACGATGAGATTTATCGTCATATTAAGGACACATATGGACAAGAAGGATTGAACATTTATATTGTATGGCCAACTATTAAAGTCCGTGAACAAGGCGCCTCTATGAGGAAGTCTCAATGTTTGATCTTGGACATTAATTTCCAATGGTTTATGTTTAGCGATTATTACGCATCATGGCTTGTTGATCAAGAAGGAATCCCGTAAAGTTCCTCATAAGTTCGTTCCTCATGGGATAAAGTGATTGGAGCGAGTGTGCGTATATCTATAACCAATCCAGTTAAAGGAGACGAATTTCACGATTACACGAAATACGCGGTGGCGTATAATTTGCTTCGTATGTTGGTGTGCGTATCAGTTAATCCTAATTTATACGTAATTCCTAATGACATGGCGATAAATGCGCTTGAGGTTAGCGTTTATGAGGTATATGCGAGTTTATTGATTATGCTATTAATACCCCCGTCAGTAATCCCTTACTCACACAGGATACGCATGAATAATGCGATATGCTGGTTCATATTGCAATATAAGTTACCCCACAATAGTGGTGAGTACAATGAATTCCCAACCAGGGTTAGTTCACGGTGGAATACTGAGTCAGTAGATTATTTGTCGTTATTATTTAACAAACACGCTTTTCAATTGAGCACGTCACGTGTATCTGCAGAAAAAACGGTTTACACCTTTCTGGTCGAGTATTTCAACACTGATAAGCCTAGTGTTCTTTATGATGTTGTGGGAGTCACTAAAGCTGACGGTGAGGTTTGCCAACATTTGGTTAGTACGATTTCCCCCTATCTACATGGAGGCTTTAATTATGATTACCCAACTTTTAATGAATATAAAAGGGTTAAGGGTGCAGATATTTGGGAATGACAAAGCAACGGTATTACCCACTCGATATAGTCATAGGTGTGAGCCAGATATGGCTCACCTCCTTCGAAGGTTGAGGGCAATTCGAGACTTACTATCTGAATTTCATACGTCGCCCAGCAACTTCCCCCCTAAAAAATGTTCGGGATTCAATTCATGGGATGTTTAAAAACTATTGCCAAGCAAGTATGTCTCAAGTGTATTATTTAATTTACCAAAATGCACATAAGATGTCGTTGAACGTAGCGGCTGATGGACGTATCCGCCGCGAAATATTGGAGGCATATAGAGAGCCATTCGTTATTGATTACAAGGCGGTACTTCCCATATTTATTTATTTAGAGGCGCAAACTGAATTAGGTCAGATTGAAGTTCCGACGTTCTTTGATACCATACAAACGCCGGCCATCGCCGCGGTATTTTTATATGTGTACAGAATGTTAAAAAGTTATTCAAGGGCGCCGACAGATGTTGTTGGCATACGTGATTTGAATATACCACGTAAGTATATAATAGAGGACGCTGAAAAGTTAGTCGGATCTCTTTTAAACATACCAAACTTCTCAGTTGAGGGTGCTTTCTTACTTACGTCTTATGATAAAGCTGATCTAGACGATTTGCTGGAGGCCCAGGTCCCGGTAAATAATCTGAGTTCTATCCACTTCCTGGTGGAAGGTCATAAGTACATACAGCCACTATTAAGGGATGTATCAGGAAAGAGTAACATTTTTATGAAATTTTTTATCACGCATAGAGCGATTACGTGTTGTGACCATAGAGACTTTGGGGTCAACCCGATATTGGCTATTTCCGCCCTTAGAGCGGGTGATCTTAATGTTAAGAAGGTGATCTATGGATTATCAGGGCTGGAGAGATATATGAGGATCGAAAGGAAATCGCATGCAATGGTTCGTACATCCTTACAGCACGTTCATGATTTTATGAGTCTAAAGTGTCCTGACGCGGCTCACTTAATTAAAAAAGATTATGATAAGGTGGAGGTGATTGAGGTGCGGAATGTACCCATTGCGGTTGATGTTGTATATCATTACCTGAGTGACAACTTAACGGTACCAAAGGTGGCTGGTAATTCATATATAGACGTACTTAGTAATTATGAAAGTTATGTGGACAATTTAAGTAACTGTCCCATATTTACTATTAAGCAACATGTACTCTTTAATAATCTTGGGAGGCGTACGACGGGGGTGGTGGTTGATGAAGATGACATCTTACATTATTTCTCCGCTTTCGCAAATACGGAAATCTTTGTTGAGTATGAAGAGCTAACGCAAAGGGGGATCTTTTCTGTGGTTCCAGCCCACGAATATGTTAAATTTTTTTTTTTTTTTTTTTTTTTGTTTTAAGGCGAAAAACCTTAGCGAGGTTATCATCGCCTGTTGTTCTGCACAAGGGTGTAAACAGCCCGAGTGCAGAACGCCTTTTTTTAATACAAATATAAGCTAAAATCTTATACGCTAATATCACAGACACCACAAGCTAAAAGACAAAAACGCTAAAAAACACAAAAAAACATACATACATAAACTTAAACTTAATATCACAGTTAAAACAAAAAGAAAAACACAAAAATAATATTGACACTTATGAAAACTTAAAAACTAGTATCACAACCAAAAAATTACATTAAAAATAAAAGAAAAGAAAGAAAATATCACAGACATAAATATCACAAAAGGCTGTAAAGAGGCCACATAATAAAACCACAGACATATGACGTATAACATAAACGAATAGCTAAAATAAAACACATACCATAGGGTACAACTAAAAGGACATTAGACACTGTTGTATACACTGATCGATCGTAAAAAATTCAAAGCCGCGTCCAAAATACGGCTTTCGTCACCGAGTATATTCCTTAATTCAGAGGGAATTCTGAATCGCCGACGCAGAGCTGCGTAGCAGACGCAATCAACCAATACATGTTTGACTGTCAAAGGACAATCGCACCTGCCACAAATTGGAGCATCACCAGACGTCATGAGATACCCATGGGTTAATCTGGTGTGCCCAATTCTAAGTCGCGCGATGACAACTTCTTCCCTTCTGTTCTTCCTCAGTGACGTAGGCCAAGGCTTAACAATAGGTTTTATGTCCCGTAGCTTGTTGCCATGAGAGCCAGTCCATTCTACCTGCCAGGAATCAGTAATGACCCGCTTCACCAGACTAACGAAATCAGACATGGTCAGATATCGTGTGAAAGCCGGTTGACGAGCCGCCTCCTTAGCGGCCAAATCAGCAGCCTCATTTCCCGGGATTCCAGCATGACCCGGAACCCAGCAGAAAACAACACTTACTTCTCTATCGTTAAGCTGCTTCACGGTGCCGTGGACATCTGAAACTAGCGGGTGGCGTGAATATATATCACTAATCGACTGCAGGGCACTGAGTGAATCAGTGCACACCAACACCCGACGCCCACGCACACAGACTACAGACAGAGCTTTACTAATTGCATAAAGTTCAGCCGTGTAAATACTGGTTCCCGCAGGTAATCCAAACAAATAGGTTCTCCCATTAGCAACAAACGAGCAACCAACTCCAACATCCGACTTTGATCCATCAGTGTATACAACCGTAGATGGTTTAATAGCTTCGACTAACTCACTGAAAATGCTATTAAACACCACAGAGCTTGTGCCTGCCTTTGAGTATTTACACATCTCAAAGTTAAAGTGTAACTGAGCGATGGTCCAGGGTGGAAATAGACAAGAATTACAAGGGTAGACACGAGGAATCGCAATATCGAGGTTGTTGCATATCTCCAACGCTCTTACACCGAATGGTGAAGGTAGTCGGGCGTTCATCAGATGCAAATCATGACAGGGGTTGTTGAGAATGATGTCATGCAAGAAATGGTAAGGTCTAGCTTTCAACTTGGTAAAGTACGTCAATATAAGCTGCTGGCGACGTCTGTGTAACGACATTTCTCCACTTTCAACTAAGATGCTGATAACAGGGCTAGAACGAAAAGCACCTGTAGATAATCGTAAACATGAATTGTGGACTGAGTCAAGCATTCTCAGAGAAGTGGAAGTAGCAGATGAGTAGGCTACAGCGCCATAATCTATACGTGATCGCACTAGAGCCTTGTAGAACCTTATCATACATGATCTATCAGCTCCCCAACATGTACCTGTAAGAACACGCAGAATATCAACCACCTTTAAGCACCTAGCCCGTAGGTCTTTAATATGCGGAACCCATGTAAGTCTCTTGTCGAATACAACACCTAAGAACCTGATTTCAGTGCTAACTTCGATATGCTGACCCATTAAATACAGTCTTGGAACATTATCAGTCCGTATTCGGCAAAACTGAATGCATTTAGTCTTCTCAGGAGAAAAACTAAAGCCAGTCTGCCGTGACCATTCTTCAAGACGGTATATAGTTAGCTGTAGAGCTCGTTCAGCTGAGACAACATTTCTAGATGCAACATATATTGCAAAATCATCAACAAACAACGAACATTTAACAGGGTATACGCAACTTTTCACAATATTATTTATGGCAACCGCAAATAGGGTACAACTAATTACACTTCCTTGCGGTATACCATTTTCCAAGTCAAACCTGTCGGACAGACACTGACCAACCCTTACACGGAACGATCGTTCATCTAGAAAGTCCTTGATGAAGGCCAACATGTTTCCAGCGATGCCCCAATCCCGCAAGGTATTGAGGATACCTCGTCGCCAAGCTGTATCATATGCTTTTTTCAAATCAAAGAATACGGCAACGAGGCGCTGCCGCAATGCAAACGCATTGCAGACAGCCGTCTCAAGGGCCACCAAGTGGTCTGTCGAAGACCTCCCTCTCCGAAAACCGCTCTGTTCAGGAGCGAGGAAGTCATTCTTTTCCAGATACCACATGAGACGACTGTTCACCATTCTTTCCATGACCTTACAAACAACACTTGTCAAGGAAATGGGACGGTAGTTGGAGGCCAATGTTTTATCTTTACCAGGTTTGAGGATCGGAACAACAATTGCTTCTTTCCAAGTTTTTGGAAGCTTTCTAGAAGCGTATATGTTATTAAAAACATGTAGGAGTTGCCTTAACCCAGAATCCGGTAAATGCGCTATCATCGAAAGTGTAATTTCATCACCTCCAGGTGAGGTATTTCGAGATACTTTGAGCGCTTTTCTAAGCTCTGGCAATGAAAAAGGAATGTTTAGAGGATCATTCGAGTCCGCTATAAAGAAAGGAAGAGATTCAATGGTTTTCTTATAATTTTGAAACTGTACTGAATATGAAGACGTGAGGGAAGCTGATTTAAAGAAGGAACCAATCACGTTAGCGATGTCGGACTGTGATGTGATCACAGAACCGTTAACTTGCAACCCTGCGATTCGATGTGGAGACGTCCTTCCACATACCGAACGCAGTTTTCTCCATACCGTTGTCACAGGGGTACTCCTGTTAATATCTCCAACGTAACGGCTCCACGACTCCCTCTTACTCTCAAGAAAGACACGCCTACAGCAGGCCCGAGCTCTTCGGTACGCCTCCAGGTTTGCATCCGTAGGTCTGCGACTAAAAATGCGCAAGGCCCTACGGCGGTCCCGAAGAGCCTCCTTACAACGATCATTCCACCAAGGTACCGGCGGACGCCGTGCTTTTCCCGATGTTTTAGGAATGCTCTGGGCAGCTGCTGCAGACATCCTCTCTACAAAGGAAGACAACAGCTTTCGTGTATCATCATCATCTTCATATTCAGATTCCATTAAACTTGAAAACTCATCCCACCGTGCAAGCTTTTCAATCCATCGTTTCGGAAGGTCATCGACAGGCTGGTAGTCGAAAAATTCGACCACCACCGGTCGGTGATCACTTCCATACAGGTCTGGCAGTACTCTCCACATCAACCTTGGAACAATGGACGGGCTACAGAAAGTAAGGTCCAAGCACGACCAGGATCCTGTTGAGGATGACATGAATGTTTCAGATCCATCGTTCAATAGACATAAGTCTAAATCACTCCGGACCCTCTCCACCATGTGACCTCTACCATTGCACAGTGAGGAGCCCCAAGAATAATGGTGACCATTGAAATCTCCTAAGACGATATATGGAGCTGGTAACTGTTCCAGCAATTCTCTCATGGCTAGGTATGAAATGTCTGTGTTTGGTGGTAAATAAACATTACACACGCAAACCGACACCGGGACAGTTATCCTGATTGCTACAGCCTGAATATCCGTTTGGATATCCAGACTCATCCCTTGCATTGACTGGTGAAGTAATATTGCAACCCCACCACCAGGGCCACCTTGCAGGGAATCTTTCCTAAACATTTCGTATCCACGAAAGGATAATCGGATATCAGGTTGTAACATCGTCTCTTGCAGGCAAAGCGCAAACGGACACTTATCCCGGATCAATATCTTTATATCTTCATACCTAGACCGGATCCCGCGAACATTCCATTGAATTAAACTATTAAAGGGTATTTCGCAACGGAGGAGTTACGTTTCAAACACAATTTTCTCCTTCCCTTTTTTCCCTTTTACTTGTATAAAGCCCTTTTCTAGGGCCGATGAATCTCCTATCATATCGTGGATCTTGGACCCAGACGAAGGAGATTTTAGGAATTTAGACGCATCCACTGGAAGCGTCTTAGGCAATGAAAGGGGTTTTCCCTTTGAGGTAGAGGCGACTGTCTTATTTGACAGCTGAACTTTTGTATTCTGCGTCGCAGAAAGGTTACCAACTTGAGGTACAGAACTCTTTGAACTAATTTCAGTCTGTTTGGAGTTTAGTAAAGCTTTCAGTGCAGAAGTTAGGGAAGCAACCTGTTTAGTTAGGTTCTCAACAACACTTTTCAACTCTACGCATGACGAGCACTCACCAGACACACGAGACTGAACACTAGTTGCAGCTGCAAACGAAATGTCAGGCTGGACTGCATTTCGAATGCTATTTAGTTTTCTGTACTCGCTCCGGGCAGCGGGAAAGGAAAGCTTCTGTTCAGACGAAATTTTCTGAATTTCCCGTTCTTCTTTATACTTAGGGCATTCCCGAGACCTTGCTGAATGACTTCCTTTACAGTTTGCACACAGTTCTGTTTCAGAAGTGCATTCGCTGTCTAAGTGGTCAGGTGAACTGCACTTTGCGCATATCGCAGGTTTCTTGCAGTTAGTTTTCGTATGTCCGTATTCCTGGCACTGAAAACAGCGCAGAGGGTTTGGGACATACGGTCTCACTCGAACAGACAAGTAACCCAACTTTAGACGATCTGGTGGTTGTGGGGTGGAAAATGTTATGATAAGTGTCGGGGTACCGACATCAATACCATTTTCCCGACGCGTAACTCTTTTGACTTGCGTCACTCGCTGGGAGGTAAGCTCCTCCAATAACTCAGCCTCAGACATATCATGTATATCTCGAGAGTAAACCACTCCTCGAGATGAGTTGAGGGATCTATGCGGTTCAACAGTGACTGCAGTACTTCCTATTTGTGTAATTTTAACAACGCTGCTACTTTGCTTCGCAGACGTTGTTTCAATTAACAAAGTACCATTCCTTAGTTTCTTAATAGAGTGTGGCGAGCCACAAACCGACTGCACAGACCTGTTAATAATGAAGGGGGAAACTTTTGATAGCGACCCTTCTTCTGCAACACAACGAACAACGAAAAATTTGTCCGTGTTACTTAATACACCACTTTTATCACTATCGTCAGACAAGCTAGACCATAGTCTTTTCAATCCAAGGGAAGATTGTTTGTTTGCCATTATCTTTAGTGCTTTTCCAGTCATCGTGAAAGCAGGGTGCGGGCGGAGAGATGACCCGCGCACGCCGCAGGTCCCTAGTAAAAAGAAGGACCCGGCCGAGTACTCCCGGCAGCCATCTCCCACATATTTCATCCGGGCCGGGGAGTCAGGTACTGCCTGACCCACTGATACCGACGTCCCAGAGGCTCGCACGCAGCAGTAAGAGCTCCGACACTCTTACCCATGGTCCACTTCTTGCCACAGTACCGAAGCGACTGGAAGGGCTAAAGGATGGCGCAAAGCCTCGGCAGAGCAAGCTCACAGCAGCACAACCACAGTCCAGACCTTCCAATCCGGAAAGGGTTACGCACGACCAGCCCGCATCCCATCCTCGCCAGCATTATAAATGTGTGTAAGAAAAACTTTGTGTATGTGTTGTGTGTAGGGTATGTAAATGTGTGTGTTGAAAGAAAGTGTGGTGTGTGTGATGTAGTATTATTGTTGTGTGTAGTGTAAGAGCAACCTGTGTATAGTTTTGAAATAAGGTTAGCTCTTAGCTGGGGTCCCGGGGTTGCCACACCCGAACACCCACATATATATGCATGGACGAGCATTGTCCATGCATATTTGTTGAATATGAATATATATATTCATATATATAAGAATGAATATGTTAAAGGGTTAGGTGCCAACGTGGTATATAGAGTGCAACCATTGGATGTAAAGGACCACATCCCTATTGATATCAGTAGTAGCATAACATCATGATGCATCTTTTGCCCGGTAGAGTGTTGAATACCATGCGCTACGTGGGGCACCTATTGGGGTGTAGGCTCGCGGGCGCAACGTGGTTTATCGCGGATGTTTTTATCGTAAAGTTCCTCATAAGTTCGTTCCTCGTGGGAAACGGAAGACTGCGCAGTCATCGCCTTTGCACGTTTGTTGCGAGTGCAAAGAGATAACGGGACACAACTTGAAACAGGTCCCGAAGCCTTCGTAAATTATTTAGAAAGTGCAGATTTCCAGGTACCCCAGCCTATAGCTGAATACCTAAACGGATATGGGAATACGAAAATCATGGGTCGGAACACAGAGGTAGTCCTTCCCCAACTAGTGTACATCACATGCGAGAGAGTGAGAGGATGGTTCGGTAGGATGACGTCTCAGACGCACTACTTGTATGCCAACTTTCCATGCATCGCCGTTTATTACCAGAGAATTGTGAAGAACCACCAGTTTAACTTCAACAACCCCCAGTACCAGATTGGTGCTAGGTGGGATGTCCCTAGAGACATTAGGCCGAATGAACAAGGAGCAGCTCGACCTACAAGGAATTTACTTGGATATAAAATAAGTTATTCCTTAACTGGTGAGAAGAGGAGTATGTACTCACAGATAGATTTCGAGGATTTAACATCAACTAACATCACTCTTCAACTTATCCCGGATATATTAAGTAAGGTTAGCGCAGCATTGCGGAGTATTGACGGACAAGTATACCGGAACTTGTCGATCAACAAACGGAAAGAAGGTTCTGCCGCCCAGTTGATCCTAACCGAAACTCAACAAAAGACGATGCCTAAAGTTCCTCATAAGTTCGTTCCTCATGGGAAACGGAAGACGTTCCGGGTGTTGACTGAGGGACAATTCCACCTGTCCAACGGTCCGATTCCGCAAATGAATTCCCTCACTCGTTGGAGGTATTTAGGTGTGGAGTTTGATGCAACCGGACCGGCTGACGTCTCACACCAACTGGAGACGTTCTTGGCTCGGTTAACTCGTGCGCCTTTAAAACCGCAGCAGAGGTTGATTGCGCTTCGGGGGTTTTTGATCCCCAGGCTCTATCATTCTTTGGTGTTGGGTAGGTGCAACGGGACGATACTGCGTCGACTTGATTTGCAAGTCAGATCATCTACTAGGAAGTGGTTGAGGTTACCACGCGATGTTCCCATTCCCTTTTTCCATGCTTCAATTCGGGACGGTGGTCTAGGCATTCCGTGTCTTGGATTCACTGTTCCCGCATTGCTCTTCTCCCGTCTATCATCGCTCGAGTCGTCTTCTTTTGAGGCGGCTCGAGTCTCCTACATCTCTGCTTGGGTGCAAGGTCGGCTTGCCTTCGCCCAGCGTGCTCTCACCATTTCTGGTGAATTTCTTTTAGATTCAGTGAAGCGGTCCAAGTACTGGCGCACTCAGCTCTACTCGTCTGTTGACGGGTCAGAGCTGCGTGAGTCAGGTAAGTGTGCGGCGTCGTCATCGTGGGTCTCGGCCAACTCCCTTTCCATTCCTGGCCGGGACTTTGTTCAGTATGTTCATGTTAGGACCAACTGTTTGCCCTCGGCGGTTCGAACTTCGAAAAGGCCGTCGAGATCAGCAGTCCATCCGCTGTCGTGCGGGGTGTCGTGTTGATGAGACTTCAGCTCATATCATCCAGAGCTGCTATCGTACTCATGGTGGTAGAATTCTACGCCATGATGCGGTAGCGAAGATCGTCGCCGGCGCCCTCAAACGCAAGAGCTACGAGGTCCAGCGTGAGCATCACTTCAACACCGAGGAGGGTCTACGGAAGCCTGACATCGTTGCTGCTAAAGATGACTGCGCCACTGTGGTCGACGTCCAGGTCGTGTCTGGTGCACGGCCGTTGAGAAGACAGCATGAAGAAAAGAAAAATTATTATCAGAACAACCGATCCCTTGAACGGGCAATTCAAATTATGTTTAAAGTTCAACGGTCCTCTACACCACAGCAACTTAAACCTGGCGCGGCATATGGTGTGAAGAGTCCTATAATGATCTGCGAGCCATGGGCCTCACGGGTGGTGTTTTCAGCGGAGTTGCCACCCGTGTTCTCCGTGGCTCTTCCACCAACTTCAACCAGTGGTCGCGGACAACGATGGGCAGATTTCGTAGGCAGCAAGGCAGAGCAGCAGCATTCAACATCAGGTCGGCAGCAATTCCATCAGCGAGAAGGCCACCTCGAGCTGGCATCGGCTAAGGAGGAGGAAGAAGGCATTAGGGCACTGCGCCGCCCGCAACGCTATCCCCTTACCACCTTTCTCTACTTTTGCTTCTACTTCTATCTTTCACCTTTCACCGGTGTTCTCGGTTCGGGCTGGTGGGACATTTTCTTCCACCAGTTTACGTCGTGACACCGTTTTTCATCTTTCGTGGCGCACAATGGAACTAAAAAAAATAAAAAAAAATAAAATAAAAAAAAAAATATTTAAAAAAAAAAAAATTAAATAAAAAAAAATAAATAAAAAAAAAATTAAAAAAATTTTTTTAAAAAAAATAAAAAAAAATTTAAAAAAAATAAAAAAAATAAATAAAAAAAAAATAAAAATAAAATAAAAAACTAAAAAAAAATTTAAAAAAATAAAAACAAAAAAAAATTAAGTTCCTCATAAGTTCGTTCCTCATGGGATAAAGTGCCCCTTTTTTAAAGAACACGAGGTTATTTAATCTTATTTTGAACCAGGTGTAGGCGGATGCCGAATTTATATATTAACTAGTGATTACTAGGTAGTGATTATAATTGCACTTTTATATGTAAATTTAAAATATTACATATATATATTAAGTAAATATATATTACTTATATATAATTATATTACTTGAGGATTGGTTCCCCTGTAATTAATATTTAACGGAGTTTAAGTCTAGGACTAACTACGTTAAGTGCAAACTGGTATAGATATATACCTTAAAAGTATTTAGTTATACTTATTATTATCGTTTATTAAATGGATTTGCTTTCAAAATTGTAACATGAAGATTTTTATGATGATTTTATTTTTCTTATTTTTAATTAAATATTCTATAGAAGTTGTGAACTTGGAAGATATATCAGTGATTTGCCGTGAGATAACAACCATCAGAGAACATGATTTGTGTGAATATCTGGGCTTTCGTTTTCCTGACAGTGTGAAATCTAGACTGATTACCGAGGATGATTTAATGATTATATTGAAGCAAAATGCAACTAAAATCTCTAGGAAGAAGAGATGGGTTAGCTCTTTAATAACTGGGGCTTATGTTTTGTTGTCAGAATCGGGAGTATTGAGGAAAATCAAGCTAAATTGTTTTGAATTCTTGAAGAACACAGGAGAGATGATTATCTCTGACGTCTTTAACTATTTAATTAGTAAGGATGTTTTGGTTGATGTATATGCAGAGACATCTGATGTCGTTTTGATGCCGGATTATTGTTTTTATGAACCAATTAAGAACACTTTCTCTTGTTCAATAACTAATACTAGTAAATTTGCCACGAATTGTGGAATGAAAGATGTGTTTATTCCAACGAACGATGAGATTTATCGTCATATTAAGGACACATATGGACAAGAAGGATTGAACATTTATATTGTATGGCCAACTATTAAAGTCCGTGAACAAGGCGCCTCTATGAGGAAGTCTCAATGTTTGATCTTGGACATTAATTTCCAATGGTTTATGTTTAGCGATTATTACGCATCATGGCTTGTTGATCAAGAAGGAATCCCGTAAAGTTCCTCATAAGTTCGTTCCTCATGGGATAAAGTGATTGGAGCGAGTGTGCGTATATCTATAACCAATCCAGTTAAAGGAGACGAATTTCACGATTACACGAAATACGCGGTGGCGTATAATTTGCTTCGTATGTTGGTGTGCGTATTAGTTAATCCTAATTTATACGTAATTCCTAATGACATGGCGATAAATGCGCTTGAGGTTAGCGTTTATGAGGTATATGCGAGGTTATTGATTATGCTATTAATACCCCCGTCAGTAATCCCTTACTCACACAGGATACGCATGAATAATGCGATATGCTGGTTCATATTGCAATATAAGTTACCCCACGATAGTGGTGAGTACAATGAATTCCCAACCAGGGTTAGTTCACGGTGGAATACTGAGTCAGTAGATTATTTGTCGTTATTATTTAACAAACACGCTTTTCAATTGAGCACGTCCCCCCCAGGGGGCACCCATTCTTATATATATGAATGCTCGTCCATGCATATATATGTGGGTGTTCGGGTGTGGCAAGCCCGGGACCCCAGCTAAGAGCTAACCTTATTTCAAAACTATACACAGGTTGCTCTTACACTACACACAACAATAATACTACATCACACACACCACACTTTCTTTCAACACACACATTTACATACCCTACACTCAACACATACACAAAGTTTTTCTTACACACATTTATAATGCTGGCGAGGATGGGATGCGGGCTGGTCGTGCGTAACCCTTTCCGGATTGGAAGGTCTGGACTGTGGTTGTGCTGCTGTGAGCTTGCTCTGCCGAGGCTTTGCGCCATCCTTTAGCCCTTCCAGTCGCTTCGGTACTGTGGCAAGAAGTGGACCATGGGTAAGAGTGTCGGAGCTCTTACTGCTGCGTGCGAGCCTCTGGGTCGTCGGTATCAGTGGGTCAGGCAGTACCTGACTCCCCGGCCCGGATGAAATACGTGGGAGATGGCTGCCGGGAGTACTCGGCCGGGTCCTTCTTTTTACTAGGGACCTGCGGCGTGCGCGGGTCATCTCTCCGCCCGCACCCTGCTTTCACGATGACTGGAAAAGCACTAAAGATAATGTCAAATAAACAATCTTCCCTCGGATGTAAAAGACTATGGTCTAGCTTGTCTGACGATAGTGATAATAGTGGTGTATTAAGTAACACGGACAAATTTTTCGTTGTTCGTTGTGTTGCAGAAGAAGGGTCGCTATCAAAAGTTTCCCCCTTCATTATTAACAGGTCTGTGCAGTCGGTTTGTGGCTCCCCACATTCAATTAAAAAACTAAGGAATGGTACTTTGTTAATTGAAACAGCGTCTGCGAAGCAAAGTAGCAGCGTTGTTAAAATTACACAAATAGGAAGTACTGCAGTCACTGTTGAACCGCATAGATCCCTCAACTCATCTCGAGGAGTGGTTTACTCTCGAGATATACATGATATGTCTGAGGCTGAGTTATTGGAGGAGCTTACCCCCCAGCGAGTGACGCAAGTCAAAAGAGTTACGCGTCGGGAAAATGGTATTGATGTCGGTACCCCGACACTTATCATAACATTTTCCACCCCACAACCTCCAGATCGTCTAAAGTTGGGTTACTTGTCTGTTCGAGTGAGACCGTATGTCCCAAACCCTCTGCGCTGTTTTCAGTGCCAGGAATACGGACATACGAAAATTAACTGCAAGAAACCTGCGATATGCGCAAAGTGCAGTTCACCTGACCACTTAGACAGCGAATGCACTTCTGAAACAGAACTGTGTGCAAACTGTAAAGGAAGTCATTCAGCAAGGTCTCGAGAATGCCCTAAGTATAAAGAAGAACGGGAAATTCAGAAAATTTCGTCTGAACAGAAGCTTTCCTTTCCCGCTGCCCGGAGCGAGTACAGAAAACTAAATAGCATCCGAAATGCAGTCCAGCCTGACATTTCGTTTGCAGCTGCAACTAGTGTTCAGTCTCGTGTGTCTGGTGAGTGCTCGTCATGCGTAGAGTTGAAAAGTGTTGTTGAGAACCTAACTAAACAGGTTGCTTCCCTAACTTCTGCACTTAAAGCGTTATTAAGCACCAAGCAAACAGAAATTGGTTCAAAGAGCTCAGTGTCTCAAGTGTCTAACCTTTCTGCGACGCAGAGTACAAAAGCTCAGCTGTCAAGTAAGACAGCCTCTACCTCAAAGGGAAAACCCCTTTCAGTATCCAAGACGCTTCCAGCGGAAGCGTCTAAATTTTTAAAATCTCCTCCGTCTGGGTCCAAGATCCACGATATGATAGGAGATTCATCGGCCCTAGAAAAGGGCTTTATACAAGTAAAAGGGAAAAAAGGGAAGGAGAAAATTGTGTTTGAAACGTAACTCCTCCGTTGCGAAATATCCTTTAATAGTTTAATTCAATGGAATGTTCGCGGGATCCGGTCTAGGTATGAAGATATAAAGATATTGATCCGGGATAAGTGTCCGTTTGCGCTTTGCCTGCAAGAGACGATGTTACAACCTGATATCCGATTATCCTTTCGTGGATACGAAATGTTTAGGAAAGATTCCCTGCATGGTGGCCCTGGTGGTGGGGTCGCTATATTACTTCACCAGTCAATGCAGGGGATAAATCTGGATATTCAGACGGATCTTCAGGCCGTAGCAATCAGGATAACTGTCCCGGTGTCGGTTTGCGTGTGTAATATTTATTTACCACCAAACACAGACATTTCATACCTTGCCATAAGAGAATTACTGGAACAGTTACCAGCTCCATATATCGTCCTAGGAGATTTCAATGGTCACCATTATTCTTGGGGCTCCTCACTGTGCAATGGTAGAGGTCACATGGTGGAGAGGGTCCGGAGTGATTTAGACTTATGTCTATTGAACGATGGATCTGAAACATTCATGTCATCCTCAACAGGATCCTGGTCGTGCTTGGACCTTACTTCCTGTAGCCCGTCCCTTGTACCACGGTTGTTGTGGAGAGTACTGCCAGACCTGTACGGAAGTGATCATCGACCGGTAGTGGTCGAGTTTTTTGACTATCAGTCTGTCGATGACCTTCCAAAACGATGGATAGAGAAGCTTGCACGGTGGAATGAGTTTTCAAGTTTGATGGAATCTGAATATGAAGATGATGATGATGCACGAAGCCTGTTGTCTTCCTTTGTGGAGAGGATGTCTGCAGCAGCTGCCCAGAGCATTCCTAAAACATCGGGTAAAGCGCGGCGGCCGCCGGTGCCTTGGTGGAATAATCGGTGTAAGGAGGCTCTTCAGGACCGCCGTAGGGCCCTGCGAATTTTTAGTCGCAGACCTACGGATGCTAACCTGGAAGCTTACCGAAGAGCTCGGGCCTGCTGTAGGCGTATCTTTCTGGAGAGTAAGAGAGAGTCGTGGAGCCGTTATGTTGCAGATATTAATAGGAGTACCCCTGTGACAACGGTGTGGAGAAGACTGCGGTCCGTTTGTGGAAGGATGTCTCCGCACCGAATTGCAGGGTTGCAAACTGACGGTTCCGTGATTACGTCACCAATCGACATTGCGAATGCAATTGGTTCTTCGTTAAGATCAGCATCTCTCACGTCTTCATATTCAATTCAATTTCAAAATCATAAGAAAACCATTGAATCTCTTCCTTTTCATATAGCGGACACAAATGATCCTCTGAACATTCCTTTTTCAATGCCTGAACTAAGAAAAGCGCTCAAAGTTTCTCGAAATACCTCGCCTGGAGGAGATAAAATTACACTTTCGATGATAGCGCATTTACCAGACTCCGGGTTAAGGCAACTCCTACATATCTTTAATAAAATATACGCTTCTAGAAAGCTTCCAGAATCTTGGAAAGAAGCAATTGTTGTCCCGATCCTCAAACCTGGCAAAGATAAAATGTTGGCCTCCAGCTATCGCCCCATCTCTCTGACAAGTGTTGTATGTAAGGTGATGGAAAGAATGGTGAATAGTCGTCTCATGTGGTATCTGGAAAAGAATGACTTCCTCGCTCCTGAACAGAGCGGTTTTCGGAGAGGGAGGTCTTCGACAGACCACTTGGTGGCCCTTGAGACGGCTATCTGCAATGCGTTTGCATTGCGGCAGCGCCTCGTTGCCGTATTCTTTGATTTGAAAAAAGCATATGATACGGCTTGGCGACGAGGTATTCTTAATACCTTGCGGGAGTGGGGCATCGCTGGGAACATGTTGGCCTTCATTAAAGACTTTCTGGATGACCGATCATTTCGTGTAAGGGTTGGTCAGAGTTTGTCAAACAGGTTTGATTTGGAAAATGGTATACCGCAGGGGAGTGTAATTAGTTGTACCCTATTTGCGGTTGCCATTAACAATATTGTGAAAAGTTGCGTATACCCTGTTAAATGTTCGTTGTTTGTAGATGATTTTGCGATATATGTTGCATCTAGAAATGTTGTTTCAGCTGAACGAGCCCTACAGCTTACTATATACCGTCTTGAGGAATGGTCACGGCAGACTGGCTTTAGTTTTTCTCCTGAGAAGACTAAATGCATTCAGTTTTGCCGAATACGGACTGATAATGTTCCAAGACTGTATTTAATGGGTCAGCATATCGAAGTTAGCACTGAAATCAGGTTTCTAGGTGTTATATTCGACAAAAGACTTACATGGGTTCCGCATATTAAAGACCTACGGGCTAGGTGCTTAAAGGTGGTTGATATTCTGCGTGTTCTTACAGGTACATGTTGGGGAGCTGATAGATCATGTATGATAAGGTTCTACAAGGCTCTAGTGCGATCACGTATAGATTATGGCGCTGTAGCGTACTCATCTGCTACTCCCACTTCGCTGAGAATGCTTGACACGATCCACAATTCATGTTTACGATTGTCTACAGGTGCTTTTCGTTCTAGCCCTGTTGTCAGCATCTTAGTTGAAAGTGGAGAAATGTCGTTACACAGACGTCGCCAGCAGCTTATATTGACGTACTTTGCCAAGTTGAAAGCTAGACCTTATCATTTTTTGCATGACATCATTCTCAACAACCCTTGTCATGATTTGCATCTGATGAATGCCCGATTGCCTTCACCATTCGGTGTAAGAGCGTTGGGGATATGCAACAACCTCGGTATTGCGATTCCTCGTGTGTACCCATGTTATTCATGTCTCTTTCCACCCTGGATCATCGCTCAGTTACACATTAACTTTGAAATGTGTAAATACTCAAAGGCAGACACAAGTTCTGTGGTATTTAATAGCATTTTCAGTGAGTTAGTTGAAGCTATTAAACCATCTACGGTTGTATACACGGATGGATCAAAGTCAGATGTTGGAGTTGGTTGCTCGTTTGTTGCTAATGGGAGAACCTATTTGTTTGGATTACCTGCGGGAACCAGTGTTTACACGGCTGAACTTTACGCTATTAGTAAAGCTCTGTCTGTAGTCTGTGTGCGTGGGCGTCGGGTGTTGGTGTGCACTGATTCGCTTAGTGCCCTTCAGTCGATTACTGATTTATATTCACGCCACCCGCTAGTTGTAGATGTCCACGGCACCGTGAAGCAGCTTAACGATAGAGGAGTAAGCGTTGTTTTCTGCTGGGTTCCGGGTCATGCTGGAATCTCGGGAAATGAGGCTGCTGATTTGGCCGCTAAGGAGGCGGCACGCCAACCGGCTTTCACGCAATATCTGACTGTGTCAGATTTCGTGGGCCTGGTGAAGCGTGTCATCACTGATTCCTGGCAGGTGGAATGGACTGGCTCTCATGGCAACAAGCTACGTGATATCAAACATGCCGTTAAGCCTTGGCCTACGTCGCTGAGGAACAACAGAAGGGAAGAAGTTGTCATCGCTCGACTTAGAATTGGGCACACCAGATTAACGCATGGGTATCTCATGACGTCTGGTGATGCTCCAGCGTGTGGCAGATGCGATTGTCCTTTGACAATAAAACATGTTTTGGTAGATTGCATCTGCTACGCAGCTCTGCGTCGGCGGTTTAAAATACCCTGCGAGTTGCGTGATGTACTCGGCGACGAAAGCCATGTTTTAGACGCAACATTGAGATTTCTTAGATCCATCTGTGTATATAAAGATGTCTAATGGAGAAACGTTAATGTTGTTTTTATGTTATATGTGTATTTGTGTGTTTTATTTTTTTTTTTTATTATTTTCGTGGCCCATTTACAGCCTTTTGTTTATGTTTTAGGTCTGTGATATTAATGTAAATTATATTGTTTGCTGTGATACTAGTTTTTAAGATTTTTATGTGATAGTTTATAAATGTTGTTTATTCCAACTGTGATATTAGATTTAAGTTTGTGTTTGTATGTTTATCTTATAAGTTTTTAAAATAAATGTTCTTTACTGTAAATTTTATTTATGAATTTTTCTTTATCTGTGATATTTTTAGTTTTAGGAGTTATATTTAAATAAAAAAGTATATATTATATTATATTCAAGTACGTTCTACACTCGGGCCCTTTACACCCGCGTGTAGAACAACGGGCGATGATAACCGTCTGGTTTTTCGCCCTAAAAAAAAAAAAAAAAAAAAAAAATTGAGCACGTCACGTGTATCTGCAGAAAAAACGGTTTACACCTTTCTGGTCGAGTATTTCAACAGTGATAAGCCTAGTGTTCTTTATGATGTTGTGGGAGTCACTAAAGCTGACGGTGAGGTTTGCCAACATTTGGTTAGTACGATTTCCCCCTATCTACATGGAGGCTTTAATTATGATTACCCAACTTTTAATGAATATAAAAGGGTTAAGGGTGCAGATATTTGGGAATGACAAAGCAACGGTATTACCCACTCGATATAGTCATAGGTGTGAGCCAGATATGGCTCACCTCCTTCGAAGGTTGAGGGCAATTCGAGACTTACTATCTGAATTTCATACGTCGCCCAGCAACTTCCCCCCTAAAAAATGTTCGGGATTCAATTCATGGGATGTTTAAAAACTATTGCCAAGCAAGTATGTCTCAAGTGTATTATTTAATTTACCAAAATGCACATAAGATGTCGTTGAACGTAGCGGCTGATGGACGTATCCGCCGCGAAATATTGGAGGCATATAGAGAGCCATTCGTTATTGATTACAAGGCGGTACTTCCCATATTTATTTATTTAGAGGCGCAAACTGAATTAGGTCAGATTGAAGTTCCGACGTTCTTTGATACCATACAAACGCCGGCCATCGCCGCGGTATTTTTATATGTGTACAGAATGTTAAAAAGTTATTCAAGGGCGCCGACAGATGTTGTTGGCATACGTGATTTGAATATACCACGTAAGTATATAATAGAGGACGCTGAAAAGTTAGTCGGATCTCTTTTAAACATACCAAACTTCTCAGTTGAGGGTGCTTTCTTACTTACGTCTTATGATAAAGCTGATCTAGACGATTTGCTGGAGGCCCAGGTCCCGGTAAATAATCTGAGTTCTATCCACTTCCTGGTGGAAGGTCATAAGTACATACAGCCACTATTAAGGGATGTATCAGGAAAGAGTAACATTTTTATGAAATTTTTTATCACGCATAGAGCGATTACGTGTTGTGACCATAGAGACTTTGGGGTCAACCCGATATTGGCTATTTCCGCCCTTAGAGCGGGTGATCTTAATGTTAAGAAGGTGATCTATGGATTATCAGGGCTGGAGAGATATATGAGGATCGAAAGGAAATCGCATGCAATGGTTCGTACATCCTTACAGCACGTTCATGATTTTATGAGTCTAAAGTGTCCTGACGCGGCTCACTTAATTAAAAAAGATTATGATAAGGTGGAGGTGATTGAGGTGCGGAATGTACCCATTGCGGTTGATGTTGTATATCATTACCTGAGTGACAACTTAACGGTACCAAAGGTGGCTGGTAATTCATATACAGACGTACTTAGTAATTATGAAAGTTATGTGGACAATTTAAGTAACTGTCCCATATTTACTATTAAGCAACATGTACTCTTTAATAATCTTGGGAGGCGTACGACGGGGGTGGTGGTTGATGAAGATGACATCTTACATTATTTCTCCGCTTTCGCAAATACGGAAATCTTTGTTGAGTATGAAGAGCTAACGCAAAGGGGGATCTTTTCTGTGGTTCCAGCCCACGAATATGTTAAAGGGTTAGGTGCCAACGTGGTATATAGAGTGCAACCATTGGATGTAAAGGACCACATCCCTATTGATATCAGTAGTAGCATAACATCATGATGCATCTTTTGCCCGGTAGAGTGTTGAATACCATGCGCTACGTGGGGCACCTATTGGGGTGTAGGCTCGCGGGCGCAACGTGGTTTATCGCGGATGTTTTTATCGTAAAGTTCCTCATAAGTTCGTTCCTCGTGGGAAACGGAAGACTGCGCAGTCATCGCCTTTGCACGTTTGTTGCGAGTGCAAAGAGATAACGGGACACAACTTGAAACAGGTCCCGAAGCCTTCGTAAATTATTTAGAAAGTGCAGATTTCCAGGTACCCCAGCCTATAGCTGAATACCTAAACGGATATGGGAATACGAAAATCATGGGTCGGAACACAGAGGTAGTCCTTCCCCAACTAGTGTAATATGAGACACCTACACAGACACACAACGGACAGTACACACATTAACAATCCTCAAACGTAAACATAAACATAACTTTACAGCATCAACATCAACATCAACCAGATGACCTCACATACAGATGTGAGAATAACAAAAAAAAAAAGAAAAAAGAAAATTTTATTAAGCTAATAAAATTTGGATTGTTGGATCATTCGTTTTTAAAACTTTTAAAGGAAAAGGTCACAGTATACAATTTTTTATAATAACACAAAAACAATTTAAAGAATTTATTCATTTAAAAGTTTATATTGAATTTAAAAAAATAGATTTTAGAAGATTTAGAATTTTCAATTTATTTTTAAGAAGATTCAACGATTTTAAGAATTTTTAAAGAGTTTTAAGATTTTTAATTGTTTTTAAATATTTTAAATATATAATAGCGATTTTTAATTAAAGAAGTTGAATTTTCGATAACATAAAGCCTTTTTGGATTTTTCTTTATTACGAACCTATGGGTTAACACTAGTGTACATCACATGCGAGAGAGTGAGAGGATGGTTCGGTAGGATGACGTCTCAGACGCACTACTTGTATGCCAACTTTCCATGCATCGCCGTTTATTACCAGAGAATTGTGAAGAACCACCAGTTTAACTTCAACAACCCCCAGTACCAGATTGGTGCTAGGTGGGATGTCCCTAGAGACATTAGGCCGAATGAACAAGGAGCAGCTCGACCTACAAGGAATTTACTTGGATATAAAATAAGTTATTCCTTAACTGGTGAGAAGAGAAGTATGTACTCACAGATAGATTTCGAGGACTTAACATCAACTAACATCACTCTTCAACTTATCCCGGATATATTAAGTAAGGTTAGCGCAGCATTGCGGAGTATTGACGGACAAGTATACCGGAACTTGTCGATCAACAAACAGAAAGAAGGTTCTGTCGCCCAGTTGATCCTAACCGAAACTCAACAAAAGACGATGCCTAAAGTTCCTCATAAGTTCGTTCCTCATGGGAAACGGAAGACGTTCCGGGTGTTGACTGAGGGACAATTCCACCTGTCCAACGGTCCGATTCCGCAAATGAATTCCCTCACTCGTTGGAGGTATTTAGGTGTGGAGTTTGATGCAACCGGACCGGCTGACGTCTCACACCAACTGGAGACGTTCTTGGCTCGGTTAACTCGTGCGCCTTTAAAACCGCAGCAGAGGTTGATTGCGCTTCGGGGGTTTTTGATCCCCAGGCTCTATCATTCTTTGGTGTTGGGTAGGTGCAACGGGACGATACTGCGTCGACTTGATTTGCAAGTCAGATCATCTACTAGGAAGTGGTTGAGGTTACCACGCGATGTTCCCATTCCCTTTTTCCATGCTTCAATTCGGGACGGTGGTCTAGGCATTCCGTGTCTTGGATTCACTGTTCCCGCATTGCTCTTCTCCCGTCTATCATCGCTCGAGTCGTCTTCTTTTGAGGCGGCTCGAGTCTCCTACATCTCTGCTTGGGTGCAAGGTCGGCTTGCCTTCGCCCAGCGTGCTCTCACCATTTCTGGTGAATTTCTTTTAGATTCAGTGAAGCGGTCCAAGTACTGGCGCACTCAGCTCTACTCGTCTGTTGACGGGTCAGAGCTGCGTGAGTCAGGTAAGTGTGCGGCGTCGTCATCGTGGGTCTCGGCCAACTCCCTTTCCATTCCTGGCCGGGACTTTGTTCAGTATGTTCATGTTAGGACCAACTGTTTGCCCTCGGCGGTTCGAACTTCGAAAAGGCCGTCGAGATCAGCAGTCCATCCGCTGTCGTGCGGGGTGTCGTGTTGATGAGACTTCAGCTCATATCATCCAGAGCTGCTATCGTACTCATGGTGGTAGAATTCTACGCCATGATGCGGTAGCGAGGATCGTCGCCGGCGCCCTCAAACGCAAGAGCTACGAGGTCCAGCGTGAGCATCACTTCAACACCGAGGAGGGTCTACGGAAGCCTGACATCGTTGCTGCTAAAGATGACTGCGCCACTGTGGTCGACGTCCAGGTCGTGTCTGGTGCACGGCTGTTGAGAAGACAGCATGAAGAAAAGAAAAATTATTATCAGAACAACCGATCCCTTGAACGGGCAATTCAAATTATGTTTAAAGTCTCAACGGTCCTCTACACCACAGCAACTTTAACCTGGCGCGGCATATGGTGTGAAGAGTCCTATAATGATCTGCGAGCCATGGGCCTCAAGGGTGGTGTTTTCAGCGGAGTTGCCACCCGTGTTCTCCGTGGCTCTTCCACCAACTTCAACCAGTGGTCGCGGACAACGATGGGCAGATTTCGTAGGCAGCAAGGCAGAGCAGCAGCATTCAACATCAGGTCGGCAGCAATTCCATCAGCGAGAAGGCCACCTCGAGCTGGCATCGGCTAAGGAGGAGGAAGAAGGCATTAGGGCACTGCGCCGCCCGCAACGCTATCCCCTCACCACCTTTCACTACTTTTGCTTCTACTTCTATCTTTCACCTTTCACCGGTGTTCTCGGTTCGGGCTGGTGGGACATTTTCTTCCACCAGTTTACGTCGTGACACCGTTCTTCATCTTTCGTGGCGCACAATGGAACTAAAAAAAAATTAAAAAAAAAATTAAAAAAACAAATAAAAAAAAACAAAAAAAAATTAAAAATAAAAAAAAACTAAAAAAAAATTAAAAAAAAAAAAATAAAAATAAAAAAACAAAAAAAAAAAAAATAATAATAAAGTTCCTCATAAGTTCGTTCCTCATGGGATAAAGTGCCCCTTTTTTAAAGAACACGAGGTTATTTAATCTTATTTTGAACCAGGTGTAGGCGGATGCCGAATTTATATATTAACTAGTGATTACTAGGTAGTGATTATAATTGCACTTTTATATGTAAATTTAAAATATTACATATATATATTAAGTAAATATATATTACTTATATATAATTATATTACTTGAGGATTGGTTCCCCTGTAATTAATATTTAACGGAGTTTAAGTCTAGGACTAACTACGTTAAGTGCAAACTGGTATAGATATATACCTTAAAAGTATTTAGATATACTTATTATTATCGTTTATTAAGTGGATTTGCTTTCAAAATTGTAACATGAATATTTTCATGATGATTTTATTTTTCTTATTTTTAATTAAATATTCTATAGAAGTTGTGAACTTGGAAGATATATCAGTGATTTGCCGTGAGATAACAACCATCAGAGAACATGATTTGTGTGAATATCTGGGCTTTCGTTTTCCTGACAGTGTGAAATCTAGACTGTTTACCGAGGATGATTTAATGATTATATTGAAGCAAAATGCAACTAAAATCTCTAGGAAGAAGAGATGGGTTAGCTCTTTAATAACTGGGGCTTATGTTTTGTTGTCAGAATCGGGAGTATTGAGGAAAATCAAGCTAAATTGTTTTGAATTCTTGAAGAACACAGGAGAGATGATTATCTCTGACGTCTTTAACTATTTAATTAGTAAGGATGTTTTGGTTGATGTATATGCAGAGACATC
This sequence comes from Catonia carolina, assembly GCA_035578175.1. Taxonomy (NCBI): domain Eukaryota; kingdom Metazoa; phylum Arthropoda; class Insecta; order Hemiptera; family Achilidae; genus Catonia; species Catonia carolina. Next base: position 335,857,600 of record JAQMRL010000001.1, read on the forward strand.
TGATGTCGTTTTGATGCCGGATTATTGTTTTTATGAACCAATTAAGAACACTTTCTCTTGTTCAATAACTAATACTAGTAAATATGCCACGAATTGTGGAATGAAAGATGTGTTTATTCCAACGAACGATGAGATTTATCGTCATATTAAGGACACATATGGACAAGAAGGATTGAACACTTATATTGTATGGCCAACTATTAAAGTCCGTGAACAAGGCGCCTCTATGAGGAAGTCTCAATGTTTGATCTTGGACATTAATTTCCAATGGTTTATGTTTAGCGATTATTACGCATCATGGCTTGTTGATCAAGAAGGAATCCCGTAAAGTTCCTCATAAGTTCGTTCCTCATGGGATAAAGTGATTGGAGCGAGTGTGCGTATATCTATAACCAATCCAGTTAAAGGAGACGAATTTCACGATTACACGAAATACGCGGTGGCGTATAATTTGCTTCGTATGTTGGTGTGCGTATCAGTTAATCCTAATTTATACGTAATTCCTAATGACATGGCGATAAATGCGCTTGAGGTTAGCGTTTATGAGGTATATGCGAGGTTATTGATTATGCTATTAATACCCCCGTCAGTAATCCCTTACTCACACAGGATACGCATGAATAATGCGATATGCTGGTTCATATTGCAATATAAGTTACCCCACGATAGTGGTGAGTACAATGAATTCCCAACCAGGGTTAGTTCACGGTGGAATACTGAGTCAGTAGATTATTTGTCGTTATTATTTAACAAACACGCTTTTCAATTGAGCACGTCACGTGTATCTGCAGAAAAAACGGTTTACACCTTTCTGGTCGAGTATTTCAACACTGATAAGCCTAGTGTTCTTTATGATGTTGTGGGAGTCACTAAAGCTGACGGTGAGGTTTGCCAACATTTGGGTAGTACGATTTCCCCCTATCTACATGGAGGCTTTAATTATGATTACCCAACTTTTAATGAATATAAAAGGGTTAAGGGTGCAGATATTTGGGAATGACAAAGCAACGGTATTACCCACTCGATATATTCATAGGTGTGAGCCAGATATGGCTCACCTCCTTCGAAGGTTGAGGGCAATTCGAGACTTACTATCTGAATTTCATACGTCGCCCAGCAACTTCCCCCCTAAAAAATGTTCGGGATTCAATTCATGGGATGTTTAAAAACTATTGCCAAGCAAGTATGTCTCAAGTGTATTATTTAATTTACCAAAATGCACATAAGATGTCGTTGAACGTAGCGGCTGATGGACGTATCCGCCGCGAAATATTGGAGGCATATAGAGAGCCATTCGTTATTGATTACAAGGCGGTACTTCCCATATTTATTTATTTAGAGGCGCAAACTGAATTAGGTCAGATTGAAGTTCCGACGTTCTTTGATACCATACAAACGCCGGCCATCGCCGCGGTATTTTTATATGTGTACAGAATGTTAAAAAGTTATTCAAGGGCGCCGACAGATGTTGTTGGCATACGTGATTTGAATATACCACGTAAGTATATAATAGAGGACGCTGAAAAGTTAGTCGGATCTCTTTTAAACATACCAAACTTCTCAGTTGAGGGTGCTTTCTTACTTACGTCTTATGATAAAGCTGATCTAGACGATTTGCTGGAGGCCCAGGTCCCGGTAAATAATCTGAGTTCTATCCACTTCCTGGTGGAAGGTCATAAGTACATACAGCCACTATTAAGGGATGTATCAGGAAAGAGTAACATTTTTATGAAATTTTTTATCACGCATAGAGCGATTACGTGTTGTGACCATAGAGACTTTGGGGTCAACCCGATATTGGCTATTTCCGCCCTTAGAGCGGGTGATCTTAATGTTAAGAAGGTGATCTATGGATTATCAGGGCTGGAGAGATATATGAGGATCGAAAGGAAATCGCATGCAATGGTTCGTACATCCTTACAGCACGTTCATGATTTTATGAGTCTAAAGTGTCCTGACGCGGCTCACTTAATTAAAAAAGATTATGATAAGGTGGAGGTGATTGAGGTGCGGAATGTACCCATTGCGGTTGATGTTGTATATCATTACCTGAGTGACAACTTAACGGTACCAAAGGTGGCTGGTAATTCATATATAGACGTACTTAGTAATTATGAAAGTTATGTGGACAATTTAAGTAACTGTCCCATATTTACTATTAAGCAACATGTACTCTTTAATAATCTTGGGAGGCGTACGACGGGGGTGGTGGTTGATGAAGATGACATCTTACATTATTTCTCCGCTTTCGCAAATACGGAAATCTTTGTTGAGTATGAAGAGCTAACGCAAAGGGGGATCTTTTCTGTGGTTCCAGCCCACGAATATGTTAAAGGGTTAGGTGCCAACGTGGTATATAGAGTGCAACCATTGGATGTAAAGGACCACATCCCTATTGATATCAGTAGTAGCATAACATCATGATGCATCTTTTGCCCGGTAGAGTGTTGAATACCATGCGCTACGTGGGGCACCTATTGGGGTGTAGGCTCGCGGGCGCAACGTGGTTTATCGCGGATGTTTTTATCGTAAAGTTCCTCATAAGTTCGTTCCTCGTGGGAAACGGAAGACTGCGCAGTCATCGCCTTTGCACGTTTGTTGCGAGTGCAAAGAGATAACGGGACACAACTTGAAACAGGTCCCGAAGCCTTCGTAAATTATTTAGAAAGTGCAGATTTCCAGGTACCCCAGCCTATAGCTGAATACCTAAACGGATATGGGAATACGAAAATCATGGGTCGGAACACAGAGGTAGTCCTTCCCCAACTAGTGTACATCACATGCGAGAGAGTGAGAGGATGGTTCGGTAGGATGACGTCTCAGACGCACTACTTGTATGCCAACTTTCCATGCATCGCCGTTTATTACCAGAGAATTGTGAAGAACCACCAGTTTAACTTCAACAACCCCCAGTACCAGATTGGTGCTAGGTGGGATGTCCCTAGAGACATTAGGCCGAATGAACAAGGAGCAGCTCGACCTACAAGGAATTTACTTGGATATAAAATAAGTTATTCCTTAACTGGTGAGAAGAGGAGTATGTACTCACAGATAGATTTCGAGGATTTAACATCAACTAACATCACTCTTAAACTTATCCCGGATATATTAAGTAAGGTTGGCGCAGCATTGCGGAGTATTGACGGACAAGTATACCGGAACTTGTCGATCAACAAACGGAAAGAAGGTTCTGTCGCCCAGTTGATCCTAACCGAAACTCAACAAAAGACGATGCCTAAAGTTCCTCATAAGTTCGTTCCTCATGGGAAACGGAAGACGTTCCGGGTGTTGACTGAGGGACAATTCCACCTGTCCAACGGTCCGATTCCGCAAATGAATTCCCTCACTCGTTGGAGGTATTTAGGTGTGGAGTTTGATGCAACCGGACCGGCTGACGTCTCACACCAACTGGAGACGTTCTTGGCTCGGTTCACTCGTGCGCCTTTAAAACCGCAGCAGAGGTTGATTGCGCTTCGGGGGTTTTTGATCCCCAGGCTCTATCATTCTTTGGTGTTGGGTAGGTGCAACGGGACGATACTGCGTCGACTTGATTTGCAAGTCAGATCATCTACTAGGAAGTGGTTGAGGTTACCACGCGATGTGCCCATTCCCTTTTTCCATGCTTCAATTCGGGACGGTGGTCTAGGCATTCCGTGTCTTGGATTCACTGTTCCCGCATTGCTCTTCTCCCGTCTATCATCGCTCGAGTCGTCTTCTTTTGAGGCGGCTCGAGTCTCCTACATCTCTGCTTGGGTGCAAGGTCGGCTTGCCTTCGCCCAGCGTGCTCTCACCATTTCTGGTGAATTTCTTTTAGATTCAGTGAAGCGGTCCAAGTACTGGCGCACTCAACTCTACTCGTCTGTTGACGGGTCAGAGCTGCGTGAGTCAGGTAAGTGTGCGGCGTCGTCATCGTGGGTCTCGGCCAACTCCCTTTCCATTCCTGGCCGGGACTTTGTTCAGTATGTTCATGTTAGGACCAACTGTTTGCCCTCGGCGGTTCGAACTTCGAAAAGGCCGTCGAGATCAGCAGTCCATCCGCTGTCGTGCGGGGTGTCGTGGTGATGAGAATTCAGCTCATATCATCCAGAGCTGCTATGGTACTCATGGTGGTAGAATTCTACGCCATGATGCGGTAGCGAAGATCGTCGCCGGCGCCCTCAAACGCAAGAGCTACGAGGTCCAGCGTGAGCATCACTTCAACACCGAGGAGGGTCTACGGAAGCCTGACATCGTTGCTGCTAAAGATGACTGCGCCACTGTGGTCGACGTCCAGGTCGTGTCTGGTGCACGGCCGTTGAGAAGACAGCATGAAGAAAAGAAAAATTATTATCAGAACAACCGATCCCTTGAACGGGCAATTCAAATTATGTTTAAAGTCTCAACGGTCCTCTACACCACAGCAACTTTAACCTGGCGCGGCATATGGTGTGAAGAGTCCTATAATGATCTGCGAGCCATGGGCCTCACGGGTGGTGTTTTCAGCGGAGTTGCCACCCGTGTTCTCCGTGGCTCTTCCACCAACTTCAACCAGTGGTCGCGGACAACGATGGGCAGATTTCGTAGGCAGCAAGGCAGAGCAGCAGCATTCAACATCAGGTCGGCAGCAATTCCATCAGCGAGAAGGCCACCTCGAGCTGGCATCGGCTAAGGAGGAGGAAGAAGGCATTAGGGCACTGCGCCGCCCGCAACGCTATCCCCTTACCACCTTTCTCTACTTTTGCTTCTACTTCTATCTTTCACCTTTCACCGGTGTTCTCGGTTCGGGCTGGTGGGACATTTTCTTCCACCAGTTTACGTCGTGACACCGTTCTTCATCTTTCGTGGCGCACAATGGAACTAAAAAAAAAAATAAAAAAAAAAATAAAAATAAAAATATTTAAAAAAAAAAAATTAAATAAAAAAAAATAAATAAAAAAAAATTTAAAAATAATAAATAAAAAAAATAAATAAAAAAATAAATAAAAAAAATTAAAAACTAAAAAAAAATTAAAAAAAATAAAAACAAAAAAAAAATAAAGTTCCTCATAAGTTCGTTCCTCATGGGATAAAGTGCCCCTTTTTTAAAGAACACGAGGTTATTTAATCTTATTTTGAACCAGGTGTAGGCGGATGCCGAATTTATATATTAACTAGTGATTACTAGGTAGTGATTATAATTGCACTTTTATATGTAAATTTAAAATATTACATATATATATTAAGTAAATATATATTACTTATATATAATTATATTACTTGAGGATTGGTTCCCCTGTAATTAATATTTAACGGAGTTTAAGTCTAGGACTAACTACGTTAAGTGCAAACTGGTAGAGATATATACCTTAAAAGTATTTAGATATACTTATTATTATCGTTTATTAAGTGGATTTGCTTTCAAAATTGTAACATGAAGATTTTCATGATGATTTTATTTTTCTTATTTTTAATTAAATATTCTATAGAAGTTGTGAACTTGGAAGATATATCAGTGATTTGCCGTGAGATAACAACCATCAGAGAACATGATTTGTGTGAATATCTGGGCTTTCGTTTTCCTAACAGTGTGAAATCTAGACTGTTTACCGAGGATGATTTAATGATTATATTGAAGCAAAATGCAACTAAAATCTCTAGGAAGAAGAGATGGGTTAGCTCTTTAATAACTAAGGCTTATGTTTTGTTGTCAGAATCGGGAGTATTGAGGAAAATCAAGCTAAATTGTTTTGAATTCTTGAAGAACACAGGAGAGATGATTATCTCTGACGTCTTTAACTATTTAATTAGTAAGGATGTTTTGGTTGATGTATATGCAGAGACATCTGATGTCGTTTTGATGCCGGATTATTGTTTTTATGAACCAATTAAGAACACTTTCTCTTGTTCAATAACTAATACTAGTAAATATGCCACGAATTGTGGAATGAAAGATGTGTTTATTCCAACGAACGATGAGATTTATCGTCATATTAAGGACACATATGGACAAGAAGGATTGAACATTTATATTGTATGGCCAACTATTAAAGTCCGTGAACAAGGCGCCTCTATGAGGAAGTCTCAATGTTTGATCTTGGACATTAATTTCCAATGGTTTATGTTTAGCGATTATTACGCATCATGGCTTGTTGATCAAGAAGGAATCCCGTAAAGTTCCTCATAAGTTCGTTCCTCATGGGATAAAGTGATTGGAGCGAGTGTGCGTATATCTATAACCAATCCAGTTAAAGGAGACGAATTTCACGATTACACGAAATACGCGGTGGCGTATAATTTGCTTCGTATGTTGGTGTGCGTATCAGTTAATCCTAATTTATACGTAATTCCTAATGACATGGCGATAAATGCGCTTGAGGTTAGCGTTTATGAGGTATATGCGAGGTTATTGATTATGCTATTAATACCCCCGTCAGTAATCCCTTACTCACACAGGATACGCATGAATAATGCGATATGCTGGTTCATATTGCAATATAAGTTACCCCACGATAGTGGTGAGTACAATGAATTCCCAACCAGGGTTAGTTCACGGTGGAATACTGAGTCAGTAGATTATTTGTCGTTATTATTTAACAAACACGCTTTTCAATTGAGCACGTCACGTGTATCTGCAGAAAAAACGGTTTACACCTTTCTGGTCGAGTATTTCAACACTGATAAACCTAGTGTTCTTTATGATGTTGTGGGAGTCACTAAAGCTGACGGTGAGGTTTGCCAACATTTGGTTAGTACGATTTCCCCCTATCTACATGGAGGCTTTAATTATGATTACCCAACTTTTAATGAATATAAAAGGGTTAAGGGTGCAGATATTTGGGAATGACAAAGCAACGGTATTACCCACTCGATATAGTCATAGGTGTGAGCCAGATATGGCTCACCTCCTTCGAAGGTTGAGGGCAATTCGAGACTTACTATCTGAATTTCATACGTCGCCCAGCAACTTCCCCCCTAAAAAATGTTCGGGATTCAATTCATGGGATGTTTAAAAACTATTGCCAAGCAAGTATGTCTCAAGTGTATTATTTAATTTACCAAAATGCACATAAGATGTCGTTGAACGTAGCGGCTGATGGACGTATCCGCCGCGAAATATTGGAGGCATATAGAGAGCCATTCGTTATTGATTACAAGGCGGTACTTCCCATATTTATTTATTTAGAGGCGCAAACTGAATTAGGTCAGATTGAAGTTCCGACGTTCTTTGATACCATACAAACGCCGGCCATCGCCGCGGTATTTTTATATGTGTACAGAATGTTAAAAAGTTATTCAAGGGCGCCGACAGATGTTGTTGGCATACGTGATTTGAATATACCACGTAAGTATATAATAGAGGACGCTGAAAAGTTAGTCGGATCTCTTTTAAACATACCAAACTTCTCAGTTGAGGGTGCTTTCTTACTTACGTCTTATGATAAAGCTGATCTAGACGATTTGCTGGAGGCCCAGGTCCCGGTAAATAATCTGAGTTCTATCCACTTCCTGGTGGAAGGTCATAAGTACATACAGCCACTATTAAGGGATGTATCAGGAAAGAGTAACATTTTTATGAAATTTTTTATCACGCATAGAGCGATTACGTGTTGTGACCATAGAGACTTTGGGGTCAACCCGATATTGGCTATTTCCGCCCTTAGAGCGGGTGATCTTAATGTTAAGAAGGTGATCTATGGATTATCAGGGCTGGAGAGATATATGAGGATCGAAAGGAAATCGCATGCAATGGTTCGTACATCCTTACAGCACGTTCATGATTTTATGAGTCTAAAGTGTCCTGACGCGGCTCACTTAATTAAAAAAGATTATGATAAGGTGGAGGTGATTGAGGTGCGGAATGTACCCATTGCGGTTGATGTTGTATATCATTACCTGAGTGACAACTTAACGGTACCAAAGGTGGCTGGTAATTCATATATAGACGTACTTAGTAATTATGAAAGTTATGTGGACAATTTAAGTAACTGTCCCATATTTACTATTAAGCAACATGTACTCTTTAATAATCTTGGGAGGCGTACGACGGGGGTGGTGGTTGATGAAGATGACATCTTACATTATTTCTCCGCTTTCGCAAATACGGAAATCTTTGTTGAGTATGAAGAGCTAACGCAAAGGGGGATCTTTTCTGTGGTTCCAGCCCACGAATATGTTAAAGGGTTAGGTGCCAACGTGGTATATAGAGTGCAACCATTGGATGTAAAGGACCACATCCCTATTGATATCAGTAGTAGCATAACATCATGATGCATCTTTTGCCCGGTAGAGTGTTGAATACCATGCGCTACGTGGGGCACCTATTGGGGTGTAGGCTCGCGGGCGCAACGTGGTTTATCGCGGATGTTTTTATCGTAAAGTTCCTCATAAGTTCGTTCCTCGTGGGAAACGGAAGACTGCGCAGTCATCGCCTTTGCACGTTTGTTGCGAGTGCAAAGAGATAACGGGACACAACTTGAAACAGGTCCCGAAGCCTTCGTAAATTATTTAGAAAGTGCAGATTTCCAGGTACCCCAGCCTATAGCTGAATACCTAAACGGATATGGGAATACGAAAATCATGGGTCGGAACACAGAGGTAGTCCTTCCCCAACTAGTGTACATCACATGCGAGAGAGTGAGAGGATGGTTCGGTAGGATGACGTCTCAGACGCACTACTTGTATGCCAACTTTCCATGCATCGCCGTTTATTACCAGAGAATTGTGAAGAACCACCAGTTTAACTTCAACAACCCCCAGTAACAGATTGGTGCTAGGTGGGATGTCCCTAGAGACATTAGGCCGAATGAACAAGGAGCAGCTCGACCTACAAGGAATTTACTTGGATATAAAATAAGTTATTCCTTAACTGGTGAGAAGAGAAGTATGTACTCACAGATAGATTTCGAGGATTTAACATCAACTAACATCACTCTTCAACTTATCCCGGATATATTAAGTAAGGTTAGCGCAGCATTGCGGAGTATTGACGGACAAGTATACCGGAACTTGTCGATCAACAAACAGAAAGAAGGTTCTGTCGCCCAGTTGATCCTAACCGAAACTCAACAAAAGACGATGCCTAAAGTTCCTCATAAGTTCGTTCCTCATGGGAAACGGAAGACGTTCCGGGTGTTGACTGAGGGACAATTCCACCTGTCCAACGGTCCGATTCCGCAAATGAATTCCCTCACTCGTTGGAGGTATTTAGGTGTGGAGTTTGATGCAACCGGACCGGCTGACGTCTCACACCAACTGGAGACGTTCTTGGCTCGGTTAACTCGTGCGCCTTTAAAACCGCAGCAGAGGTTGATTGCGCTTCGGGGGTTTTTGATCCCCAGGCTCTATCATTCTTTGGTGTTGGGTAGGTGCAACGGGACGATACTGCGTCGACTTGATTTGCAAGTCAGATCATCTACTAGGAAGTGGTTGAGGTTACCACGCGATGTGCCCATTCCCTTTTTCCATGCTTCAATTCGGGACGGTGGTCTAGGCATTCCGTGTCTTGGATTCACTGTTCCCGCATTGCTCTTCTCCCGTCTACCATCGCTCGAGTCGTCTTCTTTTTTTTTTTTTTTTTTTTTTTTTTTTTTTTTTAAAGGCGAAAAACCTCGGCGAGGTTATCATCGCCTGTTGTTCTACACAAGGGTGTAAAAAGCCCGAGTGCAGAACGCCTTTTATATATATATATATATATATACACATATATACATATACATACATAATAGCTAAAAATCTTATAGACTAATATCACAGACATCACAGGCTAAAAAAAAAAAACGCTAAAAACACAAAAAAGAAATACACACATAAACTTAAAATTAATATCACAGCTAGAAAAATAAACACAGAAACAACATTAACATATATGTAATTAAAATCTTAAAAACTAGTATCACAACCAAAAATAAATAAAATACTACATTAAAAAAAGAAAATATCACAGACATCACAAAAGGCTGTAAAGGGGCCACATAATATGAACACAGACATAATATAAATATAAACTTATAACTAATATAAAACAAACTATAGGGTAACACTAATAGGACATATATTAGACACTGTTGTATACACCAATCGATCGTAAAAATTTTATAGCCACGTCCAAAATAGGGCTTTCGTCACCGAGTATATACCTTAATTCCGAGGGAATCTTGAATCGCCGACGCAGAGCTGCGTAGCAGATGCAATCTACTAAAACATGTTTGACTGTCAAAGGACAATCGCATCTGCCACAAATTGGAGCATCACCAGACGTCATGAGATACCCATGGGTTAATCTGGTGTGCCCAATTCTAAGTCGCGCGATGACAACCTCTTCTCTTCTGTTCGTCCTCAGTGACGTAGGCCAAGGCTTAACAATAGGTTTTATTTCTCGTAGTTTGTTGCCATGAGAGCCATTCCATTCTACCTGCCAGGAATCCGTGATGACCCGCTTCACCAGACTCACAAAATCAGACATAGTCAGATATCGCGTGAAAGCCGGTTGACGAGCCGCCTCCTTAGCGGCCAAATCAGCAGCCTCATTTCCCGGGATTCCAGCATGACCCGGAACCCAGCAGAAAACAACGCTTACTCCTCTATCATTCAGCTCCTTCACAGTGCCGAGGACGTCCACAACTAGCGGGTGGCGTGAATACACATCACTAATCGACTGGAGAGCACTGAGCGAATCAGTGCACACCAACACCCGACGCCCACGCACACAGACTACAGAAAGAGCTTTGCTGATAGCATAAAGTTCAGCCGTGTAAATACTAGTTCCCGCAGTGAAGCGGTCCAAGTACTGGCGCACTCAGCTCTACTCGTCTGTTGACGGGTCAGAGCTGCGTGAGTCAGGTAAGTGTGCGGCGTCGTCATCGTGGGTCTCGGCCAACTCCCTTTCCATTCCTGGCCGGGACTTTGTTCAGTATGTTCATGTTAGGACCAACTGTTTGCCCTCGGCGGTTCGAACTTCGAAAAGGCCGTCGAGATCAGCAGTCCATCCGCTGTCGTGCGGGGTGTCGTGTTGATGAGACTTCAGCTCATATCATCCAGAGCTGCTATCGTACTCATGGTGGTAGAATTCTACGCCATGATGCGGTAGCGAAGATCGTCGCCGGCGCCCTCAAACGCAAGAGCTACGAGGTCCAGCGTGAGCATCACTTCAACACCGAGGAGGGTCTACGGAAGCCTGACATCGTTGCTGCTAAAGATGACTGCGCCACTGTGGTCGACGTCCAGGTCGTGTCTGGTGCACGGCCGTTGAGAAGACAGCATGAAGAAAAGAAGAATTATTATCAGAACAACCGATCCCTTGAACGGGCAATTCAAATTATGTTTAAAGTCTCAACGGTCCTCTACACCACAGCAACTTTAACCTGGCGCGGCATATGGTGTGAAGAGTCCTATAATGATCTGCGAGCCATGGGCCTCACGGGTGGTGTTTTCAGCGGAGTTGCCACCCGTGTTCTCCGTGGCTCTTCCACCAACTTCAACCAGTGGTCGCGGACAACGATGGGCAGATTTCGTAGGCAGCAAGGCAGAGCAGCAGCATTCAACATCAGGTCGGCAGCAATTCCATCAGCGAGAAGGCCACCTCGAGCTGGCATCGGCTAAGGAGGAGGAAGAAGGCATTAGGGCACTGCGCCGCCCGCAACGCTATCCCCTTACCACCTTTCTCTACTTTTGTTTCTACTTCTATCTTTCACTTTTCACCAGTGTTCTCGGTTCGGGCTGGTGGGACATTTTCTTCCACCAGTTTACGTCGTGACACCGTTCTTCATCTTTCGTGGCGCACAATGGAACTAAAAAAAAATAAAAAATAAAAAAAAAAAAATAAATAAAAAAAATAAATAAAAAAAATAAATAAAAAAAATATAAAAAAAAAATAAAAAAACTAAAAAAAATTAAAAAAAAAAAAAAAAATGAAGTTCCTCATAAGTTCGTTCCTCATGGGATAAAGTGCCCCTTTTTTAAAGAACACGAGGTTATTTAATCTTATTTTGAACCAGGTGTAGGCGGATGCCGAATTTATATATTAACTAGTGATTACTAGGTAGTGATTATAATTGCACTTTTATATGTAAATTTAAAATATTACATATATATATTAAGTAAATATATATTACTTATATATAATTATATTACTTGAGGATTGGTTCCCCTGTAATTAATATTTAACGGAGTTTAAGTCTAGGACTAACTACGTTAAGTGCAAACTGGTATAGATATATACCTTAAAAGTATTTAGATATACTTATTATTATCGTTTATTAAGTGGATTTGCTTTCAAAATTGTAACATGAAGATTTTCATGATGATTTTATTTTTCTTATTTTTAATTAAATATTCTATAGAAGTTGTGAACCTGGAAGATATATCAGTGATTTGCCGAGAGATAACAACCATCAGAGAACATGATTTGTGTGAATATCTGGGCTTTCGTTTTCCTGACAGTGTGAAATCTAGACTGTTTACCGAGGATGATTTAATGATTATATTGAAGCAAAATGCAACTAAAATCTCTAGGAAGAAGAGATGGGTTAGCTCTTTAATAACTGGGGCTTATGTTTTGTTGTCAGAATCGGGAGTATTGAGGAAAATCAAGCTAAATTGTTTTGAATTCTTGAAGAACACAGGAGAGATGATTATCTCTGACGTCTTTAACTATTTAATTAGTAAGGATGTTTTGGTTGATGTATATGCAGAGACATCTGATGTCGTTTTGATGCCGGATTATTGTTTTTATGAACCAATTAAGAACACTTTCTCTTGTTCAATAACTAATACTAGTAAATATGCCACGAATTGTGGAATGAAAGATGTGTTTATTCCAACGAACGATGAGATTTATCGTCATATTAAGGACACATATGGACAAGAAGGATTGAACACTTATATTGTATGGCCAACTATTAAAGTCCGTGAACAAGGCGCCTCTATGAGGAAGTCTCAATGTTTGATCTTGGACATTAATTTCCAATGGTTTATGTTTAGCGATTATTACGCATCATGGCTTGTTGATCAAGAAGGAATCCCGTAAAGTTCCTCATAAGTTCGTTCCTCATGGGATAAAGTGATTGGAGCGAGTGTGCGTATATCTATAACCAATCCAGTTAAAGGAGACGAATTTCACGATTACACGAAATACGCGGTGGCGTATAATTTGCTTCGTATGTTGGTGTGCGTATTAGTTAATCCTAATTTATACGTAATTCCTAATGACATGGCGATAAATGCGCTTGAGGTTAGCGTTTATGAGGTATATGCGAGGTTTTTGATTATGCTATTAATACCCCCGTCAGTAATCCCTTACTCACACAGGATACGCATGAATAATGCGATATGCTGGTTCATATTGCAATATAAGTTACCCCACGATAGTGGTGAGTACAATGAATTCCCAACCAGGGTTAGTTCACGGTGGAATACTGAGTCAGTAGATTATTTGTCGTTATTATTTAACAAACACGCTTTTCAATTGAGCACGTCACGTGTATCTGCAGAAAAAACGGTTTACACCTTTCTGGTCGAGTATTTCAACATTGATAAGCCTAGTGTTCTTTATGATGTTGTGGGAGTCACTAAAGCTGACGGTGAGGTTTGCCAACATTTGGTTAGTACGATTTCCCCCTATCTACATGGAGGCTTTAATTATGATTACCCAACTTTTAATGAATATAAAAGGGTTAAGGGTGCAGATATTTGGGAATGACAAAGCAACGGTATTACCCACTCGATATAGTCATAGGTGTGAGCCAGATATGGCTCACCTCCTTCGAAGGTTGAGGGCAATTCGAGACTTACTATCTGAATTTCATACGTCGCCCAGCAACTTCCCCCCTAAAAAATGTTCGGGATTCAATTCATGGGTGAAAAGTTCACCCATGAAAAGTTCACGGGATTCAATTCATATTGTGAAAAGTTGCGTATACCCTGTTAAATGTTCGTTGTTTGTTGATGATTTTGCAATATATGTTGCATCTAGAAATGTTGTCTCAGCTGAACGAGCTCTACAGCTAACTATATACCGTCTTGAAGAATGGTCACGGCAGACTGGCTTTAGTTTTTCTCCTGAGAAGACTAAATGCATTCAGTTTTGCCGAATACGGACTGATAATGTTCCAAGACTGTATTTAATGGGTCAGGATATCGAAGTTAGCACTGAAATCAGGTTCTTAGGTGTTGTATTCGACAAGAGACTTACATGGGTTCCGCATATTAAAGACCTACGGGCTAGGTGCTTAAAGGTGGTTGATATTCTGCGTGTTCTTACAGGTACATGTTGGGGAGCTGATAGATCATGTATGATAAGGTTCTACAAGGCTCTAGTGCGATCACGTATAGATTATGGCGCTGTAGCCTACTCATCTGCTACTTCCACTTCTCTGAGAATGCTTGACTCAGTCCACAATTCATGTTTACGATTATCTACAGGTGCTTTTCGTTCTAGCCCTGTTATCAGCATCTTAGTTGAAAGTGGAGAAATGTCGTTACACAGACGTCGCCAGCAGCTTATATTGACGTACTTTGCCAAGTTGAAAGCTAGACCTTACCATTTCTTGCATGACATCATTCTCAACAACCCCTGTCATGATTTGCATCTGATGAACGCCCGACAACCTTCACCATTCGGTGTAAGAGCGTTGGAGATATGCAACAACCTCGATATTGCGATTCCTCGTGTCTACCCTTGTAATTCTTGTCTATTTCCACCCTGGACCATCGCTCAGTTACACTTTAACTTTGAGATGTGTAAATACTCAAAGGCAGGCACAAGCTCTGTGGTGTTTAATAGCATTTTCAGTGAGTTAGTCGAAGCTATTAAACCATCTACGGTTGTATACACTGATGGATCAAAGTCGGATGTTGGAGTTGGTTGCTCGTTTGTTGCTAATGGGAGAACCTATTTGTTTGGATTACCTGCGGGAACCAGTATTTACACGGCTGAACTTTATGCAATTAGTAAAGCTCTGTCTGTAGTCTGTGTGCGTGGGCGTCGGGTGTTGGTGTGCACTGATTCACTCAGTGCCCTGCAGTCGATTAGTGATATATATTCACGCCACCCGCTAGTTTCAGATGTCCACGGCACCGTGAAGCAGCTTAACGATAGAGGAGTAAGTGTTGTTTTCTGCTGGGTTCCGGGTCATGCTGGAATCCCGGGAAATGAGGCTGCTGATTTGGCCGCTAAGGAGGCGGCTCGTCAACCGGCTTTCACACGATATCTGACCATGTCTGATTTCGTTAGTCTGGTGAAGCGGGTCATTACTGATTCCTGGCAGGTAGAATGGACTGGCTCTCATGGCAACAAGCTACGGGACATAAAACCTATTGTTAAGCCTTGGCCTACGTCACTGAGGAAGAACAGAAGGGAAGAAGTTGTCATCGCGCGACTTAGAATTGGGCACACCAGATTAACCCATGGGTATCTCATGACGTCTGGTGATGCTCCAATTTGTGGCAGGTGCGATTGTCCTTTGACAGTCAAACATGTATTGGTTGATTGCGTCTGCTACGCAGCTCTGCGTCGGCGATTCAGAATTCGCTCTGAATTAAGGAATATACTCGGTGACGAAAGCCGTATTTTGGACGCGGCTTTGAATTTTTTACGATCGATCAGTGTATACAACAGTGTCTAATGTCCTTTTAGTTGTACCCTATGGTATGTGTTTTATTTTAGTTTTTCGTTTATGTATTATACGTTTATGTTATACGTCATATGTCTGTGGTTTTATTATGTGGCCCCTTTACAGCCTTTTGTGATATTTATGTCTGTGATATTTTCTTTCTTTTCTTTTCTTTTATTTTTAATGTAATTTTTTGGTTGTGATACTAGTTTTTAAGTTTTCATAAGTGTCAATATTATTTTTGTGTTTTTTTTTTGTTTTAACTGTGATATTAAGTTTAAGTTTATGTATGTATGTTTTTTTGTGTTTTTTAGCGTTTTTTGGCGTTTTTGTCTTTTAGCTTGTGGTGTCTGTGATACTAGCGTATAAGATTTTAGCTTATATTTGTATTAAAAAAAGGCGTTCTGCACTCGGGCTTTTTACACCCTTGTGCAGAACAACAGGCGATGATAACCTCGCTAAGGTTTTTCGCCTTAAAACAAAAAAAAAAAAAAAAAAAAAAAAAAAAAAAAAATCAATTCATGGGATGTTTAAAAACTATTGCCAAGCAAGTATGTCTCAAGTGTATTATTTAATTTACCAAAATGCACATAAGATGTCGTTGAACGTAGCGGCTGATGGACGTATCCGCCGCGAAATATTGGAGGCATATAGAGAGCCATTCGTTATTGATTACAAGGCGGTACTTCCCATATTTATTTATTTAGAGGCGCAAACTGAATTAGGTCAGATTGAAGTTCCGACGTTCTTTGATACCATACAAACGCCGGCCATCGCCGCGGTATTTTTATATGTGTACAGAATGTTAAAAAGTTATTCAAGGGCGCCGACAGATGTTGTTGGCATACGTGATTTGAATATACCACGTAAGTATATAATAGAGGACGCTGAAAAGTTAGTCGGATCTCTTTTAAACATACCAAACTTCTCAGTTGAGGGTGCTTTCTTAATTACGTCTTATGATAAAGCTGATCTAGACGATTTGCTGGAGACCCAGGTCCCGGTAAATAATCTGAGTTCTATCCACTTCCTGGTGGAAGGTCATAAGTACATACAGCCACTATTAAGGGATGTATCAGGAAAGAGTAACATTTTTATGAAGTTTTTTATCACGCATAGAGCGATTACGTGTTGTGACCATAGAGACTTTGGGGTCAACCCGATATTGGCTATTTCCGCCCTTAGAGCGGGTGATCTTAATGTTAAGAAGGTGATCTATGGATTATCAGGGCTGGAGGGATATATGAGGATCGAAAGGAAATCGCATGCAATGGTTCGTACATCCTTACAGCACGTTCATGATTTTATGAGTCTAAAGTGTCCTGACGCGGCTCACTTAATTAAAAAAGATTATGATAAGGTGGAGGTGATTGAGGTGCGGAATGTACCCATTGCGGTTGATGTTGTATATCATTACCTGAGTGACAACTTAACGGTACCAAAGGTGGCTGGTAATTCATATATAGACGTACTTAGTAATTATGAAAGTTATGTGGACAATTTAAGTAACTGTCCCATATTTACTATTAAGCAACATGTACTCTTTAATAATCTTGGGAGGCGTACGACGGGGGTGGTGGTTGATGAAGATGACATCTTACATTATTTCTCCGCTTTCGCAAATACGGAAATCTTTGTTGAGTATGAAGAGCTAACGCAAAGGGGGATCTTTTCTGTGGTTCCAGCCCACGAATATGTTAAAGGGTTAGGTGCCAACGTGGTATATAGAGTGCAACCATTGGATGTAAAGGACCACATCCCTATTGATATCAGTAGTAGCATAACATCATGATGCATCTTTTGCCCGGTAGAGTGTTGAATACCATGCGCTACGTGGGGCACCTATTGGGGTGTAGGCTCGCGGGCGCAACGTGGTTTATCGCGGATGTTTTTATCGTAAAGTTCCTCATAAGTTCGTTCCTCGTGGGAAACGGAAGACTGCGCAGTCATCGCCTTTGCACGTTTGTTGCGAGTGCAAAGAGATAACGGGACACAACTTGAAACAGGTCCCGAAGCCTTCGTAAATTATTTAGAAAGTGCAGATTTCCAGGTACCCCAGCCTATAGCTGAATACCTAAACGGATATGGGAATACGAAAATCATGGGTCGGAACACAGAGGTAGTCCTTCCCCAACTAGTGTACATCACATGCGAGAGAGTGAGAGGATGGTTCGGTAGGATGACGTCTCAGACGCACTACTTGTATGCCAACTTTCCATGCATCGCCGTTTATTACCAGAGAATTGTGAAGAACCACCAGTTTAACTTCAACAACCCCCAGTACCAGATTGGTGCTAGGTGGGATGTCCCTAGAGACATTAGGCCGAATGAACAAGGAGCAGCTCGACCTACAAGGAATTTACTTGGATATAAAATAAGTTATTCCTTAACTGGTGAGAAGAGGAGTATGTACTCACAGATAGATTTCGAGGATTTAACATCAACTAACATCACTCTTAAACTTATCCCGGATATATTAAGTAATCACTCTTAAACTTATCCCGGATATATTAAGTAAGGTTGGCGCAGCATTGCGGAGTATTGACGGACAAGTATACCGGAACTTGTCGATCAACAAACGGAAAGAAGGTTCTGTCGCCCAGTTGATCCTAACCGAAACTCAACAAAAGACGATGCCTAAAGTTCCTCATAAGTTCGTTCCTCATGGGAAACGGAAGACGTTCCGGGTGTTGACTGAGGGACAATTCCACCTGTCCAACGGTCCGATTCCGCAAATGAATTCCCTCACTCGTTGGAGGTATTTAGGTGTGGAGTTTGATGCAACCGGACCGGCTGACGTCTCACACCAACTGGAGACGTTCTTGGCTCGGTTCACTCGTGCGCCTTTAAAACCGCAGCAGAGGTTGATTGCGCTTCGGGGGTTTTTGATCCCCAGGCTCTATCATTCTTTGGTGTTGGGTAGGTGCAACGGGACGATACTGCGTCGACTTGATTTGCAAGTCAGATCATCTACTAGGAAGTGGTTGAGGTTACCACGCGATGTTCCCATTCCCTTTTTCCATGCTTCAATTCGGGACGGTGGTCTAGGCATTCCGTGTCTTGGATTCACTGTTCCCGCATTGCTCTTCTCCCGTCTACCATCGCTCGAGTCGTCTTCTTTTGAGGCGGCTCGAGTCTCCTACATCTCTGCTTGGGTGCAAGGTCGGCTTGCCTTCGCCCAGCGTGCTCTCACCATTTCTGGTGAATTTCTTTTAGATTCAGTGAAGCGGTCCAAGTACTGGCGCACTCAGCTCTACTCGTCTGTTGACGGGTCAGAGCTGCGTGAGTCAGGTAAGTGTGCGGCGTCGTCATCGTGGGTCTCGGCCAACTCCCTTTCCATTCCTGGCCGGGACTTTGTTCAGTACGTTCATGTTAGGACCAACTGTTTGCCCTCGGCGGTTCGAACTTCGAAAAGGCCGTCGAGATCAGCAGTCCATCCGCTGTCGTGCGGGGTGTCGTGTTGATGAGACTTCAGCTCATATCATCCAGAGCTGCTATCGTACTCATGGTGGTAGAATTCTACGCCATGATGCGGTAGCGAAGATCGTCGCCGGCGCCCTCAAACGCAAGAGCTACGAGGTCCAGCGTGAGCATCACTTCAACACCGAGGAGGGTCTACGGAAGCCTGACATCGTTGCTGCTAAAGATGACTGCGCCACTGTGGTCGACGTCCAGGTCGTGTCTGGTGCACGGCCGTTGAGAAGACAGCATGAAGAAAAGAAGAATTATTATCAGAACAACCGATCCCTTGAACGGGCAATTCAAATTATGTTTAAAGTCTCAACGGTCCTCTACACCACAGCAACTTTAACCTGGCGCGGCATATGGTGTGAAGAGTCCTATAATGATCTGCGAGCCATGGGCCTCACGGGTGGTGTTTTCAGCGGAGTTGCCACCCGTGTTCTCCGTGGCTCTTCCACCAACTTCAACCAGTGGTCGCGGACAACGATGGGCAGATTTCGTAGGCAGCAAGGCAGAGCAGCAGCATTCAACATCAGGTCGGCAGCAATTCCATCAGCGAGAAGGCCACCTCGAGCTGGCATCGGCTAAGGATGAGGAAGAAGGCATTAGGGCACTGCGCCGCCCGCAACGCTATCCCTTACCACCTTTCTCTACTTTTGCTTCTACTTCTATCTTTCACCTTTCACCAGTGTTCTCGGTTCGGGCTGGTGGGACATTTTCTTCCACCAGTTTACGTCGTGACACCGTTCTTCATCTTTCGTGGCGCACAATGGAACTAAAAAAAAAAAAAAATAAAAAAAAAATAAATAAAAAAAAAATTAATAAAAAAAAAATTAAAAAAAAATTTTAAAAAAATAAAAAAAATTTTTAAAAAAATAAATAAAAAAAAATTAAAAAATAAATAAAAAAAAAAACTAAAAAAAAATTAAAAAAAATAAAAACAAAAAACAAAAATAAAGTTCCTCATAAGTTCGTTCCTCATGGGATAAAGTGCCCCTTTTTTAAAGAACACGAGGTTATTTAATCTTATTTTGAACCAGGTGTAGGCGGATGCCGAATTTATATATTAACTAGTGATTACTAGGTAGTGATTATAATTGCACTTTTATATGTAAATTTAAAATATTACATATATATATTAAGTAAATATATATTACTTATATATAATTATATTACTTGAGGATTGGTTTCCCTGTAATTAATATTTAACGGAGTTTAAGTCTAGGACTAACTACGTTAAGTGCAAACTGGTATAGATATATGCCTGAAAAGTATTTAGATATACTTATTATTATCGTTTATTAAGTGGATTTGCTTTCAAAATTGTAACATGAAGATTTTCATGATGATTTTATTTTTCTTATTTTTAATTAAATATTCTATAGAAGTTGTGAACCTGGAAGATATATCAGTGATTTGCCGTGAGATAACAACCATCAGAGAACATGATTTGTGTGAATATCTGGGCGTTCGTTTTCCTGACAGTGTGAAATCTAGACTGTTTACCGAGGATGATTTAATGATTATATTGAAGCAAAATGCAACTAAAATCTCTAGGAAGAAGAGATGGGTTAGCTCTTTAATAACTGGGGCTTATGTTTTGTTGTCAGAATCGGGAGTATTGAGGAAAATCAAGCTAAATTGTTTTGAATTCTTGAAGAACACAGGAGAGATGATTATCTCTGACGTCTTTAACTATTTAATTAGTAAGGATGTTTTGGTTGATGTATATGCAAAAACATCTGATGTCGTTTTGATGCCGGATTATTGTTTTTATGAACCAATTAAGAACACTTTCTCTTGTTCAATAACTAATACTAGTAAATATGCCACGAATTGTGGAATGAAAGATGTGTTTATTCCAACGAACGATGAGATTTATCGTCATATTAAGGACACATATGGACAAGAAGGATTGAACATTTATATTGTATGGCCAACTATTAAAGTCCGTGAACAAGGCGCCTCTATGAGGAAGTCTCAATGTTTGATCTTGGACATTAATTTCCAATGGTTTATGTTTAGCGATTATTACGCATCATGGCTTGTTGATCAAGAAGGAATCCCGTAAAGTTCCTCATAAGTTCGTTCCTCATGGGATAAAGTGATTGGAGCGAGTGTGCGTATATCTATAACCAATCCAGTTAAAGGAGACGAATTTCACGATTACACGAAATACGCGGTGGCGTATAATTTGCTTCGTATGTTGGTGTGCGTATCAGTTAATCCTAATTTATACGTAATTCCTAATGACATGGCGATAAATGCGCTTGAGGTTAGCGTTTATGAGGTATATGCGAGGTTATTGATTATGCTATTAATACCCCCGTCAGTAATCCCTTACTCACACAGGATACGCATGAATAATGCGATATGCTGGTTCATATTGCAATATAAGTTACCCCACGATAGTGGTGAGTACAATGAATTCCCAACCAGGGTTAGTTCACGGTGGAATACTGAGTCAGTAGATTATTTGTCGTTATTATTTAACAAACACGCTTTTCAATTGAGCACGTCACGTGTATCTGCAGAAAAAACGGTTTACACCTTTCTGGTCGAGTATTTCAACACTGATAAGCCTAGTGTTCTTTATGATGTTGTGGGAGTCACTAAAGCTGACGGTGAGGTTTGCCAACATTTGGTTAGTACGATTTCCCCCTATCTACATGGAGGCTTTAACTATGATTACCCAACTTTTAATGAATATAAAAGGGTTAAGGGTGCAGATATTTGGGAATGACAAAGCAACGGTATTACCCACTCGATATAGTCATAGGTGTGAGCCAGATATGGCTCACCTCCTTCGAAGGTTGAGGGCAATTCGAGACTTACTATCTGAATTTCATACGTCGCCCAGCAACTTCCCCCCTAAAAAATGTTCGGGATTCAATTCATGGGATGTTTAAAAACTATTGCCAAGCAAGTATGTCTCAAGTGTATTATTTAATTTACCAAAATGCACATAAGATGTCGTTGAACGTAGCGGCTGATGGACGTATCCGCCGCGAAATATTGGAGGCATATAGAGAGCCATTCGTTATTGATTACAAGGCGGTACTTCCCATATTTATTTATTTAGAGGCACAAACTGAATTAGGTCAGATTGAAGTTCCGACGTTCTTTGATACCATACAAACGCCGACCATCGCCGCGGTATTTTTATATGTGTACAGAATGTTAAAAAGTTATTCAAGGGCGCCGACAGATGTTGTTGGCATACGTGATTTGAATATACCACGTAAGTATATAATAGAGGACGCTGAAAAGTTAGTCGGATCTCTTTTAAACATACCAAACTTCTCAGTTGAGGGTGCTTTCTTACTTACGTCTTATGATAAAGCTGATCTAGACGATTTGCTGGAGGCCCAAGTCCCGGTAAATAATCTGAGTTCTATCCACTTCCTGGTGGAAGGTCATAAGTACATACAGCCACTATTAAGGGATGTATCAGGAAAGAGTAACATTTTTATGAAATTTTTTATCACGCATAGAGCGATTACGTGTTGTGACCATAGAGACTTTGGGGTCAACCCGATATTGGCTATTTCCGCCCTTAGAGCGGGTGATCTTAATGTTACGAAGGTGATCAATGGATTATCAGGGCTGGAGAGATATATGAGGATCGAAAGGAAATCGCATGCAATGGTTCGTACATCCTTACAGCACGTTCATGATTTTATGAGTCTAAAGTGTCCTGACGCGGCTCACTTAATTAAAAAAGATTATGATAAGGTGGAGGTGATTGAGGTGCGGAATGTACCCATTGCGGTTGATGTTGTATATCATTACCTGAGTGACAACTTAACGGTACCAAAGGTGGCTGGTAATTCATATATAGACGTACTTAGTAATTATGAAAGTTATGTGGACAATTTAAGTAACTGTCCCATATTTACTATTAAGCAACATGTACTCTTTAATAATCTTGGGAGGCGTACGACGGGGGTGGTGGTTGATGAAGATGACATCTTACATTATTTCTCCGCTTTCGCAAATACGGAAATCTTTGTTGAGTATGAAGAGCTAACGCAAAGGGGGATCTTTTCTGTGGTTCCAGCCCACGAATATGTTAAAGGGTTAGGTGCCAACGTGGTATATAGAGTGCAACCATTGGATGTAAAGGACCACATCCCTATTGATATCAGTAGTAGCATAACATCATGATGCATCTTTTGCCCGGTAGAGTGTTGAATACCATGCGCTACGTGGGGCACCTATTGGGGTGTAGGCTCGCGGGCGCAACGTGGTTTATCGCGGATGTTTTTATCGTAAAGTTCCTCATAAGTTCGTTCCTCGTGGGAAACGGAAGACTGCGCAGTCATCGCCTTTGCACGTTTGTTGCGAGTGCAAAGAGATAACGGGACACAACTTGAAACAGGTCCCGAAGCCTTCGTAAATTATTTAGAAAGTGCAGATTTCCAGGTACCCCAGCCTATAGCTGAATACCTAAACGGATATGGGAATACGAAAATCATGGGTCGGAACACAGAGGTAGTCCTTCCCCAACTAGTGTACATCACATGCGAGAGAGTGAGAGGATGGTTCGGTAGGATGACGTCTCAGACGCACTACTTGTATGCCAACTTTCCATGCATCGCCGTTTATTACCAGAGAATTGTGAAGAACCACCAGTTTAACTTCAACAACCCCCAGTACCAGATTGGTGCTAGGTGGGATGTCCCTAGAGACATTAGGCCGAATGAACAAGGAGCAGCTCGACCTACAAGGAATTTACTTGGATATAAAATAAGTTATTCCTTAACTGGTGAGAAGAGGAGTATGTACTCACAGATAGATTTCGAGGATTTAACATCAACTAACATCACTCTTAAACTTATCCCGGATATATTAAGTAAGGTTGGCGCAGCATTGCGGAGTATTGACGGACAAGTATACCGGAACTTGTCGATCAACAAACGGAAAGAAGGTTCTGTCGCCCAGTTGATCCTAACCGAAACTCAACAAAAGACGATGCCTAAAGTTCCTCATAAGTTCGTTCCTCATGGGAAACGGAAGACGTTCCGGGTGTTGACTGAGGGACAATTCCACCTGTCCAACGGTCCGATTCCGCAAATGAATTCCCTCACTCGTTGGAGGTATTTAGGTGTGGAGTTTGATGCAACCGGACCGGCTGACGTCTCACACCAACTGGAGACGTTCTTGGCTCGGTTCACTCGTGCGCCTTTAAAACCGCAGCAGAGGTTGATTGCGCTTCGGGGGTTTTTGATCCCCAGGCTCTATCATTCTTTGGTGTTGGGTAGGTGCAACGGGACGATACTGCGTCGACTTGATTTGCAAGTCAGATCATCTACTAGGAAGTGGTTGAGGTTACCACGCGATGTTCCCATTCCCTTTTTCCATGCTTCAATTCGGGACGGTGGTCTAGGCATTCCGTGTCTTGGATTCACTGTTCCCGCATTGCTCTTCTCCCGTCTACCATCGCTCGAGTCGTCTTCTTTTGAGGCGGCTCGAGTCTCCTACATCTCTGCTTGGGTGCAAGGTCGGCTTGCCTTCGCCCAGCGTGCTCTCACCATTTCTGGTGAATTTCTTTTAGATTCAGTGAAGCGGTCCAAGTACTGGCGCACTCAGCTCTACTCGTCTGTTGACGGGTCAGAGCTGCGTGAGTCAGGTAAGTGTGCGGCGTCGTCATCGTGGGTCTCGGCCAACTCCCTTTCCATTCCTGGCCGGGACTTTGTTCAGTATGTTCATGTTAGGACCAACTGTTTGCCCTCGGCGGTTCGAACTTCGAAAAGGCCGTCGAGATCAGCAGTCCATCCGCTGTCGTGCGGGGTGTCGTGTTGATGAGACTTCAGCTCATATCATCCAGAGCTGCTATCGTACTCATGGTGGTAGAATTCTACGCCATGATGCGGTAGCGAAGATCGTCGCCGGCGCCCTCAAACGCAAGAGCTACGAGGTCCAGCGTGAGCATCACTTCAACACCGAGGAAGGTCTACGGAAGCCTGACATCGTTGCTGCTAAAGATGACTGCGCCACTGTGGTCGACGTCCAGGTCGTGTCTGGTGCACGGCCGTTGAGAAGACAGCATGAAGAAAAGAAGAATTATTATCAGAACAACCGATCCCTTGAACGGGCAATTCAAATTATGTTTAAAGTCTCAACGGTCCTCTACACCACAGCAACTTTAACCTGGCGCGGCATATGGTGTGAAGAGTCCTATAATGATCTGCGAGCCATGGGCCTCACGGGTGGTGTTTTCAGCGGAGTTGCCACCCGTGTTCTCCGTGGCTCTTCCACCAACTTCAACCAGTGGTCGCGGACAACGATGGGCAGATTTCGTAGGCAGCAAGGCAGAGCAGCAGCATTCAACATCAGGTCGGCAGCAATTCCATCAGCGAGAAGGCCACCTCGAGCTGGCATCGGCTAAGGATGAGGAAGAAGGCATTAGGGCACTGCGCCGCCCGCAACGCTATCCCTTACCACCTTTCTCTACTTTTGCTTCTACTTCTATCTTTCACCTTTCACCAGTGTTCTCGGTTCGGGCTGGTGGGACATTTTCTTCCACCAGTTTACGTCGTGACACCGTTCTTCATCTTTCGTGGCGCACAATGGAACTAAAAAAAAAAAAAAAATAAAAAAAAAATTAATAAAAAAAAATTAATAAAAAAAAAAATTTAAAAAAAAATTTTAAAAAAATAAAAAAAAATTTAAAAAAAAAAAATAAAAAAAAAATTAAAAAATAAATAAAAAAAAAAAACTAAAAAAAAATTAAAAAAAATAAAAACAAAAAACAAAAATAAAGTTCCTCATAAGTTCGTTCCTCATGGGATAAAGTGCCCCTTTTTTAAAGAACACGAGGTTATTTAATCTTATTTTGAACCAGGTGTAGGCGGATGCCGAATTTATATATTAACTAGTGATTACTAGGTAGTGATTATAATTGCACTTTTATATGTAAATTTAAAATATTACATATATATATTAAGTAAATATATATTACTTATATATAATTATATTACTTGAGGATTGGTTTCCCTGTAATTAATATTTAACGGAGTTTAAGTCTAGGACTAACTACGTTAAGTGCAAACTGGTATAGATATATGCCTGAAAAGTATTTAGATATACTTATTATTATCGTTTATTAAGTGGATTTGCTTTCAAAATTGTAACATGAAGATTTTCATGATGATTTTATTTTTCTTATTTTTAATTAAATATTCTATAGAAGTTGTGAACCTGGAAGATATATCAGTGATTTGCCGTGAGATAACAACCATCAGAGAACATGATTTGTGTGAATATCTGGGCGTTCGTTTTCCTGACAGTGTGAAATCTAGACTGTTTACCGAGGATGATTTAATGATTATATTGAAGCAAAATGCAACTAAAATCTCTAGGAAGAAGAGATGGGTTAGCTCTTTAATAACTGGGGCTTATGTTTTGTTGTCAGAATCGGGAGTATTGAGGAAAATCAAGCTAAATTGTTTTGAATTCTTGAAGAACACAGGAGAGATGATTATCTCTGACGTCTTTAACTATTTAATTAGTAAGGATGTTTTGGTTGATGTATATGCAGAGACATCTGATGTCGTTTTGATGCCGGATTATTGTTTTTATGAACCAATTAAGAACACTTTCTCTTGTTCAATAACTAATACTAGTAAATATGCCACGAATTGTGGAATGAAAGATGTGTTTATTCCAACGAACGATGAGATTTATCGTCATATTAAGGACACATATGGACAAGAAGGATTGAACATTTATATTGTATGGCCAACTATTAAAGTCCGTGAACAAGGCGCCTCTATGAGGAAGTCTCAATGTTTGATCTTGGACATTAATTTCCAATGGTTTATGTTTAGCGATTATTACGCATCATGGCTTGTTGATCAAGAAGGAATCCCGTAAAGTTCCTCATAAGTTCGTTCCTCATGGGATAAAGTGATTGGAGCGAGTGTGCGTATATCTATAACCAATCCAGTTAAAGGAGACGAATTTCACGATTACACGAAATACGCGGTGGCGTATAATTTGCTTCGTATGTTGGTGTGCGTATCAGTTAATCCTAATTTATACGTAATTCCTAATGACATGGCGATAAATGCGCTTGAGGTTAGCGTTTATGAGGTATATGCGAGGTTATTGATTATGCTATTAATACCCCCGTCAGTAATCCCTTACTCACACAGGATACGCATGAATAATGCGATATGCTGGTTCATATTGCAATATAAGTTACCCCACGATAGTGGTGAGTACAATGAATTCCCAACCAGGGTTAGTTCACGGTGGAATACTGAGTCAGTAGATTATTTGTCGTTATTATTTAACAAACACGCTTTTCAATTGAGCACGTCACGTGTATCTGCAGAAAAAACGGTTTACACCTTTCTGGTCGAGTATTTCAACACTGATAAGCCTAGTGTTCTTTATGATGTTGTGGGAGTCACTAAAGCTGACGGTGAGGTTTGCCAACATTTGGTTAGTACGATTTCCCCCTATCTACATGGAGGCTTTAACTATGATTACCCAACTTTTAATGAATATAAAAGGGTTAAGGGTGCAGATATTTGGGAATGACAAAGCAACGGTATTACCCACTCGATATAGTCATAGGTGTGAGCCAGATATGGCTCACCTCCTTCGAAGGTTGAGGGCAATTCGAGACTTACTATCTGAATTTCATACGTCGCCCAGCAACTTCCCCCCTAAAAAATGTTCGGGATTCAATTCATGGGATGTTTAAAAACTATTGCCAAGCAAGTATGTCTCAAGTGTATTATTTAATTTACCAAAATGCACATAAGATGTCGTTGAACGTAGCGGCTGATGGACGTATCCGCCGCGAAATATTGGAGGCATATAGAGAGCCATTCGTTATTGATTACAAGGCGGTACTTCCCATATTTATTTATTTAGAGGCACAAACTGAATTAGGTCAGATTGAAGTTCCGACGTTCTTTGATACCATACAAACGCCGGCCATCGCCGCGGTATTTTTATATGTGTACAGAATGTTAAAAAGTTATTCAAGGGCGCCGACAGATGTTGTTGGCATACGTGATTTGAATATACCACGTAAGTATATAATAGAGGACGCTGAAAAGTTAGTCGGATCTCTTTTAAACATACCAAACTTCTCAGTTGAGGGTGCTTTCTTACTTACGTCTTATGATAAAGCTGATCTAGACGATTTGCTGGAGGCCCAAGTCCCGGTAAATAATCTGAGTTCTATCCACTTCCTGGTGGAAGGTCATAAGTACATACAGCCACTATTAAGGGATGTATCAGGAAAGAGTAACATTTTTATGAAATTTTTTATCACGCATAGAGCGATTACGTGTTGTGACCATAGAGACTTTGGGGTCAACCCGATATTGGCTATTTCCGCCCTTAGAGCGGGTGATCTTAATGTTACGAAGGTGATCAATGGATTATCAGGGCTGGAGAGATATATGAGGATCGAAAGGAAATCGCATGCAATGGTTCGTACATCCTTACAGCACGTTCATGATTTTATGAGTCTAAAGTGTCCTGACGCGGCTCACTTAATTAAAAAAGATTATGATAAGGTGGAGGTGATTGAGGTGCGGAATGTACCCATTGCGGTTGATGTTGTATATCATTACCTGAGTGACAACTTAACGGTACCAAAGGTGGCTGGTAATTCATATATATTTTTTTTTTTTTTTTTTTTTTTAAAGGCGAAAAACCTCGGCGAGGTTATCATCGCCTGTTGTTCTACACAAGGGTGTAAAAAGCCCGAGTGCAGAACGCCTTTTTTATACATATATACACATACATACATATACACACATATATATATGTATATATATATATATATATACATACACACACATACATATACATACATATATATATGTATATATATATATATATATACATACATATATACACAAAATAGTTAAAAAACCTATAGGCTAATATCACAGGCTAAAAAACGCTAAAAACACAAAAAAGAAAAACACACATAAACTTAAAATTAATATCACAGCTAGAAAAATAAACACAGAAACAACATTAACACATATGTAATTAAAATCTTAAAAACTAGTATCACAACCAAAAATAAATAAAATATTACATTAAAAAAAAGAAAGAAAATATCACAGACATAAAAGATCACAAAAGGCTGTAAAGGGGCCACACAATATGAACACAGACATAATATAAATATAAACATATAACTAATATAAAACATATACTATAGGGTAACACTAATAGGACATATATTAGACACAGTTGTATACACCAATCGATCGTAAAAAGTTTATAGCCACGTCCAAAGTAGCGCTTTCGTCACCGAGTATATACCTTAATTCCGAGGGAATCTTGAATCGCCGACGCAGAGCTGCGTAGCAGATGCAATCTACTAAAACATGTTTGACTGTCAAAGGACAATCGCATCTGCCACAAATTGGAGCATCACCAGACGTCATGAGATACCCATGGGTTAATCTGGTGTGCCCAATTCTAAGTCGCGCGATAACAACTTCTTCCCTTCTGTTCTTCCTCAGTGACGTATCCCAGGGCTTAACGTTATCTTTTATTTCACGAAGCTTGTTGCCATGGGAGCCAGTCCATTCTACCTGCCAGGAATCAGTGATGACACGCTTCACCAGGCCCACGAAATCTGACACAGTCAGATATTGCGTGAAGGCCGGTTGACGAGCTGCCTCCTTAGCGGCCAAATCAGCAGCCTCATTTCCCGAGATTCCAGCATGACCCGGAACCCAGCAGAAAACAACGCTTACTCCTCTATCGTTAAGCTGCTTCACGGAGCCGTGGACATCTGCAACTAGCGGGTGGCGTGAATATATATCACTAATCGACTGGAGGGCACTGAGTGAGTCAGTGCACACCAACACCCGACGCCCACGCACACAGACTACAGACAGAGCTTTACTAACTGCATAAAGTTCAGCCGTGTAAACACTGGTTCCCGCAGGTAATCCAAACAAATAGGTCCTCCCATTAGCAACAAACGAGCAACCAACTCCAACATCCGACTTTGATCCATCAGTGTATACAACCGTAGATGGTTTAATAGCTTCAACTAACTCACTGAAAATGCTATTAAATACCACAGAACTTGTGTCTGCCTTTGAGAATTTACATATTTCAAAGTTAAAGTGTAACTGAGCGATGGTCCAGGGTGGAAATAAACAAGAATTACATGGGTAGACACGAGGAATTGCAATATCGAGGTTGTTGCATATCTCCAACGCTCTTACACCAAATGGTGAGGGCTGTCGGGCGTTCATCAGATGCAAATCATGACAAGGGTTATTGAGAATCATATCATGCAAAAAATGATAAGGTCTAGCTTTCAACTTAGCAAAGTACGTCAATATAAGCTGCTGGCGACGTCTGTGTAACGACATTTCTCCACTTTCAACTAAGATGCTGATAACAGGGCTAGAACGAAAAGCACCTGTAGATAATCGTAAACATGAATTGTGGACTGAGTCAAGCATTCTCAGAGAAGTGGAAGTAGCAGATGAGTACGCTACAGCGCCATAATCTATACGTGATCGCACTAGAGCCTTGTAGAACCTTATCATACATGATCTATCAGCTCCCCAACATGTACCTGTAAGAACACGCAGAATATCAACCACCTTTAAGCACCTAGCCCGTAGGTCTTTAATATGCGGAACCCATGTAAGTCTCTTGTCGAATACAACACCTAAGAACCTGATTTCAGTGCTAACTTCGATATCCTGACCCATTAAATACAGTCTTGGAACATTATCAGTCCGTATTCGGCAAAACTGAATGCATTTAGTCTTCTCGGGAGAAAAACTAAAGCCAGTCTGCCGTGACCATTCTTCAAGACGGTATATAGTTAGCTGTAGAGCTCGTTCAGCTGAGACAACATTTCTAGATGCAACATATATTGCAAAATCATCAACAAACAACGAACATTTAACAGGGTATACGCAATTTTTCACAATATTGTTTATGGCTACCGCAAATAGGGTACAACTAATTACACTTCCTTGCGGTATACCATTTTCCAAGTCAAACCTGTCGGACAGACACTGACCAACCCTTACACGGAACGATCGTTCATCTAGAAAGTCCTTGATGAAGGCCAACATGTTTCCAGCGATGCCCCAATCCCGCAAGGTATTGAGGATACCTCGTCGCCAAGCTGTATCATATGCTTTTTTCAAATCAAAGAATACGGCAACGAGGCGCTGCCGCAATGCAAACGCATTGCAGACAGCCGTCTCAAGGGCCACGAAGTGGTCTGTCGAAGACCTCCCTCTCCGAAAACCGCTCTGTTCAGGAGCGAGGAACTTATTCTTTTCCAGATACCACATGAGACGACTGTTCACCATTCTTTCCATGACCTTACAAACAACACTTGTCAAGGAAATGGGACGGTAGTTGGAGGCCAATGTTTTATCTTTACCAGGTTTGAGGATCGGAACAACAATTGCTTCTTTCCAAGTATTTGGAAGCTTTCTAGAAGCGTATATGTTATTAAAAACATGTAGGAGTTGCCTTAACCCAGAATCCGGTAAATGCGCTATCATCGAAAGTGTAATTTCATCACCTCCAGGTGAGGTATTTCGAGATACTTTGAGCGCTTTTCTAAGCTCTGGCAATGAAAAAGGAATGTTTAGAGGATCATTCGAGTCCGCTATAAAGAAAGGAAGAGATTCAATGGTTTTCTTATAATTTTGAAACTGTACTGAATATGAAGACGTGAGGGAAGCTGATTTAAAGAAGGAACCAATCACGTTAGCGATGTCGGACTGTGATGTGATCACAGAACCGTTAACTTGCAACCCTGCGATTCGATGTGGAGACGTCCTTCCACATACCGAACGCAGTTTTCTCCATACCGTTGTCACAGGGGTACTCCTGTTAATATCTCCAACGTAACGGCTCCACGACTCCCTCTTACTCTCAAGAAAGACACGCCTACAGCAGGCCCGAGCTCTTCGGTAAGCTTCCAGGTTAACATCCGTAGGTCTGCGACTAAAAATGCGCAGGGCCCTACGGCGGTCCTGAAGAGCCTCCTTACAACGATCATTCCACCAAGGTACCGGCGGACGCCGTGCTTTTCCCGATGTTTTAGGAATGCTCTGGGCAGCTGCTGCAGACATCCTCTCTACAAAGGAAGACAACAGCTTTCGTGCATCATCATCATCTTCATATTCAGATTCCATTAAACTTGAAAACTCATCCCACCGTGCAAGCTTTTCAATCCATCGTTTCGGAAGGTCATCGACAGGCTGGTAGTCAAAAAATTCGACCACCACCGGTCGGTGATCACTTCCATACAGGTCTGGCAGTACTCTCCACATCAACCTTGGAACAATGGACGGGCTACAGAAAGTAAGGTCCAAGCACGACCAGGATCCTGTTGAGGATGACATGAATGTTTCAGATCCATCGTTCAATAGACATAAGTCTAAATCACTCCGGACCCTCTCCACCATGTGACCTCTACCATTGCACAGTGAGGAGCCCCAAGAATAATGGTGACCATTGAAATCTCCTAAGACGATATATGGAGCTGGTAACTGTTCCAGCAATTCTCTCATGGCTAGGTATGAAATGTCTGTGTTTGGTGGTAAATAAACATTACACACGCAAACCGACACCGGGACAGTTATCCTGATTGCTACAGCCTGAATATCCGTTTGGATATCCAGACTCATCCCTTGCATTGACTGGTGAAGTAATATTGCAACCCCATCACCAGGGCCACCATGCAGGGAATCTTTCCTAAACATTTCGTATCCACGAAAGGATAATCGGATATCAGGTTGTAACATCGTCTCTTGCAGGCAAAGCGCAAACGGACACTTATCCCGGATCAATATCTTTATATCTTCATACCTAGACCGGATCCCGCGAACATTTCATTGAATTAAACTATTAAAGGGTATTTCGCAACGGAGGAGTTACGTTTCAAACACAATTTTCTCCTTCCCTTTTTTCCCTTTTACTTGTATAAAGCCCTTTTCTAGGGCCGATGAATCTCCTATCATATCGTGGATCTTGGACCAAGACGGAGAAGATTTTAGAAATTTAGACGCTTCCGCTGGAAGCGTCTTGGATACTGAAAGGGGTTTTCCCTTTGAGGTAGAGGCTGTCTTACTTGACAGCTGAGCTTTTGTACTCTGCGTCGCAGAAAGGTTACACACTTGAGACACTGAGCTCTTTGAACCAATTTCTGTTTGCTTGGTGCTTAATAACGCTTTAAGTGCAGAAGTTAGGGAAGCAACCTGTTTAGTGAGGTTCTCAACAACACTCTTCAACTCAACGCATGACGAGCACTCACCAGACACACGAGACTGAACACTAGTTGCAGCTGCAAACGAAATGTCAGGCTGGACTGCATTTCGAATGCTATTTAGTTTTCTGTACTCACTCCGGGCAGCGGGAAAGGAAAGCTTCTGTTCAGACGAAATTTTCTGAATTTCCCGTTCTTCTTTATACTTGGGGCATTCCTGAGACCTTGCTGAATGACTTCCTTTACAGTTTGCACATAGTTCTTTTTCAGAAGTGCATTCGCTATCTAAGTGGTCAGGTGAACTGCACTTTGCGCATATCGCAGGTTTCTTGCAGTTTGTTTTCGTATGTCCGTATTCCTGGCACTGAAAACAGCGCAGAGGGTTTGGGACATACGGTCTCACTCGAACAGACAAGTAACCCAACTTAAGGCGATCCGGAGGTTGAGGGGTGGAAAATGTTATGATAAGTGTCGGGGTACCGACATCAATTCCATTTTCCCGACGCATAACTCTTTTGACTTGCGTCACTCTCTGGGAGGTAAGCTCCTCCAATAACTCAGCCTCAGACATATCTTGTATATCTCGAGAGTAAACCACTCCTCGAGATGAGTTGAGGGATCTGTGCGGTTCTACAGTGACTGTAGTACTTCCAATTTGTGTAATTTTAACAACGCTGCTACTTTGCTTCGCAGACGTTGTTTCAATTAACAAAGTACCATTCCTTAGTTTTTTAATTGAATGTGGCGAGCCACAAACCGACTGCACAGACCTGTTAATAATGAAGGGGGAAACTTTTGATAGCGACCCTTCTTCTGCAACACAACGAACAACGAAAAATTTGTCCGTACGACGGGGGTGGTGGTTGATGAAGATGACATCTTACATTACAATGTGGCGAGCCACAAACCGACTGCACAGACCTGTTAATAATGAAGGGGGAAACTTTTGATAGCGACCCTTCTTCTGCAACACAACGAACAACGAAAAATTTGTCCGTACGACGGGGGTGGTGGTTGATGAAGATGACATCTTACATTATTTCTCCGCTTTCGCAAATACGGAAATCTTTGTTGAGTATGAAGAGCTAACGCAAAGGAGGATCTTTTCTGTGGTTCCAGCCCACGAATATGTTAAAGGGTTAGGTGCCAACGTGGTATATAGAGTGCAACCATTGGATGTAAAGGACCACATCCCTATTGATATCAGTAGTAGCATAACATCATGATGCATCTTTTGCCCGGTAGAGTGTTGAATACCATGCGCTACGTGGGGCACCTATTGGGGTGTAGGCTCGCGGGCGCAACGTGGTTTATCGCGGATGTTTTTATCGTAAAGTTCCTCATA
Source organism: Catonia carolina (assembly GCA_035578175.1). Lineage (NCBI taxonomy): Eukaryota > Metazoa > Arthropoda > Insecta > Hemiptera > Achilidae > Catonia > Catonia carolina. The sequence continues at coordinate 335,892,221 of JAQMRL010000001.1, forward strand.
AGTTCGTTCCTCGTGGGAAACGGAAGACTGCGCAGTCATCGCCTTTGCACGTTTGTTGCGAGTGCAAAGAGATAACGGGACACAACTTTAAACAGGTCCCGAAGCCTTCGTAAATTATTTAGAAAGTGCAGATTTCCAGGTACCCCAGCCTATAGCTGAATACCTAAACGGATATGGGAATACGAAAATCATGGGTCGGAACACAGAGGTAGTCCTTCCCCAACTAGTGTACATCACATGCGAGAGAGTGAGAGGATGGTTCGGTAGGATGACGTCTCAGACGCACTACTTGTATGCCAACTTTCCATGCATCGCCGTTTATTACCAGAGAATTGTGAAGAACCACCAGTTTAACTTCAACAACCCCCAGTACCAGATTGGTGCTAGGTGGGATGTCCCTAGAGACATTAGGCCGAATGAACAAGGAGCAGCTCGACCTACAAGGAATTTACTTGGATATAAAATAAGTTATTCCTTAACTGGTGAGAAGAGGAGTATGTACTCACAGATAGATTTCGAGGATTTAACATCAACTAACATCACTCTTAAACTTATCCCGGATATATTAAGTAAGGTTGGCGCAGCATTGCGGAGTATTGACGGACAAGTATACCGGAACTTGTCGATCAACAAACGGAAAGAAGGTTCTGTCGCCCAGTTGATCCTAACCGAAACTCAACAAAAGACGATGCCTAAAGTTCCTCATAAGTTCGTTCCTCATGGGAAACGGAAGACGTTCCGGGTGTTGACTGAGGGACAATTCCACCTGTCCAACGGTCCGATTCCGCAAATGAATTCCCTCACTCGTTGGAGGTATTTAGGTGTGGAGTTTGATGCAACCGGACCGGCTGACGTCTCACACCAACTGGAGACGTTCTTGGCTCGGTTCACTCGTGCGCCTTTAAAACCGCAGCAGAGGTTGATTGCGCTTCGGGGGTTTTTGATCCCCAGGCTCTATCATTCTTTGGTGTTGGGTAGGTGCAACGGGACGATACTGCGTCGACTTGATTTGCAAGTCAGATCATCTACTAGGAAGTGGTTGAGGTTACCACGCGATGTTCCCATTCCCTTTTTCCATGCTTCAATTCGGGACGGTGGTCTAGGCATTCCGTGTCTTGGATTCACTGTTCCCGCATTGCTCTTCTCCCGTCTACCATCGCTCGAGTCGTCTTCTTTTGAGGCGGCTCGAGTCTCCTACATCTCTGCTTGGGTGCAAGGTCGGCTTGCCTTCGCCCAGCGTGCTCTCACCATTTCTGGTGAATTTCTTTTAGATTCAGTGAAGCGGTCCAAGTACTGGCGCACTCAGCTCTACTCGTCTGTTGACGGGTCAGAGCTGCGTGAGTCAGGTAAGTGTGCGGCGTCGTCATCGTGGGTCTCGGCCAACTCCCTTTCCATTCCTGGCCGGGACTTTGTTCAGTATGTTCATGTTAGGACCAACTGTTTGCCCTCGGCGGTTCGAACTTCGAAAAGGCCGTCGAGATCAGCAGTCCATCCGCTGTCGTGCGGGGTGTCGTGTTGATGAGACTTCAGCTCATATCATCCAGAGCTGCTATCGTACTCATGGTGGTAGAATTCTACGCCATGATGCGGTAGCGAAGATCGTCGCCGGCGCCCTCAAACGCAAGAGCTACGAGGTCCAGCGTGAGCATCACTTCAACACCGAGGAGGGTCTACGGAAGCCTGACATCGTTGCTGCTAAAGATGACTGCGCCACTGTGGTCGACGTCCAGGTCGTGTCTGGTGCACGGCCGTTGAGAAGACAGCATGAAGAAAAGAAGAATTATTATCAGAACAACCGATCCCTTGAACGGGCAATTCAAATTATGTTTAAAGTCTCAACGGTCCTCTACACCACAGCAACTTTAACCTGGCGCGGCATATGGTGTGAAGAGTCCTATAATGATCTGCGAGCCATGGGCCTCACGGGTGGTGTTTTCAGCGGAGTTGCCACCCGTGTTCTCCGTGGCTCTTCCACCAACTTCAACCAGTGGTCGCGGACAACGATGGGCAGATTTCGTAGGCAGCAAGGCAGAGCAGCAGCATTCAACATCAGGTCGGCAGCAATTCCATCAGCGAGAAGGCCACCTCGAGCTGGCATCGGCTAAGGATGAGGAAGAAGGCATTAGGGCACTGCGCCGCCCGCAACGCTATCCCTTACCACCTTTCTCTACTTTTGCTTCTACTTCTATCTTTCACCTTTCACCAGTGTTCTCGGTTCGGGCTGGTGGGACATTTTCTTCCACCAGTTTACGTCGTGACACCGTTCTTCATCTTTCGTGGCGCACAATGGAACTAAAAAAAAAAAAAAAATAAAAAAAAAATAAATAAAAAAAAAATTAATAAAAAAAAAATTAAAAAAAAATTTTAAAAAAATAAAAAAAATTTTTAAAAAAATAAATAAAAAAAAAATTAAAAAATAAATAAAAAAAAAACTAAAAAAAAATTAAAAAAAATAAAAACAAAAAACAAAAATAAAGTTCCTCATAAGTTCGTTCCTCATGGGATAAAGTGCCCCTTTTTTAAAGAACACGAGGTTATTTAATCTTATTTTGAACCAGGTGTAGGCGGATGCCGAATTTATATATTAACTAGTGATTACTAGGTAGTGATTATAATTGCACTTTTATATGTAAATTTAAAATATTACATATATATATTAAGTAAATATATATTACTTATATATAATTATATTACTTGAGGATTGGTTTCCCTGTAATTAATATTTAACGGAGTTTAAGTCTAGGACTAACTACGTTAAGTGCAAACTGGTATAGATATATGCCTGAAAAGTATTTAGATATACTTATTATTATCGTTTATTAAGTGGATTTGCTTTCAAAATTGTAACATGAAGATTTTCATGATGATTTTATTTTTCTTATTTTTAATTAAATATTCTATAGAAGTTGTGAACCTGGAAGATATATCAGTGATTTGCCGTGAGATAACAACCATCAGAGAACATGATTTGTGTGAATATCTGGGCGTTCGTTTTCCTGACAGTGTGAAATCTAGACTGTTTACCGAGGATGATTTAATGATTATATTGAAGCAAAATGCAACTAAAATCTCTAGGAAGAAGAGATGGGTTAGCTCTTTAATAACTGGGGCTTATGTTTTGTTGTCAGAATCGGGAGTATTGAGGAAAATCAAGCTAAATTGTTTTGAATTCTTGAAGAACACAGGAGAGATGATTATCTCTGACGTCTTTAACTATTTAATTAGTAAGGATGTTTTGGTTGATGTATATGCAGAGACATCTGATGTCGTTTTGATGCCGGATTATTGTTTTTATGAACCAATTAAGAACACTTTCTCTTGTTCAATAACTAATACTAGTAAATATGCCACGAATTGTGGAATGAAAGATGTGTTTATTCCAACGAACGATGAGATTTATCGTCATATTAAGGACACATATGGACAAGAAGGATTGAACATTTATATTGTATGGCCAACTATTAAAGTCCGTGAACAAGGCGCCTCTATGAGGAAGTCTCAATGTTTGATCTTGGACATTAATTTCCAATGGTTTATGTTTAGCGATTATTACGCATCATGGCTTGTTGATCAAGAAGGAATCCCGTAAAGTTCCTCATAAGTTCGTTCCTCATGGGATAAAGTGATTGGAGCGAGTGTGCGTATATCTATAACCAATCCAGTTAAAGGAGACGAATTTCACGATTACACGAAATACGCGGTGGCGTATAATTTGCTTCGTATGTTGGTGTGCGTATCAGTTAATCCTAATTTATACGTAATTCCTAATGACATGGCGATAAATGCGCTTGAGGTTAGCGTTTATGAGGTATATGCGAGGTTATTGATTATGCTATTAATACCCCCGTCAGTAATCCCTTACTCACACAGGATACGCATGAATAATGCGATATGCTGGTTCATATTGCAATATAAGTTACCCCACGATAGTGGTGAGTACAATGAATTCCCAACCAGGGTTAGTTCACGGTGGAATACTGAGTCAGTAGATTATTTGTCGTTATTATTTAACAAACACGCTTTTCAATTGAGCACGTCACGTGTATCTGCAGAAAAAACGGTTTACACCTTTCTGGTCGAGTATTTCAACACTGATAAGCCTAGTGTTCTTTATGATGTTGTGGGAGTCACTAAAGCTGACGGTGAGGTTTGCCAACATTTGGTTAGTACGATTTCCCCCTATCTACATGGAGGCTTTAACTATGATTACCCAACTTTTAATGAATATAAAAGGGTTAAGGGTGCAGATATTTGGGAATGACAAAGCAACGGTATTACCCACTCGATATAGTCATAGGTGTGAGCCAGATATGGCTCACCTCCTTCGAAGGTTGAGGGCAATTCGAGACTTACTATCTGAATTTCATACGTCGCCCAGCAACTTCCCCCCTAAAAAATGTTCGGGATTCAATTCATGGGATGTTTAAAAACTATTGCCAAGCAAGTATGTCTCAAGTGTATTATTTAATTTACCAAAATGCACATAAGATGTCGTTGAACGTAGCGGCTGATGGACGTATCCGCCGCGAAATATTGGAGGCATATAGAGAGCCATTCGTTATTGATTACAAGGCGGTACTTCCCATATTTATTTATTTAGAGGCACAAACTGAATTAGGTCAGATTGAAGTTCCGACGTTCTTTGATACCATACAAACGCCGGCCATCGCCGCGGTATTTTTATATGTGTACAGAATGTTAAAAAGTTATTCAAGGGCGCCGACAGATGTTGTTGGCATACGTGATTTGAATATACCACGTAAGTATATAATAGAGGACGCTGAAAAGTTAGTCGGATCTCTTTTAAACATACCAAACTTCTCAGTTGAGGGTGCTTTCTTACTTACGTCTTATGATAAAGCTGATCTAGACGATTTGCTGGAGGCCCAAGTCCCGGTAAATAATCTGAGTTCTATCCACTTCCTGGTGGAAGGTCATAAGTACATACAGCCACTATTAAGGGATGTATCAGGAAAGAGTAACATTTTTATGAAATTTTTTATCACGCATAGAGCGATTACGTGTTGTGACCATAGAGACTTTGGGGTCAACCCGATATTGGCTATTTCCGCCCTTAGAGCGGGTGATCTTAATGTTACGAAGGTGATCAATGGATTATCAGGGCTGGAGAGATATATGAGGATCGAAAGGAAATCGCATGCAATGGTTCGTACATCCTTACAGCACGTTCATGATTTTATGAGTCTAAAGTGTCCTGACGCGGCTCACTTAATTAAAAAAGATTATGATAAGGTGGAGGTGATTGAGGTGCGGAATGTACCCATTGCGGTTGATGTTGTATATCATTACCTGAGTGACAACTTAACGGTACCAAAGGTGGCTGGTAATTCATATATATTTTTTTTTTTTTTTTTTTTTTTAAAGGCGAAAAACCTCGGCGAGGTTATCATCGCCTGTTGTTCTACACAAGGGTGTAAAAAGCCCGAGTGCAGAACGCCTTTTTTATACATATATACACATACATACATATACACACATATATATATGTATATATATATATATATATACATACACACACATACATATACATACATATATATATGTATATATATATATATATATACATACATATATACACAAAATAGTTAAAAAACCTATAGGCTAATATCACAGGCTAAAAAACGCTAAAAACACAAAAAAGAAAAACACACATAAACTTAAAATTAATATCACAGCTAGAAAAATAAACACAGAAACAACATTAACACATATGTAATTAAAATCTTAAAAACTAGTATCACAACCAAAAATAAATAAAATATTACATTAAAAAAAAGAAAGAAAATATCACAGACATAAAAGATCACAAAAGGCTGTAAAGGGGCCACACAATATGAACACAGACATAATATAAATATAAACATATAACTAATATAAAACATATACTATAGGGTAACACTAATAGGACATATATTAGACACAGTTGTATACACCAATCGATCGTAAAAAGTTTATAGCCACGTCCAAAGTAGCGCTTTCGTCACCGAGTATATACCTTAATTCCGAGGGAATCTTGAATCGCCGACGCAGAGCTGCGTAGCAGATGCAATCTACTAAAACATGTTTGACTGTCAAAGGACAATCGCATCTGCCACAAATTGGAGCATCACCAGACGTCATGAGATACCCATGGGTTAATCTGGTGTGCCCAATTCTAAGTCGCGCGATAACAACTTCTTCCCTTCTGTTCTTCCTCAGTGACGTATCCCAGGGCTTAACGTTATCTTTTATTTCACGAAGCTTGTTGCCATGGGAGCCAGTCCATTCTACCTGCCAGGAATCAGTGATGACACGCTTCACCAGGCCCACGAAATCTGACACAGTCAGATATTGCGTGAAGGCCGGTTGACGAGCTGCCTCCTTAGCGGCCAAATCAGCAGCCTCATTTCCCGAGATTCCAGCATGACCCGGAACCCAGCAGAAAACAACGCTTACTCCTCTATCGTTAAGCTGCTTCACGGAGCCGTGGACATCTGCAACTAGCGGGTGGCGTGAATATATATCACTAATCGACTGGAGGGCACTGAGTGAGTCAGTGCACACCAACACCCGACGCCCACGCACACAGACTACAGACAGAGCTTTACTAACTGCATAAAGTTCAGCCGTGTAAACACTGGTTCCCGCAGGTAATCCAAACAAATAGGTCCTCCCATTAGCAACAAACGAGCAACCAACTCCAACATCCGACTTTGATCCATCAGTGTATACAACCGTAGATGGTTTAATAGCTTCAACTAACTCACTGAAAATGCTATTAAATACCACAGAACTTGTGTCTGCCTTTGAGAATTTACATATTTCAAAGTTAAAGTGTAACTGAGCGATGGTCCAGGGTGGAAATAAACAAGAATTACATGGGTAGACACGAGGAATTGCAATATCGAGGTTGTTGCATATCTCCAACGCTCTTACACCAAATGGTGAGGGCTGTCGGGCGTTCATCAGATGCAAATCATGACAAGGGTTATTGAGAATCATATCATGCAAAAAATGATAAGGTCTAGCTTTCAACTTAGCAAAGTACGTCAATATAAGCTGCTGGCGACGTCTGTGTAACGACATTTCTCCACTTTCAACTAAGATGCTGATAACAGGGCTAGAACGAAAAGCACCTGTAGATAATCGTAAACATGAATTGTGGACTGAGTCAAGCATTCTCAGAGAAGTGGAAGTAGCAGATGAGTACGCTACAGCGCCATAATCTATACGTGATCGCACTAGAGCCTTGTAGAACCTTATCATACATGATCTATCAGCTCCCCAACATGTACCTGTAAGAACACGCAGAATATCAACCACCTTTAAGCACCTAGCCCGTAGGTCTTTAATATGCGGAACCCATGTAAGTCTCTTGTCGAATACAACACCTAAGAACCTGATTTCAGTGCTAACTTCGATATCCTGACCCATTAAATACAGTCTTGGAACATTATCAGTCCGTATTCGGCAAAACTGAATGCATTTAGTCTTCTCGGGAGAAAAACTAAAGCCAGTCTGCCGTGACCATTCTTCAAGACGGTATATAGTTAGCTGTAGAGCTCGTTCAGCTGAGACAACATTTCTAGATGCAACATATATTGCAAAATCATCAACAAACAACGAACATTTAACAGGGTATACGCAATTTTTCACAATATTGTTTATGGCTACCGCAAATAGGGTACAACTAATTACACTTCCTTGCGGTATACCATTTTCCAAGTCAAACCTGTCGGACAGACACTGACCAACCCTTACACGGAACGATCGTTCATCTAGAAAGTCCTTGATGAAGGCCAACATGTTTCCAGCGATGCCCCAATCCCGCAAGGTATTGAGGATACCTCGTCGCCAAGCTGTATCATATGCTTTTTTCAAATCAAAGAATACGGCAACGAGGCGCTGCCGCAATGCAAACGCATTGCAGACAGCCGTCTCAAGGGCCACGAAGTGGTCTGTCGAAGACCTCCCTCTCCGAAAACCGCTCTGTTCAGGAGCGAGGAACTTATTCTTTTCCAGATACCACATGAGACGACTGTTCACCATTCTTTCCATGACCTTACAAACAACACTTGTCAAGGAAATGGGACGGTAGTTGGAGGCCAATGTTTTATCTTTACCAGGTTTGAGGATCGGAACAACAATTGCTTCTTTCCAAGTATTTGGAAGCTTTCTAGAAGCGTATATGTTATTAAAAACATGTAGGAGTTGCCTTAACCCAGAATCCGGTAAATGCGCTATCATCGAAAGTGTAATTTCATCACCTCCAGGTGAGGTATTTCGAGATACTTTGAGCGCTTTTCTAAGCTCTGGCAATGAAAAAGGAATGTTTAGAGGATCATTCGAGTCCGCTATAAAGAAAGGAAGAGATTCAATGGTTTTCTTATAATTTTGAAACTGTACTGAATATGAAGACGTGAGGGAAGCTGATTTAAAGAAGGAACCAATCACGTTAGCGATGTCGGACTGTGATGTGATCACAGAACCGTTAACTTGCAACCCTGCGATTCGATGTGGAGACGTCCTTCCACATACCGAACGCAGTTTTCTCCATACCGTTGTCACAGGGGTACTCCTGTTAATATCTCCAACGTAACGGCTCCACGACTCCCTCTTACTCTCAAGAAAGACACGCCTACAGCAGGCCCGAGCTCTTCGGTAAGCTTCCAGGTTAACATCCGTAGGTCTGCGACTAAAAATGCGCAGGGCCCTACGGCGGTCCTGAAGAGCCTCCTTACAACGATCATTCCACCAAGGTACCGGCGGACGCCGTGCTTTTCCCGATGTTTTAGGAATGCTCTGGGCAGCTGCTGCAAACATCCTCTCTACAAAGGAAGACAACAGCTTTCGTGCATCATCATCATCTTCATATTCAGATTCCATTAAACTTGAAAACTCATCCCACCGTGCAAGCTTTTCAATCCATCGTTTCGGAAGGTCATCGACAGGCTGGTAGTCAAAAAATTCGACCACCACCGGTCGGTGATCACTTCCATACAGGTCTGGCAGTACTCTCCACATCAACCTTGGAACAATGGACGGGCTACAGAAAGTAAGGTCCAAGCACGACCAGGATCCTGTTGAGGATGACATGAATGTTTCAGATCCATCGTTCAATAGACATAAGTCTAAATCACTCCGGACCCTCTCCACCATGTGACCTCTACCATTGCACAGTGAGGAGCCCCAAGAATAATGGTGACCATTGAAATCTCCTAAGACGATATATGGAGCTGGTAACTGTTCCAGCAATTCTCTCATGGCTAGGTATGAAATGTCTGTGTTTGGTGGTAAATAAACATTACACACGCAAACCGACACCGGGACAGTTATCCTGATTGCTACAGCCTGAATATCCGTTTGGATATCCAGACTCATCCCTTGCATTGACTGGTGAAGTAATATTGCAACCCCATCACCAGGGCCACCATGCAGGGAATCTTTCCTAAACATTTCGTATCCACGAAAGGATAATCGGATATCAGGTTGTAACATCGTCTCTTGCAGGCAAAGCGCAAACGGACACTTATCCCGGATCAATATCTTTATATCTTCATACCTAGACCGGATCCCGCGAACATTTCATTGAATTAAACTATTAAAGGGTATTTCGCAACGGAGGAGTTACGTTTCAAACACAATTTTCTCCTTCCCTTTTTTCCCTTTTACTTGTATAAAGCCCTTTTCTAGGGCCGATGAATCTCCTATCATATCGTGGATCTTGGACCCAGACGGAGAAGATTTTAGAAATTTAGACGCTTCCGCTGGAAGCGTCTTGGATACTGAAAGGGGTTTTCCCTTTGAGGTAGAGGCTGTCTTACTTGACAGCTGAGCTTTTGTACTCTGCGTCGCAGAAAGGTTACACACTTGAGACACTGAGCTCTTTGAACCAATTTCTGTTTGCTTGGTGCTTAATAACGCTTTAAGTGCAGAAGTTAGGGAAGCAACCTGTTTAGTGAGGTTCTCAACAACACTCTTCAACTCAACGCATGACGAGCACTCACCAGACACACGAGACTGAACACTAGTTGCAGCTGCAAACGAAATGTCAGGCTGGACTGCATTTCGAATGCTATTTAGTTTTCTGTACTCACTCCGGGCAGCGGGAAAGGAAAGCTTCTGTTCAGACGAAATTTTCTGAATTTCCCGTTCTTCTTTATACTTGGGGCATTCCTGAGACCTTGCTGAATGACTTCCTTTACAGTTTGCACATAGTTCTTTTTCAGAAGTGCATTCGCTATCTAAGTGGTCAGGTGAACTGCACTTTGCGCATATCGCAGGTTTCTTGCAGTTTGTTTTCGTATGTCCGTATTCCTGGCACTGAAAACAGCGCAGAGGGTTTGGGACATACGGTCTCACTCGAACAGACAAGTAACCCAACTTAAGGCGATCCGGAGGTTGAGGGGTGGAAAATGTTATGATAAGTGTCGGGGTACCGACATCAATTCCATTTTCCCGACGCATAACTCTTTTGACTTGCGTCACTCTCTGGGAGGTAAGCTCCTCCAATAACTCAGCCTCAGACATATCTTGTATATCTCGAGAGTAAACCACTCCTCGAGATGAGTTGAGGGATCTGTGCGGTTCTACAGTGACTGTAGTACTTCCAATTTGTGTAATTTTAACAACGCTGCTACTTTGCTTCGCAGACGTTGTTTCAATTAACAAAGTACCATTCCTTAGTTTTTTAATTGAATGTGGCGAGCCACAAACCGACTGCACAGACCTGTTAATAATGAAGGGGGAAACTTTTGATAGCGACCCTTCTTCTGCAACACAACGAACAACGAAAAATTTGTCCGTACGACGGGGGTGGTGGTTGATGAAGATGACATCTTACATTACAATGTGGCGAGCCACAAACCGACTGCACAGACCTGTTAATAATGAAGGGGGAAACTTTTGATAGCGACCCTTCTTCTGCAACACAACGAACAACGAAAAATTTGTCCGTACGACGGGGGTGGTGGTTGATGAAGATGACATCTTACATTATTTCTCCGCTTTCGCAAATACGGAAATCTTTGTTGAGTATGAAGAGCTAACGCAAAGGAGGATCTTTTCTGTGGTTCCAGCCCACGAATATGTTAAAGGGTTAGGTGCCAACGTGGTATATAGAGTGCAACCATTGGATGTAAAGGACCACATCCCTATTGATATCAGTAGTAGCATAACATCATGATGCATCTTTTGCCCGGTAGAGTGTTGAATACCATGCGCTACGTGGGGCACCTATTGGGGTGTAGGCTCGCGGGCGCAACGTGGTTTATCGCGGATGTTTTTATCGTAAAGTTCCTCATAAGTTCGTTCCTCGTGGGAAACGGAAGACTGCGCAGTCATCGCCTTTGCACGTTTGTTGCGAGTGCAAAGAGATAACGGGACACAACTTGAAACAGGTCCCGAAGCCTTCGTAAATTATTTAGAAAGTGCAGATTTCCAGGTACCCCAGCCTATAGCTGAATACCTAAACGGATATGGGAATACGAAAATCATGGGTCGGAACACAGAGGTAGTCCTTCCCCAACTAGTGTACATCACATGCGAGAGAGTGAGAGGATGGTTCGGTAGGATGACGTCTCAGACGCACTACTTGTATGCCAACTTTCCATGCATCGCCGTTTATTACCAGAGAATTGTGAAGAACCACCAGTTTAACTTCAACAACCCCCAGTACCAGATTGGTGCTAGGTGGGATGTCCCTAGAGACATTAGGCCGAATGAACAAGGAGCAGCTCGACCTACAAGGAATTTACTTGGATATAAAATAAGTTATTCCTTAACTGGTGAGAAGAGGAGTATGTACTCACAGATAGATTTCGAGGATTTAACATCAACTAACATCACTCTTCAACTTATCCCGGATATATTAAGTAAGGTTAGCGCAGCATTTCGGAGTATTGACGGACAAGTATACCGGAACTTGTCGATCAACAAACAGAAAGAAGGTTCTGTCGCCCAGTTGATCCTAACCGAAACTCAACAAAAGACGATGCCTCCCTATTGTGGTCCTAAAAGGACCACATCCCTATTGATATCAGTAGTAGTGTAATAGATTATGAGACAAGTATATAAACATCACTCCTTACACACAATTACAATAAACACACACGTAAACACATACCTTCTACACAATTGACACAACTGATATAACCAAGACATGTCAACATTTACATTTGTTACATTTACATCTCAACATAAATACAGATGATTTCCAGCTTCCAGATGTAAGTAAGATAAATAAAACAAAAAAAAAAAGAAAAAAGAAAATTTAAAATTCCAAAATTTTAAAAAAGGATTGTTGAAAGTTGAGTCTATTTTAAATCTTCGAAAAGGAGAGAAGCATTTACAGTTTTTTATAAAAAAAAAAGACTAAATAATTAATATACAATTATTTTAATAAGGAAGTTTTCAAGTTAAGATTTTAAAAGTTTTAATTGTTTTTAAAAGGTTTTAATCGAAATTTTAAAATATACATATATTTTAAAATGAAAGAAAGTTGTTAAACTTATTTATTTGTTTATAAATATCATTTACGAACTTCACCACTGGACATCGATAGCAAATGGTGCATCGACCGGGAAAGCTAAAAATATAAGGGAAATTTCAACAGGAGAAAGGAAAAACGGAAAACTGAAAGAAGAAATCTAACAAAAATTATCAGAAATTTAAAAGGAAATCAACAACAGAAATCAAAGACATCATAGAACGTCAGCAGAAACAGACTTCAACATAAAACTTCCGAACACAATATTATCATCGTAAACGCCTATCTTTCACTAATCTTTCAACAATCCTCCAACTTCAAATCAACTCCAATTTCGGCCAAAAAGACAACGTCCTTACATCTGGAAAAAGGTATACATCAGTTATCTGGTAAGTCGTCTTACACACATTCGTCAAACACACAGTTACAGAATATAAATTATGGAACAACAAGTAACACCACTTATTGACCCTAATAGACTGGATGACAACAACCTTAACTTTCAACTGAGACTACGAAAAAGCGTAACAACCGGACATATAGGACAGAGAAAACAACGATTACAAAAATTGATAGATAACGGACGACAAACTGACATTAATGCAATACGTAGATTTGACCTCAATAAACAATTAACTGAGTGTCAAAATTATTTTGTGCGGTTACAAAATACAGAAAATTTAAACGATCTAGAGAAATATAATGCTGAAGTTTTTGACGACCGTCTTAATAAACTCTTACTGTTTATATTAGCGAATAAACCAGATAAGGTTGTAGATTTTCAAAATTTAAAACAGGAATTTGATAATTGGAAGGCTAATGAGTTACACAATATTGAAATTAGACCTAATCTTGACCAAAATTTAAATTTCGAAGAGGTATGTTTAAATAACAACCCATTACCTAACCAAAGGCAAGAAATTGTTAATGATGATCAAATTAGCTTGATACATCATCGAGTAATACAAAGTCCCGTTTTTAGGAATGATGTTCATGATATATTAATACCAAATGCGATAGGTCACAATAACCCTGTGTGTGTCCAACGTGAATTAAATTTTAATTGGACAAAAATCGCAAACCCGATTGAAAACGAGTTAAAACAATTAACTATCACAGATGGACGTGATATTGATACGTTGGTTAGAAATATCAAAATTATTAAACAAATTCAGAAACGTTATGCAGTAGATCTACCCTTGGTGTTATTAACTCCATTTATGACCGGTTTTACGGAACAAATTTTTGAAAATTCCATTAGAAATAACCACAATTTTGATCAGTTTCATCGAGATTTGGTGAACAAACTGATCACACCAAAAATGAAAGAGATATTAAAATTAAAATTATTATACAGAAATCAGTCACAAATGGAAACCTTGACAGAATACATAAGAGAAATCTTAGAAAATCATGATGTATTACGACTTAACCTCACCGAAGGTGAGTTGATTAATATAATATTAACTGGTTTAAATGAAATATATGCTACACATTTAGGCATAATTGGTAGACCCAATAACTTACATGATTTTAATAAATTGGATGCTTATGTATATGAGAGGGTTTATGCTAGAACTCTTCATGAGATAGGTTCATCAAAAATGAACGATACAAGCGCACTAAACTCTATAAATAACACAATGCCTCTTCAAGGTAAACAAATCATATCACAAAATACGACATCCGATAACATTGGATCACAAATATCAAAAACAATATTAAAATGTTTTTATTGTAATAAACCAGGTCACATTAAACGAAATTGTAGACTTTGGCAACAGAAAAACAATAAAAACATGTCAAAAAACTAAACGGATACAAACACGCGCAGCATACTCATATGGTTCGTGTTTGTAAACATGAGATGGGTAAATCTTTAAAGATAGGAAAACAAAGGTTGACTTATAAAAATACATTGAAAGGTTTAAAAATAAAAATTAAAAATAATATATTTAACGCGCTTATTGATTCAGGTTCTACACATAATATTATTAACCAAAAAATGTATGTACTTTTGAAAAATAGCAATGCAATCATAAAAGAGGAAAAACTTAACGCAATCTGCCTCACAGCTGACAAATTCCCTTTGGAAATTACTAAACAAGTGTGGGTTCGAATTAACCTACACAATCTATCATGGAAAATAAATTTCAAAGTGTTAAAAAAGATACATCATGAAATAATACTTGGTATGCACTTTTTACATAAAACACGTGCTATTTTTAATGCTATAAAATCAGAAATAACCTTTGAATGGTTAAAGAATCAAAAATTTTATTTAATAAATATATTTCCAGATCAAATTAATAATATAGAGCAATCTGAATACATTAAAAATAAAATAAATAATTTGTGTAAAGAATTTCCGGATGTACTTACGGCTAAATTAGGTTGTACTCATGAATTAACCTATGATATCAAACTTAAAAATAATGAAATTATAAAATCTAGGCCCTATCCTTTAAATCCAATAAAAACATTCCAAATGAAAAAACAAATCGATAAACTATTAAAAGATAAGGTAATTAGAGAGAGTGTTTCTCCTTATTCATCTCCGGCCTTTTTGATCCCGAAACCAAATGGTTCAAGTCGTTTGGTTGTAGATTATCGTTCGGTCAACTTAATAATTGACTCGGAAGCGCAACCCTTACCAAATATAAATCACGCTTTCCAATGGTTTTCCAAAGCACGATGGTTCAGTACATTAGATTTGGCACAAGCGTATCATCAAATCCCATTGACAGAGAGATCTCGTCAAATTACTGCATTCTGTACTACAGATGGATTGTATGAATATGAAAGATTACCTTTTGGTTTGTCAACCGGCACACAAGTTCTAACTCGCCTTATGAATAAAATATTTAAAAATATTAAATATAAATTTGTGTTTAATTATATGGATGATATTTTAATATATTCCAAAAGTTTTACAGAACACTTAAAACATATCAAAATAGTGTTGTCGATCTTGAGGAAAGCTGGTATCACCATTAATCCTGATAAGGTGACATTTGCTGTAAATGAAATATCATTTCTTGGACACACGTTGTCATACAAGGGTGTCTCTATAGATTCAACTAGGACACAAAAAATTTTAGAATATCCGGAACCTACATCAGTAAAACAAGTACATCGGTATTGTGGTATGATTAATTATTTTTCTAAATTTATTAAAAATTATGCTGACAGGATCGAACCCCTGAATAGATTAAGACGTAAAAATACTCAGTTTGTTTGGAGAGACTCACAAAGAAAAGCGTTCGAAGATCTTAAACAAGCAATTGCAAATCCTCCAGTTCTCTCCATACCAGACTTTTCTAAAGAATTCATTTTACAAACAGATGCGTCAGATACAGGTATAGGGGCGGTGTTACTCCAAGAACATGAAGGGTCCAGAAGAGCTATAGCATACGCCTCTAAAACATTGACAGAAGCAGAAAGAAAATTTTCTGCATATGAACGTGAATGTCTGGCAGTTGTTTTCGCGACAGATCACTTTAGAACTTATCTAACGCACCGTGAATTTCTTTTAGAAACGGATAACCAAGCTTTAGCCTGGCTTCTTTCACGACCAAAACAATTAGGTCGGTTGGCTAGATGGTTATTACGCTTATCCGTCTTTAAATTTAAAATTAATCACATTCGTGGTTCAAATAATAATGTGGCTGATGCATTATCGAGAATGTATGAATTAAATAATGAAGATACAGCAAAAGAGATATCGTATATCAATGCTTTATTATCACAGTTTCCCCTTTCCTTTACAGATATAAAACAACATCAAAAACAGGATACCTTTATCCTTAAACAAAAACAACAAATGAACAATAAATTTTGTTTATCAAAAGGGATCCTCTGTCTACAAGACAAAAATCATAATCCGACCAAAATTGTTCTCCCCAATTCTTTAAAAGATTTAGTCTTTAAATATTTTCATCATTCGGAAATAGGAGGACATTTAGGTATTGACAAAACTATACATAAAATAACAAAGCATTTTTATTGGCCTGACATATATAAGGAAATTCCTTTAAAGGTGAATGCTTGCATGATCTGTCAACGCAGCAAACCTGGCATGAATTATAAATGGGGGAATCTTAGTTCAAGAGTTCCAACAATACCATTTGATACGTTATTTATTGACACCGTTGGTAGTCTTCCAAAAACTAACCAAGGTTATAAATATATTCTGGTGGTGGTGGATAGTTTTTCAAAATTTACTTGGTTAGCTCCATTAAAAAATACTAATACATCTTCTATTATAGATGAATTAAAACGTATCTTTCAGAACTACTCCATTCCGAGGTTAATTGTCACGGATAATGCCAAAACATTTAACTCCACAATGTTTAAAAACTTTTGTTTTACCTTAGGAATTAAAAGGGCCACTCTATCTCCTTACCACCCACGCCCATCTCATGCTGAAAGACTGAATAGAAATCTTAGGTCTATTCTTATCGCGTACCACGCAACTGCCCAAACGACATGGGATAAATCCCTCTTTTGGTTTCAATTAGCCTTTAATATGGCACAACATACCGCCCACGGTGCATGTCCTTTTGACATATTACATAATTTTCAAGCCCAAACGCCCTTGGATAGAGCGTGGAATATTCAGGATATCCTTCATCGGAATCCCGTACGATCGAGCAACATGATGAGTACAATTAGACGGCAACTAATTAAGTCTCATCATGATATGGCACGTAGATATAATGCTACACGCCATCCAAATCCATTTTCGGTGGGGGATAAAGTTTTACTTAAAACTCATCCCATAAGTTCGAAAAAGAAAAATATTTGTGCAAAAATGGCATACCGGTGGTCGGAACCATTTTATATAATTGGATTCTCTACACCTGTTACAGCCTTACTCCGTAAGACTGTCAGGGGAGAAATATCCAACGAACATATCTCTAATCTTAAAAAGGTATCATAAATTACCAAGATTAGTAATATTATTAGGTGAGGTACGTCGCGACTCTCGAGCTTGTGATGTTGGTATTAAAGGTGTATCCGATGTTACTTGATGTGTGAATGTGTTATGAAAGGGGCCCCGAATGATCGTAACTTACCGTCTCAGGCCGACAACTGCTCCGTACTCATCTTTTTTTGTTTTCGCCATTTAAGCACCCACCCCTAATTCCTTTTGCTTGTGTATGTTTCCCAGGGGGGGGGAAGATTGTAATAGATTATGAGACAAGTATATAAACATCACTCCTTACACACAATTACAATAAACACACACGTAAACACATACCTTCTACACAATTGACACAACTGATATAACCAAGACATGTCAACATTTACATTTGTTACATTTACATCTCAACATAAATACAGATGATTTCCAGCTTCCAGATGTAAGTAAGATAAATAAAACAAAAAAAAAAAGAAAAAAGAAAATTTAAAATTCCAAAATTTTAAAAAAGGATTGTTGAAAGTTGAGTCTATTTTAAATCTTCGAAAAGGAGAGAAGCATTTACAGTTTTTTATAAAAAAAAAAGACTAAATAATTAATATACAATTATTTTAATAAGGAAGTTTTCAAGTTAAGATTTTAAAAGTTTTAATTGTTTTTAAAAGGTTTTAATCGAAATTTTAAAATATACATATATTTTAAAATGAAAGAAAGTTGTTAAACTTATTTATTTGTTTATAAATATCATTTACGAACTTCACCACTGGACATCGATAGCAGTAGCATAACATCATGATGCATCTTTTGCCCGGTAGAGTGTTGAATACCATGCGCTACGTGGGGCACCTATTGGGGTGTAGGCTCGCGGGCGCAACGTGGTTTATCGCGGATGTTTTTATCGTAAAGTTCCTCATAAGTTCGTTCCTCATGGGAAACGGAAGACGTTCCGGGTGTTGACTGAGGGACAATTCCACCTGTCCAACGGTCCGATTCCGCAAATGAATTCCCTCACTCGTTGGAGGTATTTAGGTGTGGAGTTTGATGCAACCGGACCGGCTGACGTCTCACACCAACTGGAGACGTTCTTGGCTCGGTTAACTCGTGCGCCTTTAAAACCGCAGCAGAGGTTGATTGCGCTTCGGGGGTTTTTGATCCCCAGGCTCTATCATTCTTTGGTGTTGGGTAGGTGCAACGGGACGATACTGCGTCGACTTGATTTGCAAGTCAGATCATCTACTAGGAAGTGGTTGAGGTTACACGCGATGTTCCCATTCCCTTTTTCCATGCTTCAATTCGGGACGGTGGTCTAGGCATTCCGTGTCTTGGATTCACTGTTCCCGCATTGCTCTTCTCCCGTCTACCATCGCTCGAGTCGTCTTCTTTTGAGGCGGCTCGAGTCTCCTACATCTCTGCTTGGGTGCAAGGTCGGCTTGCCTTCGCCCAGCGTGCTCTCACCATTTCTGGTAAATTTCTTTTAGATTCAGTGAAGCGGTCCAAGTACTGGCGCACTCAGCTCTACTTGTCTGTTGACGGGTCAGAGCTGCGTGAGTCAGGTAAGTGTGCGGCGTCGTCATCGTGGGTCTCGGCCAACTCCCTTTCCATTCCTGGCCGGGACTTTGTTCAGTATGTTCATGTTAGGACCAACTGTTTGCCCTCGGCGGTTCGAACTTCGAAAAGGCCGTCGAGATCAGCAGTCCATCCGATGTCGTGCGGGGTGTCGTGTTGATGAGACTTCAGCTCATATCATCCAGAGCTGCTATCGTACTCATGGTGGTAGAATTCTACGCCATGATGCGGTAGCGAAGATCGTCGCCGGCGCCCTCAAACGCAAGAGCTACGAGGTCCAGCGTGAGCATCACTTCAACACCGAGGAGGGTCTACGGAAGCCTGACATCGTTGCTGCTAAAGATGACTGCGCCACTGTGGTCGACGTCCAGGTCGTGTCTGGTGAACGGCCGTTGAGAAGACAGCATGAAGAAAAGAAGAATTATTATCAGAACAACCGATCCCTTGAACGGGCAATTCAAATTATGTTTAAAGTCTTAACGGTCCTCTACACCACAGCAACTTTAACCTGGCGCGGCATATGGTGTGAAGAGTCCTATAATGATCTGCGAGCCATGGGCCTCACGGGTGGTGTTTTCAGCGGATTTGCCACCCGTGTTCTCCGTGGCTCTTCCACCAACTTCAACCAGTGGTCGCGGACAACGATGGGCAGATTTCGTAGGCAGCAAGGCAGAGCAGCAGCATTCAACATCAGGTCGGCAGCAATTCCAACAGCGAGAAGGCCACCTCGAGCTGGCATCGGCTAAGGAGGAGGAAGAAGGCATTAGGGCACTGCGCCGCCCGCAACGCTATCCCCTTACTCTACTTTTGCTTCTACTTCTATCTTTCACCTTTCACCAGTGTTCTCGGTTCGGGCTGGTGGGACATTTTCTTCCACCAGTTTACGTCGTGACACCGTTCTTCATCTTTCGTGGCGCACAATGGAACTAAAAAAAAAAATAAAAAATTAAATAAAAAAAAAATATATAAAAAAAAAATAAATAAAATAAAATAAATAAAATAAAATAAATAAATAAATAAAAAAAAAAAATTAAAAAAAAAATTTAAAAAAAATAAAAAAAAATTTAAAAAAAATAAATAAAAAAAAAATTAAAAAATAAATAAAAAAAAAAAACTAAAAAAAAATTAAAAAAAATAAAAACAAAAAACAAAAATAAAGTTCCTCATAAGTTCGTTCCTCATGGGATAAAGTGCCCCTTTTTTAAAGAACACGAGGTTATTTAATCTTATTTTGAACCAGGTGTAGGCGGATGCCGAATTTATATATTAACTAGTGATTACTAGGTAGTGATTATAATTGCACTTTTATATGTAAATTTAAAATATTACATATATATATTAAGTAAATATATATTACTTATATATAATTATATTACTTGAGGATTGGTTCCCCTGTAATTAATATTTAACGGAGTTTAAGTCTAGGACTAACTACGTTAAGTGCAAACTGGTATAGATATATACCTTAAAAGTATTTAGATATACTTATTATTATCGTTTATTAAGTGGATTTGCTTTCAAAATTGTAACATGAAGATTTTCATGATGATTTTATTTTTCTTATTTTTAATTAAATATTCTATAGAAGTTGTGAACTTGGAAGATATATCAGTGATTTGCCGTGAGATAACAACCATCAGAGAACATGATTTGTGTGAATATCTGGGCTTTCGTTTTCCTGACAGTGTGAAATCTAGACTGTTTACCGAGGATGATTTAATGATTATATTGAAGCAAAATGCAACTAAAATCTCTAGGAAGAAGAGATGGGTTAGCTCTTTAATAACTGGGGCTTATGTTTTGTTGTCAGAATCGGGAGTATTGAGGAAAATCAAGCTAAATTGTTTTGAATTCTTGAAGAACACAGGAGAGATGATTATCTCTGACGTCTTTAACTATTTAATTAGTAAGGATGTTTTGGTTGATGTATATGCAGAGACATCTGATGTCGTTTTGATGCCGGATTATTGTTTTTATGAACCAATTAAGAACACTTTCTCTTGTTCAATAACTAATACTAGTAAATATGCCACGAATTGTGGAATGAAAGATGTGTTTATTCCAACGAACGATGAGATTTATCGTCATATTAAGGACACATATGGACAAGAAGGATTGAACACTTATATTGTATGGCCAACTATTAAAGTCCGTGAACAAGGCGCCTCTATGAGGAAGTCTCAATGTTTGATCTTGGACATTAATTTCCAATGGTTTATGTTTAGCGATTATTACGCATCATGGCTTGTTGATCAAGAAGGAATCCCGTAAAGTTCCTCATAAGTTCGTTCCTCATGGGATAAAGTGATTGGAGCGAGTGTGCGTATATCTATAACCAATCCAGTTAAAGGAGACGAAT
Organism: Catonia carolina; assembly: GCA_035578175.1. Taxonomy (NCBI): domain Eukaryota; kingdom Metazoa; phylum Arthropoda; class Insecta; order Hemiptera; family Achilidae; genus Catonia; species Catonia carolina. Next base: position 335,913,557 of record JAQMRL010000001.1, read on the forward strand.
TTCACGATTACACGAAATACGCGGTGGCGTATAATTTGCTTCGTATGTTGGTGTGCGTATTAGTTAATCCTAATTTATACGTAATTCCTAATGACATGGCGATAAATGCGCTTGAGGTTAGCGTTTATGAGGTATATGCGAGGTTATTGATTATGCTATTAATACCCCCGTCAGTAATCCCTTACTCACACAGGATACGCATGAATAATGCGATATGCTGGTTCATATTGCAATATAAGTTACCCCACGATAGTGGTGAGTACAATGAATTCCCAACCAGGGTTAGTTCACGGTGGAATACTGAGTCAGTAGATTATTTGTCGTTATTATTTAACAAACACGCTTTTCAATTGAGCACGTCACGTGTATCTGCAGAAAAAACGGTTTACACCTTTCTGGTCGAGTATTTCAACACTGATAAGCCTAGTGTTCTTTATGATGTTGTGGGAGTCACTAAAGCTGACGGTGAGGTTTGCCAACATTTGGTTAGTACGATTTCCCCCTATCTACATGGAGGCTTTAATTATGATTACCCAACTTTTAATGAATTCAAAAGGGTTAAGGGTGCAGATATTTGGGAATGACAAAGCAACGGTATTACCCACTCGATATAGTCATAGGTGTGAGCCAGATATGGCTCACCTCCTTCGAAGGTTGAGGGCAATTCGAGACTTACTATCTGAATTTCATACGTCGCCCAGCAACTTCCCCCCTAAAAAATGTTCGGGATTCAATTCATGGGATGTTTAAAAACTATTGCCAAGCAAGTATGTCTCAAGTGTATTATTTAATTTACCAAAATGCACATAAGATGTCGTTGAACGTAGCGGCTGATGGACGTATCCGCCGCGAAATATTGGAGGCATATAGAGAGCCATTCGTTATTGATTACAAGGCGGTACTTCCCATATTTATTTATTTAGAGGCGCAAACTGAATTAGGTCAGATTGAAGTTCCGACGTTCTTTGATACCATACAAACGCCGGCCATCGCCGCGGTATTTTTATATGTGTACAGAATGTTAAAAAGTTATTCAAGGGCGCCGACAGATGTTGTTGGCATACGTGATTTGAATATACCACGTAAGTATATAATAGAGGACGCTGAAAAGTTAGTCGGATCTCTTTTAAACATACCAAACTTCTCAGTTGAGGGTGCTTTCTTACTTACGTCTTATGATAAAGCTGATCTAGACGATTTGCTGGAGGCCCAGGTCCCGGTAAATAATCTGAGTTCTATCCACTTCCTGGTGGAAGGTCATAAGTACATACAGCCACTATTAAGGGATGTATCAGGAAAGAGTAACATTTTTATGAAATTTTTTATCACGCATAGAGCGATTACGTGTTGTGACCATAGAGACTTTGGGGTCAACCCGATATTGGCTATTTCCGCCCTTAGAGCGGGTGATCTTAATGTTAAGAAGGTGATCTATGGATTATCAGGGCTGGAGAGATATATGAGGATCGAAAGGAAATCGCATGCAATGGTTCGTACATCCTTACAGCACGTTCATGATTTTATGAGTCTAAAGTGTCCTGACGCGGCTCACTTAATTAAAAAAGATTATGATAAGGTGGAGGTGATTGAGGTGCGGAATGTACCCATTGCGGTTGATGTTGTATATCATTACCTGAGTGACAACTTAACGGTACCAAAGGTGGCCGGTAATTCATATATAGACGTACTTAGTAATTATGAAAGTTATGTGGACAATTTAAGTAACTGTCCCATATTTACTATTAAGCAACATGTACTCTTTAATAATCTTGGGAGGCGTACGACGGGGGTGGTGGTTGATGAAGATGACATCTTACATTATTTCTCCGCTTTCGCAAATACGGAAATCTTTGTTGAGTATGAAGAGCTAACGCAAAGGGGGATCTTTTCTGTGGTTCCAGCCCACGAATATGTTAAAGGGTTAGGTGCCAACGTGGTATATAGAGTGCAACCATTGGATGTAAAGGACCACATCCCTATTGATATCAGTAGTAGCATAACATCATGATGCATCTTTTGCCCGGTAGAGTGTTGAATACCATGCGCTACGTGGGGCACCTATTGGGGTGTAGGCTCGCGGGCGCAACGTGGTTTATCGCGGATGTTTTTATCGTAAAGTTCCTCATAAGTTCGTTCCTCGTGGGAAACGGAAGACTGCGCAGTCATCGCCTTTGCACGTTTGTTGCGAGTGCAAAGAGATAACGGAACACAACTTGAAACAGGTCCCGAAGCCTTCGTAAATTATTTAGAAAGTGCAGATTTCCAGGTACCCCAGCCTATAGCTGAATACCTAAACGGATATGGGAATACGAAAATCATGGGTCGGAACACAGAGGTAGTCCTTCCCCAACTAGTGTACATCACATGCGAGAGAGTGAGAGGATGGTTCGGTAGGATGACGTCTCAGACGCACTACTTGTATGCCAACTTTCCATGCATCGCCGTTTATTACCAGAGAATTGTGAAGAACCACCAGTTTAACTTCAACAACCCCCAGTACCAGATTGGTGCTAGGTGGGATGTCCCTAGAGACATTAGGCCGAATGAACAAGGAGCAGCTCGACCTACAAGGAATTTACTTGGATATAAAATAAGTTATTCCTTAACTGGTGACCAGAGGAGTATGTACTCACAGATAGATTTCGAGGTTTTAACATCAACTAACATCACTCTTCAACTTATCCCGGATATATTAAGTAAGGTTAGCGTAGCATTGCGGAGTATTGACGGACAAGTATACCGGAACTTGTCGATCAACAAACGGAAAGAAGGTTCTGCCGCCCAGTTGATCCTAACCGAAACTCAACAAAAGACGATGCCTAAAGTTCCTCATAAGTTCGTTCCTCATGGGAAACGGAAGACGTTCCGGGTGTTGACTGAGGGACAAATCCACCTGTCCAACGGTCCGATTCCGCAAATGAATTCCCTCACTCGTTGGAGGTATTTAGGTGTGGAGTTTGATGCAACCGGACCGGCTGACGTCTCACACCAACTGGAGACGTTCTTGGCTCGGTTAACTCGTGCGCCTTTAAAACCGCAGCAGAGGTTGATTGCGCTTCGGGGGTTTTTGATCCCCAGGCTCTATCATTCTTTGGTGTTGGGTAGGTGCAACGGGACGATACTGCGTCGACTTGATTTGCAAGTCAGATCATCTACTAGGAAGTGGTTGAGGTTACCACGCGATGTTCCCATTCCCTTTTTCCATGCTTCAATTCGGGACGGTGGTCTAGGCTTTCCGTGTCTTGGATTCACTGTTCCCGCATTGGTCTTCTCCCGTCTATCATCGCTCGAGTCGTCTTCTTTTGAGGCGGCTCGAGTCTCCTACATCTCTGCTTGGGTGCAAGGTCGGCTTGCCTTCGCCCAGCGTGCTCTCACCATTTCTGGTGAATTTCTTTTAGATTCAGTGAAGCGGTCCAAGTACTGGCGCACTCAGCTCTACTCGTCTGTTGACGGGTCAGAGCTGCGTGAGTCAGGTAAGTGTGCGGCGTCGTCATCGTGGGTCTCGGCCAACTCCCTTTCCATTCCTGGCCGGGACTTTGTTCAGTATGTTCATGTTAGGACCAACTGTTTGCCCTCGGCGGTTCGAACTTCGAAAAGGCCGTCGAGATCAGCAGTCCATCCGCTGTCGTGCGGGGTGTCGTGTTGATGAGACTTCAGCTCATATCATCCAGAGCTGCTATCGTACTCATGGTGGTAGAATTCTACGCCATGATGCGGTAGCGAAGATCGTCGCCGGCGCCCTCAAACGCAAGAGCTACGAGGTCCAGCGTGAGCATCACTTCAACACCGAGGAGGGTCTACGGAAGCCTGACATCGTTGCTGCTAAAGATAACTGCGCCACTGTGGTCGACGTCCAGGTCGTGTCTGGTGCACCGCCGTTGAGAAGACAGCATGAAGAAAAGAAAAATTATTATCAGAACAACCGATCCCTTGAACGGGCAATTCAAATTATGTTTAAAGTCTTAACGGTCCTCTACACCACAGCAACTTTAACCTGGCGCGGCATATGGTGTGAAGAGTCCTATAATGATCTGCGAGCCATGGGCCTCACGGGTGGTGTTTTCAGCGGAGTTGCCACCCTTGTTCTCCGTGGCTCTTCCACCAACTTCAACCAGTGGTCGCGGACAACGATGGGCAGATTTCGTAGGCAGCAAGGCAGAGCAGCAGCATTCAACATCAGGTCGGCAGCAATTCCATCAGCGAGAAGGCCACCTCGAGCTGGCATCGGCTAAGGAGGAGGAAGAAGGCATTAGGGCACTGCGCCGCCCGCAACGCTATCCCCTTACCACCTTTCTCTACTTTTGCTTCTACTTCTATCTTTCACCTTTCACCGGTGTTCTCGGTTCGGGCTGGTGGGACATTTTCTTCCACCAGTTTACGTCGTGACACCGTTCTTCATCTTTCGTGGCGCACAATGGAACTAAAAAAAAAAAAAAAAAATTAAATAAAAAAAATAAATAAAAAAAAAATTAAAAAAATTTTAAAAAAAAAAATTAAAAAAAATTTAAAAAAAATCAATAAAAAAATAAATAAAAAAATATAAAAAACTAAAAAAAAATTTAAAAAAATAAAAACAAAAAAAAAAATAAAGTTCCTCATAATTTCGTTCCTCATGGGATAAAGTGCCCCTTTTTTAAAGAACACGAGGTTATTTAATCTTATTTTGAACCAGGTGTAGGCGGATGCCGAATTTATATATTAACTAGTGATTACTAGGTAGTGATTATAATTGCACTTTTATATGTAAATTTAAAATATTACATATATATATTAAGTAAATATATATTACTTATATATAATTATATTACTTGAGGATTGGTTCCCCTGTAATTAATATTTAACGGAGTTTAAGTCTAGGACTAACTACGTTAAGTGCAAACTGGTATAGATATATACCTTAAAAGTATTTAGATATACTTATTATTATCGTTTATTAAATGGATTTGCTTTCAAAATTATTGTAACATGAAGATTTTCATGATGATTTTATTTTTCTTATTTTTAATTAAATATTCTATAGAAGTTGTGAACTTGGAAGATATATCAGTGATTTGCCGTGAGATAACAACCATCAGAGAACATGATTTGTGTGAATATCTGGGCTTTCGTTTTCCTGACAGTGTGAAATCTAGACTGTTTACCGAGGATGATTTAATGATTATATTGAAGCAAAATGCAACTAAAATCTCTAGGAAGAAGAGATGGGTTAGCTCTTTAATAACTGGGGCTTATGTTTTGTTGTCAGAATCGGGAGTATTGAGGAAAATCAAGCTAAATTGTTTTGAATTCTTGAAGAACACAGGAGAGATGATTATCTCTGACGTCTTTAACTATTTAATTAGTAAGGATGTTTTGGTTGATGTATATGCAGAGACATCTGATGTCGTTTTGATGCCGGATTATTGTTTTTTTGAACCAATTAAGAACACTTTCTCTTGTTCAATAACTAATACTAGTAAATATGCCACGAATTGTGGAATGAAAGATGTGTTTATTCCAACGAACGATGAGATTTATCGTCATATTAAGGACACATATGGACAAGAAGGATTGAACATTTATATTGTATGGCCAACTATTAAAGTCCGTGAACAAGGCGCCTCTATGAGGAAGTCTCAATGTTTGATCTTGGACATTAATTTCCAATGGTTTATGTTTAGCGATTATTACGCATCATGGCTTGTTGATCAAGAAGGAATCCCGTAAAGTTCCTCATAAGTTCGTTCCTCATGGGATAAAGTGATTGGAGCGAGTGTGCGTATATCTATAACCAATCCAGTTAAAGGAGACGAATTTCACGATTACACGAAATACGCGGTGGCGTATAATTTGCTTCGTATGTTGGTGTGCGTATCAGTTAATCCTAATTTATACGTAATTCCTAATGACATGGCGATAAATGCGCTTGAGGTTAGCGTTTATGAGGTATATGCGAGGTTATTGATTATGCTATTAATACCCCCGTCAGTAATCCCTTACTCACACAGGATACGCATGAATAATGCGATATGCTGGTTCATATTGCAATATAAGTTACCCCACGATAGTGGTGAGTACAATGAATTCCCAACCAGGGTTAGTTCACGGTGGAATACTGAGTCAGTAGATTATTTGTCGTTATTATTTAACAAACACGCTTTTCAATTGAGCACGTCACGTGTATCTGCAGAAAAAACGGTTTACACCTTTCTGGTCGAGTATTTCAACACTGATAAGCCTAGTGTTCTTTATGATGTTGTGGGAGTCACTAAAGCTGACGGTGAGGTTTGCCAACATTTGGTTAGTACGATTTCCCCCTATCTACATGGAGGCTTTAATTATGATTACCCAACTTTTAATGAATATAAAAGGGTTAAGGGTGCAGATATTTGGGAATGACAAAGCAACGGTATTACCCACTCGATATAGTCATAGGTGTGAGCCAGATATGGCTCACCTCCTTCGAAGGTTGAGGGCAATTCGAGACTTACTATCTGAATTTCATACGTCGCCCAGCAACTTCCCCCCTAAAAAATGTTCGGGATTCAATTCATGGGATGTTTAAAAACTATTGCCAAGCAAGTATGTCTCAAGTGTATTATTTAATTTACCAAAATGCACATAAGATGTCGTTGAACGTAGCGGCTGATGGACGTATCCGCCGCGAAATATTGGAGGCATATAGAGAGCCATTCGTTATTGATTACAAGGCGGTACTTCCCATATTTATTTATTTAGAGGCGCAAACTGAATTAGGTCAGATTGAAGTTCCGACGTTCTTTGATACCATACAAACGCCGGCCATCGCCGCGGTATTTTTATAAGTAGTAGCCGGAAGCGGTATGTCTGGCTCGGGGAAGGTTGGTAATTGTTTTAGGGATTGCTAAATTGTACCCTATCGGTGTAGAAATGTGGTTAGGTGGTGTTGATTAGGTTGGGGGGGAAAGTGTTCTGGTTGTGAAAATGTTTATTTAGTGTGTGTCGTAGTGGTGATGGTTTGTGTGTCTGGTTCGGAAAGGGTGCTAGGTTGTTGTTGTTGTAGAGATTTCTAAAATAAACTGTAGCGATTGAGAAATGTGGTTGTTGATGGTGGTGGTGGTGTGGTACTGGGTTGGGGTTAGGGTAGTGGGTTGTTTAGAGATTACTAGAGTGTACCCTAGTTGTTGTTGTTGTTGTTGTTGTTTACAAATTTCTTTGGCTCAGAAAGGGATGTAGATTGTTTTAGAAATTGGGTAATTGTACTTTAGTGGTTGAGCGATGTGGTTAGGTATAGTGGGTTTGGGTTGGATAGCGTTTTGTGTTGTTTTTTTTTTTAGAGTTTGGTAAATGGGTATTGTAGGTGTTTAACTTTAGTAATTTGGGTTTTTTTTTTTTTTTTTTACAAAGTCTTTAAGGTAGTTTTGCCTCGGTAAAGGGGTTCTGTTGTTGTTTTTTTTTTTTTAGGGATTGTTAAAGAGTACTCTAGTGATTGAGAGTTAGTTGGGATGGAAAGAGCATTACTCTTCTATATTAAGTCCCTTTATGGTGTCCACCTCTTTGGAGTAGCGGCAAAGAATCAAGTTAAAGTCGATTCAGGCCTTTCAACTGAAAGCTCGAGAGTTTCTTCTTGTGCCTTTTTTTTGTTTACGTTATCAGTCGAAAGGATGGTTTTACTGAGTGAAATGAGGAGTGAGGTGGTTTACTATTGCCTTCCTTCCTGAGTTAAAAAAAAAGTATGCTTATCAGCTACTCAGATCCTGCAGGCCAAACACGGCCCAATTATAGAAACAATATTTCATTACAGACAAAAGACAATACAAAAGTAAAAAAAAAAAATCTGGAATAAAACACTCACACAACTTTCTCTTGCCAATGCAAATAATTAACAATTACCCTAATATTAATAATAAAACATTAAATTTAAACAAAAAAAAAACTAACCTCAATAAACAAACCCTAATTTTAAACATGAGTGAAAATCAACCTCAGTTTTGCTTAAAAAAAAATACGGAAAACCACTCTTTCACGCTAAACTAGGCTCTGAAGAGAAAAAATGATCTAAACAAAAGTTGTAGATCGTTTAATTTCCTATAAATTTTATTTACACACTTGTGTCGTAAAATGCATACTAAGGCTGAAATCTTTAAAAAATCTATTTTTTACACGTTTTCGGACTGCACTAAGCACCCCGCCCCCCTTGATTTACCTGATTTAACTGCATCGCGGTCTTTACGTCTTTAAGATAACTGTGATTATACCCCAACAAACTTAAGACTGTAGATGAGATCTAGCCAATAACAGCTAAGATCGGGTGTGAGGTTTGCTCTTCGCTAAAGGGCAACTTTACAAATATTAAACTTTGTTTTAATTTTATTTTTTTATTTTTTTTAGTTTACTTAATTCGGGTAAACAGTTCGGTTATTAGCGACTGCGGTGAGTTATGTAACGGTGGGTTTTGATAAAAAAAAATTACAATACTATAACAAAACCGAGCTATGTCATTTTTTATGCAAATAGATCCACATTTTATTTAACATTTTTAAGTGGCGTTTTATTGTGTTACAAAACGTTATGCTAATGCATAATTTTACGTCACTGTAGAGTTAGTTAAATTATTAGGCTATATAAACCTTTAATGCAACAGCAGATGACCTTCAAAACCGAAACGAGTTTGTAAAATGTTAGTGAACTATATTTATTTTTAACAATTCAATAAATCAACTAAGTCTAATTCTGTTCACACACAATATTCTTTTCTTAGATCTTTATTTAAAAGTTTCCAGGCTATCATCCTAGTACATGGTTTTATTCGTAGTTGGATGAGATGATTTCCACCACCTCTAGCGTAATAGTACGCATAGCTCTGTACAATGTAAACAATTTTGTATTATGGAAATAAATAAATTATTATATCCATATTCAGTTGTTATCTGACTTTCGTTACGAAAGGTTGTATACCTACTAAATGTTTGCGTGATCGAGCGTGTCACTCCTGACGTGTCCTGCAATAGTATTCTTTTTGTAATAAGTGAAGGAAGTCTGTTTTCGTCTGTATATGATTTTGGTTTTATAATTATTAATTATGTCCATGTGTAAAACCTGTGGCAAGTCGGTAAACCGTACCGGACAAGAAAAAGTGTTATGCGGTGATTGCCGATGTTATTTTCATGTTGTGTGTGCGAATCTAAAAAAGTCCGACCTTGAATGCTTTTCGGAAGAAAATCCGTGGATATGCGAGGTTTGCATAGCGACCCGTAAACGGAGTAGAGGTTTATTTGAGAATACACCTGTAAAAAATATCCAGCCTATGGAAACCTCGGCTGGGACGTCCCAACTAACAGTCGAGATGATGAAAAATATGCTCGGTAAACTTCGCGCTGATATTTTGCGGGGCCAGAAAGAGTCTGAGGCGGAGTTGGGCAAATCAATGGAGTCTTGCCATGAAAAAATTGACGACCTAAGAAAGTTAGTTACTGAACAATCGATGGTTATTGAACGACAGCAAGGAGAGATCGAGAATTTAAAAGGTGTGACTCTCGCTCTAAAAACGTCAGTGACTGCTGCTGTTTTACGTTGTGATGAGTTGGAACAGTACAGCAGACGTAATACATTAGAGATTAAGGGGGTGCCCATAATTCCTGGGGAGAACATCGGTAAGGTTGTTTGTAATCTAGGTAGGGTGCTCGGCTTTGATGTGGATGAACGGGATATTGATGCCTGCCACAGGCTTGGGGGTCCTCCTGGAGTTTCGTCTACTAACAGTATTATAGTTCGGTTCATACGAAGGTCTACTGCTGACGGATTGATGGCCGCGAAAAAACAAAATCGTAACCTGTCAGCGAGACAATTGGGTTTGGCCGGTGACTCAGCGGTCTTTGTTAACTGGTCATTGTCCAGGGGTAAAAGAGTTCTACTCGCCCTCGCAAGAAAGGCAAAGAAGGCGGGTAGTGTGACTGATGCCTGGGTAGACAGGAATGGTCGGGTGAAGATAAAGAGAACATCTGATGGCCCCATTATAGTGATACATTCACAGGACCAGCTGAATGAGCTGCATGAACGTGTGTTGTTTTTGTGTATAAAGGTATATGGGCATGGTCTTTTTTCTTTTATTTTGTGGGTGAGTAGTGATACCTAATTATATTCATGAGTGAAAAATTGAGTATTTCGTTTCGTTTTCATTAAGGTTTTACTAAGTTGTAAGGATTTATTTAGTTATTTATTTTAATATTTTATGGTTGCTTATTTTGGGTGTTCCATAATTGAATTTTTATGAGCAACTGAAGATAAATATTTTTACTTTTTAGTTCATCACTCTTACCATCAGATTTAAAAATGAAGGGGAAGAAATATTTGTAAAATTTTTTTAAATCTTTTTAACATTGATTACGCATTTGCATGAGTTCAATATTTTTGTTTAGATCTGCTCTTTTTGTATTAATTATAGGAAAGTTTTTTTCCGATTGATTCTGAAAAAGATAAAGTTTTTTTTGGTTATTAATACAGTACAGCATAAACAATTTGTCAGTTTTTATAATCTAACTGTTTTCGTTCTAACAAGTTAAGTTCTATTTTAGTTGTATTATCATGTGCCTATTAGTTTTAATTTATTATTGTTTTTTCCCTACAAATTTTTGAATATAATATAGTCCATATAAATATATAATGATGAATTGGTAAATGAATTTTGTAATTAGCGTAATGTAATGAAGTTTCAATTTAACTGATAAGCTTTTTGCTTGCTTATCTGTTCTGTTGCGGAATTACAATGTAAAGTCTTCTGTAAAATAGTTACGTAAGGTTATTTATGTATAAGAAGCTGCTAATAATGTAATTTTAAAAGCCAATTAGTAATTTAATATTTGTTTATTCCTAAAGAAAAAAATTTTTTTTTTGCGGGGTTTTTATCTCTGACTTTTCTTCTTTTTTGTATTATAGTCAAAATGATAAAATTGTATTTATTTGATCATTTTGGGATGCTCGTCGGGAGTGGATGTGCTTTTTGATTCATCTTAGTTTTCCAGGAAGGAGTTCTTTTTTCTGAATTTTCTCTTTCTTACTTTCAGCTTATTGAAACGCTATGCCTTTTGATATTGGTGTCAGTGAGTTGACTGATTCCGTAGCTTACAATACCATTGAAGTAAATGATTTTTTTGATTTTCAGCCACATATGTATCTAAAGAGTAGTGCCAATAATTTATTGAATATTCTTAACTTGAATATTCGTAGCATTAAAAAAAACATGGATCAATTTCTGAATTATATAGGAAATAGCAGTATTAGGTTTCATGTGATTATTTTAACTGAAACATGGTTGACTGAGGAGATGATCGGTGGTGTTGGTTTGAAAGGATATAAATTTATTAATGAAAAATGTAAGTTCACTAAATGTGACGGCTTGTGTGTATATTTAGATGAAAATATTGAATATAATTTATTGGATATAAAAATTGAACAAGCAAATTCGATTAGTTTCAGTTGTAAATTTAATAATAAAGATTATTCTATGATAGCGATCTACCGTTCCCCCTCATTAGACCCCACTAGTTTCATAAATAGTTTAGATTCCGGCTTGAAAACAACAGAAAAGAATAAAAATATTTTGGTTATGGGCGATATTAATTTGAATATTCTAGATAACAGTAATATATTAGCAAACGAATATTTATGTACCCTGCATTTAAACGGATACAAATCCTATATTAATAAACCAACTAGATTGCAAAATAAAAGCAATAGTTGTATAGACCATATTTTCCTTAAGAGCTATGATTTGAAGGAAGATAATATTGCGGCTGCAATTTTAAAGACAAGTATTACCGATCACTATTGTACTTCAATTCATATAAATCACGACACTCAGTCGTTGAATCAATCTCATGAAACTAAAACGAAAGTAAATTTTGTTAAACTAAAGACGGAACTAAATAAGGAAAATTGGCATGATATTTATAATCAAAACAACAATACCATTGATTCGCTTCTTAATAAATTTATTTTTAAATTAACCAACTACATAAACAAAAATACAAATTCTATCACGATCTCTCATAAAAATAAACCAATAAAGAACTGGATAACCCAAAGCTTAGTGGCCTCCATTAGAGTTAGGGACAGGATGCACAAGAGAATGAATAGGGAACCATTAAACATTAAATTAAGGGAAGAATACAAAAAGTATAGGAATTCTTTAAATACATTAATAAAAAATGCAAAAATTGAATATTTTAATAATAAATTTAATCAGAGTAAGGGTAACGCTAAAAAAACTTGGTATCACATAAATGAAATCATGGACATAAAAAAAGACACTATAAATCCAAAAATTAAACCTGAAATCTTAAATAGTTACTTTGCAAGTGTTGGTGAAAATTACGCAAAAAAGTTGCTGAATGTATCAAAAAATAAAAAGGGCATTCATAAATCAACAGTTCCTTCACCTTGTGAAAGTTTTTACATTGAACCTACAGATTCAATTGAAATAGGAAATATAATAAATAGTTTAAAAGTAAACGCATCATCGGGTACTGACAATATTACTGGACATTGTCTCAGGGCAATAGCATCTTATGTTGTTAAACCTCTCGAATTTATATTTAATAAATGTCTTCTTGAAGGTTATTTTCCCCAAAAATTTAAAATAGCGAAGATAAAAACACTACATAAAACAGGTGATCCAAGTAAACCTGAAAACTACCGTCCGATAAGTCTTCTCAGTAACTTGGCAAAAGTAATGGAACAAATAATCAAAAAGAGGTTAATTAAATTTTTAAACAAAATAAAATTGATCGATAGTAACCAATACGGATTCCAAGCTAACAAATCAACTAAAGATGCAGTAATTCACCTGGTAACATTAATAAACAAAAAATTAAATGCAAATCATAAAACAATGGCTGTTTTCTTAGATTTAGCTAAAGCATTTGATACTGTACCTCACAATATACTGTTATATAAATTGGAGAATTGTGGAGTTCGGGGTTTAGCACTAAAACTATTTAAAAATTATCTTAAAGACAGAACTCAAGAATTAACATTAAATAATAAAACAGATATTACAAAAAATTCTCATTTCGGTCTTCCACAAGGTACGGTACTTTCTCCTATTCTTTTTCTTATTTACGTAAATGATTTATTAAAATTAAACATACCGAAATGTACAGTATTATCATTTGCTGATGACACAGCCTTAGTATTTTCTGGTGAAACGTGGGTTGACACATATAACAATGCTAATTTAGGTATTTTAATAGTTAAAGAATGGTTTGATGCTCATATTCTGACACTAAATCTTAAAAAGACCAAATTTATGGCTTTTTCAGCCAGTGAAACTGGGCAGCCATCACCATTACTCCAGTTAAAAATACATTCACAATAAACTTGGTGAAGGAAATGACGATAACTGCCCCTGCCCAAAAATAGAAAAAGTTAAAGTCATAAAATATCTAGGAATCATGGTAGATGATCATATCAAATGGAATGTACACATAGATAATTTGTGTACAAAACTAAAATATCTTATATACATTTTTTATAGTATAAACAAAATAAAAAATAAAGATATAATTAAAACCATTTATTATGCTTATGCAAATTCTCTTTTTCAATATTGTATTGAAGTGTGGGGTGCGGCATATGATACACACATGAATAAACTATTCACTTTTCAAAAACATTTAATTAGAGCTGCCTTAAATAAACCAAGATTATACCCGAGTAAACTATTATTTGACCAATTCAATGTAATGACACTGAGACAAACATATATTAAAAAAATAATTTTGTATATCAACAGAAACAGAGATATCTTTCAATGTAGAACTACAACTTACGATACTCGCCCTGCAAAAACTAATCTTTACAGTATAAAAAACATAAAATTGAATGTCTGTAGACGGCAGGTATATTACTATAGCAGTATTTTAATAAATAAAATTCCCCAAGAATTTATTACCAGCAGATTAACAAAAAAACTTGAAAAAGAAATAGAGGCTTGGGGAAAGAATAAATATTATTTTAAGCTGGTCATTTAGTAAGTAGAAAATGATAAAAATTATCCTATCAATTCTCAATAAACTTTAAACAGATTTTTGCCATGATTTCTTTTGTATGTATATGTTTTATTCATGTAAACTTCAATCTGTGACCCCTTAAAAATAATTGATTAACGGTCTTGTATAATAGTTTGTAACCTGTGTAGTCATTGTTTTTTATTTTTTATTAGAGTAAGAACATTTCCTGGCTTTTGTAAATTTTATTCGGTTGAAAGTAAATTTTGTAATGGGTATTGTAAACTTAAATTTTAAACAGAATTTTGCCAGTATTTTTTCTGTATTTATAAATGTATTATTTTTTTTTAATTAAGGTGTGATCCCTAAAAATAATTAATTAACGATGTTGTATAATAATAAATAAATGTTTGTATATTGCATAGTGTTTTAGTGAGTTGAGAGGATTTTATTTGTAGATAATAGTGTAATTTTTCTAACTTCGGAATACTAATATTGGTTTCTAGTAAATTTTAATTATTTGGAATTGTAAATTTTATAACTAGATAAGTTTCAGTAAGCTTTGTAATAATAATTGTTAAAAATATTTTAGTAATAATTACTGATATAATTTATATATAATAATGTACAACTCATTCCCGCGCACAGGCTCGTCCTATGCGGGAATTAGTATATATGTTAATGTAAATGTATTTTGTATTTAATAAAAAATTTTATTCATTCAAAAAAATTTATTCATTCATTCATTATTCATATGTAACATATGGGTGTAGTAGAGAAGATCGTTACAATAATGAAAGAACTCAACATCTTCTCTATAAACAACAAGGTATCCCACAACAGAATGCAGTGGTTAGAGCATGTAAACAGAATGCGGGAGGATAGGATACCTAAGCAGACACTGGGATATAAGCCGGAGGGCAGGAGAGAACGAGGACGCCCGAGAAAGAGATGAGCAAATTTGAGACGTTCGGAACAGGCAGAGATGCCTAATCCTTGAAAGGCAGAAGAAGAAGAAGAAAAAGAAGAATAAATTATTATTAATGTTCTATACAAACTTAGATCTATTATTCTGTTTCGGTTTCAAAGTGTATACATTATTTATAATAATTACTTATGGTTATGATTACCGTAATTTATTTTATAAGAACTTTTCTTAAAAAGTGGTGCTATTTACAAATAAATATTTTAATTTCTGCTAACTTTCTAGTTGTAATATTTAAATCAGATGAAAGAGGAAATTTACAGATTTTAATAGATGTCAATGTTAAAGAGATAAGTTATGTAGATATTTACGTTCTATGATCTTTTTGAAATTTTTGCTAAAAATGTCCAGGATCTGGTGCCATTGCTTAATGACAAATTGTAGGCTCCAATGTGTTAGTTTTTCTGTTCAGTAAAAACTTTGTTTTGTGAATATATTTATTTCAAATCAAAAGATCCTTTTAAATTAAATTAGCAATTTATTCTTATACACAATAATAAGCAGATGAGTTTGCTTTTTACATAACATGATTGAAGAAAACCTTTTAATTGAGAAACTTAATAAATTTATTTCATGTGTTGTATTGTAATTTTAAAATATATCCATAGGATGTCTTCATTATTATTAATAATAATAAATAATTAATAATGTATTTTTCATAGTTATTTATTTTTTAATGATGTCATTTCAGATGCTATGTAGGGTCTCTATCCATCTTTAGCTGAACAATTTTTGACTATATTAATTTCATAAGTAGGCCAAATATTTTTTAAAAAATCTGGTGTGAAACACTCACACAACTTTCTCTTGTCAGTGCAAATAATTAACAATAAAACTAGCATTAGTAATAAAACATTAGAAATAAACAAAACACTAACCTCAAAAACATAACCTTATTTTAATAATGAGTGAATGACGCAAATGGAAATCGTACTCAGATTGGCTTAAAAATACGGAAAAATACTTTTTCATGCTAAACTAGACTCTGTAGAGAAAAATGCTTTAAATAAAAGTTGTAGATATTTTAATTTCCTATAAATATGATTACATACACTTTTGTCGTAAAATGCATACTAAGGTCAAAATCTTTAAAAATCGATTTTTCACACGTTTTCGTGAGGAAAAAACAGAAAATCGCTAATTACCGCTAAACTAAGCGTTATACACAAAAATGTTTCAAATATAAGTTCTAGAATTTTAAATTGTCTAGAAATTTTATTATATAAACTTTTGCGCTAAAATGTATATTAAAGCCGCAATCTTAAAAAAACACTTTTTACGTAAAAACAGCCTCGCCAAGATTTTCAGTACAAAATCGCTATTATTTTATTAATTAGAACTATTTTTACTTCTGAATGTTTGCCATGCCTCCGTCACTAATTGTATAAGTATAATTATCTGCATGCCAAGCCCTCCGAATGCATCCAACTACATTCACAAGAGGGTCTAGCTGTATAGTGAAATTCATTACTCTCAGAGGAGATAACTGTTGACTAATGTATTTACAGCTCTACCTCTTTTATTCTTAAATGCTTCAGTCATGTCATTAAGTGACTATGTGAAAAGAAACAGAACTATTATTTGTAGCCCTGTAACTAGCGGATCAAGTGCAAATAATTTAACATACCACCTGCCTGTTATGGGCGTTTAATTTTGTTGTAAAATGCAGTAAAAATCGATAAAAATTGTTTAAGTTAAATATTTTTATTTTATGGAGAGAAAATTATCAGAATATCTTGCTCATAACAGAGGTGAAAAATTAAATAATTTGTACTCAATTTATTAGTTTCCGGGCTACAAAAAATTCTCTCTCTTATCACATGGTGAACCAGTTATACAACTGAAGTATTTAACAACACAAGTGGTAGAGGTGTAAAAGACAATACTCAGAGTTATCTCTCTGAGAGAAATAAATTTCATTTTACATCTAGACCCGGAAGATAGTGAAAGAAATGAAGGTGTCATTTGCATAATGTATAATTTATGTTCTTTTCAGAGGGCCCGGAAAGCTGACAGTCAAACTTTTCCACTCAGTGGAACAGCCTATACCGAATGTTAAATTCACATTTTATTATTATCGAACGTAACGATTTTAATCTATGTTTTACTTTTTTCACTCCGGATGTTGTACTTGTACGTAGTATTTAATCTTTTGACCTAAAATGGATTAATATTTTAACCAGAATTGTTGTAATTAGCATAATAAGTGATATGTTTTTTTATGTATATTAAAGCCCTAATTTTATAAGATTCTCAACTACATTCACAACTACATTCATTCACTCCATTCTAGAATTCCAGAATATTCTAGAATATTAAAGCCATTCTAGCGCACAAAAAAAAAACAGAAAACAGAAACAAAAACAGAACAAAAAACAGAAAATCGCTAATTACCCCTTAATATCTGTAAATTTCCTCTTTCATCTGATTTAAATATTACAACTAGAAAGTTAGCAGAAATTAAAATATTTAATAATGAGTATTTGATAATGAGTAATGTTTATGAGTAAATTTCTCTCCAAGAATATTAGTATTCTTATTAGTAGTATTTAATCTTTTGACCTAAAATGGATTAATATTTTAACCAGAATTGTTGTAATTAGCATAATAAGTGATATGTTTTTTTATACTTTAAAGTATTATTACTTATTATGGAAGATACGAATCTCATTGCTTAGGCCACATAGGTAATGTATTTGACTGACATTGTAAAAATGATTTTTGCAACCGAATAATTAAAATTTAATTTAAAAAATGTGTCTCATCTAATTCAGTAAAATGCATACGATAAAGTTATTTTCTTAAATCTAACTTAAATTAAAATAAAACAGCAGTTATTTAGGCCTATGTAAATTCAGGCAGTATGCTATTATAATTCTTCTCTTTTTCATTTTTTCACCATAAGGGTCGATTCACACACCTCTGTCACGTCACGTTTCAGTCACTAAAATATCATATATCTGCGAGCAAGAACTTGAGAAAATTTTCCAGGTCGTAAAATAACTATTTTATTAGTTTTTAATTTCTCTTTGCGATAGTTTAACTGTCTCTTTATGCTCATTTATTGAATTAATTTCGCATTAAGTTAAAATATTTACATTGTGTTAGTTAAAATATATTATTGTAAAGTAGTTATAGTTATAAAATAAAAATTATAATATAGCTACCAGTAGTAACTTAACTTAGTATTTTTATAATAATTATAAGTATTTAAGTGAATTAATGTATGTTCTGTATACTCCTATGCGCGGACTTATTCTTATTATCTCTTTGTGAAGAAAAGTTTTTGCGTATAAGTATATTTAGTTTAAAATATTGTACATAGTTTAGTATAGACATGAATTGTAATTTTAATATAGCTATATTTTACTAAATAAAATAAATAAATAAAAATGTTCCCTTCTGTAATTTCTCTCCAATTAAACCTAATTATTTTTAATTTCATAAATATTGTTACTTATTTTTACCGTAATAATAAACATTTTAAAATAAACAATATTCTTAAATTAAATGCTATATGAGCGTTCTTTAAATAAATGCTAAAACCATATACGGGTAACCTATTGACATTAAATCACACACACACACACACACACACACACCTGCAAACTAGATTAAAAAAACGAAAAGCCGTTCAAACCGCGTAGCTTATTTGCATAATTTTATGTTTTATTAGTTTTATATTTTGTCCATTTACATTGAATTTTGGTTGATGTTTTAATCTTAAATTAATCTTATAGTCATCTTAAATATTATTTTTTAGCAGAAATGTTAGCATATAGTGTAAATATAATTCTTAAAATTATTTAGTCTTATAAGCATATTATGATACCCAATTGAGTCTTTATAAGTGACTGAAATTCAGGATAAAACGAAAGTCTATTTATACTAACGCTTCCAACGATTGGGCGTTGCCTTCCCTTTCCACCATAAAACAACATTCTAAAAAATTGTGTATAAAAGCAGGGATAGAATTGCATTATTTGTATAGTATGTTCTGTAACTTAAACAGAACACATCTAGATAGGTAATTAGGTAAGAAATTCTTGGAGGCGCCGTTTCAGTATTTTTTTTAGGGTGTATTATTAATATTTTTGTGTATATTTAATGGTATTTTTAAATCGTTTTTTAGTACGTTTTTATGTTAAAATTTCTAACCCTAGCCGGGAATCGAACTCGGGACTTTTCGCTTCCCAGGCTAGTGCAGTAGTCACTACGCCACGGAAGCGGTCTGTTTAAATTTAATTTATAATTACGTAATGGTAAATTTTAAGTCTGTTAGGACAATTATTTAAATGATAATAAACAGAAAGACAGTAGCCTATTGTTTTCATGTCGATTTTATGAAAAAATAGAGTTTTCACCGAATCTACACGTTTTCAGACCCCCTGAATCCAAAAAAAACCTTTTTACAGCGATTGGACTGTGTGTGTGTGTGTGTGTGTGTGTGTGTGTGTGTGTGTGTGTGTGTGTGTGTATAAATCGGTAATAGTTTATTACAAAAAAATAATATCTAGTTTATTCGTGTAATTTTTTACTTTTTTGTGATTTTCTCAAGCTGGTTACTATATTTTGTTTTAAATCGCTTCATTTATAATAAATACTAGCGGGACCCATGCGCTTCGCTGCACGTGTTAGAAAAACATAATGAGATTATGTTAATTTATATTATGTACATTAAATATAAAAATTTGTTGGTTCTTAAATTTTTACGGGTTAGTGGAAGCATTTAATGTAAGGGCTATCTATAAACAATACTTTTAGTTTATCCTGTTGGCGCTAAAATGTATAAATTGTTTTTATCGCTAACCCTCGAACATGAAACATATAACTGCCCGTGCGAAAAGCAGGAAGTACGTAAATCAATCCCGAAAATGAACTTAGGTGAGTTCGCATTGACGATATTTTGAAAATTTGATCAGATGGGTTCATGCCCAACGCGATAGAAACTGCAAATGCAATAGAAAAAACCCCACAATCAGTTTAATTTTGCTGCTGTTGACAATCTTCATAAACAATGGAAGATTTGTAGGGAAATAAAGCGAAAAGAAAACTGAGTTGTTGGTCAGTTATTTTGAAATTTTTATTTGGGTTTAAGAGTAAAAACTCTGATATTATACTTAAATTAATATTAGTTTAGTTCTTAAAAGAACTGTTTATATTTTAAATAATACGATATGGTAACAAAAATAGCAATGCAAAACAGGTTGCCACTCATATAAAAGGTTTAGTTCTTAAAAGAACTGTTTATTTCAATGATACGCTAAGGTAGCAAACAACGAAAATGCAACTGAACAGTAAGACTGTTGTCCGAGAACTGGAACAATGCGATTGTGTAGGCCTGTTCCCGGTAACAATAGGGGGTTGTCATACATACAATAATAGGCATAACGGTACTTTCACATGTGTTATTACCCTTTACGTCGTGACATAAAAATTGAAAAATATTGTAAAATGTCTTTAAGTAATACTCTTGTTCTATAGTACTCAAGCCTATTTAAAGTCTATTTAAAGTCTTAAGGACTTTCTGTTTTCTGGGTCGAGAAATCGATTAAAAAAAGTCCGAGCTCGATATCTCTAGCCGTTAAGGAGTTATACAGTTTTTTAAGTTTTTTTAGCCCCAGGGTAGTCGTACCCCGGATTTTTGATTTTTCCTGGGGGTTTCAAGAGGCGAGAAACAAAAAAGATTCTCATCATTTTTTCGCTAGGAGGCCTCCTTATAGGTTAGAATTTCCGGACAAACACCGCTACACTCAGCTTTATATTAATAAATATTTGCTGAAAGTTAGTAACGATACAATTTTTTAATTTAATTCATTATTCTAATTCTTTATTTTGGAACATCCAGTTACAGAATTACATATATTGGTTTCACGACTTTATTAAGGTCACGGTAACTGGTGAAATTACGTCATCAAACAAGCAGTTTGCCATTTCGATCTGTTTTTATTACAATGTATCCGTATACTTAATTAAGTATGTATATGTCTAAACTTGAATTTACTGATGGTTATGTAACGTGGATGCATGTAAAAATATGAATATTTATTAATAGATTTACTTTAATTATATTTTTGTAAAATTACTGACAATAATAAATAATATCTTAATTTTAATGATTCATACTTCTACTGACATTTATTCTACAATACAGTAATCTGTATTTAATTTATGTAATGTATTTTTCTAAATTATTATCATTGCATATAGGCCTACCATTAATGATAACGCTAGTAACTTGAACATGGTAATTTTACTAGCCCTTATAGGGGAGAAACAGTTACGTCATAGATTGGCTCTAGTAAACTAGCTCGTGGAGTCTCAAATTATTTACACTCACTCTGTTCGTTGCAGGGCTAAAATAAATAGTTCTGTTTCTTATCACATGGTTAGTCAATTAATGACTGATTTATTTAAGAACAGAAGAGGTAGAGGTGTAAAAGACACTAATCAGAGTTGTCTCCTCTGAAAGTAATGAATTTCACTATACAGCTGTGTTAAATGAAGGTGTCATTTGCAGGATGGAAAGTAGATACTTTTCCGAGAGCCGGACATGGTGATAAGCATTCTTTACCATTCAATGAGGAAGGCTATGGTAAACCACTTCTATCCTCGTTATACTTAGTAAAACCTCTGAAGTTTCAAGCTAGCCTTTCGACTGATGATCCAAACAACAATTTTTAGTATAGGTCTTTCTTTTCTATAATGTTTGTTGTTTTAAAAATAAATAAATCTTTAAACCATTGATGTAAATTGTGTAGTATTTGGTAAAAGTTGAATACAGCGGATGAAGGTGTTATGTTACAAAATTATAGTTTTGGGGAAAATGCGATCAAAAATCGAAGGCTCCCAACTTTTTGTGAGTTTGTTGAATAATTTTGTATTTGTATCTGCTTATTGTCCCTTCACGAAAAATTGTATATGAATTTAAAAACTCTTCAAATTGTATTTTTTCATCATTTTTCTTCTACATCAGTTTTCTTTTCTCTGCGTATAAACTCCTTCATCCACAAAAATTCGGTTTCCTTTGAGATTGGATGAACAGTAGGCTATTTCATTAATATAAGACGAAATTTTTCATTAGAAAATTTTTGAAAGAAATTCTTAACAGCTTTTAGTGATGACGTTTAATGTTTATAACTAGAGTTAACTGTCACTCTAAAATGATAATATCGTCTATTTTAGAGGAAGAAAGTGATCTGCATCCCTTCATTCAGTACAAAACACAAATTTATACGGTACATGGCCTCTTGATTCTCTAGTATTTCCTTAAACTGTTGAAATAGAGCATTTTATGCCACCTTTGTAACTAAGTGTGCATGTAATATTTAACAATCATGAAAACTACGTTTAAAAAATGTCACATAGCGCCTTTAACCACTCAGTTCTTCAATTGTTAGATGAAACTCTTATTGAAGCAAATAAGTAAATAGTATATTAAAAAGGTGAGGAACGAATTGGTAAATAATTTAATATAGAATTAATATTTACACGTAAATTTTTATCTCGTTTTGTCCTTACTGTCATTTTGAAATCTCCTAGATGCAGTTAATAAAGAAAGTTTCTTTAATGCATCCATTTAAGGTGTTATTAATAAATCTGAAATAAGTATTTTATAGAAGGGTTTTCATAACATATGATTAGGTAGTCTAAAAGTTGGTTTCTGTTGTAACCGATTATCTAACTCGTTTAAAAAATCATTTAAACATATGGACGAAAAATAAAGTATAAATTAACTAATGAAATTTACTTAACCAACAAAAATCATTTGGAAGGATGTATATATTAAACAGGAAGGTTGCATATATGGACTGAGGAAATGATTTGTGGGAACCGGAAAAAGAAATGTTAAGGAATACCAAAAAACCAAACGGGATGCTAATATAATGAAGATAAACGGACAGAAATTTTATTAAACGATTAAAAGACGTGAAAGAATTTTATGAATTTTATTTTGTGTTAAATAAAAGAACGAAAAATGAAAATTAGCTACCGATAAGTTTTTAGCTTCACATTCTGTAATGTCAGGCAAATTGCCTGTAGTATTATTAGTGTATATGTAGTTACATTGCAGTGAATTTTGTTTAGTTGGATAATAATTGCAACGTACTGTACGATAAAACGTGCAGGGCATTTAATTATTTTAAATAGATTGTAATTATAGTTGGTGAATATTTTTTGTTCTTATAATGACTGAAAATTACTTGAACGCATTATTAAAAGAATGAATTTATCGAGTATTATGATGTGTTTATGTCCCTATTAATATTGCATACCAATCGTTAGCAGATAAGTTTTAAATATTCGATTAATTCAGTAATAAGTTGTTCATTCAGTGTTGTTTTCTCCAATACAAATAAACTTCAAGCGCGAATTTTGTTTAGCTATTTAAACCCCGAAGATATACCGATTGTATGTACACGCGTGCTTGTTTGTTGTACTGTTTTAACGTCCATAAACAGTGTTTATCGTTACGGATATGACATAATTTGAATAACGTTTATATTTTCTCCTACATCCAAAGGTATGTGGGTAGTAAGAACCTCCTGGCTATTTCTGATCGTATCACTACTTTACGTCTCTTTTCACATCTGTTCTAATACGAACGGTAATTATACCTTAAGATTATATTCTGATGTATTAACATTTAATATATAACGGTTAATATGTTTCTTTGGACCTAAATGACTAAACTCTAGTCTTACAAGTGAAAACATCTTGATGCCATGATGTCAAACCAGACTATAATTTTTTACCTTTGCGTTTGTAATAATTTCTTCTTTTTTGTACTTACAAAGGAGTTTTTTAAGGGGAGTGTGGATCCCTATTCTAATTAGAGTTAATGTTTGTACTTTTTTCAGCAACCACTAGGTTACAGGTTGAGCTACAAATTTTTTTTTGTTGGTAAGACCACTCTTTGGTACATAATTAGAATGTGTAGCATTTTATTCTGGTAAGAATTTTGAAAATTGTGAAAAATTAACGAAAATAAACCAACTATATAAGAATAAAACAACATATTATAAAGTGATAACTTTGAATATTACAATTATTTTTATAATTATACATAAACTATCTGCCCATAACAGACAGGTGGAGTGTCAAATTGTTTACACTAAATCTGTTCGTTGCAGGGCTAAAATAAATAGTTCTGTTTCTTAACACATGGTCAGCCAATTAAATGGCTGAATCATTTAAGAACAGAAGAGGTAGAGGTGTAAAAGACACTAATCAGAGTTATCACCTCTGAAAGTAATGAATTTCATTATACAGCCAGACCCTGTGGTGAATGAAGTGATGGTGTCATTTGCAGAGTGGGAAATATGTGCTTTTCAGAGGGCCCGGAATGCTGATAAGCGTACTTTTCCACTCGGTGAGGAAGGCATGGTAAACCATCTCACTCCTCGTTTTACTTAGTAAAACCTCTACAGGTTCAAACCAGCCTTTCGGCTGATGACCTAAACAACAAAAGATCTCAGATTTACACTTTACTTTGAGATTGGTGTATGTAAATGAACGATACGCTATTTGGCTGTTTATGAGTGCAGTTATTATATTAAGAAGGCTTATGTAAAAAAATAAATTAATTCTTTTTTTTTAATTTTGTATTACATAATTAAAAAAAGAAAAGAAGGGAAAGGAAAAGAAAAAATTGTCTTTAATAATAATTTTATCTGTGTAAGTAAAAATTAGTTTAGTTAATTAGAAAGACCAGCCACTGATATTTAAATATTTTATTATATATGTTATCTAAATTCTCTTATTAACTGTTGAAAAATTAGATAATACACTGTGTACTGTTTTTAGTATATTTTTCATTGCAAAAGTGAATCGAGTCCTAGTTTCATTTTCTCCCTGTAGAGAGCAGTATAGTTCAGCCACTCTTAACTACAGGGTGCACGCTAGAGCCAGTGGCTTTATGGATATCGTATTATTATTAAGTTAACTACGTTTTAATTTGGATTAATTTTATTGATCTAAATTTAAAAAATGTATTGTATTATATAAAGTGCTGTGACTGCATGAGCAGTGTTGATGAAAACATTTCACGAATTGTTGCTTCAGGATTTGTAGTGGTATCGCCTGAGTTATTTGTGGGGTGTTCTGTTTTTTCTTATAATAGATACAAGCTAAGCTAACAATAATAATAAAAATACATAACATAATGATTACAGAATAATTATTACTTTCTAAATTTAAATAATCCAAAGATTCCATATGTTCATTTTTTAAATTTGCCAAATGTAAATTTTCAAGTTCCATATTATTATTAACACTATTCGTTGGAATATTTGTTAATTTTTGTGGAAACGATTCCATATAAGAAAATGGCATTTTTACATCTTTTATCAATTCATTGGAATTAATATAAATGAGAGATGTTTGGGGTAGATTTATATCTAGTTCCTTATCATTAATACCTATTCTTACTTTTCTAATTTTATAAGTTAATACACAGTTACAATGTTCTATAAATTTAAAAATTTCTTTATCTTCATTCACACGTATTTTACTACAATTATTTAACTTATCATTATTAATTATTTCTAAAATACAATTATTAAACAAAGTTTTATTATGCCTACAATATTGTTTGTTATACATAGTAATACAAGATGAAACAACATGCAGTTGTTTATCTGCAACAGCAACAATTGAATTATTAGTACGTGTTGTGTACGTTTCTTGGTTTTTATCTAGTACTGGATAGGGCAATAGTAAATACGTTTTCCAAGTATCATGAGCTTTTGGTAATTTAACAAAGTATGTAATAGTTGAGTCTGAAAGTACGCAATTTACTGAGCCTAATTCCCAAAGTATAGTTATGTCGTCAGAGATTAATTTTACTTGTTTACTTGAAGTTAATTTATGTAGTTCATTTTTAGTAATTATGCCGTGGTGTAAAACATTCTTTTCACAACTTTCTAGACTATCAAGTATGTCATTTAATTTAAATTCGATCAAAGTTAATGTTGAAGTTATTAGGGTTGTTTGCTGAAGTCTAGTTAGTATACTATTTTGGTCTTGTGTTGTATTGAGTAATTTTAAATTGTTTCTTTGTATTATTTTAACGTTATCATTAAATTGGTCTATTAAATCTTGATTAATTATAAATTGGTTTTTTAGATCGTGTAGTAAATGTTGTTCGTTGTTTTCGATCAAATTAATACTTTTATCGTATTTTTCTTTATCATTGGCATCAAGTGTACCTGTTAGCCAAGACAAAGCTGTACCTAAACCGTTAATAAGTCCTCTTTTCTTTCTTGTTTCTTTTAAACTTTTAAAATGAGAGAATTTGTCCTTTAAATAGTTTATATTAGCTTTCATGGATTTAATTATATTATGGTCAATACCAGCATTGTATAAGGAGTCAATATTATAATCTAGAATGTTAATTTCTATCTTAAAACTAGTTAAATTTACGTAATGTATGTAAGTGTAATAGTCTTTTATCATTATAGTATCACTTATCCTGATAGGTATGATTCCTGCTGAGTTAGTCAAGTCTACTATTCTATAGGCTTCCGCTATCATGAGCCATTGTATTGCTAGTACAAGGATCATCTGGAACAGATAAAGTTTTTACAATTTTTCTGGGACGTTTTATTCTGTCTGGGTGTATTTTTACTTTATATTTTCCTTTTAATAATACATTTTTTGAATCTAATTTTTTTACAAGAGTATATCTAGGTGTTGTTTTGTATCGTCCTTTTGTCTGTATATACATTTTATTTGGGATTTGCGTTTTATTTTCTCTAGTTTTATTTAATTTTTGTGTTCGCTCTTCTTTTTCTTTTTGTATGTTGTTTTTTGTTAATTTATGTAAAATTTTGAGTCTATCAAAATATTGGTTGGCTAATTCTTCTGTTATAAGACAATTTGAAATATTATCGTTTATAGTTGTTTGTTCTCCAAACGTTAGTTCGTTAGGGGTAAGGTTAAATTTAGATTTAATCGAGTTATTATATGAAATTAGCGCAAGATCTAGTTTATCTCGAATCGTTATTCCTTTTTGTTGCGTGTCTATAGCTTGTAAAGTTTCTAATAAAGTTGAATGTGCTCTTTCTATTAATCCTTTCGAATTAGGGTGACAAGGAGTAGTAAAGTGTGGTTTAATATTATGTATATTAAGAAATTGCTTATATAGATTATTGTCGAATTCTTTGCCGTTATCGCTTTGTATTATGTCAGGTATGGGAAAAATAGCTAGGTAATGTTTTAAAGCTTTGAATACTTCTGTACTGTTAAGGCTTTTTAAAACATAAGCATTTAATTTTCTAGAAAAACAATCAATGATAGTTAAGATTTTTGATTTATCATAAGTAAATATATCGATTTGTAATCTTTCAAATGGTTTAGTTGGAGTAGGGGTGATTTCGAATTTTGTTTTAATTGGTTTCCTATCATATTTAGTCTGTAGGCACGAATGACATTGGTTTATAAAATTTGTTACATCTTTATGCATAGATGGCCAGTAATATTTTCTACGTATATGTTGATAATTTTCATTTATACCTCTGTGATAGGTTTTAGTTGTGTGGTAATTACTTATTATTTCCAGTTGTTCATCTTTATCTTCTATATCTAAGTTTAGTTTTTCATAAATTTTTAATTTTATATTGGGGAACGAATTTGTCATTTCTTGGAATTTATTTAACATGTCTTCATATATTTTATTATTTATACCGGTTTTATGACATAGGACTCCGTAGGTTGTATTAGTAGTAACGTATTCAGAGAATAAATTTAACGATTCAGTTATTTCTGTTGGGTCTTTAAAGAAAAACGTAATTCGGTTTTTATTAAATACTTTTTTAAAAATGGTTTTTTATTGCCACGTTCGATTATGATTTGATTTTGTTCTACATTCATAATTGCATCTTTATCCATAATATGAATATTTTCATTCGAACTTTCTTGGGAATGAATAGTGATCATACTCGAGTTGTCATCGTCTATGGGATTGTCTCTATTACAATATTGTTCTATAAAATCATTAATAATTTCTTCCGAGTTTACTTCGTTATTTTCCGTAACATGTATTTCATTGTCTAATGTTATACGGGAGAGAGCGTCAGCTACAACGTTTGTTTTACCTTTAATATATTTTATTGTGAAATTAAACTCTTCTAAAAGAAGTTTCCATCGCATAAGTTTAGCGTTTGGTTCTTTTAAATTATGGAGCCATTGAAGGGGTTTATGATCCGTTTGAATAATAAATTTTTGTCCGTAAAGATAGGGTCTAAAATGTTTACATGACCATACGATTGAAAGTAATTCTTTTTCTATGGTAGATAAATTATTTTCTGGTCTATTAAGAGTTCTAGATGCATAACAGATTGGAAGGTCTTTTCCATCTACAGATTGTGATAGGACTGATCCTATAGCTACGTCAGATGCATCAGTTGTTAAAATAAATGGTTTATTAAAATCTGGTAATGTTAAAATTGGAGCGTTTATTATTAATTCTTTTAATTTATTAAAACTTTCTTGAAATTCTTTATTATTAAAGTTTACAGTTTCGTTTTTTCTAAGAAATCTTGTCATTGGTTGAGCTATTTTAGCATAATCTTTTATCATTTTTCTGTAATAACCTGTTAGGCCGAGAAATTGTTTAATTTGTTTTTGATTTTTAGGCATAGGGAATTCTTTAACTACTTTAATTTTTTCTGGATTAGGAGATATTCCTTCTTTAGATATTATATGACCGAGAAATAATAGCTCTTTCTTACAAAATTCCGTTTTATCCAATTGTATTTTTAATCTAAAAGTTTTTAATTTATCAAATACTCGTTTAAGGTGTTTTAAATGTTCCGTAAGACTATCAGAAAATACAATAATATCGTCAAGGTAAATTAAAGTATTCGGGATATCAGCAAAAATTATGTTCATAGCGCGTTGGAAGGTTGGTGGTCCATTCTTTAATCCAAAGGGCATTCTTAAAAATTCAAAATGGCCTGCTTCAGTAGAGAATGCAGTTTTAGGTATCGATTCTTCATCGACTTCTATCTGGTGAAATCCAGAGGCAAGGTCAAGTGAAGAAAAGTACGTTGCTCTGCCAATTTTTCCAAAAAGATCCTCTATATTAGGAAGGGGAAATCGATCATCTAATGTTTTGTCATTTAATTTTCTATAATCTATTACCATTCTAATTTTACGCTTACCTGAGGCGTCTAATTTTTTTGGGACTACCCATATCGGTGCATTATATGGTGAATTAGAAGGTCTAATTATTTTAGATTTTAACAAATTATCTATCTCTATTTTAATATCCTCCTTAAAAACTGCAGGATAACGATAGTTTTTACTATATACGGGATTTTCATCAGTTGTTCTTATTTTATGTTTTAATAAATTAGTTGCCGTAAGAGGTTCATTTTCTTTCTTTATTACATTAGGGTATTGTGATATTAGATCAATTATTTTAATTTTTTCTTCCTCATTCATATGTTCTAACCTAACTAATTTACTAATATTATTTTTATTTAATTCGTAGGTTTCCTTAATATTATCAATTAATTCGCATTCGTATATTTCAAGAGGTTCAGGACTAACGGTCTTGTTTTCCTCTGAATACACATCTATCGTACATTTACGATTACTTATATTAACTAAGCTTTCTGGTATATTAAATGTTTCATTTTTAATAATACCTATTCCATTGGATGGTTGGTTTTTTGTTAAAAATGTAACTCTATTCCATCCTTTTTTTAAATTAATTTCTTCATTACACCCGTTCAATCTTTTCATACCAGTGGGATATTCGAGACAGTTGGTCGCAAAATTAACACTAGCATTTAAATCTTGTAACGTTTGGTATCCTATTAAAATATCATAATTCTCAGAAAATTCAAAAATATAAAATTTAGCATTAATATTTACATTAAATACATCTCTTAAATTACATATCGTGTACTCGTTACCTGTTTCTGTACCAGTGGGGGTTTTAATACTAAAGTGTTCTTTATATATTTTTAAATCGGGGGTTAACGCTTTTTTACAAATAAAATTCATTTTAGATCCGGTGTCTACTAAAAATACATTGTTTGCGTAAGTAAAGTATGGGAGATTTTTCTTTTGTGTAACATTTAATTCAATTTCTACGTGGTTTCGATTCTCGAAGGGCCTGGCATTAAAAAATGATTAGTTAACGCATCTAATTTTTCGTTTAAGTTTTTAATTTCTAATTTTAATTGTTCGTTTTCGGTCTCTGCTTCTGTTAAATGCGTCTCTTGTTGTCTGCGTTGATTAGATACAGTTCGCATAGAAACAGTGTTATTTGATCTGTTTTGGTTTTCATATCGTTCCTTATTAAAAGGTTGGTTATGATTTCTACCATGATTTTGATTATTATTATAATTTTGATTATTATTATTATTATTATTATTATTATTATTATTATTATTATTATTATTATTATTATTATTATTATTATTATTATATCTACTGTGATAATTTTTGTTTTGGTAATTATTGTTAGGGTTATTATTCCTATTATTATTATTAGTATTATAAGAAGTATGTGAAGGTTTTTGTGGAGGTTTGTGATTAAAATTGCTGGCATTTAGATTTGTTATGTCAGTCGAAAAACCTAAGTGTTGTAATAGTAAGTTACTGTGGTTAATAATTTTGTTTCTGGCTTCATCCAGCGTGGTTACTTGGAGAGTTTGTAAATGTGTACCTAACTGTAATGGTATGCCATGAATTAACGTGTTAATAATCTGATTATCTAATTGTGAGATAAGAATTGTCAGTACATGTCCTTCTATACCGTCAAGTTTGTATTTTGTTATTATGTTAGTTCTTTTTTCTTCTAATCTATTAATAAAACTAATGGGATGTTCCTTATGGAATGATTTTAATTTAGTTAGTTCCGCAATTAATTGAGGAACAGTTCTGTTATCTGCAAAATTTTCTCTTAGAGATTTTATTAATGAGGGGATACTATCGCAATTATTATTATAAGCTACCAATTTAGCTACACCTCCTAGTTTATTTCTAGCAGAATTAAAAAGTATCCAATGATTGGGTGCACTTTCTACGATTGTATTAGTACAATATTCTTTACATAATTTCTCGCAAATTTCGATAAAGTGAATTAATTCGACAGGTGAACCGTCATATTGGGGAATTAATCTTAAGTACTCGCTAGGCAATGGTTTATTTATAGTATTTTCATTCATTTTTAAATATTTACCGTCGTTTATTTGGTGACTTGATGGAAGGCTTGAAGTTTGCTGCGGAGATTTTGCTAAGAATCTTCTTGCTTGTTGTCCAATTCCTAGTGGAAGTGAGGTGAATCTCGGTTTTTCCAGATTGTCGAGACGAGAAGAAGAAGAAGTCGAGGAGTTGAGATGATAAGAAGATGGGAAGACGTTTCGAAGTTCTTTGAAGGAAGGTCGGCACCAGCGCAAAAGACTGTGGTCTAAGTTCTTCTTGACAGCATATGAAATTCTCACGATCGATGGTTATTTGAACGATCAGTCGGAAAATATTCTGATGAATTTAAAGTCGAACTTGTTGTCAAAATTAAACTCTGTAGTCAACGTTGAACTCGCTGGTCCCTGTTCGGGCGCCAGTTAAATGAAGTGAACTTTGAAAGTCTTTTTTAAAAAGATTTATTCAGGCTTCGCCTGTGCAGTACATAGTCAAGTGGACGAATGACACCGTACAAGTTATGAAGCTAAGAAAAAAGGTGAACCGTACTGGTTGAGTTTTGAGTAAGAACTGTTGAAAAAGGGTGTCATTCGTTTACAAGAAATCTCTTATCTTAAAACTATATTAATTTCTAACATGCTAGCTTATTATAATTTATAGTCTATAATATGTCAAAACACCCTAACTATATCTACTTTATTACTTCTAGACTAAAACATAAACATATATAACTAGACGACCATCTATAGGTCATGTCAAGATTTAGGCTGAGTTTGTTGGTTATTTCATTTTATTTCATTTTGTTTCATTTTCATTTGTATTCATTTTCATTTGTATCATTTGTATTATTTTCTTTTGTATTGTTATTTTTGTGATATGCTGTTAATATGTTTTAAATAAAGGCATTGTATTAATAATAATAATAATATACATGTCTCATAAAATGCATACTAAGGATGCAATCTTTAAAAAATACATTTTTTACAGATATTCATGGAAAAAAACATAAAATCACTAATTTGCCGCTTAAGTAAGCAATGTACAAAACAAATGTTTGAAATAAAAGTTGTGGTGTTTTGAATGTCCTACAACTTTGATTATATACATTTTTGCTCTAAAATGCAAATAAAGCCGCAATCTTAGAAAAAACATTTTTTCTATGAGAGCCAAGCCTTCCCAAAAATTTCAACAGACGTGGTACTTACCCTATCTTGTAGAGCATAAAAAATGTAGTAAGCCGTAAATGAGGCGAATTGAAAAAATAAATTCAGAAGCTGTTTTTGAGAAAATCGCGAAATAATGAAAAATTTCACGAATAAACTACTAATTCCGGTTGACTGATTTTGATGAAAATGTTCGTGTCGGGTCCCGCAGTCGTACCTAACTTCAGTTTTAAGTTCCAACTTTGTACGATACTTCGTTCTTGAGATATTTTGTTCACACACACACGCGCGCGCAGACCAGCACTAAAAACATGTGTTTTTTGGGTTCAGAGGGTCTGAAAAAGTGTACATCCGGTGAAAACTCGATTTCGAAAAATCAACAAAATTAATACGTTCTTCCCGATATATTCATACAGACCAAGAGAAAGTAAAAAATTATTTACTTAAATAAAATAAATTACTAAGTGTTCTACAGTCTTAAGTCTAATTTGATGGTTTTTACTTCCCCTTGCCTATATGAATATTATAGGAAGGAAAGTAGGCCTATTGTTTTCATGTCCAGTTTTCACCGAATCTACACGTTTTCAGACCCCCTGAACCCAAAAAACATGTTTTTTTTAGCGATTGGTTTGTTTGTGTGTGTGTGTGTGTGTATGTGCGTGAATAGAATATCTCAAAAACGGAACATCGTACGAACTTGAAACTTGAAACTTAAGTTAGACACCACTACCGGACCCGACACGAAGATTTTCATCAAAATCGGTCAACCTGAAGTAGTAGTTTATTCGTGTAACTTTTCACGTTTTTGCGATTATCTCAAAAACGGCTCCTAAAATTGTTTTTAAAATCGCCTGGTTTACTTTGTTTATGCTCTACAAGATAGGGTAGGCGCCATGTTTGATGAAATTTTTCGAAAGGCTCTTTCTCTTAAAAAATTGTATTTTCAACATTGCGGCTTTAATATGCATTTTAGCGCCAAAATGTATATCATAAAAGTTGTAGATGATTAAAAAATCTATAATTTTTTTTCAAACATTTCTATGTAAAACGCTTAGTTTAACGGTAGGCCTAATTAGTGATTTTCTGTTCCATGAAAATGAGTAAAATAAATTGACTTTTTAATATTTCAGCCTTAGTACGCATTTTATGACAAAAGTGTCTAATAAAAATTTATAGAAAATTAAAAGATCTACAACTTTTATTCAAAGCATTTTTCTCTACAGAGCCTGCGTGAAAGAGTGATTTTTTCCGTATTTTTAAGCCAAACTGAGATTTTTTTTTTTTTTTTTTTTTTTTATTATGGGCGAAAAACCAGACGGTTATCATCGCCCGTTCCTCTACACACGGGTGTAAAGGGCCCGAGTGTAGAACGTACTTTTCTTAAATCAAACTCTTAAACTAAACATATAACTGAAAAAAAAAAAATAAATTTAATAAATAAAATTTACACAAAAGAACATTTATATTAAAAATTTACAAATAAGTTGTATGATACATATACAAACACAAACTTAAAATCTATTATCACAGTTGGAACATACAATATTTATAACCTATCAAATAAAAATCTTAAAAAACTAGTATCACAGCAAACATTATAATTTACATTAATATCACAGACCTAAAACATAAACAAAAGGCTGTAAAGGGGCCACGAAAATATAAAACAACATACACAAATACACATATAAAATAAAAACAACATTAACATTTCCCCATTAGACATCGTTATATACACTGATGGACCTAAGAAATCTCAACGTTGAGTCTAAAACATGGCTATCGTCGCCGAGTACATCACGCAACTCGCAGGGTATTTTAAATCGCCGACGCAGAGCTGCGTAGCAGACGCAATCTACCAAAACATGTTTAATTGTCAAAGGACAATCGCATCTGCCACACACTGGAGCATCACCAGACGTCATGAGATACCCATGCGTTAATCTGGTGTGCCCAATTCTAAGTCGAGCGATGACAACTTCTTCCCTTCTGTTGTTCCTCAGCGACGTAGGCCAAGGCTTAACGTCAAGTTTGATATCACGTAACTTGTTGCCATGGGAGCCAGTCCATTCTACCTGCCAGGAATCAAGGATGACACGCTTCACCAGACCCACGAAATCTGACACAGTCAGACATTGCGTGAAGGCCGGTTGGCGTGCCGCCTCCCTAGCAGCCAGATCCGCAGCC
This sequence comes from Catonia carolina, assembly GCA_035578175.1. Lineage (NCBI taxonomy): Eukaryota > Metazoa > Arthropoda > Insecta > Hemiptera > Achilidae > Catonia > Catonia carolina. The sequence goes on from JAQMRL010000001.1 coordinate 335,948,014, forward strand.
TCATTTCCCGAGATTCCAGCATGACCCGGAACCCAGCAGAAAACAACGCTTACTCCTCTATCATTCAACTGCTTCACGGTGCCGTGGACGTCCACAACTAGCGGGTGGCGTGAATACACATCACTAATCGACTGGAGAGCACTGAGCGAATCAGTGCACACCAACACCCGACGCCCACGTACACAGACTACAGAAAGAGCTTTGCTGATAGCATAGATTTCAGCCGAGTAAACACTGGTTCCCGCAGGTAATCCAAACAGATAACTTCTCCCATTGGCAACAAACGAGCAACCAACTCCAACATCCGACTTTGATCCATCAGTGTATACAACCGTAGATGGTTTAATAGCTTCAACTAACTCACTAAAACTGCTATTAAACACAACTGAGCTAGTGCCTGCCTTTGAGTATTTACACATGTCAAAGTTAAAGTGTAACTGAGCAATGGTCCAGGGTGGAAATAGACAAGGATAACATGGGTAGACACGAGGAATAGCAATATCCAGGTTGTTAGCGATCCGCAACGCTCTTACACCGAATGGTGAAGGCTGTCGGGCGTTCATCACATGCAAATCATGACAGGGGTTGTTGAGAATGATGTCATGCAAGAAATGGTACGGTCTAGCTTTCAACTTAGCAAAGTACGTCAAAATAAGTTGCTGGCGACGTCTGTGTAACGACAATTCTCCACTTTCAACTAAAATGCTGACAACAGGGCTAGAACGGAAAGCACCTGTAGACAATCGTAAACATGAATTGTGGACCGTGTCAAGCATTCTTAGCGAAGTGGGAGTAGCAGATGAGTACGCTACAGCACCATAATCCATACGTGATCGCACTAGAGCCTTGTAGAACCTTATCATACATGATCTATCAGCCCCCCAACCTGTACCTGTAAGAACACGCAGAATATCAACCACCTTTAAGCACCTAGCCCGTAGGTCTTTAATATGCGGAACCCATGTAAGTCTTTTATCAAATATTACTCCAAGAAACCTGATGTCAGTGCTAATCTCAATATGCTGACCCATTAAATCCAGTCTTGGAACACTATCAGTCCGTATTCGGCAAAACTGGATGCATTTGGTCTTCTCAGGGGAAAAACTAAAGCCAGTTTGTCGTGACCATTCCTCAAGACGGTATATAGTTAGCTGTAGGGCTCGTTCAGCTGAGACAACGTTTCTAGATGCCATATATATTGAAAAATCATCAACAAACAGAGAACATTTAACAGGGTACACACAACACTTCACAATATTGTTTATGGCAACCGCAAACAGAGTACAACTAATTACACTCCCCTGCGGTATACCATTTTCCAAGACAAACCTGTCAGACAGACACTGACCAACCCTTACACGGAATGATCGCTCTTCTAGAAAGTCCTTGATGAAGCCCAACATATTTCCAGAGATGCCCCAATCCCGCAGAGTATTGAGGATACCTCGTCGCCAAGCTGTATCATATGCTTTCTTTAAATCAAAAAACACAGCGACGAGGCGCTGCCGCAATGCAAACGCATTGCGAATAGCCGTCTCAAGGGCCACCAAGTGGTCTGTCGAAGACCTCCCTCTCCGAAAACCGCTCTGTTCAGGAGCGAGGAAGTCATTCTTTTCCAGATACCACATGAGACGACTATTCACCATTCTTTCCATCACCTTACATACAACACTTGTTAAAGAGATGGGGCGATAGCTGGAGGCTAACGTTTTATCTTTGCCAGGTTTGAGGATCGGGACAACAATTGCTTCTTTCCAAGATTCTGGAAGCTTTCTAGAAGCGTATATTTTATTAAAAATATGTAGTAGTTGCCTTAAGCCAGAATCTGGTAAATGCGCTATCATCGAAAGTGTAATTTCATCTCCTCCAGGCGAGGTATTTCGAGAAACTTTGAGCGCTTTTCTTAGTTCAGGCATTGAAAAAGGAATGTTCAGAGGATCATTTGTGTCCGCTATATGGAAAGGAAGAGATTCAATGGTTTTCTTATAATTTTGAAACTGTACTGAATATGAAGACGTGAGGGAAGCTGATCTAAAGGAAGAACCGATTACATTAGCAATGTCGGACTGTGATGTGATCACAGAACCGTTAATTTGCAACCCTGCGATTCGATGTGGAGACGTCCTCCCACATACCGAACGCAGTTTTCTCCATACCGTTGTCACAGGGGTACTCCTGTTAATATCTCCAATGTAACGGCTCCACGACTCCCTCTTACTCTCAAGAAAGACACGCCTACAGCAGGCCCGAGCTCTTCGGTACGCTTCCAGGTTTGCATCCGTAGGTCTGCGACTAAAAATGCGCAAGGTCCTACGGCGGTCCTGAAGAGCCTCCTTACAACGATCATTCCACCAAGGTACCGGCGGACGCCGCGCTTTTCCCGTTGTTTTAGGAATGCTCTGGGCAGCTGCTGCAGACATCCTCTCTACAAAGGAAGACAACAGCTTTCGTGCATCATCATCATCTTCATATTCAGATTCCATTAAACTTGAAAACTCATTCCACCGTGCAAGCTTCTCTATCCATCGTTTTGGAAGGTCATCGACAGACTGATAGTCAAAAAACTCGACCACCACCGGTCGGTGATCACTTCCGTACAGGTCCGGCAGTACTCTCCACAACAACCGTGGTACAAGGGACGGGCTACAGAAAGTAAGGTCCAAGCACGACCAGGATCCTGTTGAGGATGACATGAATGTTTCAGATCCATCGTTCAATAGACATAAGTCTAAATCACTCCGGACCTTCTCCACCATGTGTCCTCTACTATTGCACAGTGAGGAGCCCCAAGAATAATGGTGACCATTGAAATCTCCTAGGAATATACATGGACGTGGTAACTGTTCCAGTAACTCTCGCATGGCAAGGTATGAAATTTCTCTATTTGGTGGTAAGTAAATACTGCACACACAAACCGTCACCGGGATAGTTATTCTGATTGCCACAGCCTGCAGATCTGTCTGAATATTCAGACTCACTCCCTGTACTGACTGATGGAGCAATATAGCAACCCCACCGCCAGGACCACCATCCAGGGAATCTTTCCGAAATATCTGATATTCACGAAAAGATATTGATATAGCAGGCTGCAACATCGTCTCTTGCATGCAAAGCGCAAGAGGACACTTTTCCCGGATCAGTAGCTTTATGTCTTCATACCTAGACCGAATGCCACGAACATTCCATTGAATAATATTATTCATTTATTGGTTTTTCAGGATTAGGAGGAGTTACGTATCAAATACTATTTTCTCTCTCCCTTTTTTCCCCTTCACTTGAATGAGGCCTTTTTCTAGGCCTGATGTGTCTCCTATCATATCATGGATTTTTGATCCAGATGAAGGAGACTTTAAAAATTTAGATGCTTCCGTAGGAAGCGCTTTAGGCGATAAAAGGGGTTTCCCCTTCGACAAAGAAGCAGTTTTACTGGACTGCTGAACTTTTCTATTCTGCGTCAAAAGCACATTATCATCGTTTGGTACCAAACTGTTCAAAGGAATGTCTTTCTGTTTGGAGCTTAGCAAAGCCTTTAAAGCAGACGTCAGAGAGGCAACTTGTTGGGTTAGGTTCTCGACAACACTTTTCAACTCAACACATGAGGAACATTCACTTGCTACACGTGCGGGGACACTAGCTGCAGCTGCAAACGAAATGTCAGGCTGGACTGCATTTCGAATGCTATTGAGTTTTCTGTACTCGCGACGGGCAGCGGGAAAAGAAAGCTTCTGTTCAGACGAAATTTTCTGAATTTCACGTTCTTCTCTGTACTTAGGGCAATCGCGAGACCTAGCTGAGTGTCTCCCTTTACAATTTGCACATAGTTCATGATCCGAAGTGCATTCGTTGTCCAAGTGCTCCGGAGAACTACATTTTGCGCATATCGCAGGTTTCTTGCAATGTGTTTTAGTATGTCCGTACTCTTGGCACTGGAAACAGCGCAGAGGGTTTGGGACATACGGTCTCACCCGAACAGACAAGTACCCTAACTTAATGCGATCTGGCGGTTGTGGGGTGGAAAATGTTATAATTAATGTCGGGGTGCCGACATCATTTCCATTCTCCCGACGCGTTACCCTTTTGACTTGCGTCACTCTTTGAGAGGTTAGCTCCTCCAAGATTTCCACTTCTGACATATCTTGAACATCTCTAGAGAATACCACTCCTCGAGATGAGTTTAAGGATCTGTGTGGTTCAACGATGACCGCAGTATTTCCAATATGCGTCATTTTAACAACGCTGCTACTTTGCTTCGCAGACGTTGTTTCGATTAGCAAGGTACCATTTCTCAATTTTTTAATTGAATGTGGCGATCCACATGCTGACTGCACAGACCTGTTAATTACGAATGGGGAAACTTTGGATAGTGACCCTTCTTCTGTAGCACAGCGAACAACGAAAAAAGTATCCGTGTTACCAACATCACTATTATCGCTATTATCAGACAAGCTAGACCATAGCCTTTTAACACCGGGGGAGCCGGTGTTAAAAGGCTTAAAGGTTAAAAGGTTAAAGCCAAACTGAGGTTGATTTTCATTTTGCGTCTTTCACTTATGATTAAAATTAAATTATGTTTATGGAGGTTAGTTTTTTGTTAATTTCTAATGTTTTATTACTAATTTTAGGTTATATTAGTCATTATTTGCATTGGCGCGATAAAGTTGTGTGAGTGTTTCACACCAGATTTTTTGTGCTGTTTTGTTAATACCATACAATACTGCTGCAATACATTTCATTGTGTATTTTAAATTTTTAACAACACAGTGTACCTTGTATAAAGGTTACACACTTTCCAAAATTGTATTACTTAACTAGATAAATTAAACTTTATTAGTAACCAGTTATTTTCTTCTTCTGCTACTAATGCACCCAACACAAGTACCTTTTCTTTTTCAGACAACATATAGCAAAAAAACTATGAATTTTTTTGTAGCTTTTATTTGTTATCGGGAACTTTATACATTATTAACAACTGCCCAATTTGATCGCTGTATTTTTGAAGTGCATTAGGCATGAGTTTAAACAGGGATTCCTGTAGAGTTTGTTCATGGATGGCTGTCAGCTGGTCACTATACAAAGTCGCTTGCCCAACCGGTGTTACTTAACAATAGCGACACTCTACCAGCTGACTGACTCGGCTGGCCCGGAGGCCAAAAACTATGAATTTTGATAAATAAACAACCGCTATTGTTGCGATTTACGCGCCGGTCTGAGCGGTGACGCGAAAATTGCTACCGCAGCCAACGCGGAATTCTTGATGCCGCTACAGCTGCGAATAATTCGCCCCGGTGTGTGGGATCCTTAAGGGTCTCATCTGGCTTGCACAGAGTTCAGCCAATAATACTATAAGGTGTATCAAAAATACCCACTTCAAAACAAAATGGATGACACAGTTTTCTATAAAGCTACATTTATACAATAATATTCATATAGACCCAATTATAATTTATAAAGCTATTTCTAAGATTATTTATACTTTAACAAAATTTTAGGTAACAATTTTGAAACAGCGCTACTTAATTTTTTAATTGATTAATAATAGTCTTTAATATTATTTTTAATTATTAATTGATTATTAATAATTTATTTATTGTTAGTAAGCATTTTCCACCTTCGTCTGTGTAAAAATTATTTATTTTTTGACAGATAACACTCCTGTCAAAATCATCCAAACGTGAAACAGGTTTGGCCCGTACCGAATGTTCTTTGGGTGTCGTAAAAGACAATGACGATCCTTCTAATATTACTTTTGATTCTTGTTTTATTAGCATAATTGAACGTTTTGACACACCAGTTGCTCCACAAACGAGTTCGATAATTTTCTTAACATCTATAGTAAAAATACCGTGCTTTGCTTCCTCGGTCATAAACGTAACCACATTAACAATTTTCTTCCGAGATTGGCTATGCAGCTATAGTGCAGTTTACTATAGTTTTGTTTGGTTGGTCTTAATTGGTGGAAATCGAAATAAAAAAACAAATATGTATAAATAATACAATATAAAATAAAAAAACCTGAATTTGCCGCCCGAGAATGACCGAAATAAATTGCATTATTCGAAAAACATAAAATGGGAAAGATCGCACATACATGGTGGAGAATCATAATATATACTTTTTTGTCTCTGGCAGTAGAAACAATTTTAATAAATATTTTTTTTATCTATATATTATTATTCACTAACGAGACGTGTCAAAGAATACTAAAAAAATAATATTAACAGAAATATATCAACCAATATTAACATAAATATGTTTTTTTGTCCAACACTGATTGCTGAGCTTCATGTATCTGGAATTACTAAGGACCTTACCTGACTGCCTGACCAGTTACCTGATAATCTGACTGTCTTTTTGTCGACTATCGACTAGTTATTTGACTGCCTAGAACATTAAGATTTATTTTAAAGTAAACATATAAAATTTAAAGAAATTATTTAAAAATACTATATAAAACCGAATACAACAATACATCGATGACCTGACTGCTTGACTGGTGATCTGCTATACAATCGACTGTTTATCTGACTACTTCTCTGGATAACGGTCTGCTTAGTATAATTTTCAAAACATATTTTGGACAATACAAAAGAATTAAAAGAAAATTATGGAAACAACTGAAACTATTTTTATTCTTTTAACTTTGATGATGATTAGGTCGTCAGCCAAAAGGCTGGTTTGAACCTGTAAAATTTTACTAAGTAAAACGTGGAGTGAGGTGTTTACGGTTGCCTTCCTCACTGAGTGGAAAAGTACGCTTATCAGCATGCCGGGCCCTCTGAAAAGCACATATTTCTACTCTGCAAATAACACCTTCAGATCATTTACCACAGGGTCTGGCTGTATAGTGAAATTCATTACTTTCAGAGGAGATAACTCTGAATAGTGTCTTTTAAACCTATACCTTTTCTGTTTTTAAATGATTCAGTCGTTTAATTTTCTAACCATGTGATAAGAAAGAGAACTATTTATTTTAGCCATGCAACAAACAGATTAAGTGTAAATATAATTTGTCACTCCACCTGTCTGCTATGGGTATATGTCTTATGTCTTTTAGCCTAAGCAGATAAAATATAAAGAAATTAGTTAAAAATACTATAAAACCGGGTTTAATAATTACATGCCCTGACTGCTTGACTGGTTATGACTGTCTGACTGCCTATCTGCTAGACTATCGACCTATAGCTGCTGCGTTTGTTTAACCTACTAACAAACCTACGTTTGTTTATAAAAAGAAACGTCATTTAGGTAGAGTACGTTCAAGTCTGAGTGTAGCGTTTCATTGGTTACATAATGAGGGTGTTAATTATCCTGGTACAATGCGAGAGAATTAGTCGGGTGCCTGAGTTTCCTATATCTAACACAGTTGATTGTCTGGGACTATGTTCGACAAATATACGTATGATGTGGTTTTAATGAGGTTAACACACGGCTCGACTGCGGATTCTAGCGTTATAAAGGTGTTAAGGGTGTCGCGTCCGTCACCCACTGGATGCTTTAGCGTGCGGAGGGCCTAACCTAACAAACATTTTTTTACCTGTCCGTAACCTCTGTTACTACCGTGTAAGTCATTTTTCTCACCCAGTTCCCCCTCCCTACACTCCAGCTGACCTGAGAATACTAAAATTATAAAAGTAGTTAGATGAGGTACTTCCTGCATCATGACAAAATTTTAGATTAAGTAGTAGGTAACTATTCTTCCTGTGACAAAAACAATTATTTACTTGTCCGGACCTCACTCGCCCAGTTCTCCCTCCGGTTACTCCAACAGACCTAACATACACCATAAAATAAACCTAAACGTGTGACTATTCAAAATACTCGCAATTAGACCTAGAAATAAAATTTACGGTCAGAAATGATATTAGTCTACCCTACAAGCCAAAAAATTAAATCTTGTCCAATTTTTTTTTAATTATTTCTCATCACACCTAAATTACGTTACATACCCACACTGTAAGTGATAAGACGCTATACACGTTGGTTTTTTTAAAATTTTCAACACATACATTAAACAAAAAGTTCAAGGTCTTTACCCTTCCCTTCCTACCACCAAAACCTACCCCCACCAGACCGTTACACAAAAGTCTTCGTTGTCACTGTTAAGTATCAAACTTTTGTGAATTGGTGGTGAGGGGGAAGACCTCAAAGCTTTTGTTCTTTAGCACGGCTTAGATACAACAACTTAAAGACCCGAGAAGGCAAGAGTAACTCATTAGGTTAACACCGCAAGGTTTCCTAAGTTTTTCTGCCATCTGAATCAAGTAGAAAGTTCAAGGTAATTTACCTTTTACCTCCTACCCCCAAAACCTACCCCCACCAGACCGTTACACAAAAGTCTTCGTTGTCACTGTTAAGTATCAAACTTTTGTGAATTGGTGGTGAGGGGGAAGACCTCAAAGCTTTTGTTCTTTAGCACGGCTTAGATACAACAACTTAAAGACCCGAGAAGGCAAGAGTAACTCATTAGGTTAACACCGCAAGGTTTCTTGAGCTCTCCTGCCAACTGAATTAAACCACAAAAGTGTTCCCCTTTTATACTATTTTGATCTCCCATTCTCTTGGAGAAGGGGATAGATTGTAAGTTAGTATACGTGAGACAATTGCGACCGCGCCCAATACATTAGAAGAGAGGGAAGTCTAGTGGAAGGTGGTAAGTAGTAAATATTCTAAACTTGTTTCCACCTCCACCTCTTTAAAAGAGAGGGAAGTCAAGTAGTGGTAAGGGAATTGAAATCCCCCCACCATAAACTACTGTGTAGGAATCGAACGATTTTTAGTATAAAAGCACAGCACAGTTTACTTTGCAGCTAACTTGTAAATTAAACTTCACGGATTTCTGCAACTCTGTCGCCAGACTATTTTGTTGGGGTGTTTGCTGTATTGCTGTACTCAAGAAAGGTAAGAATTTTTGGTCACATAAATACAAATTTAAACATAAAGTTACTTAACCTTTAATAAATACAAGTGACAGATATAAAAAAAGCTTAACACAGCGTAGCTTACTTTTACAAAACTTGATTTTAAACAACTCGTGACAAATTCCCAGCTCTCGGAATACTAAAAAGAAAATTAACTTACCATATTAATAAAATGGGCAGAAGAAATTATTTAACTTTTCCAAAAGTTAGAAATTTAAAATAATACGTAATAACAATTACTACGTATTCATAGTACTATACTCACTGAAAATACAACTGAGAGTGACTAGTCATGCTTGTTGAGGCAGCACACCGTGAGGGCCGAACGCAGTTCGCCGTAAAAACGATAGAGCGCGCCACCGGATGGTGAGTTAAATCAACATCACCAGTAGAATCTAGTTACCGGCGATAAAAACAACTAGCTACGCCAGCAAAACAAAAATACAACGTAACAGACTGAAGGCAGTTGTTACAGTTTTGTTTGGTTGAACCGTCGCTCCCTAACTTAACCTTAAAAAAAACTAAATTGGTTCAGAACTTTCATTCTGGGAAGAGAATTCCCAGAGATGAGATAATCCCATGAAACTATAATAGCCACTTTGGGAAATAAATGAAACATTAAAAACTTTTATGCTGTTGACTTATTGAGAGTTTACTGAATGAAATCAAATTTAAAATACTATACATAAAATTGAAGTTAAGTTGCGGATCCAGCAACAATAAAATAATAATTAACAACATATATAAATCACCATTATTTAAATAAGATTAATTGTCCATTAAAAGAAATAAAATAAAATACAAATACAATTTTACTTCCCCATTTATAAGAATCTCCATGACGGAATATTGGGTGAATACATTCATATTTCCTCTCCACAAGAATCTCCTTGGCAAGATCTCACAGCAACAAATATAAACACAGCAGCCAGGATCGACAATATCGCGATACATCAATATAACAATACATAGGATCGACACCATTCAATAAATGAAGCAATATGGGAACAGGAACATACGAATACAGTTGAACATAGTTGAATATATTTGAATATAGTTGAACATAGCTGAATATATTTGAATGTATTTGAATGTACTTGAATGCATTTGAATGTATTTTTCTGAAACAACAAACAAATTTCTGTAGAAAACAGAAATAATACTATTTCTGAAATAAAACTATTTTTTAAATAATACTAATGGGAACACTAAGGGTTTCCACCCCAAAACGCGATTTTAATTTTTACTTCCAAGATTAAAACCAATATAACTAACATTATACATGAGTTTACTAATAAAATAATTTCTCTCATTCTATTGCTTTATTTGAATAAATATTCAGGGCGTAATTCCCCCAAGTTATAGCAGGATTTGCTGCTTAACTAGTGTCCCAGAAGTTCATAAAGAAAAGTTTCCAAATTCAATAATTCAAGGATCTTTATTAAAAGATTTTTTGTAAATATTCTAAAATTCTTAAGATTATTAAAACTGTTAAAAGTTCCTTAAAATCTTTAAAATCTATTAAAAGTCCTTGAAATCTTTATTTCAACCAATCTTCTAAAAATATCTGTCTTTTTCTGTTCAGTAAAATTGTTTTCAATTATAAAAATGTTTTTCTGTTTTAAAAAATGTAAATCGTCACCTTACTCTTTAAAGAATTTAAAAAAGAGTGAGTTAACAATCCATTTTATTTAATAAAAAAGGAAAATAATTTTGTTATTATTATTTTTTGTCTTTCACATCTGACGGTAGTAAATCATCTGATGTATGTTTATGTTATGTGTGAGCGTATTCAGTTTGTCCTGTGAATGTACGTATGTGTTGTTGTGTGTGTGTATAAGTTTATTATATTACAATCTCCCCCCCCTGGGGTAAATGCAAAAGCAGAAGGATAAGAGGTGGGTGCTTAAATTGAAAAAAAGGGAAAGGCGAGTATATAGCAATTGTCGGCTTGAGGCAGTATTTTACATTCATTCGGGGCCCCTTTCACAATACAGTCATTCAGCATGCAAACATCAGTTATAATTTATTACAATCATCTCAAGCTCGAGTGTCGCGACATACGTCACCTAAAAATATTGCTATTTGTAATTAATTATGTAACCTTTTTAAGGTTAGAAATGTGTTCTTTTGTTATTTCTCCCCCAACAGTCTTACGTATTAAGGCTGTAACTGGCGTGGAGAAACCTATGATATAAAATGGTTCCGACCATCGGAATGTCATTTTTGCACAAATATTTTTCCGTTTCGAACTTACGGGATGAGTTTTAAGTAAAACTTTATCTCCCACCGAAAACGGATTTGGATGGCGTGTAGCATTATATCTACGTGCCATATCATGATGAGACTTAATTAGTTGTCTCTTAATTTTACCCATCATGTTGCTTGAACTTACAGGATTCCGATGAAGGATATCTTGTATATTCCACGCTCTATCTAATGGAGTTTGAGCCGGGAAATTATGTAATATCTCAAATGGACACACACCATGTGTGGTATGTTGAGCCATATTAAAAGCTAACTGAAACCAAAAGAGAGATTTATCCCAGGTTGTTTGTGTAGTTGCATGGTACGCGATAAGAATAGACCTGAGATTTCTGTTTAATCGTTCAGCGTGAGATGGTTGTGGGTGATAAGGAGAGAGTGTGGTCCTTTTAATGCCTAGATTGAAACAAAAGTTTTTAAAAATTACTGAATTAAATGTTTTGGCGTTATCCGTGACTATTAGTCTTGGGATGGAGTAATGTTGAAAAATACGTTTTAATTCTTCTATAATGGATGACGTATTGGTACTTTTTAATGGAGCTAACCATGTGAATTTTGAGAAACTATCTACCACCACCAATATATATTTGAATCCTTGGTTAGTTTTTGGTAGACTGCCTACTGTATCAACAAACTGTGTCTCAAATGGTGTTGTTGGAACTCTAGAACTGAGATTCCCCCATTTACAATTCATTCCCGGTTTGCTTCTCTGACAAGTTGTACAAGCATTCACTTTGACAGGAATCTCTTTATATACATCTGGCCAGTAAAAATATCGTGTTATTTTGTGGATAGTTTTAGCGACGCCTAAATGTCCACCTATTTCAGAATTATGGAAATATTTAAATACTAAATCTTTTAAAGAGTTGGGAAGAACAATTTTGGTTGGATTATTGTTTTTATCTTTTAAACATAATACTCCTTTGGAAAAACAAAATTTGGTATCCATTTTCTGTTTTTGTTGAAGGATAAAGGTATCCTTGTTCTTGATGTTTCTTTATATCTGTAAAGGATAGAGGAAACTGTGATAATAAGGCATTGATATAAGATATATCTTTTGCGGTATCTTCACTATTAGAATCATACATCCTTGATAGCGCATCAGCAACATTATTATCGGAGCCACGGATGTGATTAATTTTAAATTTAAAAACAGATAATCGAAGTAACCACCTAGCTAATCTACCTAGTTGTTTAGGTTTAGAAAGAAGCCAGGCTAAAGCTTGATTATCGGTTTCTAAAAGAAATTCACGATGTGTCAGGTAGGTCCGAAAATGATCTGTTGCAAAAACAACTGCAAGACATTCTCGTTCATATGCAGAAAACTTCCTTTCTGCCTCTGTCAATGTCTTGGAAGCGTACGCTATGGATCGTCTAGACCCTTCCTGTTCTTGAAGCAGTACAGCCCCTAGACCTGTATCTGACGCATCTGTTTGTAAAATAAATTGTTTTGAAAAGTCTGGTATGGCTAGTACCGGGGGATTAGCAATTGTTTGTTTAAGATCTTCAAATGCGGTTTTCTTTGAGTCTCCCCAGATAAACTGAGTATTTTTACGACGTAATCTATTTAGAGGTTCGATTCTATCAGCATAATTTTTAATAAATTTAGAAAAATAATTAATCATACCACAGTACCGATGTACTTGTTTCACTGACGTGGGTTCAGGGTATTCCAATATTTTTTGTGTCCTAGTCGAATCTATAGAGACTCCTTTGTATGATAATGTGTGTCCAAGAAATGGTATTTCGTTCACTGCAAATGTTACCTTATCAGGGTTGACGGTAATACCAGCTTTTCTTAAAATCGACAACACTATTTTAATGTGTTTCATGTGTTCTGTAAAACTTTTGGAATATATTAATATATCATCCATATAATTAAATACAAATTTATACTTAATATTTTTGAATATTGTATTCATAAGACGTGTTAGGACTTGTGCTCCAGTTGATAAACCGAAAGGTAATCTTTCGTACTCATATAATCCATCCGTAGTACAAAATGCGGTAATTTGACGAGATTATCTGTCAATGGTATTTGATGGTACGCTTGTGCTAAATCTAACGTGCTAAACCATCGTGCACCGGAAAACCATTGGAAAGCCTGATTTATGTTGGGTAAAGGTTGTGCCTCTGAGTCAATTACCAAGTTGACTGAGCGATAGTCCACAACTAAACGACTCGTGCCATTGGGTTTCGGAATTAGAAATGCCGGAGACGAATAAGGGGAAACACTCTCTCTTATCACCTTGTCTTTTAATAATTTATCAATTTGCTGTTTCATTTGAAGTGTTTTTATTGGATTTAGTGGATAGGGTCTCAATTTTATAATTTCATTATTTTTAAGTTTAATATCATATGTCAATACATCGATACAGCCTAATTTATTAGTGAGTACATCAGGAAATTCCTTACATAAGTTTGTAATTTTATTTTTAATATACTCGGATTGCTCTAGATTATTAATCTGATCTGGGTATGTATTTGTTAGATAAAATTTTTGATTTTTCAACCATTCAAAGGTTATTAATGACCTGGTTGCATTGAATGTTGCACGTGTGGTTTGTAAAAAATGCATTCCTAGTATTATTTTGTGTTGTATTTTTGTTAATACTTTAAAGTTCATTTTCCACGATATGTTTTGTAAATTAATTCTAACCCAGACTTGTTTATTGATTTCCAAAGGAAACCTGTCCGCTGTAAGACAAATTGCATTAAAAATTTCCTCCTTTATAACTGCTTTCTTACTTTTTAAAAGTTTGTACATTTTTTGATTAATAATGTTGTGGGTTGAGCCTGAATCAATAAGAGCCTTAAATGTATCATTTTTGATTTTTATTATTAAGGCCTTCAAAGTATAGTTGCCGTTTAACTTTTGTTCACCTATCTTTAAATGTTTATTTGCATTATGTTTACAAATACGAATAATATGTCTATGTTTTCCGTATTTGTATTCATTCAGTTTTTTGAAACATGGTTATTTCCTTGTTTTTGTTGCCAAAGTTTACAATTCCTTTTAATGTGGCCTGAATTATTACAATAAAAACACTTCGGTATTGTGGATGATTTTTGTGATCTGGTGTTATTGAATGCTGAATCTTTTAATGTATTTTGTTTACCTTGAATAGATACTGTATTATTTATTGTATTTAGAGCGCCTGTATTATTTATGTTTGATAAACCAAGATCATTAAGAGTTCTGGCATAAACTCTTTCATAAACATAAGCGTCTAACTTATTAAAATCTTGTAAGTTGGTGGGTTTACCAATTATACCTATGTGTGTGGCATATATTTCATTTAAACCTGTTAAAATTATATTAATTAACTCACCTTCCGTTAAATCTAGTCTCAAAACATCATGATTCTCTAAAATTTCCTTCATGTATTCTGCAAGGGTTTCCGACTGTGACTGATTTCGGTATAACAATTTCAATTTTAATATTTCTTTCATTTTTGGCGTAATTAATTTATTTACTAAATTTTGATGAAACTGATCAAAATTATGGTTATTCCTAATGGAGTTTTCAAAAATTTGTTCTGTAAAACCAGTCATAAACGGAGTTAACAAAACCAGAGGTAAATTAACGGCATAACGTTTCTGTATTTGTTTGATGATTTTAATATTTCTTACTAATATATCAATGTCTCGTCCATCGGTGATAGTTAATTGTTTTAACTCTTGTTCAATTGGATTTGCAACTTTTGTCCAATTGAAATTTAATTCACGTTGAAAATGTAAGGGATTATTGTTACCTACTGCATTCGGTATGTAGATGTCAGGTACTTCATTTTGAAGAACAGGGTTTAATATTCCTGTATCAGGTGCAAAGTTAAATTGATCACAATTAGGAATTTCTTGCCTTTGATTAGGCAAGAAGTTTTCTTCTAAACGTGCCCTTTCAAGATTTAGATTTTGTTCACAATTAGGTCTGACTTCAATATTATGCCACTTATTTACTTTCCAAACCTCAAACCTTTCCTTTAAATTCTGAAAATCTACTGCTTTATCCGGTTTGTGGGGCAATATAAATGTTAATATTTTGTTAAGCCTATCCTCAAAAATTTTAGCATTATATGTTTCTAATTCCGTTAAATTTTCGATGTTTCTTATCCTTGCAAAATAATTTTGACAATCGGTCAGTTGTTTACCAAAATCAAATCTATGTAATGTGTTTAAGTCAATTTGTCGCTCGTTCTCTAATAGTTTTTGTAGTCTTTGTCGTTTTTGTCGTACGTTTCCTGTTGTCGTACTCCTCCGTATCCTAAGTTGGAAGTTAATGTTCGTTTCGTCTAATTTATTCGTTTCGAGAATCGGTCCCACTTGTTCCTCCATGTTTATTTTTATTTCGTTTGTTTATGGTAAAAATGTATATATGTGAAACAGATGACTTACCAGTCGGAGTCAGTTTACCTGGTCAGATGTGAATTGTTTATACTTTAGTTTTTATAATTTTTAGAAGATTCGTTGTGTTATTTTTTAATGTTTTCTTCTTATCTCCTTTTTGATTTTCAACTGCTCTGGTTTGATTATTTTCGTTTGATGAAATTGTTTAACTATCCTGTCCTTTTTGTTAGTTATTTTAATTTCTTTTCCAAAATTTATTTATTTATTGAAATTCCTTAATTGAATCCTTTCTTATCCTGGTCACGGCACCATTTTTTTGTCCCAGAAGTTCATAAAGAAAAGTTTCCAAATTCAATAATTCAAGGATCTTTATTAAAAGATTTTTTGTAAATATTCTAAAATTCATAAGATTATTAAAACTGTTAAAAGTTCCTTAAAATCTTTAAAATCTATTAAAAGTCCTTGAAATCTTTATTTCAACCAATCTTCTAAAAATATCTGTCTTTTTCTGTTCAGTAAAATTGTTTTCAATTATAAAAATGTTTTTCTGTTTTAAAAAATGTAAATCGTCACCTTACTCTTTAAAGAATTTAAAAAAAAGAGTGAGTTAACAATCCATTTTATTTAATAAAAAAGGAAAATAATTTTGTTATTATTATTTTTGTCTTTCACATCTGACGGTAGTAAATCATCTGATGTATGTTTATGTTATGTGTGAGCGTATTCAGTTTGTCCTGTGAATGTACGTATGTGTTGTTGTGTGTGTGTATAAGTTTATTATATTACACTAGTTATACATAACCAAGGTATAACTCACAACATAATTTGCCAAAAGCAAATACAAGACAAACTAAAAGATAACTTTCCCAAAGGTACTTTACTTTAGATTACTTATTTTAGAATACATCAGATTACTTTACATTTCATGACGCAATTACAGTATTAAAATAATAAAAACTTTAGAACTCAAATTACAACGAGATCCGTGTGTCCCAAATACATAATCCATCCCTACTTTCAAAAGATAAATGACAAAAACAATACACTTTAATTTAATCAATACAAAGACCTTTACTTACCCAATAATTTCCGCTGCGTCGGGCGCACGGAAAAACAAAGGAAGCGAAACGACAAGACTCTACATAATGGTGAAATAACAATAAAATACTTTGCCAACAGCACTTGAAAACATTAATAGAACATAGACGATATTACTTTTACACCAAATAAAGAAACTGTTTAAACATTTTGATACCGCTTGGAATTTGCCTAAGAAGGCACTAGACCGACATCCTGCGCTTCTTCATCGTTCAACGTCCAGGATTCAACAGGCCGAACAAACAACCAGATAACCCCCAGCCAGGGGCAGAATGGAAGTCACGCGATATTAACCGACCAATCGCAGCCCTTCTACCGATCATCCGATGTCTGACTACAGCCTAAACAGCACGTACACACCCCGAGATGTTGATGACCTCACACAAAACAGGATAGGAGGGGTGGAACATATTCCATACCCGCACACAAAAGAAAAAATGAAATTCACTACTCCAATCCACAGAACAAAGACAAAATATCATTTGACCACAGGATCGGATGCATTTTGAAAGAAATAGATGAAAGTACCAACAAAACTCTACAATATTATAGAATTAAGTATTCGAGGAATAAAATAATGAAATATAAAATTAAAGAAATAAAACTAAATTTAGAAAAACTACTTATAAACGTTACATGGTTTATCAGGAAATTGTAATTTCTTGCAGGCTGTACCTGTTTTCTCTGATGTTCTGTCTTTCTGGACGCGGATGCGACTAACTTGAGCTTTCATCCGTGTAGCATGCAGATCTCTTTTTACCATCCGTATTCTACCGTGCCTGTTCATGTTTACTTTATTAAATTTTTTTCTTTTATTTTTTTTATTTTAAATATAGTAACCTCTGTAATTGATTTCCGAAATCGAATTGTATTATGATTTATTTGTAAAAATATAAAAAATCTTTAATTCTTTCCTAGTCACATACTTTGAAAATATTTATTGCATCTTTAATAGAATTAATCCATATTGTCTTATGATATTTTTTATACTAGTCTGTGATTTGCAATTTGTTTTGGTAATACTGGAATCACTATGTTTTGGTAAATATTTTGCATTATTTTCATTAAACTGTCGAGCAACACAATGTCTGTTAAGTGAATTTACTACCGCAACCATTTCCTCTCCTATTTTTTTATGTTTGCCTTGTTCCTTGAAAGGTGTAACTGAATGAAGCATTCTCCAATATACTGCACTAATTATTTCACTATTTTTACACTATTACACTATTATTTCACTACATTTAAGTTATTGTGCAATTTTACATATAGCGTTAATTAAATTTTACGCTACAATTTAATTACATTTTTCTTTAAAACTTAGAAATTTTACATATTGATCAAGATGCGTCTTTTCGGTTTCAGATCTTCATCTGACTCCCCTACTTTTAAAAATTATAGCGTCCAGCTTTTGTTAATCTTGTATCAATCCGTTAATTTTAAATTGTCCAATTCATATCATTGTCCATCATGTCGTACAACCAATCACATCGTATTACCGAGGTCAATTTAGTATGATCTCATTCAATATACATCCTACACGTGCCACAATATTTCTTTGTAACCTCCGATATACCAAAAATGTCACAAAAAACTATTTTTATTTTTATTTATAATTTATTTTTATTTCGGTACTATTCCGACAAAGAAATAAAAGATTTGAAAAATAGTCGTTGATATGGATTTATTCTTTAATTTTTTTACTTGTTATGTGTTTTTATCACACTACAAGGGCGCATCTCCGAATTAATTATCTAATTTTGTAATTGGCTGAGAGATGATACGTGATTGAGATAGCCTCAAGTAGAATGCAGCGATAAATCTGGTCAATAAGATAGATCAATTGATTGACGCAATTCCGTTACGTGGGAACATCTTTTTAGAATATTCCACGAACACAGAGATAGCGCGCGGTTTAAAAATACGTTACAAAACTAAACAAATTTTTAGACAAAAATAAACAAAAAAGTTTTTGAGAAAGATCCTTGAGATCTCAAGGATCTTGAGGTATCTTTAGATACCTTGTTTTTAGATGTAATTAGGACCTTGAAGGTACCTATCTCAAGGCACCTTCAAAAGATCTTGTTTTTTTTTGTAGAAAACAGTTCCACAATTATTTTTTTTATTATTGAACAATCGATCCGGTTTTTTTATCGATTAACTTTGGCTGCGAAGCCAAATAATATAGGGTCTGTTTTCTGAACGGTAGCTTGTCAAAATCTACACAAACTTCTCGGATCAGCGGCATAAAATCTAGATCGAGTGTTGGGTATGTAAGATTACACAACAATGCGTTGAAATCTTGATATGTTTTTACATTTCTCACTCCGTAAAAACTTCTTTCCAGTACTTTAATCAGTTGGCACATATTGATACTGGACAGCTGAATGTTTACAGCATGAGTTGCTACTAGGTTACGACAAAATAACCATGTACGATTATCTATCGATGATGGTTTTGCGTATAACAAAAAGTCTTTTTGGGATAAATTCCATTGCATATTTAAAATATCTATTTGGTTTTGAAACACTAAATCGCTTTCTACCTTCGCATAAAATTGAATAGGAGTTATTTCTGCGTCAAACACCAACATACCAAGGGGACTTATGTAACCCCTCATCTGTAATTCCATATTCATTTTTTTAAAAATCAGCAACTTTGTATCTGAAAATAAATTAACCTAAAATTATATAAATTATTCATGGCGATACATTAGTTTTGAGAGAAACAAAACCTAAAAATTATGTGTAAATTTTGCAAAATAAACCAATGTTACATTAATACCGATTTAAAATTCATAATCTTATCAAGATCTTTTTTGAATGGTATTTTTTTAATTCCTTCATATAGGATTTACGCTTCTATAAGGAGCTTTGTCGGAACTAACATTATAAAACGAGAACGGATTCCCGACAAAATTTGTTTATACACGATTGTTTTATTTTACAGATAATGGAAAGATTGATGCAGTAGATCGCATTCCTTCATTATGCCAATCTACATACTCACAAACTGTTAACCGACGAAACTAAACTTTTTTAAATACGACTTTTACAAATTAAACGTCGATTTTATCCCCTTCCTTCCTGTCGGACACGTGTTTATTTTCTGAGTAGTTAATTAAATTAAATGCGAATTATTCATGCTTATTTTGTCAATAATTTATTATATATTTTAAATAGTTTATTATTCATTTTTAATTATCAATTTTACGGTAGTATGTATAGCAGAATTAATGTTTGTTATTTATAGTGCATAACGTATTGTAAATAATATTATTTAAAAAACTTTATAATGTATAATAAATAATTATTATTTTTACCAAAAGTTTTTCTAATATTTATTGCTCATACCCTAATAGATCTTAGTAATAAGTGTTAAATTATTCTTGAATTTAAGCTGCAAAAAATACGAAAACTCATACAGTTTTTATCAAAACACGATCAACATAAAATGGTGGGTTTACAATAATTTAGACCACCAAAAACTGGAAAGTTTGAGACGTTCAATGGTTATGGAAACGATCGACAACATAAAAATAAGACATGAGTTGTTTCAAATAATTTGAGAAAAGTAAATCAGTCATCACAGACATGAACTAGTGTTATGGAGTTACTACCAGCGGCATATGTTGAACTTTTGACAAGGGTGTGCAGTCGGAAATTCTAATTTTACTCTAATATCAATCCATCATTGTAGACACAATTAAAACGAAATTAACCTATTTTTTATCTTTTCTGTTACGTCAGTATTAATGTCGATATATTGTTCTTCTCATTGGATAGGCCAGAGTATGTATACCGTATGGTGCTTTAAAAATCCAAGATGCGGAACGACCCGTAGTTAAGTCCAATATTGTCA